>CM071609.1:24398074-25099569 GCA_036365135.1 Miichthys miiuy
AGCATGGCCAAGGTTTCCTTCTCGATGGTGGAGTAGTTCAGCTGGTGGCGATTGAACTTTGTGGAGAAGAAACACACAGGGTAAAGCACAGCACCTGCATCATCTTGTAGCAACACTGCACTGGCTCTGGAGTCGCTGGCATCAACCTCCAACTTGAAAGGAATGGAAAAGTTAGGTGCAGCTAAGACAGGGGCACTACAAAGGAGAGAAGTTGCCTTATGTAACTGAGCCTGGCACTTTGAAACAAAATCCAACACATTGGTGTTAGAGGGAACATCAAACATTAACTGTTCCTGTAACACCTTCAAAAGGCCACGGACATTGTGACCAAACACAAGTTCGGCAGGACTGAACCCAAGCAACTCTTGTTTTGCATCACGTATCGCAAAAAGCATGAAAGGCAGTCCGTCATCCCAGTCTAGTCCCGTGTCACAACAATACTTCTGCAGCATAACCTTTAAAGTCTGATGCCAGCGCTCAAGCGCACCCTGTGATTCCAGGAGACTGTAGTGTCTGTTTAAAAGTTCTAGACATGAAATTCATATCCTGATCAGTCTGCACAACACGCGGCAACCCAAAAATGGTAAAGAACTTTATTAGAGCTTTACTAACAACGGAGGCGGTAATCCTCCTTAAGGGGATTGCTTCAGGAAAACAGGTTGCAACGCACATTGTAGTCAGGAGGAACTGGTTACCAGAATTAGTTCTTGGCAGGGGACCGACGCAATCAACGATGACATGTTCAAAGGGGGCACCAACAGCTGGAACAGGATGCAGTGGGGAAGGGGGCACCTTCTGATTGGGCTTCCCAGCTAGTTGGAAAGTGTGGCACGTTCTGCAGTAACATGCAACATCACGCTTCATTCCTGGCCAAAATAAAGGTGTTTTAATGACACCAAGATGATCAGACCATAAATGCTCATGTGCTAAAGCTAGCACATGTTGCCGACAACCAGCTGGAACAACTATCTGGTGAACTGACTTCCAGTCCTCACCAGTGTCACCATCAGGAGCTCCCGCCTGCGGGACCCACTTGCACACCAACAAACCATTGTCCAGTAAATATGACTGCTTCCTAGCACATGTGTCATGACAGTCGACAATAGCCACAAACCACGTTGCTAGGGAGGGATTATCCTTCTGAGCCTGGATTAGCGCATCACGCGTCAAGGGCAGTGTCACCCCCTTCTGAGCAGCTCATGCTTCCTTCTCATGAACACTAGCTGGCAAACAGGGAATCTGACAGATCAACACCCTGACCCTGTTTCTGGGCTTGAGCCCTGGTCAGAACACTCACTCGAAACACGTCTGGATGTTCCTGTGGCAAGACGTCAGACCCAGACGTAGGAATCGGGACATCAACAACCTCTGGGGTTGGATACACTTTCCCTCCAGCTATGTCGTTACCCATGATGAAGCGCACAGCTTCAATAGGGAAAGAGGGAAGGACAGCTACAGAATAAAAACCTGTAACCAACCTTGACTGCACGTGGACTTGATGTAGAGGAGCTGGTACAAAACTCGTCCCAATTCCCCTGACTACGGTGCTCACATCACAAGCAGACTCCTTACACAGGGACAAAGCACTTGCCTGGATGAATGACTGGGAACCACACATATCCCTTAATATAGTGACTGGAACCTGATCCTCAACTCAGAGACACAAACCCTTGGGAGACGAATGGTTTGAAACACTCATCAGGTTCAGTAGCTGTCAAAGGTTTGGGAAACTGGGCCCGATTCACCGTCTTAATCAACCCCACAGCCTGCTGCTTCTGCCAGATGACCAGGTTTGTGGCAGAAAAACACTGCTTATCAGATTTCAGGCTCGGCATGGGAGCATGGGCACGTGCTACCTGTGAGTCCACAGGCCTCTGTCCAGAGTCTACAGGGCCAGAGTCATGCTTGGTGAACACAGCTTTGTGCGTGAGGGCGAACTCATCAGCTATGGAGGCTGCCTGCAATAAGGTGGTCACTTTCTGATCATTCAAGTACACCACGGTGCGTTCCAGTAGGCATGCCTTGAACTCCTCAAGCAGTATAAGCTCACGCACAGAAGTAAGATCATCCGCCTTGCAAGCCATACACCAGCGATCAAACAACAGCTCCTTCTCACGGGCAAAATCAGAGAAGGTCTGGCCAGACGCTTTCCGGAGACGAAAGTGCTGCCAATAAGCTTCTGGCACCAACTCATACGCACATAAAATAGCACCTTTAACCTTGTCATAAACTAGACTGTCGTTGACTGAAAGGGAAGCTCATGCCTCCTGAGCCTTACCTGTCAATTTACATTGTAGCACATTGCAACATCTTTTGGCCAGGGCAAAGCACTTGCAATGCGCTCAAACACTCCAAAGTAGGACTCTACTTCGGACTCCCGGAAAAAAATTGACCAGGGAGATGTTTTTGCTAACAAAAGTTGCGGTAGGCCCTGGGGCTGGCAGCATGCTAACAGTAGTGCTAGCCAGAGTCTTCTGTAGCTCTAACTGGTGCAGCTTGATGGCTTCTGCCTCCAAGTCTAGTTTCTTAAGCTCTAACTCCCTCCGGAGACAGAACTCCCGCTCTTCCTTTTTCTCCTCCCGCTCCATCTGGAGGCGAGCCAACCGCAGCTTAACCCGAGCATCTTACCGGGAGCTGGCAGAGAACTCAATGGAGTCAGGGTCAAAACGAGGTAGCGTGAATGGCTTCTCCTCCAGCCCACCCACCTGTAGACAGGGGGGTTCCACTAATGGGCACTGGCTCAGTTGCCTCTCCCTCTCGGGGAGCAGAGCGGCCGGCCTCCAAGGGCTCCCTGGCAATCAAGTGACCCCCACCAGGCGACGCCACAGCCGTAGCCCCAACCCTCATGCCAGCAACATCCACAGCTACTGACACGTCCACCACCCCCTGACGGGACAAACTATCTACTACCGTTGCCCTCAGATCGTCCTTACGGAGAGAGGTGGAGACAGGAATGCCATAGTGTTGAGCAACAGCAAATAAATTGCTTTTTCTAAACTTCTCCAAATGCTCAAGAGCAGGGTTGGCCACAAACTCACTCAGCACGAACGCCATAATCAAACCAAAGGCATCCACCACGTCAAGTTAAGCTAAGCTAGGCTAAGCCACAAAATACCACAACGCTGCTTAACACCACCACAGCGTCCACAAAGCTCGACAAAGCTAAGCTAAGATAAGCCAAGCTACAAGCTGAGGCGGCTAACACAATAGCCTCACCGCAGCAAAGAATGCACACACTCATACAACCAATGTCACACACATTCATCGAGCGAAACCTAATGCCTGTTGTCACCCACAAACAAACTTCCTCAGATCCTGCCTAATCCAAACCTAGCCTGCCTATCTTCTGAGGTGTGCCAGGCTCGAGACAGCTTGAAATGCACATATTAGCAGCCAAGGCCCTGAAATGCCTACCCCCACCAGGGACCTACGTCCCCGCCCAGAATTACCTCAAAAATGAAGGGCAAAATAGCAAAAGAGTGCCAATGGAAAGGCAGAAACAGCCTAGCTGGACACCCTCCGGAACTGAGGAAACTGTTACAACTTAGCAGAAACAAGACCAGACAACCAGGCAACAGGCCCACTCAAAACCAGTGGCATCCCGGACGAGCTCCCAATTATGCTACTCCCCTCTTCTCCTAGCCTTTCAGGGGACGTAACATAAACAACTGTGATGTATGAGAATGTAATTGTGTGTCACAATGTCACCAACCCAAGTGCATTTGTAATATTTCAGACTATAATAAGCTAGTCTAACTATAAATATCAAAACAATACACATAATGTAGCCCTACCTACAACTTATATCTATTCATCCATCATCACCAGACAACTTAACTTAACGCCAGAGACATGCAGGAGGTGGAAGCACTGAAAACCATCATGATACATCAGTTGTCACGCAAGCAGTAGCCCAGCTGCAGTGTTTCCCCTAGAATTTTTTTCAGCAGCAGTGCTGCTGTGTCCGTGTCCATGAGGATGCAACGTCAACCTGTATTAATGCGAGTGAGAATAGTTTAAAATTAAATGACCTTGGAATCCTTACAGACAGGATTATACATATTTTGTCTCGATTTACAGCTTTTGACTTTTATTTGTAGAAAATATAAAGAAAAAATAAATGTCACAACACAGAAATTTAGTGACACCTTTTATTTATTTACAAGTCAGAAGACTTAATGACACAGCCTACATCCAGCCTGTGAGCATTTGATTTTTCTGGTTTTGTAGAAAAGCTCCAGAGCTTTTCTTAGACTGAGACTTAGATACACTTTATTGTCATTCAGCTGTACATTCACAATGTATATTTGAGTGAAATTACATTGCATAGGCTCAGCATAAAAACAGAAGACAAGGTAAATAACAGTATAAATATAAAGTATATAAAATAGAATAAAATACAGAATGAAACAAAGAAACAATAAAATTGTGACTATTCACAGAGGTGTAGCAGCAATGATGTTTTATACTGTATTATTCTGTAGTGGAACTTGGCAGTGGGGCGGCTCCTCTGGACACACACAGGTAGTAATGACAAGCAGCTAATTAATGTAGCTAACACTACTTAGCAGCTTAAAGATGTACTGTTAATGTTGATGATGAACTTTTACCGCTGCACCATTGAGAGTGGAAAGTGCAGCAGAGGGTGGTGAAAACTGCCCAGTGCTGACTGCTTACCCTCCTCCCCTCTGGGAGATGCTACAGGTCACTCCGTTCTAGAACCAACAGGCAGGAACAGCTTTTTTTCCCATCAGCTGTCACCTTGCTAAACTCTGCACCAAGATGATCCTCCTCCCCCAAAATGACTGAACTTACCCCCCCATTTCCCTCATTTAACTCTGTCTCAACAGCCCCATTTGGTTAACATGGGAACTAAAAGGAAGTGGGAAGTTCTTTGCAGCACTTTCGCCTCCAGGTTTTTCCTTTGGTTCAATCGTCATGTGGTCGAATTGGTATGAATCCCTGGCTGCTGCTGATGTAGTGCCAAGTAATAAAATCTTTCAGAGTTTGATTACACAAATTTGCATTTCCCTCAGTTATCACAGAAAGGAAATTAGTGTTGTTACTCTGGTGGTTAACCCTGATAAAAACACATACTGGAGAGTGACCTGCACATCCACCTTAGTATAATTATTGCAGTCTCTTTGTGTGTAATGAAAAAAAGTTTTTACTCTTTGATATTTAAAGTGGAGAAAGTTTAAACTGAAGGCCCTTGGGTACTTGGTAAAGTACAAACTACAAAATAAAAAGTGGACAGCCCAGCTCCAATGCCGCTTTTGCGCTGTTGGTAGTAGTGAATGCAGTTCTGGTAGAAGATGGTGTGGCTATTTAAAGGTTTGTTTGAAGTAGAAGTAGGAGTTCACAGCACAAGATCAATACATTAATGACTCTCAATTAAGATTGATCCTGTACTGTCCAGATGGAAAGTCATGAACATTCAATGTTGGTTTTTGGCCTCATTTCTCTTTTTTTCTGCATTCTCTGAATCTTTTGATGATGTTATGGATTGCAGATGATGCTATATGCTGTATTTTCTTCTCAATCTGTTAAACAATCCAAAAACATCAGAATATGTCAAAATTGACAGATGTTCCAATTTGTTCCCTGCAAAACATAACCTCTCTTGTTAAAAACAACAAAATACAGTGTGCACACATGTATAAGCTTGTACACATCTCCAGCCTTACTTAAAAGTGTTGCTTGCATGTAGACAGTAAGAGCTGACCTACACTGATACTCCTGTTAAAAACGATGAACAGTTAATATGCTGCAGTCCTGTGCAGAGGGGTGGGAAATTGACAGAGAAGTTTGGAATCAAGTTGAAAAATGTGGATGTGGGTGGAGGAGTTAGTTATCTGACTCATAGTCCTGCAGCAAATAAGCAGTATCAGGAGAAACTTTTCCACTGCCATCCTCAGCATATATCTCATGCAAGCTGCAGTCGTCAGATATTGGCTGGGCTCTCTACATGCTCCAGTGCTGACTTAGTCTAATTCTGAGCTCTAAATGCAGTACTTTACCTTGATGCTGGATACCTGAACACCATGTATCCTGTGTTTGTAGACTTATTGGAAAGAAAATATGTCAGAATATCCCCTCACTGTTAGAAATCATGAATCTACTGCATTCCAAGAGTTTTTTTTTTTTTTTGCATCTGTTTATTGGCGTATGGTTTCCTCCAAACTGCCTTCATCTGCTTCAGATGTGACATTTCTTGTTCACAAGATGCTGTGTGAACTTGTTGCCTTCACAGCTGTGGGTTTTTTAGGGTTTTCTTATAAGTGAGAGAACGAGAGCAATAGCGTTAATAAGTGAGAAGAAAGAGTCACATGTTCACATTTATTCCTTCAGGTGACATACAAATGAGACAAATGCAACAGTATTTCACTCTGTGTGAGAGGTGTTGAGGGTGGGATTTCCAGTGAGTGTGCCTTGACGTGCATTTTCGGTACATCTTAATTCCCCTAATTGCCTTCATAAGTGCACCTCAAGTCTCTTAATTGCAAGCATGTTTCCCTCACTTCTGTTTTTTCCTCGTGTCTTACCCAAAAATTCCACGACTGTGACGTTGTTTCTGTTTTTCAAAGAAAACGTGAGGAGAAAAAAAAATGAAACACGTAATTCACACATTTCCTCTGAAGCATCACGTTAAGTGACGTCTGTGTGTTGACACCACCAGTTCAAGCGGCCAGTAACAGTGGTTACCATTATATTCAAGAAGCCCCCATCCCTGCCTTCATGACTTTATTCAGACACAATCACTTGTATTTACTGTATTTATTTAAGGAGTCATCATCACCAAATAATGAGATATTATTGTAGCTTGTGAATTTGAACATTTGTTTGTTAGTTGCTGGTTCACATTTTAAAAAGATAATTTACTGCCCTGCTGATAGGCTACCTGCTCATCGATAGCAATGAAAGAGCCTCATCCATACCTTGTTATTTGATTTATTTTGTCTCTGTGATGAGCATATTATAATTTTATTGGGTGATTTTATAAAATCACACACAATCTGTGTAAATCAATGAATGGGTCTGTGCTCTGGAGAATAGTCTTAAACCAGATGGAATGGCATGTTGCTGCAGAATGCTGTGGTAACCATGCTGTTGAATCTGCCTTGAATTTTTAATAAATTGGCAACAGTTTCACCACATGCATACACCATTCATTCACCTTTTCTACGTCTCACAAAGAAAAGGCAGATGGAACCAAAATCTCAAATTCAACTGATCAGACCAAAGTCCAGATTTCCACTGGTCTAATGTCCATTCCTTGTGTTTCTTGGTCCAAGCAATCCTCTTCTTCTCGTTGATTTCCCTTAGTAGTGATTTCTCTGCAGCAAATTGACCATTAAACCATTTAAATTATAATATATCAGTAATAACAGTAATTATAATATGTACTTCGTCCTACTCCTTTTTGAACATGTAAATCATACATGCACTGGTTAAGATAAATTAACAATTGAGTTGGTGTGTGTACAGGTGTGACCTGTTTTCATTTTCTTTTTCATTGTGTATTTCTTTTCCTTCGTTATTTTATCTTTCTTTTTTGTTGTTGGCCTTTACATGTTCGAAATAAAATTCTCAATCAAATCAAAACCATGAAGGCCTGATTCACCTAGTCTCCTCTGAACAGCTGACATTGAGATGTCTCTGCTACTTGAAATCTGTGAAGCATTTATTTGGACTCTAGACTGAGGTGCTATTAATTGGTGACCTGGGGTGAGTGTGGCAACTGGTCTTGCTTTCTGGGGATGGTCCAGTTTCATCATAAAATTTTGTTGTTAGAATGTTTTTTGCAACTGCAAAAGACATTCAAAGTTACTGAAACTTTGCAGATTGACTGTTCAAGTTAGCACACATCTATGGAGGCCTGAATGTGGGGTTATAGCAGGGTCAGCTCAGGGTGTCAGAAGCCAAAACTACCTCAGTCTCCCTGTTGACAATATAGCCTCCATCAGTCTTGGTGGTTGTGTTTAGTCCTGGTTAAGCCATGTTCACACTGGGCTTAGCACAGCTACCGACAGCTACATTTAACAAGCTGCATACTTTGGCAACAACTAAAGCTATCTGTCCATCAGGAAATCACTGAGTTGAAGGAGAGAACACCTGAAAGACATCAGAGAAGAACTAATTCTTGTCTCATTTGTGGTCTGATAAACAGTGCCCTATATCGCTATTTTCCAGGTTTCATCTAGATTAGTGTGGGCAAAGACAGACACACCCAGCCTGTAAAAGTGATTTTTAAAATAACTGGGTGCTACGATGATATGATATCAGAAGCTGAGATAGCTGGTAAAGTAACAACAAGAACACACATATAATTGTTTCTAATTACCAGTACCTTTTCAGACTCATGATCTGGTCTTTCTGCCAGAACATATCCATATTAAGCTAGAGGCACACAAAACAGACACACATATCAGTTCAATTATTTGTGTTTTTTAGTGTCATCTTGCTGTTCGGCAGCTTCTCTGTACACACTCTGTATTCAGCAGAGTACATCATGGACACACCGAGCTGCTCCTCTCGATAATTAGTGGATAATTAAAGCTCTCAGTCCTGACTTGCACTTAAGGTTAAGTGGATGCTGAAGCTTCATCACAGGTTGGACAGATGGAGGGAGAGTGGTTACACAATAAAACATGTGCACGAGTGCTCTTGCGTATGAGTGCTGTTGTACCTCCTGCTGTGAAAGAAACAAGGCAACCCGTGTTTGTATTGTGTTTAATAAAAGAGTCTGTGTGTGTGTGTGTGTGTGTGTGTGTGTGTGTGTGTGTGCGTGCGTGCGTGTGTGTGTGCGTTTTGTCCTCTGGTGTGTGTATCCTTTTCCAATTCCGCCCCTGTCTCCTGCAGACATAAGTTTTTGGCTGGGTTGCTAGTTGCTAGTTGCTATCATACCTGATATTTTGCTACTTATCTTCAGCAGCTTCTACTCTGTTCTGTTATTCTCTTATGCCATTAAAAAACAAGCTGAGTCCTTTGAAATAAAATGCTATCTGCCTTATTGTTATCGAGATTCCTTCAAAACACACCCGAATCCTTCCATAATACTCAACCTGACCATGCAGGACAAAAGGATGAAAACCGGACTCTTAAGCCCAAAAGATCCATTCTGATCGGTTGTCATTAAACCAGTGGACATCACTGGAGATCAGAAGTAAATAAGCATACAGGGACTATGTCCAAGAAGCTCAATTACAAGACACAACTTACTATTGACAACTTGACCCATCAACCCACACGGCATCCACCACACCACCATACCATTGAAGTTGTTCTGGCATCATTTTGTGGACCTACACCTTACTGTAAGAGTGACTTATCAGGTTTAAACAGAATTGTGAAGACATATGTATTATGCAGACATTAATATTATAAAGAGTAAGGTCTAGACCTCTATATGGAAAGTGTCAAGAGATAACTTTTGTTATGATATGGCACTATATAAATACAGCTGAATTGAATTGAATTGAATATGTTATATAGCATGGCATGGTATTATTGAACCACTATAAACAGGAATGTAAACTTTTTACACATATTTACAGTAATGTTGATGATATTCTGACAGCTAGTAATTCATGGGAGGAAAGAAAAGAGAGAGAGGAAGAAGAAAGAAAGAGAGAGTGGAGAGTCAGAAGGGCAGAGAGAGTTGATCTGGAATAGGTGTGGGTGGGTGAGTTGAGTGAGCTATGTTTGTATCTCATGAAGGTTATGGGGAAAATCAAGAGCGTGCTGGAATGATTTATTCCTTCTCACACCCACGTTGCTTACATTATTAAGAAAATTAATGTTGTGTTTTCTTTTAATTTGTCACCTGTCCGTATTCAAACACACACAAAGGCATGTTGGGAGGACTTGTGAATCAAATGTTTTGTATCATAATATCAGATTATGTAAATTAAGTTAAGGTAAGTGAAGTTATTAAGTCAAATTATGATAAGATAATATCGACTTTCATGATCCACTATCTCCTTCTTCATTCTAGCATTCATGGTTGTTGAGATCACACCAGTCAATGAAGTCTGTGATGACCCCCCTGTACTCCTGCTCCCTGTACTTCCTTCTAATACTTGTCCCACGGTGGTTGTGTCATCAGAAAACGTCTGGAGATTAAGAAAAAAGAAGAGAGCACTGTACCCATGCTGCAAATCAGCACACATCATGCATCATGATCTGTTGGTAGTGTAGTTGATAGTCCATGCAGACAGGTGGCACTCAACACCAGCCCCTTCTAGGTTCCCCTTAGCAGTGATAGCTTTGTTGTGTTGAAAGCACTGGTAAAGTCTAAAAACATGATCCTCACGGTGCTTCCAGTATTTTCGTCATCAGGTGAGAAGTCAAGGCGACAGGTCTGAAGTGGTTGGGTTCCCTGGGTTGTGCAGTTTTTGGTACTGGAACCACAAATGAAGTTTTCCACAGTACCAGAACTCTCCCCAGACTTGGGCTCAGATTGAAAATGTGCAAAACAATCTCAGAGAGCTGATCTGCACAGTCATTTAGCAGTCTGGAGCTGGGATGACGGGGAGGGGATGTTCAATGCCCGTATAGAGTTTGGCTGAAACACCTCAATCAGGGAATGTGATTTCTAAAATAAGTAATCTGTCTCAGTGAGAAGATCAGCATCAGCAGCTCTACTCCGATCTCCCTCCAGATGTCCAAGCTCTGAACCATATCTCTAAGGCTGAGTGTTTTATTGCTGTTGACCATACTCCCCAGCTGGTTTTGTGCCTTAAAATACAGAATTGCAAAGGACTAACACACACACACATCACCTCCACACACGTGCACACACACACACACACACACACACACACACACACACACACACACACACACACACACACATCGCTAAATGACATTAAGCATCAAGAAATTAAAAAGGAAAAACATTGTAAAGACGTAGCCATAACGATTGAATCCTTCAAACCCAGTTTTTGATTCTATTTTTAATGAATGTTTTTTTTTTTTCTGGAACATCCAATCATTGTGTTTATATTCAATAATTATGAACTGTAAATGGTAAATTGACTATAGTTGTATGTTTCTAGTGTTTCAACCACTTAAGGCACTTTAACACATCTCATTAACCCATTCACACAGACACTGATGGCATCGGCAGCTATGCAACTTCCCAAATGCCCATTTGTTTTTTTTCCGAGCCTTTGTGAGCAATTTTTTTCTTGCTCAAGGACACATCGACATGCAGAGTGAAGGAGCTGGGAATCGAACCTGATCATGTGATTAGTAGACGACTTGCTCTACCTCCTGATCCACAGGCGCCACGATAATTATCTCTCTGTGCAGTAGTTTTCTGTTTGTGGTAGAGTTCACCATTGATTAAAACTCAGTTTGCCTTCACACTCGTGACAAATTATCAAGAAACGATGCAGCATGTTATCAGCTTGTTTCCTGTTCACTCCCACAGCCGTATCAGAGCTGAATCAATTTACTGCTAACTGCTAACACTAACACAGCATTTTCTCTGCTTCATAATAAACACTCCAATTTGAAAGACATAGGGTGCCTTTTATTGTGAAGGAGTCACAGGAAAGTGAGGTTAGCTCATCCGTTCATCAAAAATCTTTCAACAGATCAAAGCAGCTGTCATTGGATGTTGTCAGGATTGAGTCTGTGCTGTGTTCATACTAATGCTACCTCTGTTGGAGATAGTACCAATGCAAAATAAAGGACACTTTATTGACATACTATAAGTTTTCTGTAAAACTAGCAGTAGTTACTAGCAGTAATACAAAGGCTGTATCATCAGAGAAGGTCTGGAGGTGACAGCTGTCAGTAATGGTTCTTGGTTCTTCTATGTCTTAGAACCATTTTCCGTTTCAGTTAGCACAGAACAGCAGCAACGCCCCGTTCTGTCTTTGTACCTTTCATACAGAATGACCATGAGACACAGCTTCTATCTTCTTCATATGATGAGTGCTGATTGCTCAGTTGGATACAGAAATGCAAACCACAACCCTGTTCATTATGAATACATTGAACCCAACAGTGAGGGCCTGGAAATACAAACTCATTTCCACTGACATCTGATGAATAAACAAACAATACACACACCTCAATCAGGGAATGTGATTTCTATTCTGTCTCAGTAATCAGCTCCCTTAACCCTACACTGGTTTTAGTTCACCACCACAACCTACAACAACTAATATTTACACGAGCCAACACAGTTTATGAGTAGCAATTGTTGAAATTCAATAAAACAGAATGCCACAGCAGACCTCCAAGAAAATTCTTCATGAAACATGAAAATGCTGCTTCATTCTGATGTTTATTTTCTGATTTTCTCCTCAGGACTGCAGACTGAACAAAACTCAGAAGGTAAATAGAGAAAGAAAAGCAGAATAAGAAATCAAATTTTAGTTTCACCTTTTACCCTTTTCTAAAAGGTAATTCCAGTGTTTTTATACCTGAGCATTGTTACATATTTCAGGATCTGAGTAATAGGTACAAAGAATTGGAATTGGTCCTCAGCAGGCAGTCGTAAAACAGGATGCAATGGCAACATTGAAATCCATGGGGGAATTACGGCTGATTAAACATCCACTGAAAGTGTTTGTGTATGTGACAGCCTCAGATTGTCATTCTACATGTCTGACAACATTATGGAAAGGACCTGACAGAGATAGACCTTTTCTTCAAGATGATTCACTGACTCATGTTGCCACTGTCTTTTGAGCCCGTCACTGGTAAAAACAAATTCTTTCAGAGGACAGATCTTTGTCTTCTGGTGCACAGTTTTCCCCAAAGGTTGTATTGCATTCATAGCATCCAATCCCTTGGCTGCTGCTGAGGCAATCTACTGGACCGACTCTAATTCTACCTGTTCATTATTTAGGACCCAAAATATGTCAAAATGGCCTAGTTGTAAAAATACTAGAATTGCTTTTTAATTAAAGTCACTCAATTGACTGATGACATTCTTGTTTTTGTTCAGAGTCTGTCAGATTGGTGGGAGGAGACAGTCGCTGTGTAGGAACACTGCAGGTGAAACGAGAAGACTGGAGACCAGTGACTGCCTCTGACTGGGCGCTGAAGGAAGCAGCTGTTGTCTGCAGAGATTTGGGCTGTAGCTCTGCTGTTTCTGTAGGACTGAGAGAACAGTCCACAGTCACGTCTGTGTGGCTGATCAGATCTTCCTGTGTTCGGTCTGGATATCCTATGAGGGGCTGTTCATCACCAGGTTCCTCTTCCTTTGTTCTGGATCTCTCCTGTGCAGGTAAGCCCATCAGTGACTCATCTCTGACATTATTTCTAACAGTAATATAACCATGGTCTGACATACACACACACACACACACACACACACCTGTAAAATGGCAGTAAACTGTCTCTGGCAGCCATGATGGAGTCAGATGAGCTGCTGTCAGTAAATCAGGTGCTCAAAAATGGATACCAACTGTTATAGTGAGCTCAGTGTAAATGTGATGGTAACATTGCTGTAGTCTGTGGTGTTATAAATACGTGTTCTGTTGAACTGATGTTTGAATTGTTTTGATCCAGTTTAAATCACTGATGACATGCTTTTTTTTTGTATCTCCCTCTGTTTTATTTTCTATTATCTCTCCAGACTCTGTCAGGCTGGTGGATGGGACTAGTCTGTGTTCAGGCAGACTGGAGGTGAAGTCTGACCAGTCTAACCAATTATGGTCCTCAGTGTGTGAAGCTGACTTTGACCAGCAGGATGCAGAGGTGGTCTGTAGGGAGCTTGGCTGTGGGGCTCCTTCAGTCCTCCAGGGGGCGCTCTATGGAGAAGTGGAGGCTGCAATCTGGACCAAAGAGTTCCAGTGTGGAGGCCATGAGTCTGCTCTCCTGTACTGTAGACGCTCAGGATCAACTAGAAACACGTGCTCACCTGGAAAAGCTGTTGGACTCACCTGTTCAGGTAGAAGAGGAGCTGCAGCTTTGATTTGGTTCATTTCTGTTCTGATGAAACTCATTTTGTTCTTTGACTGATGACTCTCTTGTTTCTGCTCAGAACCTGTCAGGTTGGTTAGAGGAAACAGTCTCTGTGCAGGAACATTGGAAATGAAACATCTGGGAGACTGGAAACCAGTGGGTTACTTTAGCTATGACTGGACCCTGGAGGAAGCAGCTGTTGTCTGCAGAGATCTGGGCTGTGGCTCTCTTTCTGTAAGACAGAGAAAGAACTCCTCAGACAGATCAGTGTGGATTATCAGCTCCGACTGTATTAAGTCTGAATCTGCTCTGAGGGACTGTGTAAGATCAGGTTTCTCCTCCTCCATCCTGGATCTCACCTGTTCAGGTAAACCCATCAGTGACAGTAATGCTTGCAGCGATCTCCTTTCTCTATCACAGTGACAGTCACTGGTTTTCACTGGACTTAAGTCCAGGACAGCAACATCCTAAAGTGAACTTGTTTCTGGAACCTTCAAACCTTTCATAGACTGCTGAGCTTCACCTGACAGGACAAACTTGGACAAACCTTTCTTTCTCTATGTCTACAGACCAGCTGGTTCATCCCAACATCTCTGTGTCCTTCTCAATGGATGGGGTCTCCAAGGTCCAGCAGCAAGGGTTTCATGTGTTGTGGGGCTCCTCCTTCACTATCAGCTGTTCCATCCAGCCACAGTACCCAGGAGGCTCCTTCCAGCTCACCTTCACCTCCTCCAACACAGCACACAACTACACCCAGCTGTTAATCACTCTGCCCACTTCCTGTTTCCTGTTGCAGAGCCCGCCCATCAAGGAAGCTACAGCTGTGTTTATCATGTCTACGTTTTTTCTCATAACTTCTCCTCTGAAAGCCATCGACTCTGTCTCACTGGCTCAGGTAAGAAAACATCATCAGCTGATATCATGTCACTATGTGTCCATGCATGTTTCCTAAACAACACTGTGACTGCTGTCATTGTATGACACATCGTAACCAGACTTAAACTCATACAAGTGGATAAATGTCAACAGCAAACAATATATTGTAGGACTAGCTTCATGTTGAAGTGAATTCAGGAGATTTCAGGTCACTCCAGTTTGTGTTTTGATGGAAGCTGTTGGACTCATGATGTTGTGTGATCATGTGATGTGATGTCTGTCCCTGTCTTTGATCAGTTCCAACAGTTCTTGTCATCAGATGGGTCATCATGCCACTGACTCTGCTGTTGGTGAACACTGCCCTTTATTTCTACTACAAGGTACTGACACATGTCTGTGGTTTAGAGGACTGACTGACATGAAGCATTAGTCTGTGTTTATTGAACTAAAGAGAGGAGTGATGCAGGAAGTCACACCTGTGTGCTGTCATGTCTCTCCAGGCCAGCATGGCGCAGAAGTCAGGCAGACAGCAGAACACTGAGCTGGTTGACATGAACCTGAGTGTTTGTGCAGCTGAAGGAAGACCACCTGAAGAGGAAGCAGTTCAGGGAGCAGAGTAGGACCTCCTCTCACATCCACATGGATTTTACATTTTTATACTTATATTCTCTTACATACAATAAGGCTGGAATTGTTAGATTAAATCATAGATTATTAGATTATATTTTTTTTTACTGCAAATATGAAAAGACAACAACAAGTTAGTCTGTCTTTGAATACTTTCTTACTTTTGCTGTGCTCTGTACCCTATTCACTGTTTACCCCAGCTGATGCCCTAATTACAAAGGACTAACATGACATGATGTTGGCTAGCTTAAATGTGAAAAGACATTTTAAGCACTTGTGTGGAAGTGCCAAAAACTGCAGTTCCTCAAATGTATACTCGAGGCTGGCTCCAGAAGTGAGTCTATCATTTCTATCCATGTTAAAATGTCCAATTTCACAGCAGAAATAAACACGTTTACAGCCTGGTAGAAAAAAACTATTTTGGTCTCTATAGCTGATTTCCCCGTTTATGACAACTGTACTGAGGGTGAATTTTGTTGCTGGATGAACCTGTTATCAATGCTGCATCATGTTTCAGATCCTCCTTCATGCTCAATAGAGCCCATACTGATCATTTAAAAAATGCCTTGATCAGCCCGATACTGATCTTTGACTGGACTGGACACCAGCATGAAAACTGTCTGAGGCACTGGTCAAACATGGCTGACAAAAAAATCTGAACATGTGACAGAGACTCAGTCAGACGAGAACTCTTCTCTGGAACTAAAGATCACAAAATGAGAAGAGTTTGAGTGAAGCTCTTCCTCTTCCTGTGCTTTGATATACATTGAGGACAGCACGTGACATGATCAGAGCAGAGACAGACAGATAAGCAGAGGGCAGAGACACCACACATACACACACACACACACACACACACACACACACACACACACACACACACACACACACACACACACAGCTTACCTGTTGATGAGACATCATTTATCAAACAGCTCTTGAAAAGCTCTTTGTCTATGCAGCTTGAAGGAAATATAATGGTCCTCACCAGAGAGAGAAACAGACCCAGCCAAGTGAAAAGACACTGTGAGCAGCTTGTCTCACAGTGCTTTAACCAAAGAGAATGAAAACAGTGAAGAGTGTCTTGAAATTGCAAAGAAAGGGGTTGTGTGAAATATGAAACTAAGTTATGTCTGCCTCATTTCTGTAAACAGTAAATGGTTTGATGTGCACACCCAAATGTTTACACTGATAAATTAATAGTTTTAAAGTTTACTTGTAAATTTAAGGAAATTCTAGTATTGCTTTAATTTGTGTGAAGATAAAAAATAAACCAATTAGTGTGAATCCAATATAGTCCCAGTTGATGTCACATGAATAATTAGGCCTGTTGCTAATGGCAGAACCAGATGAGTGAAGTATGATCAGCTACACTCAAAAAAAAAAAAAAATCTACTAATTCATGTGTTTGAAAGGAGAAATATATTAAATGAATTTATTATCTTTATGTTTACATACATTGCAACATTTCAGAGAGATGCATTTCTCAGTAGGCTAGATGACTGTAAAACATTGATTTTATCACTCACTGTTCTCACTGGGAGTTAACTAATATTAGGTTTCTATTTTTTTTTTGTTTGTTTGTTTACAGGATAATATTACATACATATTACAGCTGTGAAGTATCTTTTGTGCACACAAACACTGCAACCCTGCGATGAAACACAAAAACATTTATTTTGGCCACTTGAAGACAACACAACAAGGTGTAAACACAATATTAACATACTACCACAATGTTTTAGTAAACAGGCACCTAAGTCAAAAGAGCTACATCAATACAATTCAATGTTCCCCTATGCAAGGTAAAACAGGGTTTGTTTGTGCTAGATTACACTAGTTCTATAGCCTACGTTTGAAAAATGAATGTCAGTACCAAGCAAGTGAAAAAAAGTTATAGAAATAAAACAGTACTGAATGTGGCAGAGTCATTTTTGAATATTTAAGAGCAAATAATATTTATGTAACAATGTAAACACAGATAGAGGTTATCAGGGTAATTATTAGCATTGTTTTTTTAATAATTATTCATTTATTACAACGGTGCTTCACCATAGAACCTGCTGGCTATGAATTAAAAAAAATATGTATCAGACTAAGAACCACAACCAGATATCTTACATGTACAACAAACATGGCTATGGTCATATATTGACTTTGTTATACCAGGATGTACCTCAGCATAGCATGACAGACATGCAAGGTGGTGGCTGTGTTAAATTTAGAAAGTATTGAAAAGTCATGTAGAACAATCTTTCATAGGCTATACTTCACCAGCAGACTGAAATGTATAGTTATTGAAGTGTATAATTCAGACCTCTAAATAATCACCTTTTACAATCCATGCAAGAAGTTGAGTGTCAAAATGTTTAATGCAATTGAATATGAGAAGACAAATCTGGTGCAATGTTAGCCAATAGGGTACTGCCTGGGTACACACAGGCAATAATGAAAAGAAGAATGCTAAAAGAAAGATCATTAGTCTGTTTTAATGATGGCAAAGGACCAAGATCAGATGTATATCTATCATTAGCATTAGTATCCAGAAATACAGCATGTTCATGTGAATGGATGGAATTAATGTTCTAGCAGAGAAAGCAATTATCTTCCGATCTTCCATTCTGCAAATCTTAATGTACATACATGAAAAGTACATGTTAAAGAACCAGTTCTTTGAAAAAGCTGACTGGGAGAAATTCCAGGGAACTGCATGGAGAAAGATAATTTGATTTCAGTGGATGGTAATACAGAAGAATGTGCTTCTACAGTGACTAATTTAATTTTGAATGCAGAGTCGAAGAGTATCCCCATGAGTAGAAGAACTGGAAAAGGTGAAGTGGTACCATAGTGGGATGTACTAAAGCTCTTAAAAAGAAGAATTATTAGAGTATTAAAGGAAGTTGAATCAAATAAAGTTAATAGACCACCAAAACGAAAAAGCAAAAGAAAAAGTTTTATCATACGTGGTAAAAAAATAAAAACGCATGGAGGAAATTCAGTTCTCCTACAGGTAGAAAAGTGAAACTCATCGACAATGTAGCTTGCCAAACATCTGAGCTGCAGATGAGGGGTTGCACTGTTCCAGTGTCTGTCTCCTCGGCTGTGCTAAAGTGATCAATTAGTAGCTCAATTGCTCTTTCAGAATATGGCTGAAGTTCTATAGAAAACATGACGGATGTTTTTGAAACATTTCTATTTATGAAAATGAAAGTACATAGTACATATAAGTACGTAGTGGCTCAGTCGGCTGGCTCAACCAATGACTTATTCATATTGAGAAATAGCAGTACTGGGTGCAGGAGGCTGGAGCTATGCATGATGGCTGGCTGCTAGGTAAAGAGGATTAATGTAGAAGTCTTAAATAAATTGCACTTTTTTTTCTTTACTGCAGTGTCTAACCCTTTCACTAACCTTGCAGGTGACAGTAGATATCGCCTCAAGCGATGGCAGCTAACCCCTTTCCCCAAACCACAAAGCACCGAATAGAGGAACTTTAATGTCCCCCGCAGCCAGGCACTGTTGTGGAGCACACTATCAGGCTGATAGCATTGCCTCGATGCCACAGGAAGGAAACTATTACACAAGCTAGAAAAGGTGTGCCAAATTGCAACACCCTGTGCTATGCTACAAAATGTGGCACAGCTTGAAGAATGCTGTTTTTTCCCTGAGGCTAAGCATGAGGACCCCAACTTTCATCCCCAAACATACAAGCCAAACACTGTTGCTGTACAGCAGTGTTTATAAGAACAGACGTGCTATGGAACTATAACTATTCAGGAATTGTTCCATTGTTGAGCTCATTTTGCACACCACATTATTCATTTCCTTCACCTTTCCTACCCTGGCAAACTTGTAGATGGAATCAATTGTATCCCTTTGTATCTGTAAAACTTCAAGCGACTTCAATGCATTTTGCATACAAACAAGGGGATACAAATTACGCATGCTGCCCAAGTCTTCCTGTGCTTCATACACATCGGTGTTCCCCTCAGCCTTCGCCAGTACTCCACTCAGGAGAGATACTTCTATGATTATTGCCAGCATCCCGTCAAGTGGTGTGACCTCTGGTGTTCCTCTGCCCACACCGGTGGCACAAACACTCTTTTTTGCAGTAACTTTAAAGTCTGACCACTTTGACTTTTTGTGGCAGCAGCATTAAAGTGTCTGCAGCATGTGCCATGTCTTTTTGGCATGAGTAATATCAATGCTGTGTCCTCCAAATGAATGCCTCCACCCCCAAAACAAGGTCTTCTACTTCACACTGAATGAAATTTGAAACAAGCATACAGTATTTGAATATTAATTTATGGGCATTTAATTGACCATTCATTCATTCATTTAAGGAAGCTTACAAAGGTGTGCCACTTTTGGTGTTGATTGTGATTTATTAAGTGAAATTGGTGTAGGACATGCATGAGCACTTTGTTTTTCATACTTACACAACCTTTTGGCACGACTCTTCCAGTTTTATAAATGAGGTCCCAGGTCATCACTGGGGAATTTCTTTTCAAGCGCATCCATGAGGTGTTTGATGTGCGCTTTCTTGCAATGTTGAACATGTTCACAAATTTCTCTGTGGCTCATGTGACTCTGATGCCTTTGAACCCACCATCAACGTGCTTGAAGTCTCGTACTTCTGGGCCCGGGCTGTCGTTAAGCTGGGTCAGAGCAGCTACAGAGGCTCACACCATCCGTCAGATGCTGGCTAAATTAATGTCTCCCTTCTGGAAACACAGATTTATCTTGCTCATCACTGGCAGGACATATGAAATGGGTCAGGGCAATGAATCCATAAGTTTGAATCTGGCTTAGAAACAATGTTGGGAGTCCATGACCTTGAGAACTGCCACCAGCAGCCTCTTCATTCACCTCCATTATAAGCACAGGTCAATTATGCTTAATGGCATCCACTGCATTTCCAAGAGAGAGCCAGTGCACAGCACATTGTTTTAGACTCACATCCTTGTCACTAAGGGTGGTACTGAGCATGCTAAGTCAATTTGTCCTGCTTGTAAAACAAATACACTGAATTCACTGTGCGATTGAACAGTCGTTTGGAAGCGTTTAAACAGCTTTCAATGCATCTGCTGTGACCAGGATCAGATGGTGGGCAACACAGTGCAATTAGATAGAAAACAAAATCCTCTTTTAAGAGGACACCAACTCAAGAGTGTATCTTTCATTACATTGGCTCCCAGATCCTCAGCTAATATCCATACCTCTCTCCATTTATCAATTTATTATAAATACACTGTGCGGTTCCAAAAGAAATGGAAAGGTTTTGCTTCATTTTTCCAATTTTAAGCACATCTTAAGCGCAGTTGTTAATCTACTACAGGTTTCTTTCATCTCAGGTTCAAGCATGCAGACAGAGTCGATCAAAGTTCATTAAAAGGCAGTTTATTTACACAGGCAGGCTGTGTTAAAAACAGTCAAAATGGGGGTGATGGAGGGGACACAGTCTTTAACAGGGATCCCAAAAGCTGGCCAGACAGTCTGTGGTGTCCCCTTTACAGTCTTAACATTGATGGTACGGCCCTGGTGTGGTCGGTTTTGCTGTTGCAATTAGTTGATCGCAGCACACTGGGCACACTGGCTGTGTTCTCTGATGAGCTGGCTCTGGAGTTGCCTCAGGAAAGGGAGAAAACACAGTGTAAAGGCACCAATTCTACCCACACAACGGGACAGCCGAGTCTGAAATGTTCTTTACTTGCCTATCATGCACAGGCGTGGCAATCCGCTCAGTCAGCACGTCTTTTACAGATCCCTTTTCCTCTGGCGTCCTTTCCTTCTCTGCATTGTTTGTTTGCTTCTTCCAGTTCTCCAGTCCTGCTCTGCTTCCTCCTTTTTGTCTGTGTGGGGAGGTGATTGCTACCTGACCACAGGTGTGCCAATTTACTGCAGGGGGAGGTCCTTCAGCCACTCAGGAGAGAAACACTTCAAACTGTGAATCACACACAATTAATAAGAAAACAATAAAGTGCAAAATAATCACAAATAAAGGTTTCTCCTCGTCACTTTGTGACAATTTCTCAGAGTGTCTAGTCACTATTTTTGGGAAACACCTCTAATCTAACCCTAACCCCCATAACCTTAAGATAGTTCAAATTGACAGAATTTGGTAAAGGCTATGAGTATATTGTGTAAACATTATGTGAGTTTACACAGTTAAACTAATGTAGGTTCAGTCGAAACAGCATTATAGTCACTCATTTTCAGTTAGTGTAAATAAAATATCAAACCCCTTCCATCAAAGAAGAGACAAACGAGGAGTACATGTTAATATTAGACTGAAAAAGGGAGAGGACACAAAATGGCTGCAGAATCTACCAGTACATGTCCAGTATCCCTCCCACCTGTTTGTCAAGGTGACTTTCACAGCTGTTGGTTTGTCAGTATAAATCATGCTGTGCTCTGATTGGGTAGTCAGGACCCAGCCCTACACCCACCCTGAACCTTCCTCTCATTAGCTGGATGGCTTCACTGGCACTCGATCTGTCATTGGCTAATTACCTTCCTTATTTGTTTATTAGGTTGTGTTCCTGTCTTAAAAAGCTTGTCCTAATTAAAAGTTTGGAATGGACCTGGAGTTGTTACATGCTGTATTGTGTCTCAAAGCCTGTCCTTGGAGTCGTGTTCATCTTGTTGAAGTCAGCCATGAAAGCCAGATTTGTGCCAACTGAAGCCACACAGATGGACACTGCTGTGTCACTGTCCATCTGTGTGGCTTTGCACAGTCCAGTAAGTCGACTTTTAATCTGATCTAACCCCACACCAAGTTATCCAAGTTATTTCTACACATTGTGAGACATTAGCATCATGATCTGAGTAAATAATGAGGAAAATCACCCATGGCAGCGATGACTGCAGGTAGAAATAGTCTTGAATCGTGGTCATTCAGGGCCTGATTTTGCACAAAAGTGCACTGTGGTTTTCATCCAGTACGGCGACATTCTGTGTATATTCAGAATCTGATTTATTACAGTAAGTCACAATCTTTAGATGGGAGCACATCTCATTTTACTAAATATACACTCAGCATACCTTCATTAGGTAGACCTGTCCAATCTAATGTGATCCAGTATATCAGCTGTGTTATAAATTCTGCCTTTACAAACATAATAAGGTTCAATTTTGTTTGACACTGTCACAATTAATATAATCATGTTTTTATTGGGGTTGTTGTTTGCAGTGATGTTGAACTTGACCTCCTTTCACTGTACTGTAATGCTCCTGTACAACGCCAATAAAAATACAATTATAAACATGAAGTTGAATTAATACCTTTCTGACAGCATCAACAAAAAATGATTAAGAAATAATATCATAAAAGCAGAATTGATGACAGAGCTGTTGTTTTAGATCGCACAGGTGAACATGTCCATGTCTCTTTTTCACGTCTCTTCATTGGGATGGACTAAACAAATTAAGAAAGAGGAAGAGAAAAGACTCAACATTTCTGCATTTTAAGATAATTATTTCATTTTAAAGCTGTGAAATAATTGAAATATACCTTTGAGTACATTTTAGTACCAGCTTTAAGTAGATCTGATAAATGTAAAGTGGATAGTAAAACGTTCAGCAAATCAAAACTATGAACAAGCGAAAGAGAACTCAAAGTGCACGCAAACAGTACAAACAAATCAGCCCAAAGCAAAACTATACAATTTAGTAAATGTTTTTCTCATAAATGTGTATTGGAAGTTTTTTCTTGATGGTGAAGAGGACCTAAAGATCTATATATAAAGATTTTACTCATTTTGTAACCCACATGATGACAACCAAGCCATCTCCATGACAACCGATGACTTGTGAAAGTCAAGAAAAGGCTCAACATGTATTGTTAAGATTATTTTGACTGTTCCCAAGTTAAAGAGCCAACTGTTTGTTTTGTTCTTTTTTAAAATAGAATTAGATGTTTTTCATTCATATCTGAAGTACAAAAACAAAAGGGGAACGAGTCTGTTCCAAAACAGAAGGAAGTGCTTTTCCTGTTCTCAGACGTCTTGACTCTACTCTGCGTTGATGGAAAATCTAGCTTGAAATGGTAACTTTCACGCTACAATGCATCCACACACACATACACACACACACACACACTCACACACGAACACACACACACACACACATACACACACAGTACTCCAGGTGGCTGGCCCATTAGAGTTCCACTCAGGTGGCCCCTGTCACAGGTAATCCTGTTGTCACAGTGACAGTCTGAATCAACCAGGCTTAGTGTGTGTGTGTATGTGTGTGTGTGTGTGAATCCTCAAATTCTCAGTCATACAGGTGGTTGACCTGCCTCCTCCTGCCTTCCTCTTACTCCTCTCTGAGCACAGTGTGAGCTGAGCTTCTATTTAGGACAACAGGAAGTTCTCTGATGGTGTGATTTGAGCTGAAGTACACCGTTTAAAGCAAGGATTTAGGCTGATTCTGGTGATCTGAATCTGTACATAATAAAGGCAGAGAGACAACAAAGCATAACACAGTTTGCACTCACTGCAGCAATTTATACTGATTATCCCCTCAATCCTCTCTTCACGTAACCTTTCTCGATCCAGAAGCTTAAAATAGGAAAGGGCCGACTTTCACAGGACGAGTTTTGTCCAATTTTCTTTGGCAGCACAAAATGACAATTTGGAGATTGTGTGTGTGTGTGTGTGTGTCAAACTTTATTTATTTATATAGCACCTTTCAAGCAGACATGCAGCCCAAAGTGCTTCACGGAGCAAATGAAAACAGAAAAATTAAAGGATAAAAGGATATATCTTGAGATTCTTTTTTAAAGATGCCTACAGTGGTGCAATCCTTCAGATCCACAGGCAGACTGTTCCAGAGATGGGCGCCACAGTGACCAAAGGCGGACTCCCAGTGTGTTTTTGTGGAGGTCCGCATGACCAGGAGTCCAGCTGTCAAGGATCTGAGGGACCTGCTAGGTACATAACATATATATGCATATCTAAGAGAAGTGTTGTGGTATTTGAGATTGGTCTTGGTCTCGAGACCGGTCTCAAGACCACTTTTTGAAGGTCCTGGACAGCTCAGCTTGTCTCTGTCTTGGACAAAGAGGACTCAAGATTTTAATTTATTATTTATTTTTAATTTATTTGTTAACATCATAACTGTGATTGGAGGTCAAACCTCCTGTTTCTAAGGAAACTTGACTCATTTCTAATTTGACATTTTTGTTGCTGTCAGCCATCGCTGCTCTCCTCCACACGCACTCCTAGAAAGTGGTTATGTTTGTCTGGAAAAAGATGTCAGCCAAACCTACTGTAATAAAATTTGACTTCCTAAACCACAAATAATTCATCTGCAAAACAAAAAACCAGAAAGAAAACACACAGCAGTACGTAAATCTTCAATATGCTGACTGAGAAGGTTGGGAGGGGTGGGCCTCACCAAAAGACATTCAATGTTAGCTACATGTCAGCTACTTAAGTAGGCTATACACTGGTCTGGTCTTGGTCAGTTTCTCTTTTTAAGACACATTTTTCACATTAAAAGCTGACCATGAAAGAGATTTTCTAGAAGACATTTAATATGAGAATATATGCGAGAGTTCTTGAAATGAATTCACTGGCAGTAACTTAACATGTGCTGACTGTGAAGACTAATTCCTATCATTTCTACTATCATTTCTTGTGCTGACACCCCAGAGGAGGAATGATCTGTTCATTGGTTTGTTTTGGCATGCACTGATATGTTCTCACCTGCACTGCTTTGGTGTCTCAATGAGTCCATGGGTGTCACAGTGGGAGTAGAGGCATGGCAGAGGGTGTGGTGAGACAAATCCAACAACGTACTTGATCCTCGGTGCCAAGAATGAGCTGCTCGGTCGACAGCAGGTCGACAGCTCAGTAATATTTTGGTCACTTTATTTGGTACATCCATACACCTCTCTTAAACTACACATATCTATTTTCCATGTTTTATTTTTATGTTTTTTTAACTGTAAATCATTCAGAAAATTACATGGATTCTTTGAAGTTCAGTAATCCACAACAATTAGTGACATCACTGACAGCCTTTGCCTTACTCTAGTGATTCTCATTACAGCAGCAAACTAGTTCATTTACAGATTATCAACAATTATTTTTGCATGTGAAAGTCAAATCTAATTGAATCCTGGATACTGGGCAGGATGCACCTGACTGCTACAGTATGTCCAAGATAGTACCTGGTTGTAATAAGCATCTCATTATTCAACACACAATGATCATGTTTTCTACACATGGAGGGAGTGGGTTGGCGATCAGGCTGATCACCACCCACAGGTACTGTACCCGTCCTCCACGTGACATTGAAAAGGCGTGACAGCCAAGGCAGCCCAACAATGTCCAAAGCCTTCAGCATCTCAGGTCGGATATCATCAACACCTGGCGCCTTGCCACCAAAGAGCTTTCTAACTACCTTGGTGGCCTTGGGCTTTGCCTCCTCCACAGAGGACATACAATGCTTCCCCTTCCTGGTTTACCAGAACTTCTCCACAGCCTCAACAAACTCCTTCTGCAATTTGATGATTATTTGTTACAGACTGTGTCTGTACCTGTGTCTGTGCTGGCAAACCCATGGTGGCAGTGAGCTTGCTACACTGCAGAATTAGCAAAAAAAAAGGCACTGGCAGACATAACAGCAAACATGGTGTGTCAAGGGAAGTAATATGGGATGCTACTATGATGGAAAGCATACACAGACTACTTTTCAGTAGCTATATTAACTAGGTTGACATTACTTAACTCTAAGAAGCTAATCAGAGCCAGTGAAGATGCTTCTTAGCACTAGTGCTAGTTCCTCTTTTTCAGGAGTTGGTGAGAACCAAATATTTAAAAGCAGAGTGGTTAATGAAGTGACATGTTGTGTTTACAGCTTTTTTTTTCACTCTGGTGGCCAGAAAAATCAATTAATACTGCCTGGTCACACTACATTCAGTTTTCAATTCATTTTCCGTGATGACTGGAGAAGGCTGGAGCCAATCCCAGCTGACACTGGGCGAGAGGCAGTGTACATCGTGGACAAATGGGCAGTTCATTATAGGGCACATAGAGACAAACAACCATTGACACACACGTTCACACCTACGGGCAATTTAGAGCCACAAGTTAACCTATTAAGTGTATGTCTTTGGACTGTGGGAGACCAGAGAGAACCTATGCAGACATGGGGAGAACATGCAAACTCCACACAGGAAAGTCCAGCCTTCTTGTTGTGAACCGCTGCACCACCATGCAGCCTGGTCACAAATTTGATTACACTTTTACCAAAACCCCGCCATGCTGCAGATTTTATAGCATTTACACTTGATATCCAGTTTTCCTTATTCAGGTAAGATATCCAGACACAGGTGGCATATTAACGCCAGGTTTGAATGGGTTAAAAAAAATCTATACAGTCAGCTCTGTAGACCTCTACTCTGTTCCACAAAACCTTTACAGCAGCAGTCACAATGATTGGTAAACACTGACCAGATTAAATTATTCATCACCCTCAACAGTCATCCGACATCATTGTCTCTGAGGTGGCTTGGTACAGAGCCACAAGAAAGGTGTTGTTCTGGAGTGGGAGGCATGAGTCACAGCAAAAATCAGTAGCATGTGCACATGGTGAAGGTCAGGAGATGGGTTGGCAGTGCGTTAGGTAGCTAAGCAGCTGTTCAGAGGTTTTAGGAGGGAACAAGCTGTTGTTGTAAAACTTGAGGCATTGAGACACTGAAAGGATAATCAGGTGTTATTACCTGCCCACCACTCCCTCACACAGTCTGTTTGTATCTAGTGTTGCTCATCTTTGTCCAAAAATGAACCATGAAAAATGAAAGACAGATGGCACAGCATGTGGCTTCAGGGTATGAGTTTGACTGCACTTTCATTTCTGTCTTGGCTCTATAGTCTGGAGTCCATGAAGTGGTCATTACAGACCTTGAATCAGTGCAACACAAAGTGGTTTCCTTTTCAGTGGCACAATCACTGACTGCCCTTCTGATGGCACACAGTGGTAATGATAACGGGCACCTGATCCCCGTGTCTTATAAACCTCCAAGAAGTAAGAGCCCCCTCTGTGCTTATTTTCCATGACATGAAGAAATATGAGGTGAGTCGTAACCACAGCCTGTCAGGCTGATTAAACACTCTGCTGTCACTGCTGCTGTTGTTCATATACTTCATGCCTAATGGGCCTGTTATAAAGTGTTAGCACGAGAACATCCTCTGAGTTCAAATTAAACTTATGTACAAATGTTCAAACGGAACTGACAAAAAAGCAATATGTGCGCATGTTCAGTTGGAATAAGTACTCCTGACACCACGTTGATTGAAACACATCTCCAACAGCAACATAAGCTAGACTGATAGAGGCACTGAGTGCTCATAAATCCATGATAACAAATAAATAACCCAAGACAAATGAATGACACGCCCTGTTCCATTAGTAAAAGCTTGTATTTACATGTTATATGTTATATGTTATACACTAAAGCTACTTGCAGCCTGTTAAGCCCCAAATATGAATGGCTTGTGGTAGTCCTCTGGCACACCTCTCTAGTCTTGCTGCGTTAATTTAACAAAGCAATTTGTCTTCTTGTTCAGTTTTTATCATTGTGCTGCATCGGTACAAGGCTGGGTTACCAACCAGACAAAGCGGGTCCTATTCTGAACCTGATCTCTTTGGTTTATTTGTCTTTACTTTTTGGCTCTACTTTTAGTTGTGCTGTGTGCAGCTGTTGGGTCTTCTCACCTATTTACTCTAATAAGATGGATTATGACACATAACCAATGCTACATGATGTACTCACCAATGAATGTATGGTATATTTTTTTTTCAATTTATGTCAGAATAAAGATATTTTTTGTCAATTATAGTTGGTGTATTATGCATGGACATTTTTGGTGACTATTCTATTTCTACTTTTCTTCTCACTCAGTCCACATTATTGATTTGCTGCATATTAAAATACATGCTGTATTGTGTTTGCACGTGGGTCAGCCAAATGAAAAGGCTTCGACCAACACTTACAACATTTAACAGATGCATTGGCCACAAAAATAGAAAGAAAAGGGGAAATATTCATTTTAATCTTATTCATCTTATTCACCACTATCTTACTACTATCTGTGTTAAACATTAATTGGTGCTCTGCTACACATATTGCTTTTATGTGAGATGGAACAATGTGCATGGCGATGCTGTATTATTCTACTTGTTAAAAATGTATTGCACCGAAATGAAGTGAATTGCAAGCCATACTAAGATTTAGAAACTGAGTACATGAAATAAACAAAGCCAGAACACAACAGGTGGAGTTTAATCCATCAATCCACCTGGATAATCTCAGTTTCATGGAGACATTTCAGGTTGACTGTGGAGGTTTGCTCAATCTAAGTTTCTGATTGGTGGCTTTGGACACCCCTGTGGCCTGCACCTCTATGGTTTATTTGTGTTGTGTTTAACATATGTTCTCCTTTTAGTTGAGCTGTGTCTAGCTGGGTGTCAAGACTACCCCTACTCAAATTAATGGAAAAACCTCCATCTGTATCCTAATACATATATGTGTGAGACCTTGACGTGACGGCCCTGCCTGCAACTATTCTGCATCACTCAATTGCTGTTACCCCGCAGTAGCACAAGGTGTATACAACTGACAAAAATGTCTGATTTATCTACCTCCAGAAGAAATGCACATTTAACACTGAATCATATTCATATATATTTGTCTAAAAAATGTGCCCTGCCCTAACCATTCTGGAAATATAAATTCTATCCAGGCATGCTGCACTATCCCTATCTAACTCTGCCTTTATGTATGTAAAAAAAAACTTCTCCTGCCTAGATGTTTAACCATCATTACATGATCTGTTACAATGTCCCTCAGTACTTCTGCTGATTTCAAATGTGTCTCTTCAACCTATCTTCCCAAGTAAAGATTGATAAATCCCTCTCAGCACTCGTTGTGCAGATATAATTCCTGCCACAGAGCCTTAAAAACTGCCCTGGTGCATGAGACTCTCCAGTCTTTCTCGTCACTGTGTTTTCCTTGAAAAAGGGTAACATTAACCATCTAGAGTAGATTCAGTAGATTCCAGAATGTTGCTGCAGTTCACAGAGATGCGTCATTTTTCCGATCAACAAACAGCTCTGTCTCAAAAACAGAAAAAAAAAAAAAAAAAATCGACAATCATACAATCATTTGATATTGCATGTAGCATTTGTAGCCTGTTAAACCAAGTTTATTTAACAATGTACAACTTCAGAAAGAAAAAAAAAAACAACGATTCCCCATGCATATATCAAACATCTGAATATACATTATAATGATGTATATTTCCTGTTCCAGTTATTGATGACAACTTAAACTTTATTTCTGTGTTTTGATTCACTGGGAATGATTTTAAAATGATGGGCACTACAGTGAAATATAGAACGGGTGCTCTGGGGTAACATGCATGCACTGACCTACGATTACTGTTCTAGCCATTTCTTTAGTAACAGAGGCCACCATCCTTCCTTCCACCAAACATATGCCTGAGTGGAAGGATGCCAAATCAGTATTTGGCCCTAAGCTCTTTCACCGCTCTCCTGGGGCAGGCACATCCACTTATGACCAATCTCACCACACTCAAAACACTAGCAGCTCTCTGACATTGCATTCACAGTGTAAGCGCTTTCATCGTGAAAGTGTCTGCTCAGGAGTTTTAAAACAGTAAGACTTGTCTCCGAGCAGGCTTCAGATGTGAGCTGCTACACCCCAGAGAGAGGCTTCACAAAGTCAGATATCACCTCACTAAAATCTCATCCTTAACAAACAAAAGGCACATTTGACTTGCAGCCAGCGATTTCACCACCACACCACTGGCTAAAAGTCAGTTCACCAAAGTTTCTTGCTTCAAGAGAACAACCACCACCTTATTATGAGAAAGAGAGGGAAGAGAGAGGGAGGGAAAAAGAGAGAAAGAGAGAGATAATGAGGGGGAGAGAGTCTGTTTAAGGCCAACCATCAGTCAGTGGTGGACAGAGAGCAGAGCACTCTTCCTCAGCTCTGCTTGTGCAGCACTCATTTCCACTGAGGCATGAACATCATGAGTAATGGCACCACTATTACACACACTCCATTTATATATTTGTGAGGACAATGCATTGACTTGAATTCATTCCAAGTGCCTCTCTAAAACAACCCTGCCATACTCTAGTTCTAACACTAACCATGCATGTCCTTATATTCCTCTTTGCTAAAGTATGCCTGGATCTGTGCATATGCACACATACGTGGCCAATAAAAATGATTCTTATTCTTCATGTGGTGAGGAAACACTGACTGTTAAGATAGGGTCCTTACAAGTATACAGTATATAAACTGAAACACACACACACACACACACACACACACACACACACATTCCCGAGCCAGTCAGCCAGAATCTGACTGGAGCCAACATGCCAGACAAAGACAACCTGTACATCAATCTCACTCAAAAGCAGGAGAAAAAGTGTGTGTGCGTGTGTGTTTCTCTTTGTGCGTATGTGTATTCAGTCTAGGATAGCTGCAGACAGGCTAAAAGCAATCAGTCAATCAGTCATCCTGCCAGTCACATACTCTTTCGGTCAGCACATCAGTCAGCCGGCACAATGACCAACCAGTCAGTCCAGTCAGCTGCTCCTGAATGATACAGCATAGATACACCGATAATCAAGAATCAGGAATATAATCAAGAATAAAAAGAATGTACACAAAAGTGGAACACAAAAAGTTTTTCTTTTCACACTGTACTTCAATTAAAGAAAAAGAAATAATGCATTTTTGCCTTTTAGTTTGTGTCTATTAAGTAATTACAAATGCCTGATCGTGGAGTCAAGGTCAACTTTATTTATACAGCATATACACTGAACAAAATATAAATGCAACACTGCTCATTTTCATGAGATGAACTCAAAGATCTAAAACATTTTCTATATACACAAAATAACCATTTCTCTCAAATATTGTTCACAAATCTGTGTAAATCTGTGATAGTGAGCACTTCTGCCGAGATAATCCATCCCACCTCACAGGTGTGGCATATCAAGATGCTGATTAGACAGCATGATTATTCCACAGGTGTGCCTTAAGCTGGCCACAATAAAAGGCCACTCTAAAATGTTCAGTTTTATCACACAGCACAATGCCACAGATGTCGTTTTGAGGGAGCGTGTAATTGGCATGGTGACAGCAGGAATGTCCACCAGAGCTGTTGCCCGTGAACTGAATGTTCATTTCTCTACCATAAGCCATCTCCAAAGGCGTTTCAGAGAATTTGGCAGTACATCCAACTGGCCTCACAACCGCAGACCACGTGTAACCACACCAGACCAGGACCTCCACATCCAGCATGTTCACCTCCAAGATCGTCTGAGACCAGCCACTCAGACAGCTGCTGCAACAATCAGTTTGCATAACCAAAGAATTTCTGCACAAACTGTCAGAAACCGTCTCAGGGAAGCTCATCTGCATGCTCGTCGACCTCATCGGGGTCTCGACCTGACTCCAGTTCGTCATCGTAACCGACTTGAGTGGGCAAATGCTCACATTCGATGGTGTCTGGCACGTTGGAGGTGTTCTCTTCGTAATGTTTTCACTGTTCAGGACAGACAGCGTGTGTCGCATCGTGTGGGTGATCGGTTTTCTGATGTCAATGTTGTGGATCGAGTGGCCCATGGTGGCGGTGGGGTTATGGTATGGGCAGGTGTATGTTACAGACGACGAACACAGGTGCATTTTATTGATGGCATTGTGAATGCACAGAGATACCATGACGAGATCCTGAGGCCCATTGTTGGGCCATTCATCCGCGACCATCACCTCATGTTGCAGCATGATAATGCACGGCCCCATGTTGCAAGGATCTGTACACAATTCCTGGAAGCTGAAAACATCCCAGTTCTTGCATGGCCAGCATACTCACCGGACATGTCACCCTCTGAGCATGTTTGGGATGCTCTGGATCGGCTATACGACAGCGTGTTCCAGTTCCTGCCAATATCCAGCAACTTCGCAGAGCCATTGAAGAGGAGTGGACCAACATTCCACAGGCCACAATCAACAACCTGATCTGATCCTGAACTCTATACAAATGAGATGTGTTGCACTGCGTGAGGCAAATGATGGTCTCACCAGATACTGACTGGTTTTCTGACCCCCCCAGACCCCACCAATAAAACAAAACTGCACGTTTCAGAGTGGCCTTTTATTGTGGCCAGCCTAAGGCACACCTGTGCAATATTCATGCTGTCTAATCAGCATCTTGATATGCCACACATGTGAGGTGGGATGGATTATCTCGGCAAAGGAGAAGTGCTCACTATCACAGATTTACACAGATTTGTGAACAATATTTGAGAGAAATGGTTATTTTGTGTATATAGAAAATGTTTTAGATCTTTGAGTTCAGCTGATGAAAAATGGGAACAAAAACAAAAGTGTTGCGTTTATATTTTTGTTCAGTGTATAAAACAGCACGGCCAGTGAACAGAATTATGTACCAAATACACAAATATACAATTAAATAATAAACAAAGAATAACAGAAGAAAAACAAGAAACATAATAATTAAAGTATGCTGACACAATAGAACATGAAGTCAAGGTGTCAAGCTTGTCTTGTATTGAATGCAAATGTGAAGCGTGTATCTACTGTAGCACAAAATTGAAAGGTTATGGTTAAAAACAGTTCTTATATAAATAGATACAGCTTTCCAACACAAAGGCTCGATCACCTCTATTTTTGTCCCGAGATCTCAGAACATCCAAGATCATCTGGTTGGTTGGCTTCAGTGCTCTAACTGCAGTATGATGATGCAAGATTTGTAAGGCAGAACCAGTCCGTTTTAAAAACTTAAAAACATCCATAAAATTTTAAAGTGAATCCTGAAATGGACAGATTGCTGGTGGAGGGAGGTCAATACATGCTGTTATGTGGATAGCTTTCTTTTTTTCAGGACAGCTGCATTTTGTACTGACTTCAGACGATGAAGAAACAACTGTTCTACACCAATGTACAAAGAATACAGTAGTCTACCCAAATGGTAATTAAAGCATTAATAACTCTCCCCAAATCTTTGGCTTTTACCTTGACTAGAAATCAGGAATAAAAAAAATTGTTTGACAACTAAACCAATCGGTTCATTAAATTTGAAAGAGAACTTAAAAATCATGCCAAGATTCTTCACAACAGACGCACAGATCGTCCAAACATAATGATCTCACTCTTATTCTCATTAAGACTGAGAAAGTTTAAATCCATCCAGGTTTATAGGCAGTCCAACAAAGAGGCACTGCATCTTTACTTTTAGTTTTTCTCTTCTGATATATTTGTATATCACCAGCAAATCAATAAGGAATGTTATGTTCCTTAAAAATGGACTTCCAGATCATCCAGAGTTTTCTTTTTGATCAGAAGCTGCACTGCAGCATATTTAAAAGCAGCTGGGGCAACCTGAAAAAATAGGTTTTCATCAAAATAACAAAACCTAATACTAAAGTATTAAAAACTTCTTTCAACTATTTGTTGCCTGCAGATGATGACAATAAGGAGAGCGAGGCTCAAACTGGTTGGAGACAGCTGGACACATAGGAGGAACAGAAGGATTTAAGACAAATGAAGTTGGTGAAGACCTATAGCTAATTTCCCTGTTCATGACAACTGTACTGAAAGTGAGTTTTTATAGAACTCACCTGTTCAAATGATATTAAGGCTTAAAGTTATGCAGAATGAGGTGCATAATCACTGTGACCGACAAGAGGGTGCTGTCACAGGTGGCTTGTTTGGGCACACAGGCTTCATTCAACCCACCTCAGGTCCACCCATGCTCCACGTCTTCTGTCATTTTTTTTTTAGGCAACAAAGGCAGGACTGCCAAGATAATGACCACCAGAGCCACTGCACTGAGCTTCAGAAACCTGTGGGTCACATCATAGAGACTACATCCATGTTTTATACAGTCTATGATTAGAACTCTCCTGTCCTTACTCTTAAATGTTGTACTTCTGTAATGTAGATCCATTTACTGTCTTACATGTCTTCACAGCAAATTCTCTGTGAAGACAGAGATATAATCCTTTTCCTGCAGCTCTTATCACTGAAGCTTAGACCCATGTATACCTCATATTTAAATCAGCACTAGACAGCTTTTTAAGCTACTTGTGACTCAGCTTGTATATCCCAAACCTCCTCTAATTTTCTTTGACTGCCTGCTGCTAGTGCCTGGAGATTGGGTTTAGGGTGTGAAAGAACTGCAATAGTTTGGCAGTGTCAGGTTTGAGTGTGTGTGTACCGATTCCTGAGCATAATGAATGGAGCCCCCACAGTATTTGAGGTGATGGCTTTGGGAATATTCTGCATTGCTTAACACAATTTCTATAGACTGAGACAGCTCATGTTCACTGTTGAGTCTCATTTTGTGTTTAATGTCTACTCGCAGATAGCGAGTTCACACTCTCACACACCTGGACAAAGGCTCAGGGGATGGTTTGCATGTGTGTGTGTGTGCTTCTTAGAATTAGTTTATTCAGAATTTCAGTGGATAATGTTGTCTCTGTACCCAACATCAAGTATATGGTACCAATCAGAAGCTTGGACAAAGCATCTCATTCATTGATTTCAATGTTGTCACCTTAAAGTTTTACAAAACTTCCTTTGCCCTCTCCTTCCTCTGTCCACTCATCACAGTCTGGTGGCAAACACTGCACTGAATCAAAGAGTTGTCTCGTTTGACTTGAAGTGAATGCACTGCAGGTAGTTGTTGCTCTATACCAGTGCATGTGGATGATTTGATTTTCAAATTTGTAGTTGGCCACTCACCTCCAGGGGAAGCTCTAGGGTCAACTAAAGTCACACAAACTGTGTTTTTGGCTCCAGAAAACAGCCTGATGATAGTTCAGACTGTGCACAGAAAGCCTGTGTAACATCTGTAATTATATATTTGGTGTGTGGCTTTGAGGCTTCCTCTAATTTGATGAAATGAATGAATGAAATGAAAAATTATGTTACATTACTGAATTTCAGCTTTGAGGTAAGACACAGTTACATTATCTTTTTTTTTTTTTTTAATTGGGAATCATGAGACTCCTACCTGCATGCTTATGGCGTGAGAGAAGGAGAGATGCTGTGCTGCCTAAAGAGTCGCTGACTGAAGCTGTTTTCACATATGAACTCTGGACAATGTCCAGAAAAAATTGTGCTGCTGTGCCGCTCTGTCTTGTCCATCCGTGCCCTGTTATGTAGTGAATTTGTATTTCACTGTGTGAGAAAATGGACATGTGGCACTAGAGCGTGTGGAGTGTGGGTCTCATGAACAGGTCAGTGTGAGAGAGCTGGCAATCTTGAACCTTAAAGTGAGTGATTCAGTGGATTTAACATCATACAAAGAGCGATGAGCAAGCACCACAAAAAGTCATCTCGCCAAACAATAGGAAATGAGAGATTGTTGAGCCCACATATTTACTGAATCAAACACTCAAACAATCAAACACAGTTAGTAGACTGTGTCCCTGACAGTGTGTGGATGCACTGTCAGACATTTTGTGAAGATGAAAATCTCTGCCGGAAAATGGTGGAATGCTTCCTCCAGGTTGGGAGCAAGTTGCTGCCCCAAACGAAGGAGTTGTTGGTCTTGGTAAAATGAAGCGTAACCGGCGGGTTATCTGCAGTACTGCAGACGTTGTACCGAGCTGTTGTGGGGAAGTCCTTTGAAAAGGAGCCAGCTGAGGTGGTTTGCGCATCTGATTAGGATGCTCCCAGGATGCCTCCCTTCAGAGGTGTTTCGTGCATGTCCAACTGGGAGGAGACCCTGGAGCAGACCCAGAACTCGCTTGTCGGACTGCATAGCCCATCTAGCCTGGGAATGCTCCCCAGGAGGAACTGGAATGCGTTGCTGAGGAGAAGGACATCTGGACTGCCCTACTAAACCTGCCGCCACAGCGACCTGACCCCAGAAAAGTGGAGAATGGATGGATGAATGGATATTATACTCTTCTAATATGAATGTAATTACCTACATTATACCTGATTTCATAACATGAGGAAAAGAATTTCAGTGAGAAAAAACAAGGTGTAAAATAATATATAAGAATGATAAATAAGATATAAGAGAAGTGTTTGAGTCTATTATACATGTAACTGCAGCCAGCAAGTTAGTTCTGGAGATCTGGGAACTAAAATAAAGTAAGAAGAGGCAACAAAATGGACAGAAAACAAGCCAACAGTTCACCCAAATTATGTAAATTATTCTGTTTGGCGGTCAAACTGAAAGTGAACATGTATGAAATATCACTAATAATCCCTCAATGGACAGGATAACTGTGCACTGGGCAATGTGGTAATAACCATAATTTATATTGAGGTAGATATCCCTTTATTTATCTGCCTATATTAGGTCATTGTTGGCAATGCTGCAAATCAGTGAGTGAGATTGCTTTCTCTTTGTGTGAGAGTGCTTTCATAGATATATGTTAATTTTATCTGATTTTGCATCAATGTCATAAAATACCCAGATTTATCAGGCATTTAATTTGCTATGTGAGCCAAAAACTGACACTCCAATCCAGTTATAATTACGGTTAACGATTCAATTTTCAGAAAATTTACCACAAAAGCTTACATATTGATATTGCAATATAAAATTACCTATCATGTACCATGATAGAGATTTTTTTTGTTTTTTTTTTAATCATATGATTTTAAGGCTTTCCTTCCAACCTCTCTGATCACCTGATTGCTGGTGTTTCCTTTTAGTGATATCACAGATTTTAGTGATTACCCTGCACCTAGTTTGTTTGTATGACAGATATCACAGTTTTTGAATGTTTAAATGATTCATCTTTGAAATTTTAAATGGCTGCTTTTATGCAGCACTACCCAAAACACTACAATTTGTCTCTCATTCTCACGCACACAGACAGGCAATTCAGGCAAATGCCAGATGACCCAGCCAAATTTCACCAATGTGGGAAATAGACTGTAATTGAAAATGTTTGTCATGTAAACATCACTTTTGACCGTGTTGCCTGAGGAATCTTGTGGAAGGTAATGAGGGAGTGTGAGGGTTCAGGCATCTGATCAGAATGGTACCCTTTTTTTCGAGGATTTCCGGACACATCCAACCAGAGCCTGGGGCAAACCCAGAACCTGCTGGAGGATTACAAATCCTCTCTGGACTGAGAACGCCTTGGGATCCCCCAGAAAGAGCTGGAAAAAATTGCTGGGGAGAGGGATGTCTGGAATACCTTGTGTAACCTGCTGCCACTATGACCCGATCACAGATCAGCAGAAGGCAATGGATGGATGGATGGATGGATGGATCAGTTTGGAAGACAATTGTTCAGGATTTAACATGAACTGAGGAAATGGGAAAGACTATTGTTTTTTAGCCATTAGCCGACCCTGCACACACACTCACACACTTTCATCAGGAGCAATTTCAGTGTGTTGAGAGTGAAACTTCGACATGTGGACAGGAGGTGCTGGGGATCAAACCACCAACCCATTGATTAGTTGTTAACCCACTCTACCCGCTAAGACCCAGCTGTCCACCTCTTTTGTGGTGCACCACACTGACAGCCTAAATCTTAAATCCATGGCCCCCCACACACAAAAAACAGTAGAAGCACACAGACAAAGTTAGAAGAAAGAATATGGTGAGGCAAACAGATGGAGAGAGTGAGTAAACACTACTCCTCAGGCCTGACAGCAACACAGTGGTCTTCACCTAGTGATATTTCCCTGCCTCATAAAGTTTGCACTAGGAACCAAAAACAGCAACAACTAAACAATACCATCACTCAGAGGATCTCTGAGCTGCACTGCAGTCTCAACACAAACCATAAAGCTGATTTATTGACATGTCAGGCAGAAGTAATCTCTTTAATCAGCGCAATCTTATCGCCTGATGAGGAAGTGGCGGCGCACAAAGCAGAATCGTTTATCCTGCCGTTGTGTGGGGCCCTGAGCTGCTGATGGAGGAAGCCAGGAGTAAAATTGAATTGGGAATAGAGCTGGGATAATAAAGCTGATTATAATGCATGGAATAAAGCACTTAGATGTAGACATTATTACAATACCCGCTACTAATTAATTACATCCTGGGGAAAACTTTATGTTGTCAGAGGAGGACACACGCATAGCACACACACACACACACACACGCACTTAGCATTCACGCATAGATTCAGTGATACTGCATGTGTGCACAGCAAAGAAGCAGGAAAAAAAAACTTTAACAGTATGATGATGTAACTCAACTAATATTTCTGTCGTCACCCACCGAAGGACTTCAGTGAGGACAAACAATTTAGAGACATTCTGTTTCTGTATTGGTGAAGTTATAGAACGTTGCTTCTGAACGTATGCACTTCCCTGTTTTTCTTAGCATAACGTAGCATAACGGGACTACAAATTGCATTGCAAGAATGACAAAACACCTGAACCTTGAATCTTAAAAAGTTAAGAGCAATAAAATAAATCAGAATTTTGAGAAAGAGCATAACCAGAGACTGTGTACACACCCACAGGCCAGACCATTATGTTCAGCACTGTATAACAGACAACTTGGATTTGCATGTCAGGCTTTCACATCAAGGACATGGAATTAAATAAAGTGAGAAAAAACTTTTGTAATACTAAAATATATTTCTCTGAAATTATGTTTTCATTTGGCGTTTCATGAGGCTACACAACATTAGGCCTGCATAGCTATTATTAAGGGCACAACCACTCTATCAAAGAGTTTAAATGTAGTATAATTCAGTTATAAACAAAATACCAGAATTACATTAATTCCTAATTGTTACAGAAAGAATTTTAAGGCTGTGAGGCAGAACAGACAACAACATTAGAGCTACTGGGATACACTGGAATATACTGGAAAATATAATACATGATGCCTGGGGAACACCTGAGCCTGGTGTAGTTTGATAGGACTGGACTGGAGATCCATCCTGGCCAAAGGCCTTGGAAGCAGGCCGTAATCAGGCACTCAGGAGGTCTTACTCAGGCTGAACCTCAGAGGATGGTTTGAGGCTGCCTGCCTTCACATTTGGCTCCAGTCCACCAGCAGGGCTCACAACATGGGTTTATTTGCCAATTCTTACTTGAGATGGATCCCTTATATATAGAAAACATAAATGACAAAAGGGATGATGATTTTATGAATCGTTTCAAACATTGTAGCTTTTCGCAACATGTCTATGGACTACCACACATTCATAGCCATAATTTAGAACTGGTGGTTAGTGAAGGGCTAGATGTTGAAATATCATCACTTAGAGAGGTTGCTCTATCTGATCATGTTCACATTCAATTTAGTGTGCCTGTTAATACTAAACTCACTGCAAAGACATTTTACACCTGATGTAGCTGGAAGTCTTGTCATACATATGAATATGTTGCCCTTACAACTGTTGACTCCTAAAGTAAAGAGTAAATGAGGTAAATATTAAATCATGGACAACAATTGACCTTGTTGCACTGCTAGAACCTGTTTTAAAATGTAAGCCATAGTGGAAAAATGAGACTTAACAACCTTAAACAAAAAAGTTGAGTGCACATGGAGGAAACTCCAGATTCATTATAATATTCTATGCGACCTCCTCTCTGAATATAATATAATAAGAAATGTTAGACAGGCTCAATTCTCTGAACTCATAAATAAGAACAAAAACAATCCTAGAGTTCTTTTCACAAGCACTGACAGCCTGATAAATCCCACTTGTACATGCCCCACTGACTTTTTATCAATTACTAAGAGCAATACATTTTTAGCTGAGAAAAGATAACAACAATTAGAAAGAATATCAATCAAGTTTTAGACAGCACTGATTATTTTAAATAAGCTTTACTTAGCACCTGTGTATCCACCAGAGTAAGAGTGTAAAGTTGTCTCTGAGTTTAAACCCTCTACATGCTTGCTTGACCGTGCTTTCTCTGATGTTTTAAAGACTATCATTGTTAAACCACATTTAAAAAACTCAGATAAGTAAGTGTATTTAGTAACTACAGTCCCATTTCATCTTTAGATAACCAGAACATTAAGTTGGCCTCCGTCACACCCACTCAGTTACCTGGCCCCATTATTAGCCCTTAGTTTAGTTAAACTATGTTAACACAGGAAAAGAAAAGAAAAGAAAGTCTCTACATAATTCAGACTGATGTTATCAATATCCTTAATTACAATTTCCCAAGAGGTACAGGACTATGTGTTGTTTCTCTGTCGAGTTTTAAACCTTTTTGGCTGAGGAGAGCGAGTCAGACACAACATCACACAACAGCTGTCCAGTCGCTTCACTGTTGGGTGTATCAGACTGATGAGAGGATGGTTCTTATTAAACACACTACCTGCTCTTACAGTGGATTTAGCTTCAGTATTAAACCATACCTGCTGTTACGATGGTAACCACACATACTGCCATCTTTGACTGGGTTTAAGCCCGTTGCATGGATTGTTTTTTCCACCTTTGACCCAAGCCATGAAAACTATTAAACTACTTTTACAAAAGCAAACACCCAGAACTACACACCAACACAAACACTTTAGAAACATGACACTTTCCTTTCTTGTCATGCCAGTCAATGCCTTCGGGACTGGATTGACATTGTGAAAGCTCTCAATCAATTTGAACTTGCAATCTGCATGTAATTAGCACATAATTTACCAAGACAGCAGCTCATTACCGAATCAGTGACTGACTTACAGGTGCATTCTGCAGATGGATGGCTGAAGGTGCAACATTGGACCCATAAAATGTACCGATGTATTAATAAATGGAAGTGAACAAAAGAAAAAACTGGTTAGAACATTGCAGTGGACTGAATAGGTAACATTTCTTTAATATGAACATAGACGTTTACTCCACACAAATCACAAGGTGGATGTCAAAACGTGTTCTTGGCTCTTGAGATCTTTTGTTGTAATAACCCAATAAAGTAAGTTAGCCAGATCTGCTGTTTAGAACATTTCAGTCATGCTAGTGACGTGACTCTAGGAATGACATTGACTGTCTGTCCTCTCGTTGGTCAGTTGGTCCACCACTTTGGTCCTGACTGAGAAACTGCTGCCTCTAGACTCAATATTGGTTCTTCATCCATATATCTAAAATTGTCACACAATTATTGATATTTTCGAGTAACCTCTCTTACAGACAAAGCACATGAATTTCGCATGTGCAGAATCACATGTGAAACACAACTGTTAAACATGTGTTGCACATTGGAAATGTGTGGTTTTAGAACATTATTGTGATATAATCAATGTCACTGCACATGTGCCAAGATTCCCATGTTCTCCTAAAACACGAAATCCATGTTTTTTTTTGTTTTTTTTTCTGTAAGGGATGGAGTTAAGAAAGACACAACATTTTTTCCCTGTACGTAGGACACCATGTTTTTCAGCCAAAGAAGTAAACACTTTGACTTCACTTGATTCATTTCTCAGAAAGGGTATGAAACCACATTTTTTACCATAAAGCCTGTGATCAAACTGGACAGATGGATGATGAAGGACAGGCACAGATATGCTTGGCCCAAAACTATACTTGAAATTAAACTTAAAGTCACAAGTTTAAGTGCAACTTGAATCACCAAAATATTAGTTCACCTTTGTTTTATCCCTCAATGACAGCACCTGCATTAGTGAATAAAATGTTTCCTAACCACTAGAACTGATGGCCAAAACATATAGAAGTTTTAAAGAACAAAAGAACAAAAACAGAATTTCTATTAACACCCTGTTGATTCATTGCTTTTCATCTACATGAGAGCCACCATCAATCATTAGCTGGTACATGTGAATGTCATAAGTGTTTAATTTTTGTGACATTTAATAACTCACCATAAAATTACTTGACAGCTGGATGGAAACAGTGTTGAAGTGCAACTGTGTGTGTGTGTGTGTTTTGCCTGCCATCTCCTAGCAGGTTCCCTTTACAAGTAAATATGTAATGACTGCCAATGCACTTACACACTCCCCCATCCTCATCACTTGAGCCAGAGTTATCAGTGGCTTCTCTTCCCCTCAGACGGCTCATCAGTATTCTGCTGCCTCCAGGATGCTGCCTCACCACCTGATAGGACGCCTGATTGCTTTAGACAACATCGTACATTTTGCATGCAACAGCTGCATCATTGCACAGCCTTAATGTCACCGAGTGCTGGATTCCTGGATTCTTTCATCTTCATACAAACACACACACACACACACACACACACACACACACACACACACACATACACACACACTGAAAATTTACGCGGGCTGCATTATTGTGGTTACTAAGATCCAGTTGAAGGGAGTTCACTTGGATCAGGCAAACCAAATAATCCAAGTTTCAAGTTTACTATTGTCATATGTGCAACAATGACATTTTAATGTCTTGAGTATGAATTCATAGTTTGCAGATGCCGTCCAACAATATTCATACAGTATGTATTAAAAAGAAAACCATGCAAGTAAAATTAGTATAAAAGAAATGAAATAGTGCAGAATATAACGATGGTAGAGATGCTCGCAAAAATGTCAATGTATAAACTGTAATGTAGGTGTGCAGTAATGTAGTAAATGAAATCTATATACAAAATAAGAACAGGCATGTCCATAATATACATGTGTATATACATGCATATTGTCCTCTCTGATAGGTCCAGCCTCCAATCCGTCCAATGACAATGACAAAATTATAGCACTGCTGTCGTCCTTCGTGACTAACCTCTTAAAGTGGAGACTAAAGAAGTGGCAGCTAAAGAAAAAATCTGTGTGGCTACAGCCCTAAACACCCAGGATAGATGACACCAGATCCTCACACGTTTTATTATTTTGTTTCCAGATTTATTTATTTGTTTAAGAACTTTATCAGTTCAATAAAGTAGTAAAAGTGAAGTATGTGTGATATATACAATGTTTTTCACATTAGCAGAGCGGAACTGCAAATTCATAATGTATTTAGTATTACAACCGCCACTGGTATCCATGTCAGCAGCTGCAGCAGCAATGATTATGCTGCAGGATGTAGTTTGCGTTGCGCTTCAAGTGGATTACACAGAGAGGCGTTTGTTATTTAGCCTTCTACCATTGATGAAACGGGGGTCACACAAAATAATGGCAATAATACATCCTCCAAAGTGACCATACAGTTGAATCAGAACCTCTTTCAACAAAACTGAACCTTGCAGTTAAATTAGACTATTAGTTTAAGCAATAAACTGAAAATTCAGTGTATAACATAAAATATAAATACATTATATAACCACCCTACTTCCTCTTTTTTCTCAAAGTGAACAGGACTCATAATGGCTACAGCTGCTAGAAAGCGTTGTCACAAATTTTGGGGAACTGGCTGAAATGACTCACAATTTTGGGGCGAGGAAAGTCGAATACTGAGCAGATATAGCAAATCCATGCACACTGCCACAGTCAAAACTGAATTAGAAATCTGCCATCAGAAAATCTAAAGGTTTTCCTGCTCTGATGATGACATGAGAATCTTCACTAAAAGGCACAGATACAGAGTAAACGTCTGTCTGTGAGTAAGTACTCCATGTGTGGTACAAGTAAGCTACTGTGACTGTGAGCATGTTTTACATGTTTCACGAAGTGAGCTGATTACCTTTGGGAAGAACTGTGCATATGTGTGTGTGTTTGTGTGCACCTTTTTGGATGCTGCATGTGTGAGTGCCTGGTTTGAACAATAGAGCTTCAATGAATAATTGATAATACATTCTCCTCTCTGTTCTTCACATTTGCTCTCTAATTAAAATATCTAGGGCCTGTGGACTCCCGTCACATCAGCAGGACACTTTCAGCCTCTGATCCCAGCTGGGAAACCAGGAAATCTTTCCGATTGCACCATCCTATCCACAACAGCATACAAAGCAGAGAGGGTTAGAGTCAAAGAAAAGGGATAAAGAATGGGTGAGCAAAGGATGGAGAAGAAAAGAACGTCAAATGTTCAAGATGGGACACAAAGGAACGACAGATAAAAGCATGATGGACATCACGTGTCCTTAAGGGAGTCTTAAATGACAAATGTTTGTTAGGCCAACTAATAGTTGGTTAAATTTATGATAATAGATGTTTTACTGCAGTCGGACAGAAGCAAGAACCAAGTTCTGACTGTCATGGACTTTCCTCCACAGTCACCTGACCTGATTTATAGAGGCACTTGAAGATTGAGAAAGCCAAGCATTCTGTGACATCACAATAAGCTCTTTGGATCATTGTCAAGTCATGGCTGGCTAACATGAATGGACAGTGTTCTAGGGATGTAATTATGATGATGTTACATTTCAAAGAGCTAGAGCTAAAGGCAGAGCTAGGAGCAGTTTGATACTTTCAAAAAAAACAAAAAACAAAAAAAAAACTCAAATGATTTACAGGATGGTGAAGCAGGCAGAGGTCAGAGACAGAGAAAGAAGTCCAAGCAAACAAATCTGAGCTGGAGCAGGCAGAAAATCAAAAGACCAAAAGGCAAGCAAAGGTCAGGAAAATGGGGCAAAACACTAAGAGAACAACAAAAAAGTAGAAGACAAAACAAAACAAAGGAAGACACAGACTAAATACACCAGTAAAGGAAGAATAATGAGACACAGATGAAAACTAATCAGTAACAGGTCAAATTAATCTGAACAGGGCAAACAATCAAAACTGGGAGAAAACCACAGAAAGACAGGAAGTAAAGTTAAGTGACAAGGAGAGGAGAGAATTACAAGATAAATGGGCCACTGATGACTTGGTCATCTCCATAAGATGACCCATCTTTATATTGTCTGCCTCGCTCAGGCTGGACTGCACATTGACAGCCTTGTGTATGTGAGTCCTTAGAAATCTGCTGAAGAATGGAGGCCCCAGGTACCGCCACAGCCTGGGTTTTCCACTGTGCACTTATGTTGCCTTAAAGACCATCCATGCTCCCAGGGTTGAGCCTGATGGTCTATGATTATCCAAGTCACTGAGCCTTCCTGAGCAGAAGTCCACCGTACTTAGCCCCTAACCCTGTGAACCACAGGCATGTATAGCTGCCATTACTCAGACTTTGGCCTTAAAGACAATATTGTGGACTGAATGTCCCTACACACCTTTAGTTGAAGGCTGTGTAGAGGGCATATCAGTGTATTTAAGTCAGAGCAATGTAGTTACTTAGCCTATACAAAAATTGAGGTTGCTACCATTTCCAAAATTACAAAACAAATAATTCCTGTCATTGCTTGCAGACAGACAACTTTGATGTAGCCATCCATTTTACTAAATCATGTTCAGGGTCACAGAGGCTGAAGTCTGTTTCAGACACTGAGCAAGAAGCAGAGTATAGACTGTGTCTGAGGCTGCAAAAGATGTGGTACCATTATCTGCAGTTTGGATGGAAATTATGTCCAATTTACTACAACAACTCCAATTCATTACAAATCAGTGAATCAGATTGGCCACTAACCACAGTTGTGAGTGAGGCACCATTTAAAAGGTCAGCTCAGAGGTAGAATTTGTTAAAGATTGAGACATCAATGAGCACAGACAGAAAATGAAAGGCCAGATTCGGTTTGGCTAAAATAGACATTCTAATCAGCGAGGTAATGAAACACACAAAAAACCTCTACAACTTAAATGTGAATCAAAGAAAGGGGATGTGCAATACAACTCAGGCTCTGCAAGAAGTGGAAGACCATTAAGGAAGAAAAAGAAGGAGCTGACAGACTTCTAAAATTCTACAATGGACCTTAAATGATACGGCTGGAATTAAAAGGTTTTCATGCTGTGACAATATGTGAAACCCACATTTAAAGAAGCCTATCTGGTATAAAAATCGACAGCACAGAGTCATCTCCAACAGTGTGTTATGGAACAGCAAACATTTGGATCTGTGTAACAAAGAGCTACCATCTAAATAATATAAATAATTACTAGAAATGTTACAGCTGACGCAAGCCAGTACGTTCTTGGCCAGCAGTCACAAGTCTATAACTTTCTATAACAAGCATGTACATTTTGTGGAAATTTATAATAGAGGTTCTAACTTTGTCATCTTTAAAAGATGACCCATCTTAATTATCCGTCTGCCTCTCTCAGGCTAGACTGCACACTGACAGCCTACGAGTCCTTACAACTTTGTTGCATATTTCTCCATGTCCACCAATGACTGTGCAACTGTACTAAATGCTTTATTTAGAATATTTAACCCAAATATTATTTCCCATTATAATAATATAATAATCCCATAATAATATAATATGAACATCATTAACCAATTCTAGAAATACACACTGAGGAACTGAAGAATAAATAAAAAGCCAAATAGGCATCAGTATTGTATGTTAATTTAACAAACTACAAACAATTTAAATAATGAACAAATAAAAAGTGATGTAAAAAGTATAAATTTCCCTCTGAAATAGTGAAGTGGAAGTATAATCAGAAGTAATTTTCTTTTCCTTCCTTATGAAAACATGTCAATATTTCACTGCCAATGCATAATGGTCACAAACATTAACTCATGGTTCACTGCTGCCAAGTCAAGGCATGAACAGCACCTCTGCTATAAACTGTCAGCATAACATTATCTGGTGGAAAAACAGGCTTCAGAGATGGCTGTTACAGCTGTGTTAGAGGAGGAGAGTAACATATAACATTATTTATTTACTTTCCAGCATTGCATCTCACAAACTAGTTGCATGAGGTCAACGCTCAAACCACCACACCATCATCTGATGAAATGATGCCCTGAAGCCTACGTTTCAGTCTGCAACATTATAATAAAGTATATCTGGATAGCAAGTCAGGGTCAAGTGACAAGGTCAGTGTTTATTAACTTTCTAGTAATCTCTTTCACAAACTAGTTAGCAGCTTACTGTGAAGACACCGGTTTGACTCCACCTCCATCTGCTCAGCTATGATGCTCACTGCTCTCTATTGGGTGCTGTACTGTACAGTGCTGAGAGGAACAGCCGAGCAGAGCAGGAACGGCCCATATTTCCCATCATGGCTTGTGCTGCTTATGTTTGCTATTTTGTTTCAAAATGCAAATGTTACTTTTTGTTAGTGTTTGTATTTGTGTGTGTCTGTTCAGAACACGTTGGTTAATGTCTGTAATTGTCTTTTGTGGTGTTTTATAGTATTCATTAGTGAGGTAGCAGTTACATTTCTTAACCCCTGCTGTGTTTCTGCTTCAACTGTTCTTGTCTTGGTAATGACCTACTTACTTGCAGTGCTGATAATTATGAATAACTATGGATAATTACATACTCTACTGGACAACTGCAAGATTTGTTGCTGCATTATATACCAGAAATAAACAGTTTTCACATAGGAAGAATGAACACTGATATGGATACACAATAGGGCAATATCAGCCAATAAATCAGTTGGGCACCGGTTCAGACCCCAAAAGATGCGCAGTTTTTATATTGAAGCAAGTCTAAGAGTCTGCAGTCAGCTCTGTGAGTGTGTGACACAGCAGCTTTAAGCCAAGTCCTAACATCCTGATGTTTAGTAAGTAGGAGGTAGGTTCAATGAATAAAATCAAATAATATGTGTGTGTGTGTGCAATGGTTCTACAATTATACAACAAGTAGGTCCGACCGAGCAATCTGATTGTTCAGCTAGACGTTTAGAACGTACTCAAATCAGCATGACAGCACAGCTGACTAATGACTAAAAATATCACTCCGCCATCTCCACATTGTCGCATCCTAAAAATATATAACATGTAAACAAATATGAATAAGTACATTGGAAGTAAACTTCAATAAAGTAATACATCTGAATTTACAATTTCAGCTTTCTTTAATGAATATTCAGTGTTATGGAGCTGTTAGACCGCCTCCTTAATACAGGTGTGTACCTCGTTAATACAGGTGTGTACCTCGTTTGTGTGCAGCACGTCAGAGATCAAACAGTTCAGAGAAAATATTTTTAAAGACTAAAGGTGGACTAATATGGAGTTACTGAAAATGTTTGGATCATCCTCCATCGCTGATACAGTGCTAGCTTCAAAATAAATGTGAAGTTAGGAGGCCAATCTGTGTAAAAATATATTTTTCAGCAGATATCTTAGTCACTACAAGACTGAACTAGCAAAGCAGTTTAGTGTTTATATGTGCGGTATTTATTCAGTTTGGGAAACTCCACGATCTCCACAAGCTTTGACGGGGCTAGAAAGTTTCTCCGTTGCTAGGTTGTCACTAAGGTGGGTTCCATTACATATAGAGGTCTACTGCTGTGACTGATTGTTTTCTAGGTATTAGTCAGACCCCGTGTATCTCCATAGAAACAGAGATCAGAACGGAAACGGAGAGCAAATTATTTAAGTTGGTAACTGTTGTAAAATTGCAATATTACTCTTGAGTGCTCAGTAGTACTCAGTAGCCCCACTGTTTATCATTTCAAAAATTAATTTAGGCATGCTTAATGTGAGTTTTTCCAGAAGGTTGGTGAGAACATTGCCCCATGTGGTGAAGATGGCTTCAAGAAGGGCATCCATGGCCTGGAAGATGTCCATTTTGTAAACTTCCCTTGCCATCCATCCCCACACATCCTCAGTGGGATTTAGATCAGGGGGACACTCAGGATTGTCCAAAAGAGCCTAACACTAACCCTGGAAGACGTCTTTTGTCAGGCAGGCATTGTGAACTGAAGCGTTGTCCTGTTGAAAGACCGAGTCATCACTTCACAGGCGAGGGTTCTCAGTCAAGAGGGGTCCCTGCTGCAACATATCTACAGAGCCAGCCGCATTTTGACGCCCCTGCACAAACTGAAGCTCCATTTTTACATTGAAGGAAAAAGCACCCCAGATCATGATGGAGCCTCCTCTACTGTGCCACGTCAGGACCATCCAGATTCATTTTTTCTTGTCAGAGAATAAAACTTTCTTTCACTTTCTAATGTCCCATGTTTGGTGCTCCCTTGCAAAGTGCAAATGGGCAAGTTTGTGGCGTGGGAGGAGACGTGGCCTTTAAAGACATTTTCTGTTCTTTAAGCCTTTCTGTTGCAGATGTTGTCTTATGGTGATTGGGCTACAGTCAAAAAGTACAGTACAGTAAGGGTCTTAGTTTAGTTTGATAGTTTGTCTGTGAGGTCTGAAACTCAGCCAGTTGAGGTAGGACCTCCTGGGTGATGTGGCGTTGTGGCGTCTCATGACACCAAGGACACTGAATGAGTCTGTTACTGAACATACTCAGGAGCTGAAGTTTATCAGTTTGAGCACTGAATATATTTTTACTGTATTCAATTGAATATAAGCCAAAATGTTTTACACAATGTCAGACTTTTTTGGAATTGGAGTTGTACTTTAAAAAAACCAACATCTGTAATTAATAAAAACTAAGATCATCAAGTCTGGACTAAGAAACGATGATGAAGAAATAGAAGGGGAAAAAAAATGTAACACTTAATTTTTATAGTTTTTATAGTGAGACTTTTCTTTACATAAAATGTGCACATAAAAAGATGGATTTGATGGAGAAACCTAAATTTGTAGATTCTTGTCACAGAAGAATCAGCAGTTAGTCTGTGCCACAGCTGTAGTTTCTGTGTCAGTTTGGATGTATAATTAAAGACTGCTTTGCCGACCTTTTCAGTTTGAGGCCAGTAAATCAGCACTGGGAGATCTGAGAGCTCACGTAAGAAGATCTGGAGATGGGAACTGTAGGCCATTTAGGGGTGAAATTGTAAAATAAGGATGTTGAAATCTATTCCAAATGGGGAGACAACAGGGAATTAATGTGCTCCCACATCTATGTTTGAGTTAACGGGCTGTACGTTGGAGTTCTGAATGGTGAGGCTGCATTTCCCACTGGAGGTGAAATTGCTCCTTAGCTGCTCCAGCCAGCCTCCTTAAGGAAGCTGTAAGCAGAAGCCAGCAGGAGGTGCTCCCAAAATAAGGTGTTGGGGTAAGATTATCCAAAATTGTCACAGGAAAAAAAACAAATATGATAGAGACGCATTTTTGCATAACACCATCAAACGGTGAGACAGTTATTTTTGATTGGGTGGAACAGCTGAGCCTCATAGCTTCTGACCAGGAATGTTAAAATGAATGCCGCACATATAAAAAGAAATGACACCAGTGTGTTTACAGCATTCCGCTCGTCTTGATGACAGGCTCCTCCGGGAGCGATGAGGAAAATGATGAGGCAGTCACATTAACCACATTAAACCGCTTTCATATGACAGTAATCTAAGTCCTGATTTACACTGAATTATGCATGCTCTTCCACTTATTACCTTTGAGGAGGGGAGAGATAAATAATATAACACTCTGGAAATAAGTCATCAGTTTGCAGCCAGAATCATCAGACACTGTATTGGATCATTGCCACTGTTTTTACCGTCATATCCCCAGAGCAGAAAGCAGAAGACCGAGAAGTGCTCTGTTTGTATTTGGGAAGCAAACTCTATGTTTTCAGACGATCACAGTTTTGTACCTATGAGAGCAAGTGTTTGTGTTAGGCTTAATAGAGCACACTTGTTTGGTGTTTAATTATTTCCCTAGAGGTTCTCTACACCACGTTTTATATGTACAGTACAGAACAGGACTAGCAGCCCTCATGTACGCCAAAATGAATACAGATGTGGACAACAGCTGCGCACAACAGGAGACAGTTTAAAGGTGGGCGAAACCACAAAATATGGTTTAGATCCAATACAAATACCAAGTATTCATGGGGTCCAGGATCATCATCATCTACTGTACAAAACATGACACGGATCTATTTTTTTGGTATCAGATTTGTATTGATACTTTAGGTATCAATACACACACCCCTTCTGTCCATACCTAGATTGGGATCTATCTCATGAGGATAGATAGAAAGTCAGGGGATCACTAAAGTCACACAACATGAATATTTGTACACATTTTTATAGCGATTGGATTCTTTTTCTCAGGACGCAGAAGTGTCACCAGTAAGTTAAAGCTGTTATACAACATTCACTGTTGATTTAGCGTCTAAAGAAGATTTGGACATTTGAAGAGACATGAACACTGTTTACTTCCCGTTTGATCTCTTGTTTGAGTCCTAAAAAGGGTTCAATTTGTTCTGCTCTTGTCTCAAGCCCCATTGGATCTCAAACTTGACAGGACCTGACAGTTTAGACTGGACTTGGGCCGATCTTGATTGCCCTGCCTTCTACACTGAGACCCTGTGTTGTGACAATGGCAAGCTGCATCTCTCTTCATCCTGAATAACAGCACTGCCACTGATGGAATGTGTTGTAAACAAGTGAACTTAATGAAATCTCTTATCGGTGGAGCTCACTTGCCACTGGGGACACCCGGCGTCTAATGCAGCAATTAATTCTGCAAATGAGTTATGAGTGAGTTATGCAAGGCAATATTGCCCATTACAGCTGGGCTGATTGCATTATAGCTGGGATATAATTGAGATGCTAGGCCCACAGAGGAGAGTGTGCTGAAGCTTCACAGCAGAGAAGAAAACACAGCGACCAAGGCTGGGCTCATAATGCAGCATTCATGCTGAGTTTTGGGATCACTGTGAATATCAGCTGGAGGATGTACACCAAACAGAATAAAGTGACAGCAATGCTGAAAAACTACAATGACAAAAAAATACATCCATCTTTTAGGATGACAGTATAATTCAAAGGCTCACGTCATCTGTTTGACTGTATTTGCACTGTTCCACTGGTTCAGCTAAGCAGACATCATGACGTTCATCCCAGGTGAGTGACACAAGATTTACGTTTCCACTCCGAACTGATGTTGAAAAGACCCCAAGTTGAGCCTGAGACAAGTTCAAGTGAAAGCATTTTCAAGACTGAGTTGTGACCAAGCTTGGATCAAAATGGAGGTTCTTCATTCTGTTGATTTACTTTTACTCATTCTGACAGTTTAGAGACACACATAACACATTCCTGCTGCTGTGTAATACATTAAATACATGGAGGAAAAGAAAGATCGGCATCACATTTCTGCAGAACCTCAAGTGACACTTTTGGTAAAACTCAAATTGCATTTTGATTGCAGTTTGGAGCCCTTTGTGCATAAATCACCAAATATTTACAACATAAATTCAGCAGAATTAGCAGATGTATATATTCCAAAAAATGTGGGTAACACCTAAAGCAGAACACATGTTTACACTTCACATAAAGACTATTCTTACTGAGGCACATTCCTGTGTACTTTTCTGGAGCCTCAACTCAAAGACAACACTGTCTGAATTTCCTACCTTACTCACCACTTTCAGTTTCCTGACTACTGGGACCATTTAGAGAGAGTTGGTGATAGGTCTGGCATATCCCAGTCCACTGTCATGTGCTCCTCAAAGTTCTCCGCAACACCACCACCACCTAGGTTCAGTGTCCATATACGACTGCTGAATCAATCGACTCGATTTTGTGGATCTGCAAATGTCGACTTTTGAACTTTCTGTAATATTGATTATTGATAAATATTGTAGAAAAAAATGTGGAAAAAGTCCAGATATTGTCCTCTGTGTGGATGTATATTTGATACATTGTGATATGCAAATATTGCATGACGTCATCTGAGTTGTCCGGCACACTGCCTTCACATGAGTGCCTCAGCAGTCAGTATGGCAGCAGTCTAAGACAAATGAGCCGAAGAAAACGCAGCAGCATCTAGATGCACTTTTCTGACAACAAAAACGGTAAAGCAAAGTGTAATATGACGTTCACAAACGAACCAAATCTATTCAGCAGCTCTTTGAAAGGAATGGCTCCACAAGATTCGGCTCCCTTCAAAGAGCCATAAATCCCATCTCTAGCTGTCAGTGCCCATTTCATGAATCCCTCATAGGATTTTCTTATTTTCCTCTCATTGCTTTTGTGCAAAAAAATAAGAGACAAATAAGAAAACATTCATGTCTAAGGCCCATGGTGAGGATCGATGTCAAACATGTTACATCATATCTATTTGGTTATTTAGAACATGCTGTGGTTCAGAACTGTTTGGGAGCTTTCGCTTTGTGAATAACTTACCAACCTCACTCTTCTTTATATCATTCCCAAATCAGCGGAATCATAAACTACACAACCTACAACATAAAAGTCGCAGGTGGAGTTAACATGCTAAGGTTCAATAGTTACTGCAGTGCCCCAGTTTGAGCCATAAACTGTATAAAACATGGATGTAGTCTCCGTAAAGTCACCCACAGGTTTCTGAAAATTTTAACATTGGGGCTTTTGGAGACTGACTCACTTCGGGAACCAGCCTCAAGTGGACTTTTGAGGAACTGCAGTCTTTGGCACTTCTGTGTTGGCTTCATGTCACAGTCATGGTATCTCTACGGTAAGCTTGGCCTGCACAGGCTTTGTTTACATTCACAACAGATTTATCAGATCATGATTGCCCGTGTTGCTTGATGGACTCTTATGGAAGATGTAAACTGTGAATCACACTAAGCTGACAACAGTGTGACCCTCTCACAGCTTGAAGCTATTGATTCAGTCAGATGCAATAATGACTCGGTGTATTCAGTTTCAGTGTGAAGATTTGGTGTTAACGAATCATTTGCGTCTCCATCCGCAGTGCAGGTTGCCAGGTCAGTGAGCTGTTAATATCTCTATACAGGGACATTAGTACCAAAACTGGCAACCTTGCTGTGACAAAAATATTCTCCCTCCACAACTAACACAATTAGCTGTTAACTCTTTACTCACCCCACCTCAGCATCACACTGCTGCCATTTCACTAACACAGGTTCTCTGACTGCAACTCACAAAGTTAACCACAGGTTTCAAGTGGTCACTGTGAGAGGTCTCTTCAGGACTGTAAGGATGTGTACAGACCGTGCTTGACTGACAACTCCTTAACACTCATGTATGGGTGGGAATAGTCACATGTGGCTGAACAGGGCCTGTAAAATTGAAAAAGAATTCAAAATCTAAAGATCCAGTTCACAAATTAATGCCTCAACAGAAACACATCATGCTAAATGTCGTGTTTTTCTTAAATGGTTCTTCAAAAGTCTCTCTGGTTCTACAAGGAACATTGACCAAATGAACAACCTTCAGGATATGGTTCTTCGCAAACTGTATGGGTTTCTTGAAAGTACTTAAGGTTTTCCATCTTATTGGATTTATGTTGGCGGGTAACAGCGTGAAATTAGGGTTGTAACTAATGGTTATTTTCTCAATGAATCAGACCTCGACTGGGGCCTTTCTGTGTGGAGTTTGCATGTTCTTCCCGTGTCTGCAATGATTTTCTCCAGGTACTCCGGCTTCCTCCCACAGTCCAAAGACATGCACTTAACAGGATAATCGGTGATTCTAAATTGCCCGTAGGTGTGAATGTGAGTGTGAATGGTTATTTGTCTCTATGTATCCTGTGATGAGCTGGCGACCAGGGTGTACCCCGACTCTCACTCTCAAGTCAGCTGGGATCGGCTCCAGCCCCACCATGACCCTGATGAAGATAAGCAGTTACAGATAATGGATGGATATTTTGGTCTATAAAACAAACAAAAAAAAAAGAGAAAAATTCTCATCACAGTTTCCTAAATCCCAAGTTGACATCTTGAAATCTGTTATTCTGTTTGACCAGAACCCAGAATTCAAAATATTTCACTGATTTTCTACATGATTTTCAAGTCCTTTTATGAAAATAGTTGCCGAATCATAAAAGCACGCTCAATAGTTTATAGAGGCTGTTGGCTGACTGAGCCAACGGAAAAGTCCAACTCAGATAAAATAAATCAAGCATGAATTAATGACTAATGTGTTCTTTGAAAATAGTCTACTTGTTTACTGATTTCTAATTTCAAAGAATTCTTTTTCTTTTTCTTCTTCACTAATTCACACACAAATGTGCAAGCACACACTCACTGGCATGCTGGGAGGAGTTGCAAATAAAAAGTTGCTTTTGTATCATAACATCAGACTGTATGTGTATTATACGTTTGTTAAATTACTACTGTAGAAAAATGGCGGTTCGACATGACTATGGAAGAGGATCGGCTCTCACTGTAGATATAACAGGCTCATTTTGAGACAACGAAAACCCAACGATTCATATATTCAGGTGATTATACACTAATGAAAACATACTAATACATAATATTCCATTGCTGCCAATAAATACTCCTAAAACCTACACACTGGACCTTTAATGTATTATTTAAATGAATAAATTTAAGAATTAAATATTAATCCAACATCTTGCCATCTATTCTGAGATGCATTTTTTTTTCTTTAACTGTGGCACACCTCATGACTCAGAAGGCAGAAACAAAAGCTCATTGATCAGCAGTGCACAGCATGCGTAAGGCTGCACCATATTTGGACAAATTCACTTTCTCTCTTTGTATGTTCACTGATATGAAATCTCCTCCTCACAAGTCATCAGTCTGTTGACCCCAAAAGTCAAAAAGACATACCTGTTTAACTGTAAGGACTCTGCATGTGTTGCAAATGTACTCTACAGTGTGTTATGTGTTCCCATTCCTCTTTTTCAGTTGCTCGTGAAATGCAGTTACCAATGTGGATTCAAAAAATATAGTAAGGACAAAAAAAGATGACAAAATAATAATAGATCGTAAAGATATGTGAGGAATATGGATCAGGGAGGATGTTTGTTTCTGTCTATTCTATCCTCTGTTGTCTCTTTTTATTACACACACACACACACACACACACACACACAGAGTATCTTCTTCTGTTGTACCGAAACCAGTGCCATCTGCTAAACACAGTCAGCCTACATACAGTAGCACTTAGAGGATGTCAGAAAGTCCATGCCTTCTTGAAGAGACTATAAAAGTGTATGAGGACAATAGCGGCAGTCCCAGTGCTCTCAGCAGCACTCTCCTTATTCCATCAAAGCAGACTACTGCAGCATCTGTGAGTGTCAGTCACCCAGTCTGATCACACAGCATGTGGCATCTGTCAGCCAGCACCCATCAGCATCCAAAAGTGCTGCTGATACACTATTCTCTTAGTTCTGCCTCATGTGATAATGAAACAGCGGTATTATCATTGTCTCTCTTTCTGTCTCACACACACAGATGCATGGGGAGTTTCTTGTCATGCTCTGTGAGTTAGCGATGAACCACCGTTCTGGACTTGACACTTTATCCAACTTAATCCACCCTGTTTCCATATGAACATTACACTGGGAAACACACACAAACATACAACCTCCTGTTCAGTTACCTTTTCTTACATGGAACACACTCTAAGCGACGGCGGACAATGTCGAGCCTGAAGAGAAACAAACAGATACAAAATATCTGAGGTGAGATCAACAGGGTTCTCTACAAACTGTTTCTGAGAGCCTCCTCTGCGTTCAAGCCTCACTTCCACCAGACTTTCATTATTTTCCACTGTGACAATAATAGAGTTGTAGCTGAGCGAACAATACCATAGCTGGCAGTGTGGAAATATGTGCCTTACTTGACTCAGATGTTTCTTTCATACTGTATACAAACTGGAAAAAACAAAAAACACAAACGCTCTCTTGCTCACGATGACAGATCTAATATGGATGTAATCTGTGACAAATGTACAGCGGGACTAATGGAAATGTCATTAGTTTTGCAGGTATTTGGTCATAAATCAAAGTTTTGGACAGATTAAAATGTTGACCTGATAAAGGCAGCAGGTGAAAAGTCAGAAATGAATCATGAATCATCGAACAAATTCATTTTTCTGCAAAGATTTTCTACACTTTGTATTTGTAGATACGAGATACGAATTACCACGTTTAAAACACCATCTTATAAACATGCTGAGAGACTATTAAATCATGCTGTCAGTTCAAATACATATCTTCTACCTCTATAGCCTAGTCTAACATGTTGCATAATAAAAATTAATAAAATGAAAAAAATAGTAATTAAAAATTAAGTTGTTTTATTGAATGTAATTCAACTTCCACTAGTATAAAAATGCTACAAATATGTTTAGTTTATTTTTATTATTTTATTAAGTCAAATGTCCTCATATCAGATACCTGTTTAGTTTTATTTAGCATTTATTGATTCATTTCACTGTGTTGACATTATCCCACAATGCACTGCACAAAGGAAATGGACACATCACTCACAGCTGGAGAAAAAAAGGTGGATAGTGGTGAGACAGCATCAGAAAGTCATGGAAAACAGAAAAGTAATCACTTGTAAGGGAGACATTTTAAGGCTTCTTTGTGGAGCGTTTGTCAGTGTCAAAGTGCTAAAGCATTGATTTTTAAAAATACTGTCAATGGACACTGTTCTCTCTCAATGAATTGTACAAAGGAAGTAGTACTAACTAATGGTCAGACAAGTGATCGATACAGTGATATATAATTACCTTTATTCCTGTGATGCACAATCAATACACTTCCATCAAGTATCATTTTTTAAATTTAATTACAGGCGTACTCAGGTCTGTAGTTTCGGAAAATCACCTTGAAAGGCTTCCTTCTTTTTCTTGTCTTCTTCTTCAGTATGGAGCACCATGATCCTGACTCCTAACTGTGTTTACGGGGTTAATTAAACTAGTGTAAAATAAACAAAATATCCACCTAAATTATGACTGGAAAACATTGTACAGACATGACATATCGCTTCAAGAGTTCGTCATCAGAGATGGATGTCGTTTCTAATGGTAGGGTCAATTGTGTCCTGATTGCAAACAAACTGCTTCAGCTCAAGCGTTTATGTGACCGCAGATCTTCACGTAAACTTATAACAGGTTATAGCACAATGTAAAAAAAGTACACAGTGTGAAAATACAGATAACAGTCCTTTTATCGATGGTGTAATATTAGATCCTTTACTTACTGACAACTGTCTCAAAGTAAAGTAAATGTCCTGCAATCTATCATCGTCACTTCATGTTGCTCTAAAGTAAAGTAGTACTCATTCTGCAGGAAATACTGATGCATCAATGTGTTAGGTGTAGATAGAGCTAGTTTAACTACTGTACTATACATTTAGCTAGTTTAGTCCAATGGTTCACAACGTGATGAGTTGGCACCTCTGAAAAATGCTTTTTTAGAATAATTTGTGTCATAGCAAGTATTGAGGTCGCGTGACTGACCAGCTGTTTCGCTGTTTCATGGCTCCCACATTTCTATAATATATCATGATGGCTCCACACAGATCTGGTATAACTTTCCTCACATTAATACATGAAGCAAGCACAAGTGACTGATTTACATCCTGTTTTCTGTGGTCTTTTTTTTTTACCCATTCAGCTTCTACTGGAGCTTTTAATTACATCATTTTTGCGTCTTCAACTTCTCATTTTATAACTAAAGAATTGGTGCCACCTACTGTTTATCACCAAGTGACAAACCTTGATGGCTGTAAAGTGAAGTAAACATGCAAGTGCCAAAGAATGAGCTACAGAATGAGTCAATCCTTATATTAAAATGATCACATTCACAGCAGAAATAAACATGTTTACAGCCTGGTACAAAAAACAGTTTTGGTATCTATAGCTAATTTCCATGTTGGCAACTGTATTCACCTGTTCAATGTATAGTCTTAAAGTTATGCATGATTAAGAAGGTGGTTGCTTTGATCGTTACACGTGGCTTGTTTGAGCAACCAGCTCCACCCATGCTCCGTCTCCGTCTCTTTGGCCATTTTTAGATTAACCAATGGAGGTGAGATGGCAAGATGACAATGGCCAAAGCCACCACACTCAGAACTTCAGAAAACTCATCATGGATACTATGTCTATGTTTTATATTGTTTATGTTGATGAACCAACTCCTAATATTCACACATCAGAAATTAAAAATGTATTCACATTTTCTTTTGCCGATTCACTCAAATATTTGGTTAATGTGTGAGCAGCATTTTAAAGTTGTAGCTGCTAACGTTGGGGAGGTGGAGAGTATAATCTGTGACAATATATCATATTTCATAAACAGATCATATGTTTTGTATATAAAATGTGATTCAGCTATGTAACTAGTAACTATATAATCAGATAAATGTAGTGGAGTAAAAATCTATGTATCTAATCTGATCTAATATGTTTCCAGAGAGCCTCTACAAAAAGCATCAGAGGAATAATTCTTCACCGAGGGCCTAAGGCTGGAGAGTTTTAGGTGGAAAATCCATCAACATCCCATTTGTTGAATTGATTTTTGTGCTCATGTGGATGAGGGATTATGTGTGCTACCAGCATGTTAAGATATACAGGCTAATGAGCTGACTGATAGTCTAATTGGTAACACCTGGAATCAATATGGGCTGCTGCTTTATTTATCAAGTGTGTTTGCCCACACAACAAGTATGTTTAGCCACACTTTGGGCATTACATGAACATAGTAAGGAAAAAGTGTAAATATGGATTCTTGATTCATATTTACATGAACTAGTCTGAAAGTACAATTGTGACTTCAGCAGCTCTTCGCGAGATTCAGGCAGCATGACAGTTAAAGTGAGATATTTGGTCAAAAGTCGCTGTTAACTCCCTCACCTGATAAATAAATAATGATGTTCAGTTTTACAGTAAGTCATCCCAACTGTGCCAGTGTGCACTGAGAGAAAAGTGAATCTGATCAGAGCTTTCAGAGCAGTCATACATATTTTATCATATCGAAGTGCTCGTCATATCAGGTATATGTTACTGTAACATCATCTGCATGTTATTGACCAATACTGATACATATCACATACATTACATGGCTATCATATTGTGTGTTGTTGTATGTTGTTACTTTGCCAGTGTACTGAATCATGCATATGCATCGTATCATATTGTTTGGTATTGTTTCAAATATATTATATGTTGTGTGTTTGTTCCCCATAGTTTCCAATACATGGCTAAGAAATGGCACAGCAGCAGTAATTCAATGAATTGAACACACTGCGCTGTCTGAATTCCACAGTAGTAGCCATGTTTCCATCATTGTGTTTTGATGTTCTCCGACTAGAGAATTGGCGCCACCTACTGCGTATCTCGAGAAGCAATGCCATACTAGCTCATATTCACATTTTCTTTTGTCGTTTAACTTGAAATTTGGATAAAACTTGCACATTTGGACTGAAACCTGGCTAATGTGAACATTCATCAAGAATTAAATAACTGAAACATTTAAGAAATAAATAACTGTCCGTGTGAATCGAAAACAAACAAGGAGCAAAGTGTGCAGCATTAAAGAGGCCATATTCAGGTTTATTTTGAGCATCCATTAGAGCATGTATGCATGCTTTAATGTTTAAAAAGCACATGCATTCTCTCACACTGGCCATTGCTGCAGAGCTTCTATTAACCCATTGTCGGAACGCTATGTTTAGGTGCATATCTCTTTAAGACCCACTGTACTCTGATTGGTCAGCAGTGTTTTTGTATGCAGCAGATCACCGTAACTTTAGCTGCACTTCTACAGTACCATGATGACTTCATGTTCATGTGACACACATCCTTTTCATTTGATATTAATTATTTTATTGACACTAGTATTGATACCAACAAGATTCAGGATCTGCAGTATTGATATTTTGGACAGACTCACAACTTGTAAAAATATCTTTAAGTGAAGATTTAGAACATTTCTGACTTTGGCTCTCCTCAGTCAAAGATACGGGTAGTTGTTAGACTGTCATAAATGTACGCAGAGATGTAGGCCACAGTTTAATTTATATATTTGGCCTGTCAGAGGAGTCTGTGTACCGCTGCTCTATACACTTAAACCAAACCTCCAGCTTCCAGCACTCCTAACAGCAGTGCAAGTTTAGCACAGACAATAGCACGTTCATCACATTAGCATGTAGCGTTAGAGGTCTGACACGTGTTGACGAAAGATCTGACGGTGTATTCTGAGAAATATGGGAGGAAACGTCACTCCGCTCTGTTTCATCTTCCCTCGCAGGTGTCACGTATGCTGTATTTTTTTTTTTTTTTAATTCTGCACTTCTAAAATGATGGAGTCCTCACCTTCATTGGTAGAGCTTCTCCACCTCCCTCCTCCTCCTCTTCCTCCTCTTTTGTGCGTCTCCATTCATCTGGCAGTAATAAAGCCCCTGGAGAGCTCTGCACTGAGATCAATACAGGCAAGAAGAGAGTGCCTTAAAGCTCCACCATGCTTTCCTGTTTATTTACCTCCCCAATCAAAATGCAGGAACTTCCACAGACTCCTTGCATAATAAAACACATGCACACAACAGACACCAGTGAACAGCTACACACACACAAACACACATTCATTCAAGCTGCATCTCCCCTTTCTGTGCTGCTCTGGTTCTCTGCCCTGATATCAGATATTCACAGAGGCTCACTGATTTCCACTGAAGAAAATATGCTCGCATGTACACATAACAATGACACTGATACCTGTGTATCAATTTACTGATAAACTGTCATAATGTCCTTTTATTACAAATGGAATCCATCCATCCATTTCCTGCTGCTAAACACAGTTCAGATCATGATACTCGCTGGTTTAATAAAGACAGCGTAAATGACCTTCTCCTCGACCACGTCCTCCTCCTCTTCCTGGGGGATTCTTGAAGTGTACCCAGGCAGATATATGAACATCCTCTGTGTGTGCCCAGGGTTTACCACAGGATTTTCTGCTAGTTAGACATCCCCAGAATACCTCCACAGAGAGAATCCTAATCAGGTGCCACATCAGCTGACTCTCTTCAATGCTTAAGTAGCAGCAGTTTCAGCTCCTGCCAAATGTCCTCACCCTTCACCCAAAAAAGAGCAGTATTCTTCACTTTACAGGCCCCAAAGAGCATCATTTATCCATGTCGGAGCTGACTGCAATTCCAGGATTTTCTTCAACCTTTCCTTTGCGTTGACAGTCTTCCTCTCTTCTCTCCTGCTGTCCTTCTCTGTAAGCTTCTCACTGTTTCCACCATAGTGGCATTGTCTCCCAATTGTTCCCTGCTACTTTCCTGATGCACAAGCTAGTGCTAACTGGCTGACCCTCAGTTTCAACTTTTAGCCCACGGCATTGTTGCTGCAAGGGAGCTACTTCTGCTAGCTGTGCCTTCCGGCTCTGTTGCTCCACAGGCTGTTTCATTGTTCATAAGCTGCAAGTTTTGCAGTCTCCTTGAGAAGTTTTTCACCTTTGGCTACCATCAGCAATGTTTATTAGATGCCGTGTTTATCTTGATTGTATTCGTTGATTGTGAGACCAGAAATATAATCAGGAGATTGCTTCAAAGATTTGTTTTGCCCTTATGATGACACGCACAAATAAGAGCATGGGAAAAACCATTATTAAAAACAATAAAATAAAACCATTCGATCTTTTTAGATCTGCCAGAGCCTGCATGGTGGTGAGGCCCTAGGTTGCAGTAAATGTAGACTGTGTCCGAGGGGCTCTATTTACAGAATATGGCAGAAATACAATATATTAATCATAATGTCATCTTCTTCACGCTAAGAAGGAAAGGGTGAAGCGAGAGAGTTGCAATCGGCAAAGACACCTCTGGATGCCACTAAATCCTACACACTGGTCCTTAAACTGTGTTCACCCTTGCGATGAAGTAGGCAGTGTGGTTTTGCTTTTTAATTTAAACAATCCGTTCCGACTAGACGGTTTTCTTCTGACATAGCCGCCAGACCGAGAGTTGTTCATTTCCTGTTGTGCAGTTTGTCTCCAGAGGGCAGAGTACAAAGCTGTGTTCGTTCTTTTTACCACGGTGCACGTTGTTGGAACTGTATAATACGTCGTCGATCAGCCTGCTCGGGTGACATTGTTGTATCTGCTCTGGAAGCCATCCGGCAGTAAACAGCTCTGCTCTTCTGTTTCTGTGGGCAATAAAATGAGCGTGATTGGCTTTTGCCTTGTTGGTGCTGACATTGCGTCAGAGTACATTTGCATAAAGTTGAGCCTTTCTCTATATTCCACTGTAGTGTGGGCATCGGGTGGCGTCAAGCTGCAACATCAGCTCCCATTCACAATGAATTGCAACATGTCACTGTCTTAGCTTTAGTCTGACAAGGATGAAAATTATTGATATTGCAAAGTGCAGTTATTTCCTTTTCCAGCACTTTCAACTGTATGCAATGATCTTCTTCTGGGGAAAAGGAAGGATGGCATTTCATAACAGTACAAGTCTAGCCAACTAAAGTCAGTGAGATGTGCATCAAAGTTCAGGAAAAAGCTTGTAAACAGACTTTGAGTAAAGACGTTTTGTTCATATTTTAGTAAAACTTTAGGGAGCTCCCATCCAAAGACGGAAAGTACACACACACAAACACACACACGTAAACCATCTGCTATTGTTACAAATGTAAATGTAAAAGCCTTCATCTCAGCAAAATAATTTAGATTTCCTCCATTTGTTATTGCCAATTGAATTCCGTCAGTGAGGTAATGGGTGTTAACAGCTGACACAAAGTGTATGGCTCATATTGTCTTTCCCAGACCCCGCTGAGCTGAAACCTAATCATAATGGTGGGAGGAGAAGCAGCCAACGTCTGGCATAATGGAAATACACTAATGAGATAATTATTTCCTCCTTCTCATCCCGCTCCCTCCCTTTCTCCGACACTCACCATCAGCAGCCTTTACTAATTATCTCCTGTCTCCAAGAGATTACTGATTTATTACTTGTCCCCACTGCACATTTCTATTACCTTCTCTGTCTGACGATAACGTCTGAGTTTCAGAACATGTCACTGTAACTCTCTGTGTCTCTGACCCTGTCGCCTCAGGGGATAGACCTCCGGTCTCAGATCTTATTTTGATCAGCTGGTAGACATGTAGCTTGAGCCATAATAGGTTTACATTATCATTGACTTTTATTACAGCTTAAGTATCTGCCTGAATATCATCATGTGACTCATAACCATTTTTGTTGGCCTAACATGTCTGCATTGTCTTGATATCAAACTGCTCCTGATGGTCAGACCAGCAATTTGCATCGCTCATTGCTGTCAGTGTGTGAGTTTGTAAGTGTGAATGTAACAACGGATCAATGAGAGGCAAAATACTGTATAAAGTGCTTTGAATAAAATCACTATGTAAATATACTCATTGACCATAATCACCATGATACAGACGTACTGTGAACGTATAAAATCAAACCTAATCTATCCAGTCTGTGTTTTATGTTGCTGTCACACCAGGATAGTCTGGGGGACTCGATTCGATTGGGTGGGGAATGCCGAAAAATTTCACAACTTTCTAAGCTATTTGGTGTGGTTCACTTTCACACTGAACTTTAGAAAACGGACTGAACCGCCTGGACAACATCATGCAGTTACAACAGCTGCTCATTTGGGGGCGGTATTGCCCAAAACAAGCACTGACTAGGAAGACAAAAAAGCACCAGGAAGAAGAAAACCTGGCTTATCAATTGGCTGTCTGTTCTTTGGTTTGCTGGATACTCCGTTAGCTTTCCCACTTGAGCGAACCACAGCAGCCCACGTTTTCAGGTGGACCAGAGTTCGCTTGTTTGGTCCACAGCAGAGTTTGGATGAGATTTCACACTTGCCCAAACAAACTGGACTATCCAAGGAAACAAATTTTGCTCCGTTTGAAGCGGACCAAACAGTGGTCGTGTGAAAGCACCCTTAGAGCATGTTTGCCAGGAAGTTTCTGACAAATTGATATCCTGGCATTAGGATATCATTTACAAGGAGAACATATTGCATGTTGCATATATCAACAACCAATCAGAGCAAACGAAACACATGAGCACTGAGAAATTAGATAAATTATTAGATTAGATTAGATTAAGATAAACATTGGAATGGGCCTCTGGTAGTGCATGTGCCCCATGTGCAAAGGCTCAGTCCTTGCTGCAGCAGCCCAGGGTTTGATTTAAGTATGTCATTCGCCCCTGTCTCCCCTGTCTTCCTGTCACTCTTCAGCTGTCTCTGCCCAATAAAGGTTAAAAACCCTTATTTACAAGAACTGTGCTGAAAACATCTGGCAAGAGGCAAGAAATATGCAATGCAGTAATATAATGTTCAGACCTTGAGAGATTTGGTTTTGGAAAATTGTCAGTTTAATGGATCAAAACACTAAAGTCTCCTTCTGCATCTGTTATCACTAATGATCATACCTTACAACGTTTTACACTCGAGAGGGGCACACGGACAAGTATATATCGAACATCTTTAGAGAAGTCTCCAACCATATTAACAAATTTCATATTTCATAGTACTTCATAAAATGGATTGAATCCACAACTCTTCTGCTTTAAGGGGGCATTCCGAGAACCCATCAGCTATCGTCTAATGATGATTTACATCTGGGTGCAACAGCCTATGTTTCTGTTTTCCTCTGCAGTCCGATAAGCAACTTGATACATGAGAATGATGAGAAAGACACATTTCTGCTAATCTCTATAAACAGATATCACCACATGAATGCACACCCATTTACAAAAACCTAATAAAAAGCTGAATTGTCATCAGCTTAAGGTGATGGGTTCGGCAATTGCATTTCAGCAAAAAAAGTTCTGCCTCTTTTGCTCTCCACGGAAGTGTGGCAAACTAAACCAGCTCAAACATGACTGGTCACTACTACACGGACAACAAACAGACTTGTAAGAAAGGGTAACTTAATGTATTTCAGACAAGTACACAAAAGCTTTTGCCCTTCCTTTTCTGAGGATGTGGTAAGATTCAATATAAAAATATATATTTCAGAATATTTATGCTGAAAGAATCTTTTTTTCTGACTACAAATGCTCTTTGTTGATCCCTTAAATAAGTGTACCATGTTTATGAAAAAAACAGTGAGAGTGTGAATTATACTCATTATAACTGTGTGTGCATGCGTGCGTGTGTGTGTGTGTGTGTCTAGCAGGGATGCATGTGCAGTAAACAGTCACCATTTTGACAGTTTAATTCCATATCCTCGGTCAAATGGCCAAGTTATTAACGGTTCAATAAATAAATGCTTTACTGCCCCAAACCACAACGTAACCATAAAATGTGTGGGTGTTGATGGGATTGCTAATCAATACCAAGTTTATTTCATTTCAGGATCCTCATTAGTTTGATCCCAAACAGCTGCTATTTTTTCTGTGGTCCACAGAACAGCTTATATAAATAAAGGGATATAATAGATGGGTTATAATGTAAGTAAATAAAAGTGGGTCAGTGACCACTTAGTGAGATTAAAATGATATTTCTGCCTTTCAAAACTGAACCCTCATTTTGACCTGCTCAGCTGGACTCCCTCATTGCATTACTTACCTGCATATTAGCCCATATTACTTTCATGTTTGTGTTTAGTTTCTCCAGTTTCCTGTAAGGAGTAAACATATCGTACACATCATAGTGCAGTGGTGAGGTGGAATGATTCACAGAAATGTGTTATCTAAAAAACACTGGCAATAGAAAATAACAGCATACATTCTTCACTTAATGCTCCAGTGTGTAGGTGTGTATTTGCTGATTGCAATCCCCTCATCTCAGTCTCTCCTTCCTAGCATAATCGAAACACTATGTGACTATCTCTACAAAACATGTGAAAGGCCTATCTGTTGAAAACAGATATTCCATTTCTGCCATATGCTATAAGTAGAGCCTCCTAAATCACACTGGACCTTTAAGTTGTCCAAAACTGCAAAATTGTCTGTATGGTGTCCAGTAGTGAGACAGTGGCTGTGTGTTTTCTGAGTATCCACGTGTATTAATGCAGTATTTACACAGGTTTTCTGCTGTCTTGCAGTTCTTTCTCCTGTAAATCCAGTGCTTTCTTATTTTGTTTGGAGTCCTCTTGTGTGCACAGAGCAGCATCTGACCCACTGTGGACTGGACTTGTAGAGGTAAGAAATTAAAACAGTCTGCACAGACAAAACATTAACATCTGACTAACAGGGTGGGCACCTGTCTGGAACATGATGCATCATTAATGACATGTTGACTGAAACGCCACACAGTAATCCAATTTATATAGAAAATGTAGTACATGATGGTGCATGCATGCACGCATTCTGGTCAGTCTGCTCCACTGAAATAGGTTCCCGCACACATGAATGAATGCATTTAGTGCACATATGTGTTGTGTGAATGCAGAGTGAGAAGACATTGTGACTAAAGCTTGCACTGCCGTGCATGTAATGTATAATGGTGGTGAAAAACAGGATTAAGAGTGAATGCACAGTGAAAGAATTGTGTTGTTTTCAACTTTTAGGATATGCCAACAACTCGGTTTGTGCTGCCCCATTTGCAGGACACCAAAATTCCTCACAGACAGGCAAAGGGAATTTCACGCTCGGGACCCAATGGTTTATCCTCGGGACCCAATGGAGCACTGCTGGCACATGGAGAGGAAAATAGTTATACATACATCAGGTAAGGGGAAAGACCATCAGAAAACAACGTCAATGGTGGTAGCAGAGCATTTCACAGTGGCCTTTCTCAGATACTCCTGCATCAAGCACATTAGGTGTCTGAGAAGAGGAGGCAGTCTAAATACCTTTTTGAGAGAATGCTAATGTATGCAATGCTGTTATCAAAGAAGGAGAAATATAAACCACTTTTTTTCTTCACAGCATTGTTCTTTGTGTTATTTCATAGTTGTGATGTTTTCATTGTGAATCTACAATATGGAAAGTCATTAATATAAAGAAAAAACATTGAAGGAGAACTGAAGAGATTTTACCACTACCACTAAGCTACTGCCAGGAGCTGATTAGCTTAGCCTAACATAAAGACTGGAAACAGCAGTTAACAGATATACAGTCTCCACAGTCACCACCAACCAACACCTCTAAAGCTCACTGATTACACATTATTATTTTTTTTTTTTTTATCTGTCTGTACTTTACAGACGAAAGTTATCTAATCTCATCTAAATCTATTATATATTTCCCATAATGTCAAACCTTAAAGGAACTTTCAAGTTTACTTTAAATGAATAACCTTTAAGATTAAGTGCATAAAAAGAGTCAACCTGGAGACCACAGCAAAGAACAAACTTTTGCAGACTTCATCACAAAAGTTACATTTTACTGACCTTGATAATTAGTCATATTTGTGAATGGGCACCTTTTTGCATGAATGTGAACCAGAAATGCCTATGCACCCCAGGTAGCGGTCACAAGATATATCAAAGTCTCACGAAGACACACTTTTGCCATTAGCACGAACATAAATGTGTTTTTGTACATTTAAACCAGAGAAAAGCAGCTCTAGATGTATACAATCAGTTTTTAGCGGGCATTCACATTTTGGATTTGAAACTGAAGAATAATATGATTAATAAACTTTTCTTCTACACCTTCATTAACTCCTTTTCACTATTTCATTTATAAAAGATCCAATTTAATGAATCTCATTTCCTCCTGTATTAGAAATAATAATTAAGTGTGAAATTCATTAAAGACGATTTCTATGAAAGCAGTTGAAGATGTGTCCTATGAGGACAAGCAAAAACGTTATTTTACTCATCGTTAGTCTTGATGGCACACTCTTTTCTTTTGGTTTCTTTATTCATGGAGGACGTAAAGAAGCTATTTTAAAAGAAATATTGGAGCTGCACTTCATGAATAAACTTTATAGTTGTGTCGGTGGGTGGGTAGAGGGTTAGTTAGAAGTAAGGAGGGAAACATTAATAGCAAGATGTGTGAGACTTGACAAGAATTGTTTGAGGTTGTAATGATCAATACAAAGAAACCCATTTGTTAGATTTTTTTTTTTTTTTTTTTTGATCATTAGCCATCTCTATGAAATAAAAGAAGCTTGGGAGGTAAGATCTTTGACAACCATATCCCAACCACTTGGAACACGTGTGATGCTTCCACAGTGCTTCTATTCTAGCAGAGTATGTGGAAAGATTGTGAATCAGATGTTTAGTATATTTATTGTTACAGCAACCAATAAACTACAAGCTATTCTATCTGTGTATCTTTTATGTCCTTAAGGCATGCTTGGATGGTTTCATCTGGCTTGATCAATAAATATAACTGCGTAACCCTGAAAGTTAATGGAGTGATTCCTAATAATGTTTCCTAAAGGAAGCATAAGATGAACAGAATTAGAACTTCATGGATCTCTGTAACTAACAGTGGTGTGAATGAGGATTCATCATTAACATGTACAAATTGAAATTGATCTAATAATTATGACTTAAACCAGCTTAGGGACTTTGTTTTCGTCTTTGTAATATGGTGTGATGGTCAATGGTGTTGACTGCAGCACCAAGATCTAACAAGACAAGTACAAAGATGAGTCTTTGGTCTTATGGAATTAGAAGGTAATTTGTAACTTTTACTGGAGATGTCTAAATCCTGATTGAAAATCCTCAAATAAACTGTTGTTATGTAGAAAGTCACACAACTGATTGGCTACAACTTTCTCAAGTACCTTAGCAAGAAAGGAAAGATTAGATATAGACCTACTGTTGGGAATTTCCAAATGGTTAAAAGGGTCAAATTTGGTTATTAGCAAAACAGAAGATATTATTAAAGTTAATAAATAAAAAAGTTATTGATTTAAATTAATAATTACAGGGCACCACCCTGAAATCAGGGACTAATAACCAAAATATGCTACAGTCTCAAATATGAGTTCACTATGTGAACAGTGAAGGAGTGAATCTGAGCACTGACATAGAAGAGGTTGGCTTCATTCGCTCTGTACAACATTAAAGAGACCAGCATGTGTGTACACAAACATTTATTGAGAAGATAATAAAACATGGATAAACAATATGGCCTAATCTACATCACAGAATAAAGTGTGTGTATGTGTGTGTGTTTGAAACGCGTGCTAGAAAGAATGTGTGTGTCCTCTTATCTACACGTGCACGCGCATGAAACACATCTGACCAGAGACAAAGGAGGATGTGAAGTGGGAGATTTGAACAACCACACCTGAGCACAGTGACTGTATTTTATCACACAGTAACACAGCAGTTGAACGGTGGTTCATCTGCCATGGTCCTTTAACTGATAAAATACAGCTGTACCGATCTTGTTAAATATGATGGCACAGATCACAACATGAACAGAACAAAAACACATATCTAACTAAACCGCTCGTTACAATCAACTGGCAGACTCCGTATGCTGCATGCGCTGGTTTGTTTACACTCTCGGTTAGCAGCGTGCTAAGCAGAGAGGCCTGAGGACAGGTAGGCGCTCCTGTTGCGACCTGATCCTTTGTCCTTTCGTCGGTGGTCGGCGTCGTGCAGACCGAACCGAGGCTCACGAACCCTTGTGGTCCTTTTAGAGCGGAAAGCCCTGAAAAGAGTTGGTAAACGCTGGAAAGAGCTTGAAAAGAGAGAGAACAACAGGCGACCTGGGGTTTTGTTGACCAGGTCAGGGGGTCAGGTTACTGCAACAGGAAGTCACCTGTGACCCAAGGCGTGACCTGTGACCTATCGCATTTCGCAATAAAAGTCCATTCAATATACACAATGACCGAAATTCATATGTGGAGTCCCTGTGGTCCCAACACCTACAATTAGTAAAAAAAATCTCTGGGTCAAGAGAGGGCTTTTTAAGAAGAGGTTAAATTACAGCTACTTTGAAGGACTGTGGTACATATCCTGTTAATAAAGACAGAATAATTGTAGAGAACTGTGAACTAAAGGTAAAACTTCTTTATTCTGCCAAGTTACGGAGGATGTAGTCTAAAAGACAGATTGATGGCTTAGATAAAGAATTTATTGAAATTAGTTGGTGAAGGTCGATGAGAGAAAAGAAGTCTATAAATGGATTTTCAGCTGCACCTTTTCCCACACATAAACTGCTAAAAGATGAGTGTGTGGTGAGAATGTGTGCACCTCACGCATAATTGAAACCATGTGTACACATGGTTTTCAAGAGATAGCTGCAGGCGAAATGATGAGGTGGACATCAAATGGATGAGAAATGGATAGTGAGAAATGTAACCCTAGAGTAAAATATTCTTTATTCTGGTTTGCCAGTTTCACTGGTTGTCCTTATTTTTGAGTTCTGTAAATTGTCACTCAGATTTACATTCAGAAACTTTATTTTAAGGGTTGGTTTACAAGCACATCATAAATGGATAGCCACAGCCGCCATAAATAGCCACAGCCGTGCATAACAGTTGCCAACTGTTCTGATGCTCACTAATAACTAACTCACTTGGTTAAACTTTTTCCCTGTTGCTGTTCTTCTCATTGAAATGTGTAAATTGAAAAACAACAGGACGCAGCTACCAGCAGAAAACATGGCCCATGCCCCACCAGATTTTTTTTCTTTTTAAATTATGTAGTTCTGATCATTTTATATTCAGGCCTGGTTCTATGAGTGTACAAAAGCATGTATTGCACCCTCAGTTCAATATTTTGTACCCTTTGAATAATAAAAACAAAGTGCAAGGTGGTAGGTATTAGGCCCATTTGTGTGGGCATCTGCATTTTTCGTGTGTGCAGCAGCATAATGTGCCAAAGGGCTGAGTGAATTTGAATATGTCAATATGTTATAATAAGCTACACAGATTTCATTCTTTTATTACCAAAGTTAATGTTTATCCTATAGAGAACATCAGTTGTTGAGTTGTAAAATAAAACCAGGGGGGATGGTGAAATTTTACATTTATGTAACATATTTCCCAGGGGTGGGTCTGGGGGTCCTCCCCCAGAAAATTGACATGGCAAATCTTAAATCCCATCTGATTCATAGCTTGCATTCTCAGTTGCATGGCCTGCACAAGACAATACTATCTATCGCGGGACCTCTCCCCGGCGCTGGCTGGCCTCCGCCGGGTGCATTTCCTCCGCGGCGGTGCGCCGTGACTAGCTCTGGGTCGGCTTGGAAAGGCTCGGGAGTGAAGGTAGCTCACGGCTCCGGCCGCGAGCTTTATAGCGCCCTCCCGCCCGGACCTCACCGCTTCCCGGGGCCGTGGACTTAGTGCTCGCTGGGCCCTCTCCGGGGCTCGCCCCCGGCGCGAGTGTCGAATTGCAACTTATCGCAACTTTCACTTTCTCCCGCAACAAAATCACAACAAAAATGTAAAAAACACCGCAACTTTCCCTGCAACATCAGGCATTTTAGGCTGCAACTATTTCAAAAAAGGCCCGCGAAATCCTGGTGGGACTGAATTAGGTGAAATTGGATAATTTCCCACGGCACACCTGACGGTCTCTCACGGCACACTAGTGTGCCACGGCACAGTGGTTGAAAAACACTGGTTTAGATACTTAACTACCTAGCATCAGCCAGTTTCATTTCAGCCTACCTGCCTTGAATGTCACTTTTTGCTGCCTGGAGAATCAGACTTCCAGGCTGATTAAATCAAAACTAACATGAACCCGAGTAAGCTATCTTGCTAGATAGAAAGTGTAAGCTAGACTCTAAACTAGCATTCATTATTAGCTGCGTTGTTATTACTATGTCGGTCCACAAATTAAATTAGCCTACATGTTGGTAATTGGTTGTATGATAGGCTCATAAAAAGCGTGACTGATGACTCTTGACTTACCTTCTGAATTGCTGTTCCTTGCAATCTTAAAACCGAAGTTGCTTAGGTCCAGCTGTCCACTCCGCTTGGCCATGATGCCATTCTTCTGGCGAGAGACAGGTTATAAAAAAACGCCTCCCGACTGAACAGAATGGAACGTCGTCCCTCGCTCACCGTAACCTACTATCACATAGGTAATAGGCTGATTATCATAAAGCCCCCCTAAATGTCGAATGGTAATTCTATTTCCAGTGTTAAATAGAAGTAATTTCCACATGCATTGATAAAATTCCACAAGGGATGGAAGAAGGGATGACCATTTTAGAAGAGGGATGACCCCCCCCCCATCCCCCTCAACTCGAGTACTGGAGAACATAGTTGGGATGTGGCCAGAGTACTGAGTCTGCTGTATTGTACTTGGTTGGGAGTTAGTTGCAGCCCGAAGTGAAGGAGTTGATGTATCTTTTGTTGTTATTCCCTCTTGGGTCTTGTTCACAAGTGAAGCTCAATGGACTGGAACATTGACAGACATGATTGATGTAACATTGGCAGTGATGTGGGCACTGCACTGGACAGTGGTGGTTTTAAGGGAGCTGAGCCTGAATGCAAAGCACACAATTTACCATTGATTGATGTTCTAACCCTCACCTGTGGCTGGGCTGAGGGGGGCCATTTCATTTGGCTTGGGTATATGATTAGGATGCCCTCTGGGCATCTTCCTTTGGAGATTATCTTGGAACATTCAACTGAGAGAATGCCTGGCATTGGATTGAATGGCCCTGGATTGGCAGAAAATAGATGGGAACATGGATGTCTGCATAAATTTTCATGGTAATCTATCCAATAGTTCAGTTGTCATTTATTGTAAACGTGACCTGTAGAGTTTCAACAAACAAAAGTTATGTTTACAGTGTTACTTACCATCATACATGGCCCATAACCCACTAGGTTTCCACAAGAGAAACCTGCAAATTAAGAGTTTAACCAATCATGAGACTGACCAACACTGCTGTAAGTACAGCCATACTGCTAGCATGGCTAAAGTCCGACAAATCAATCCCAAGATCAAGAATTAACTTTAACCTTAGCTTTTAACCCAACGTGGAGGGAGAAGTCCTTAAAGTGCTCAGAAATTTGAACATCTAATTCCATGACAGGTGTGCAAACTAACCCTCAGAACAAGTACTAAATACAACGTCAATCAAAGTTATTGCTTATACTCCCACTGAAAACTTTTTAACACTGTTTTTCAGAGGAAGAAATAACATGATTTGATTATTTGATTCATAACTGACATCACTAAGTCAGTTTGCTGCCTTGACTCTTTACTACTGCTTTTCCACTTTATTTTAGCGTTTGCCATTATCCTTTAATTGCCTCTTGTTGCCTCAGTGGACAATGTTCAGCAAAAGTTACTCTTTACTTTTTTCACTGAACCAAACAACACCGGCATAATGCTGCCCTAGTGTGTGATTTCAGATAGCATGCTGGCAGGCCCTACACTTCAAACTAGGACACTGTAGGTACCCCTCTAACATACAGTTTTGCATGTGTAGGGTTTGGTGACCAAGATAGAAACAATAAATGGGCAATATCCGGTCAAGTGATATTATGCAACTTTTGGTTAGACTTTCAAAATAGTCAGTGTTCTGGATTTGACTCATCCAACCATCACAACTAAGTGTGTATGCTGACTTTCTCGCTTTTTATATTATATAATCTGAACAAAAACATAACACCAAACAGCTGTGTCCAGGAATAACACAAGAGGGGCAAATACAGTGATACTGTGATAGTTTAAAGTGTAGGGCCACTGACCAAGCTGCCATATTTGACCACTTGAGAGTGAGAACGGTGTGTTAGTGTAGCTACATTTTATACAGAATGGCAAGACTGAACATTGCCGCCCCTTTTTAAAAGGGGCTAGAGGCTCACTTTAAAATATTTCATTTGGATAAATCCTCAGGGAAATTGAGAGCACAGCTCCTTCATACCTATATGACTGTATATTCATTGAGCACGTGTATTTGTGTGTCGCTAAGCAGAGACAGACAGAGAGCAGGTTAGTTCCCAACGGACACATTGCTCTATCACATGTAATTGGCCAAAGAAAGTAATGAATCCACTTTGTTCCCCCCTTCTGGACCCCTTGTGCCACTGATGCACATACAGCACATGAAGCACTCAGAGAGATGCACATGTACATACACAAACATGCACACACGTACACACCCAGAGGAGAAAGATGATAGCTGAGACAGACAGCAGCTTTTAAGTGTGCAGCTAACTAAAGCATTAAAATAGCCTAGGTGATAAATGGAGTGTCAGAAGGAGTTTGGGTGATGTGTGTATGAATGTGTGTGTATGTTTGTCTGGGTGCGTGGTGGGGACCATCACCATGGTTAATCAACCCTGATTCCAAAAAAGTGGGACATTTGTAACGGTTCCCAGAATTCATGGTCAGAACTGGTGTCCTTACAGCGCTACTAAGACAAGTGTGCATGTGTGTTCAAATATAAATGTCGAGTTAAAGTTCGAGCTATGATGTCATGAAATTCTGAGAAATCAGAAGTGTTTATTGGTTCTGCGTGTGATATGTAGGCCTATTCTGGCCATTTCTTGTGCGGTGTACAATATGTACAGTATGTGAGAAACACAAACATAGTAATTGTATGTTTGTGCTTCTTTTTGTCAAAAAAAGCTAATTTCAAATGATTAACTATGTTTTGATTTAAATTACATCCTAAATATATCAATTAATATTAAAGGGTTTTGGGGTATGCTGCAAGTACGGCTCTGCTGCCAGAAGCTTATGAACAGTTTATCAATAACAATATATATTTATCCATATTTATATATTCAAATACCTGTCTAAAACCTCATACACTTGCTACATTACTGCACAACCTGTTTACATTACAGTTTATACATTGTACTCTTAGTCAAGTGGATATAAAAGTATTATATTTTGTTTTATATATTATATTATATTCCTGGGTTTAAGATGCCATATTAATCTATGTCTTAAATCTAATTAGTTCCACTAATGTGATTTTTCTTGATACATATTTTTAAACATGCTTGTAAGAGTGCGGTTGGCATGAGATCTAAGAATTTAATTGCCTGTTACTGTACTGCTTCACTGTAATAGTCGTGCATGACAATTAAGAACTTGAACAGTGCATGTTTTATTTAGTACCTGACAATGTGGCATAAATATGTCTTTTACCGCATCTTTTCGTCTCTGTCTACCATGTCCTTTTCATATCTTAATTATTGCTGTGCAGGCTTATAAAGAATGTATTAACTGTCCTGAAAGGTGGCCCTGGAATACTGAAAACACAGCCAATTAAAGGTCAGTCTGTCCAACACTATTTGCCAGATTATCATTAATTTCTACATGGATACTAATGTCCTTAGAAGACCAATCCCAGTAGAACCTACCACATATACTGCTATGATGTTTGGACCAGCAGTTTCTGCGCAAAAGGTTTTTGACCTGTTCAGAACAATGAAGAAGAAAGAATAATGAAGAATAGTAATAATTTATTTGTATGGCATTTTTCTAACAAGGAGCACAGATACTTAACCAGTACAGAGAGACAATAGAGATAACAGTAAAGAAATAATCCTAAAGACCAGAAGTGACGACCCCATTCTGTTCTACAGTGCATTCTAGTTGGAAAGCTCTGAATCATGAACTTAATCAAAATGTTTTATTATTAGATTTTCAGATAGCAGCATACAGTAGAGAACAGTTTGTTGGATAGTAGCAAATGTTTTCACACATCCCAGTGAAAATGTTTTAGAAGTTTGGCTATGGCTGATTTTTGGTGCAAGATCAAATCCAAATGCAAAATAAAAAATACAAAACATGTTGGCCTGTAGGTGGATGTACATGATTTCTGGCATCAACAAAAGTTGTGCACAATGTGTTTTGGGCCATGGGCAGCGTTGAAAACCTAAATAATCTGTAGTCATAAATAATACAGTGAATAATACAATAGCTGGTTACAGCCGTGCAACCTGATGGTTCAAAGACACATTGTAACTGTGGGTTTTAAGTTGCCGAAAAGCATCGCTAGACATGATTCATTGGTGCCTGTTCCCGCTTTGGGCTATTTGATTCAGGTACTGGCAAGATGCCAAAAAGTAATTTCATGGAATTAATGGAAAATGCCTTAAAGGGGAAGCACGAGATAAAACCTGCTCCTTAAATTATCTCTTAAAGCTTGGCATCCCAGAGGGCAGGGACTGCAAACATATAATTTGAAACCTTTAAATACACAAAAAGACAAAAGAATAAAGGTTACACACCTTCACGGTCCAAGTGAACAGAGTTCCCTGCATTGACTCTGTCTTATCTCAAGAACTTCCACAGCAAACTGTGAATCACAGTCTTAATTAGAATAGCCAGTGGCCTTCATTATATGGGAAGACTAGAGACGAGTATCATTGTAGCTCAAGTGCTTCCATGTATAATCATCAATTTCCTCTCCAAATGACTGTAACATTAGGCTGACTGTCTATTAGGCAGTGTGCATTTATTTCACATATGGCTGACAATAGGTCTGCAGGCAAAGCAGTGCTGCTGACGGTGATTAGATGTCGCCTTTGTCTCTGGATCTGATCATTTTGTGTGTGCATGGGAGTGACAGCTATGTGTGATGGCCTATATGGTAATCACTTATAATTGCACCATGCTTCCTGCTCAACTGCCTTTACCATTCTGTAGATTTGATATCATTATGCAGCCCTTTCAGATATACTAATGTGCCTGCATATCCTTTTTTTCTCCCCCTTGGGTATTTTTTTTTTTCATGTCTTTGCAAAACTGAGCACAAATTATCTGGTGAAAACCGAGCTTCTGCTGTGGCGTCAGAAGGCCAGTGTAGTGTAAAGGCAGGCTGTATGGGTTTTAGATAAAGGCTGAAATCTTCCAGTGACATTCAGCTCAGTTAGTGCTTCCCTTAACTTTCACCTGTTTGAGAATCACACATAAAACAGGGAGTCACACGTATTGAGTTCACTAATGAGCTTTACGGATCCCACTTCAAGAGTTAACTCACAGTACTGTTTGCATTCCCTGTCCGACCAAGTTTCTTTTTCTGAGAGTGTTTGCTCTGACTGACAATGTGTGAATGAGCACAACTCGTGCATTCCCCTGCTTGTGTTTTAGCCTCTTGATCAGTGCAAACCTTGAGTTATCAAAGTCTGACATAGCTCAAAATATAATTGAATCAGCCAACTGTGATTTCACACTGCAGCTCGGTTCTTATTGTGATGCACACGCAGAACGACAATGGCATATCAAATGAATAGAAAAGAATGGCCTCCAGCTGCACTGTGATGGATTATCTTGTCATGGATGCTGACTGGCCTCGTGAGTCCCAGGTATGGGTTCAAATCACCACTGCACCGTAGAAGTTCTCAGTGAGTGATGCATTGCAGCTTCAGTGGTTTGGGATATATAGCTCTGCTAGAGGACAGGATAAGACACTGAACCAGCAGCTGACTACTAATAAAATCAACTTAAGCACGTTCTCACCTGACGGATGGCAGACTTGTCACCAGAAAGAGGTGTCATGTTTGGCTTTGAAACAGTTGTTAGCTAGTCAATAGAAACTGTCCAGACCAGCACTAGCAGCTGGTAAATAAAGGGCACATGTCCCAGCAGCCATAGATTCCGAGTCAGCGAGCTTAAATAATTACTCTTTAAATGAGCAACATTAAGTATACAGTATAATGCGGTATAGATTAACCACAAACTTGATCCATTCGACACAGGTCAGTGAGTGTAAAATGAGTAAAACAATGGAATTTATGAGTGAATCATGAACTTTAACATGGAGCCTGGCCCTGTTTGTATTTCTATCAATAATGATATCTTATTGTTGGAGATTTACAACTATCTCTTATTCAAAATACCAGTGTGGAGGATTTAGTGGCATTTTTAAAACTGGGGTCAGTAATATTTTTAACAGTTCATGAAACACTGAACCTCTTCTAGTCATGTGGTCAATACATGCAATACATTGTTTTTCTGGAGAATTTCTGGACTGTGTTTATTTCTGTAGACGTGTTGTGTCCGCTGGACTCAAAGCCTCTCAGTGGCTGTGAGTTTGGAATAAGTACCTATACTTCCCAAAGGTCAAGAATTTAACCTACATGCTCAATGCTGTTGTAATTTTGATGCGTAGTTCTAATTTCGAGAAACTTTTGCAGCTCTCATTATAACTCTCATAACCATGTGATGTGGGGTTGCAGCATCACGTAAAGGAGTATTCTTAGAACATGACAAATGTGACGTATGTCATTTGGAAGATACTTATAATGCGACATAACAGCTGAAGGGATGGCTATGGCATCCGTAAAACATTCCAACTGGTTGCCATAGAAGAGTAAACAGATTTTACTAAGTAATACAGTAACTCTCCATCTGAACATCTGAACGTTATTTTTGCTTCAACATGTCTCTCTCTGGCCTGAGAGCACTTGATGGTTTAGAGGACAGTTTATTATGCATTTGCATTACATGAACAGATCCAGGAATTGAGATTTGATGCCAATTTGAGTGACATAACACTGCTGGTGGTGGCTCTTGTTATACCTGATGAGTTTGTCTGTGAGCAGAAAAGAGCTGGCTGGCACAGAAGTGCTCAGCTTGCTATAGTCAGGTTGACATACGGCATTGTAGCAACATGATTTTGGACAGCGACCAGTGCTAGTCTTGCGCATGGCAACAAACTATGTTCAGAGTGGAACAACAAAATTAATCCCAGACATTTTACAAACACATGCTGACTGTATACACTGCTGCCCCACTGGACAACTGCTTTGGCAACCTATGACCAGATCAGAAATAAACCAGCGATGTATAATGGTGAAAAGGAAACAGAGCCAGGCAGGTGCAATCTCAAATGCATTATAATTTATTCCCATGTATGCTGCTCAGAGCAGGCAGTCCACAGCTCTTCTACCAACAGCACCAGGGTTTTTCTCCCTCTTCTTGTGCCATGTGCAGGCTTTCAGTAGGTGTGCTGTGTGGGGCAGGCAGGAGGACACAGCTGTTGTGGTGAGTTTCTGTGGGTACAAATGCTCTCGCTCTGAAACATTCTTTGTAAATAGTTCATTTGAGTTTCCTTTTCTCTGTGGAGCTGTAATTAGTAGAATTAGCTGCTTTAGTACTTTCTTTTCAGTAATCTTTTGCTGTGTCATTCCCCTTCATTGCACATAACTTTTTTTATAACTTTTCACTTAATGTCTGGTCTAAATTTCAGGTGAAAAGCTTTGGAAATATGTTTAATGAAAATAATATTCATGTGCTGAATATGTATTTAACCTAATGTATCTGGGTATAATAGCAGAATGCATTAATAATTGTAGATAACTAATGCTAATAATTCTATGTATTTTAGTTAATGAGTGTGTCAGAGAGACGGTGATTTGAGCCTGTGGGGAATTTGAGCCACACTTGTTTCTAGGCAACCATAGACAAAATTGGCCATATGATGACACATGTCATCAATTTTACTCATCCTGTGAGAGAGAGGTCTGTAGAAAAAAAAGGGACGTTTTCACTTTTTAGCTCACACTCCCAAGTAAATGTGATCAGTTAACAAGTGGACAATTTCCCCTTGCTCTACCCCTCTTGTATGGTTTACTGACAATCGCAAATGCTCTGTAACGAAAAAGATAGAGATAGAGACATTCTCTTCAAGGTCCAGGGAACCACTTAAATCATAAGCCATAGCAGACCAGGTCTTTACCTTGTTAAAACTGGCCTTCTTGTAACTGAAAGCAAGAATAACATTGTGCCTCTCCATCCACTCCATGTGGCCTCTAGACTAGTTACAACTAGTTACACAAGCTTCAATATATGGTCACTGTTACAGCCCAGGGGGCGTGGGTTTGGTTGCTCTCTCCTCCCCCATGTGTTCCCCCATGTGTTTCAGGTGCTGCTCCTCCTCTCTGGATTCACATAGGTGACTCCTGTTGCTGATCTGCAGGTGATATCTATCTTTGGCAGCGTGTGAGCTGTGTGTTGGTTCTGGGCAGAGCCGTCCTCAACCTTAGTTTAAATGTGTCTTTTGGTGTTGTCTTTAGGTTATGGTTTTCCTTTTGTAAATAACCCCCCCACTTTCCTGCTCACTCCTGCCCACTGTTGCATCGCTCCTCTTAATCGGTGGTCTGGCTGTATGTTACTTCCCACTTCCCCTAGCCTTTCAGGGGACGTAACATAATTGAGGGCTTGTCCAGGATCCCACTGGTTTTGGGTGAGTGGGCCTGTTGCCTGGCCCTGGTCTTGCTTTTGCTAAGTTGTAACAGTTTCCTCAGTTCAGGTGGGTAGGTGGGTGTCCAGCTAGGCTGTTTCTGCCTTTCCATCGGCCTTTTTTATTTTTGAGGTAATCCTGGGCGGGGACGTAGGTCCCTGGTGGGAGTAGGCGTTTCAGGGCCTCGGCCACTGATGTGTGCCTTTCAAGCTGCCTCGAGCCCGGCAGGTTAGGTTAGGTTTGGATTAGGCAGGATCTGGGGAAGTTTGTTTGGAAGGCAGACCTGTTTGTGGGTGACAACAGGCATTAGGTTTCGCTCGGTGAATGTGTGTGACATTGGTTGTTTGAGTGTGTGCACAATTGCTGCAGTGGGGCTATTGTGTTAGCCGCCTCAGCTTGTAGCTCGGCTTAGCTTAGCTTAGCTTAGCTTAGCCTAGCCTAGCTTAGCTTAGCTTGACATGGTGGATGCCTTTGGTTTGATTATGGCGTTCGTGCTGAGTGAGTTTGTGGCCAACCCTGGCTGTATGTTACTTCCCTCTTCCCCTAGCCTTTTGGGGACGTAACAGTCACCTACATAGTTTTGGATATAAAGGCTATACTTAAGCAACCTATGTTGTTAATTAATCCTACCATACCTACCAGAAAAATCAATCACATCAGAAGGTATCTTTAACAAATACTCATAATTAATACAACTATGAGTTATATAATTGAATATACACAAAACTATGGTATGAAATACTATAAAATGTATAAATTACCTAATAAAACTTTAATGTATTGCTGGTTACAGCAGTCATTCTCCCTTAGTAGAGTTGGGTTACAGGGTGGATTTGATCAAAGGCTATTTCCCTTTCTTTTGCATGGTGCATGCTGATCCCACCATGACCCAGAATAGGGATCAGCAGGAAGTAGAAAGGATAGATGCAAGTGTCTTTAAACTCCAGAGTGAGCACTGGCCTGAACATTAGATTTGGAAACTTTAAATAACCTTTGGGTCATTGATCGGCAACCATGCCTACAAAGATTTTTTTTTTTCTTATAAGGAGTAGCAAAGGCTTTTTTCTTATTCAGTCATTACCCAGAGAGATTTAAAAGGGAATATGGGCGCCATGGTGGTGCAGTGGTTAGCACTGTCGCCTCACAGCAAGAAGGTTTGAACCAGGAACCTGCTCGGCTGGGGCCTTCTGTGAGTTTGCATGTTCTCCCCATGTCCGCATGGGTTCTGTTCGGGTACTCTGGCTTCTTTCCACAGTCCAAAGACATGCACTTAATAGGGTAATTGGTGACTCTAAACTGACCATAGTTTAATGTGAGTGAGTCATGCCATAAGCTGACGACTAGTCCAGGGTGTGCCCCACGTCTTGCCCAAAGTCAGCTGCAGCCCCATCATGACCCTGATGAGGATAAGTGGTTTACAGAAAACTAAATACATCTTTATTGTGAAACCCACAATGGTGAATGTTCAGTTAGTGTAGTTAACTATGTAGTAATGTCTGCAAAGGAATAAAATGAAAGGAGACAGAAACAGGAAAATACAACATGCAACAGCATCTAGAACAGAAGAGACAAAAACCTACAGCTGTATGAGCATCTCCTTCTGCCAAATGAATCGTTACAGGAGGAGGAAAGCTCCTGGCATGTCTGCTGGAGATTTACCATCTTCAGAATGACACAACAATCACCCCACCACAGAAAGACCATAGTCACATGAGATGATTTAAAAGCACACATGCACTGAGGCACAGACTGGGATTTAAAATTTGGGGTTCTTAAACGCTGAACAAAACTTCACATGGAAAAGATGATCTACAATCATGTGCATAGACAGATGCTCCTTGTCTTTCGGAAGGTTTTGCATACAATACTTCTACATCTAACTCGATCTCCCTAACTCTGACACGTTATGTTTTGAAATATTTAAGGCAACGGTCCCTTGCACACCAAATACATTGTTTGTGATGAATGTAACTTGACAGTTGCTATACCATTGTGCTGTTTCTATGGTAAGAATGAAATATTAATTTCATTGTAGTGTCAGAGATATCAGAGGGTTATGACATTTATGTTGGTTTTTATAACTTATAACTAACATAGCTTTTGGGGATGTGGCAGATGAGATAAAACGTATCCAGTCAGTCAGTACACCACTTTGGTTCAGACAGAAATATCTCATAATGTGCTAGTTTACGATATTGCTATCTGTGTAGAATAATGCATTACTTGTATAACTAGGCCACGGCCACTTTGTATGCAAATCGATTAATTAAATTAGAGTTTCAGTTAAAAATAAAACTCTGCCAGCATGTCAGTGGTGAGTTTGGTATGTTCCACAAGCTCTCTAATTATTGAAATAACCTCACAAAATAGAAAGAAAGGAAGTGTCCTTGGGCAAGATACTGAACCCAAATTGCTCCTGGTGGCTAGCTTGGTTCGCTCGCGATGACCAGTTGGCATCCTGCGTTGCAGCCTCTGCCATCAGTGTGTGAATGTGACAAGTACTGTGAAAAGCATGAGGCCATTTAGTCTTTCCAGAAAATGCCAACCCTGGTTTTGTCAAAATAAACCATTAATTCACAGAGTTAGGTGTAAAAATATTGTGGCTGTTTTTCAGGACTTTCTCTCTGGCCTCTGAACGAGAGTCTGTCGCTGCTCTCATTTATTCTTCGTAGGCAGACCATCAAAATAAAAAGGGCACTCAAATTACTTTTAAAAAAGTTATCTAACCCAGACTGCTGAAGCCTCATGTTAACTTTAGATAAACTATAGAATATACTCTTACACAGAACAAGGCAGTGATTTCTTAATATCCAGTATGCAAAGAAGAAATGATCATATCACTGTTCATATTAACACCTCTGAAGATTCTCAGTCATGGTATCTGCTGGAGGTCACATAGGTAACTGGACTTGCTTAGTTTCTTGAAGAAGTTTCACCTCTCATCCAAGAGGCTTCTTCATTTGTGACTGGTGGGGATCGTAAATACCTGGGACCACTTAGCAGTAATGGCTAATTTATGACAGTTATTACAGAGGAAGATATACAATGCACATACAATAAGGAGGAGAGAGCAGTAGGCTACCTCAAATAACTGGTTGAGCTGATCAGACTTAATTAGTAAGCCATCTTTATGCTGAGAGAAACAGTGGGAATCAAACCATTTTTATCATTTCACAACACCAGCTTTACATAATAGCTTATCTAATTGGGCTGATGATAAGAGTGTGAAGTCACAGCCTGTCAAGCCACTTTTATGCTAATTCTCACAAAAACTCATCATTAAAAGATGCTGTTAACAGAAATGATTAGAATTTGCTGTTACTGACAACACATCTGATATTGTAAGTGCTTATTGTGCTGATGCTGAAATGATCATGGTTCCTGTTATGAGGCAAGCTTTATGACCTGTTATGAAGTTGTTTTTGCACTGACAGCAAACAACATAATTCTCTGTTAAATCAGCTACTTCAGCGGCATTTAGTTTTTGTGGTTTGTAACAATGTAGTGGAGAGCCAGAAGTTTTCAAATTTTCAGGCTGTTAAATTCTTCCAGATGGCACAAAGTTTTTACATCAAGACGGTAAAAGCATCAAACTGCCTGCCGTGATCTTAGTTTGAAAAGAATATTCAAATGTGTCCATATTTCATATCCATCCATTTTCTGTAACCGCTTATCCTCATCAGGGTCACAGTGGGGCTGGAGCCTATCCCATAAGACTTGGGGCGAGAGACAAGTCGACAGTTCATCACAGAGCACATAGAGACAAACAACCTATTAAGTAGTATTTTTATATATATATATATATATATATATATATATATATATATATATATATATATATATATATATATATATAGAGAGAGAGAGAGAGAGCGAGAGAGTACAACATCTGAGATCTCTATCCAGAAGTGTGCAGTCCTAAGAACAGCTAAGATACGCGCAGACGTTACATCAACTTTTAAAGTTATGTCCTCTCCTTCTGCCCCCTTTGTTCTCGGCCACCCCTGGCTCGTTCTCCATAACCCGCATGTTGATTGGGCAACTGGCAAAATTATCAGTTGAAGTGACTACTGTCATAGAGCTTCCCTGCAATCCGCCCAGCCTCCCACAGAGGGCAGCGTCTCCCCATCCTTGTCATCACCTCCTGATCTCATTCCCTCATTCCCTCTAACTACCTGGATCTTGTCCAAGTCTTCAGTAAAGAAAGTGCTCTCTCTACCACCCGATCGCCCCTACGACTGTGCCATTGACCTCCTTCCTGGAGCCCTGTTACCCTCGGGCCGTCTGTACAATCTCTCTTGGCCTGAGAGAGGCGATGGAGAAAGTACATTGCTGAGTCTCTGGCGGCTGGGATAATTCGCCCTTCCTTGTCCTCTCTGGGAGCCGGTTTGTGATGCCTTAACCAGATCACTGTCAAATACCCTCTGTCTCTCATATCCTCTGCACCCTCCACGGTGCCACCAAGTTGCATTTAAGGAACGCCTACCATCTGGTCTGCATCCAAGAAGGAGATGAGTGGAAAACAGCGTTTAACAACCCACTTGGCCACTTTGAGTACTTGGTGATGCCCTTTGGCCTAACCAACGCACCAGCAGTTTTCAGGCCCTCATTAACGATGTGTTGAGAGACTACCTTAATGGCTTTATTTTTGTCTATTTAGACGACATCCTGATCTTCTCCTGTACCATGGATGAGCATGTGACCCATGTCCGGCAAGTTCTCCAGTGGCTTATGGAGAATCGGCTTTATGTTAAGGCAGAGAAGCGTGAGTTTCACGTGGCTTCGGTCACATCCTTGGGGTACATAATCAAGAGTGGGCAGGTAATGGCAGATCCTGAGAAGATCCGAGCCGTCGTAGAGTAGCCGGTCCCAACTTCAGTGAAGCAAAGATTCCTCGGGTTCGCCAACTTCTACAGAAGGTTCATTAATGGTTACAGCTCTGTGGCAGCCCCCTTAACTCAACTTACCTCCTCTAAGGTCCCCTTCCACTGGTCACCTCAGGCAGATGCTGCATTCCAGCACCTCAAGGGGCTATTTACCTCGGCTCCCATCCTCACCCAACTTGATCATCAGTTTGTTGCAGAGGTGGACGCCTCAGACGTGGGAGTGGGGGCAGTCCTGTCCCAGCGTGGTGAGTCTGACAACCTGCTACACCCCTGTGCTTTTTTCTCCCGCAGACTCACCAGCCGTGAATGCAACTACGATGTGGGAAACCGGGAGTTGCTGGCGGTTAAACTAGCCCTGGAGGAGTGGAGGCACTGGCTCGAGGGGGCGCAGCATCCTTTCCTGGTATGGACAGACCATAAGAACCTTGCTTACATCCAAACAGCTAAACGTCTGAATTCCCGGGAGATTGAGACCAGACCCTGGAAACGGTCCCCCCGGCAGACGCTTTGTGCCCGATGCGGTAAGGTCACAAATCCTGCAGTGGGGTCATTGTTCCCGTTTTTTCTGTCATCCAGGGGGCAACAGGACCTTGCAGCTACTCCAACGTCACTTTTGGTGGCCGTCCATGGACGCAGACACACGCGCCTTCGTCGCCACCTGCCAGGTGTGTGCGGCAAAGCGTCCCACACGCCTCCTGCGGGTCTCCTCCATCCCCTGCCGATCCCCAGTCGCCCCTGGTCCCACATAGCACTAGATTTTGTTACCGGGCTGCCTCCATCACAAGGAAACACTGTAATAGTCACCATTGTGGATCGTTTTTCTAGATCTGTTCACTTTGTCGCCCTGGCCAAGCTTCCCTCCGCTCAGGAGACAGCGGATCTTTTTGTGTCACATGTGTTTAGACTCCATGGAATCCCAGTGGACATAGTTCACTTCTCAAGTTTGGAGAGCCTTTTGTTCAGCTCTGGGGGCGTCAGTCAGTCTGTCCTCCGGATTTCACCCCCAGACAAACAGGCAGGTGGAGCGAGCTAACCAGGACCTCGAGGCAGCCCTGCGATGTGTGGCGGTCCAGAACCCGGCATCTTGGAGCACCCATCTGGTGGGGTGCATCCTGTATTTCATGTATCACAGCTAAAACCTGTCATTGTCAGCCCTCTGTGCCCTCCATCCAATCCCCTCCACCCCCAGCTGGTTGCCCTGTGTACTCTGTTCGGCACCTTCTGGATGTGCGCCGGGGCGGGGGCTCCAGTACCTGGTCAACTGGGAGGGTTACGGCCCAGAAGAACGCTCCTGGATTCCCCGCTCCTTCATCTTGGATCCGGAGCTGGTGAGGGAGTTTCACTGGGCTCACCCGGGGAGGCTGGGTGGGTCGCCAGGTGGCAACCGTTGAGGAGGGGGGTACTGTTACATCCATGTCTGTGCTGCCCCTGTTGTTGCTCTCTTCCTCTCCTTGTGTGTTTCTCGTTCCCTCCTAGGGGTGGGCCCCAGTCGCAGGCAGCTGCTGCAGCACACAACTGAAGCTCATCTGGTCATTACTCCTTCCGCTGAAATACACCGGTTCTCCACTCACTCTTCGCCAGATCTTTGCAGTTTCCCCCGTGGTAACTAGTCAGGCTTCTTTTCCCAGTGATTCCTACTCACAGTGTTTTTTGAGACTCCTAGTGTTTTCTTGGTTCTCCTGTAGTTTTTGTGTTTCCTGCCTCGTTTTTTGACCCTGTGCTTCCTGTGCTTTAGATCACCTACCCCTGCTCAGCAGCTGCCAGCTTGGACCTGCTCCTCTCTCTGACTCTCTCACCTCATCCTCACCTCACCGTCGTCCTCTCCCCCTCTCGTGTCTCCCAGCTTTCCCCCCTCCTCACTTCCACAGGCCCAGTCATCGGGCCACAGAGATCCCCCGACCTTCAGCCTGAGCCCTTCCCCTGTTTTTTTGTGAATAAACTCTGTACCACTTGTGAACCCAGCGTCCGCCTCTTTGGTCCGCTTACCACCCGTTGTCACAGCAGAACCGTCAAGATCCCAGGCCTCTGGTAGAGGACCCAAGCTTGAGGAAGACACACCCACCACCCACCATAGGGTGAGAAGGGGATTTATATATATATACACACACCTTAGAATCTACAATTAAAACACACAAAAATCTAGTACACCTTTCAGGCAGATTGCAGGAAGAAAACAGAAGAATGAAGATTAAGAGATTATTGAGTAATGAGATAAAGACATAAAAAGAGCAGAAATCAGGATGCTACTCCTGTTGGTTCACTGTTCAGCGTCAATCGACACGTTAATTCTACTTTGTGGCCTAACTCTCTATGTAACAAAGTGCCTTTATATGACAAGTAACTATGGTCCCATACATTCATTGATTAGCCCGTGGCTCAGTGGTAGAGTGGGTCGTCCAATAAATGGCGGTTCGATCCCCGCTCTCGCTGCTCAAAAAAGATTGCCGCGGCCGAGGTGCCCTTGAGCAAGGCACCATACTCACCCCAACATCTGCACTGTGAGTTGATGCCCACGGCTCCAGTGAATCTGGCATCTGTCAATTTGAGTGTGTGACCCTGTGCATGTGCATGTGTGTGTTCCAACAGGTGCCAGCCTGGATGGGTTAAATGCGGAGAAGTAATTTCACGTTCAACGTGATTAATAAAGTTTCTAAAAAGAAAATGACGCCAGCAGAACTGATGGTGATTATGTGATTTGATGTGAGCAAAACACTCAAATCTTTCCACGATGCACGGTGGGTCAAGATCTCCTTCACAACACAATCTTACAGCTTCCATAACATTGTAAATCCTGGCATCCTGTGTGCTCAAACATTGATTTCACGTGGCTTTGTTGTTGAAAGTATCCTTGAGCAAGACACTAGAGTCCAAATTGCTCCTGATGGCTATGACGTCAGCATGTAAATGTGTGTGTATGGGTGAGCTTAGCATCAGTGTGAGTGCTTAGGACAGGAAGTGCTGTATCTCTCCGGGTAATTGCAGTTGGCACATTGCGTAGCAGCCTCCACCATCAGTATATGAATGTGTGTGAATGGGTGAATGTGACAAGTATAAAAGCGCTTTGAGGCATGGAAAGGCTCTATATAAATAGTCCATTTACCAAACGTGCTGTGCAAATACAAATGCTTTGTCTTGCCTATTAGTGTGTAGGATTTAGTGGCATTTAGATGGGTAGCTGCAGATTGTAACCCCCTCCACTTGCCCTCCTGTTTGAAGCCTGAAGGAGAAACTATGGTGGCTGCAAAACTGTGAGAAACGCCATATCGAGTGGCGGTTCGACATGTTGCAGATAGGAAGGCTCAAAAACAAGAAATCTTCAAATCTTCACATTTTCAGGTGTATATACACTCAAGAAAACAGTGAGTTATGAATATTATTCTATACCTATTCTGACACTTCACAAAAAGAACACACACAGGAGCATGTTTTTGAAGCTCATCTGACCAAATGCTCCAGGCTCTGACAAACACATTGACATACTTACACACACTCACTACACACACACCGTAGAACAGTCCTACCTTAAACAACTCCACAAAGACAAATGAAACAGTTGGTGATAAACAACCCGCAACTTTTCTTAAAAAAAAGCAGAGTGCGTTTGAAGACGGAAGATGTTGTGGGGCATTTCAAGGTCTAATCTGTTTTGGTGGAAATTGTTTATGGAAGTTAAAAGCCTGAAAAAAACAGTAGTGTGAATCTCAGCAGACAATTACACATCAAAAACCAGCTCATCCAGAAGCTCTAATTTTCATCCATAATAAGAAACTTGCTTCTGAGATACTTTTGGGCCACATTGTTGAGAAAAACCTAAAATATGAACCTCGCGACTAGACCTCATTTACAATGCTGCTTGAAAATTCATCAAAAATGAAACGAGGAGGTTGTTCTCCAGCATTCCTTTGTTTTACCTTGTTCAGGCGTGGGTTTGTCATGTTCTTGATGGCATCAAATATACTCTCTACTTGAAAGAGTGTTGCTCCTAATTATATTTTGACACAGGGGGCACATGGGAAGAAAATGTCTAATTAGACCGAAACACTGGCACACCGGCTTCGTGTGTTTCATCTGAACAATAAAACACTACTTGGATATGGAGAATGCATATCATATATCACACATAATGATGCAGGGTGTTAAAATGTGGTTAATTTCCTGATTGTGGCTTCATCTTCAGTAGTAACCAAGTGCTTACGTTTACTCAAGTACTAGTAATTCTATTTTATGTTTATGTTATGTTATGTTGCTTTATTCTAGTTGATTTTAGCTCAGTTTGTGACCATGCTGCACGGACTGTGAGCTCAGAGCAAGCGGCAACCTCTGTGGCTGTGAAGCCAGTGTGGAAGTGCCAAAAACTGCAGTTCCACAAATGGCCACTTGAGTCAATCTCCATAATAATAATAATAATAACTATTATTATCAGTTACATAAATTATATGCTAATGCTGCAGCAGCTGAGCTTTGACTCCATCCAACCCACAAATGAATGCAGCTCACACGCAGGGTTAAAAACACATAACTTCTAACAGCCCCCATTTAGTCACGTAAAGGCTCAAAAACACATCAGTTGCTCCGCTTTCATCTGTGTAATACACATTTTAAATGATGGCAACTGTAATATTGTCATCCTGTGTGCTAATGTGTTTGGAAATGCTCTACAATCTTGAAAAACAGCCGGGGGCTAAATTCATATTCGCATGAGAAAACACAATGAAAGCCTCCAGAGGAAGTGTGATTAGAGGCATGTTTTACTGTCCTCAAACACATCATCATCTCCTCGCAGCTCCTGATGGAGGTCCAGACAATTGTATTTCCAAACATTTACAGATGCATCATCACAGTACAGTACTGATACCACAATCATCACCATGACAACACTGTGGCGCTGTCAACTCACTGCGAGAAACCTGGGTGTGGCCCTAGATGACAAGCAGGTCACTTGCTTGGTCATCCTCTCCTTTTCTATTAACGTCCTCTGTCATTGTCCTCTTCGGTCTCTTCTCCTCTGTCATTATGTTCATAGAGGCTTACATTGCCTGCTCACCCAGCTCCTGTTCTGGCATGACACTCCACTCCACCCGTGCCGGGGGCGTAAAACCCTCCTCTTCCCAGTGGTCCAAAACACTCGCCCCGGTGCTCTGAACTCAGCCCTGCTAACAGCTGACATTAGCTAACAGCAGCTGTAGTTCACAGCAGTTTACTTCACTGTTGACGCAGAGCAACTGGAGGACATCAGAGGAAAAACCAGAAAACATTTTCTCCACAAAATATGATCTAGTGTCACCAAAATCAGTGAAATAGTTGGTTAAATTCTAATAGCTGGTGTGACTTGGTGCATTTGTTACATACTTCCTGCAGGTGATGGTAGCAGAAGTTATATGCAAAACAGGTGTACGGGGCGCAGAGTGGGAATGAAAAAGACACCACCCAACTTATGATGTATCTTTTTTTTAATTTCTTTGGGTTTGTTTTTCAATGGTCATGTATGTAGTACAGAGTTTGTGATGCAAGAGCATTTTCAGAGCAAAAAAATGCAATCATTCCCTAACCCTGACCCTAACTGATTTAATGTAGGCAACTATAGGCTATTCACCGGTGACCTTAATCAAGGTTGTCTGATTTTGATTGTTGTAGATTGACAAGTCGTTTCAGTAGCAGCAGGCAGCAGCAAGAATTGAATAAAACATAAGTAAATTTATTACATGGGAACATTGCTTTTGAAAGGATTTCGTTGGTTACGCACTCCACTATCACACAGATAGCAGAGGGTGATGGAGTTGGTGTTGGAGAAAACAATCCAACTATAATTGCACAAGTTATTTCAGAGAAAATTAATATAATAATGTAAGATGTGAGACACTGTGCTCTACTGAGATGACATGAAATCAAAATAAACAAAATGAGTTCTCATTCAACTTTGTGATTATTTTAATTTTTAGTAGCAGGAATGAAAGCCTGATAAATAATTTTAAAAAAGAACAGCCTTGACACTGATGAAGCAGTCATATGCTAGATTGTATCTTGCTAATGCTTTGTTGAGTTTTGAAAATGAAGAAACCCTGGTCCCATAGCTTCTGCTTCTGCTTCTGTTACAAGGACTTCTTTTGAACAGTGACAAATTTGAACTGTGTTAACTCTGTATCTTATCCGTTTATCTGATACTCTCCACTTCTTCATCTTTTCAGTAGCTCTTCTGTTGTCTCGTCTGCTGCACTATTCATCTTCTCATGCTCACTACTGCTCTCTCCTGCACAGACTTTTGTTTGAAGACAACAATATCTTTACAAAAGCATTACTATACAGTTCCATCCTATAGGGGCTTAAATAGACATCGATGCCCATTATTCCATATGAGTACAGCACACCAACATCATTGGATGCTAGGCCAATAGTTATGGAGCAACAGATATGAAGCACAAGTCAAAAAAATCAAACACATCTTCTCATTCAGTGTTTTTTCTTGACAGTGTGACAGCTTTCCACACTCTTGACATTTTCTTAAGAGTTCCCGTATCATCCAAAACCTTCTCAATTTAGTTTTGGCCAGTTGATTGTAGATACCAGATCATCTGATGTGACACTCCATCACTCTCATTCTTGGTCAAATAACCCTTACGTAGCCTGGAGGTGTGTTTGGGTTCATTGTCCTGTTGGAAAACAAATGATGGTCCCACTAAGCTCAAATGAGACGAGATGGCACGTCGCTGAAGAATGCTACGTTAGCCATACTGGTTAAAGTGTGCTTTGAATTTTTAATAATTTGCCAACAGTGGGAACAACACATGTAGATACCATCCATTCGTCTTTTCTGCATCTCAAAATGACGTGGCAGTTGAAATAAAAAAAACTGAAATTTGGACACATCAGACCAAAATACAGATTTCCACTGGTCTAATGTCCATTTGTTGTGCTTCTTAGCCTACTCAATTCTCTTCTTCTTGTTGTTGGTCTCCCTCAGTAGTGTTTTTCTGCAACAATTTGACCATGCAGGCCTGATTAGCAGTCTCTTCTGAACAGCTGTTTAGATATGTCTGCTACTTGAATCCTCATGTTGGAGTGAACTCACTAGTCAAAGCTAGCTGGTTAGCATGCCGATTTCATTAGATAACTCTGCAACACTATAATGTCATAACTGTTACTTCCTTCCATTGACTGTTTTGTCAAATTAAAGAAACATTTGGATGACATTGCTGTCATGGTTTGCAGTTACTTAGCATTTTCCACAGTATGTAGACACGAATGCATTTAGGATGGATGTGCATTGGCCTATGCTGTCATGTCTTTTAGAACCACAATATAAGATGAAAATTGAGGAAATGCATTGAGGGATCCATGAAGAACCTTTACCCAGTCTCTGTTACTGGCCGTGTCAGTTGAAGCATTAAATCTTCTTTCACTGTTATCCCCAGACCAGTTATTTATTTTTGTCATAAGTGCTATCCCTGGTGCTCTTTGTTTAAACTCATCACTTTGCATGTGGTTAACTCTGTGACCTTTGTGGCGCGTGCTTAGAATCAAAACTCTGAGAGCAAACAGACCAGAGTTGCAGACATGCCAACAATCATTTGAAAGAACGATAAGTAATCCAGCTCTGTGAATCCAGTTATGCTTACTCCGATTACAACCTTAATGCGAGTAAGATAACCAGGTGTTTACATGAGTTGCAGTAATCACAGTATTGCCTTACTGTGGTTTGTAATCAAATTATTAAAGTGCACACTGTCTGACTCTGTCTGATAAGCCTGCTGCTGGGGGCTGGGGAGTGTGGAGAGCAGCCTTCAAATTTATGAACAAATCACACTGCATGACATACGGTTATGGTAGCATACTGCTGAGGCCAGCACTTAGACACACACACACACACACACGCACACACACACGCACACAGTGAAAAGCATACAGAGGGATTAGTCAGATGCACTGGGTTGATATTATCCTTTGATGAAAATGGAACCTGGTCCAGTCCGATATGATAGACTTGGGTTCGGTTGACTGCAGTCTATTGTAAGGCCTTTAATATTACTAATACTAATTGTAATAATTTATCACAACTCTGCAAAAAGTCGTGAAAAGACGCCCAACAGGTCAAGAAAAAATCAAGAAAAACAAAGGATGGACAAATTATCACCTAAATCATCCATTTATCTTCCCGGTTTACTTTTATCTACCACACCTGGACATACTCAGAGCTTTCCGGCACAATTAGTGACATTTCGGGTGCAATCACTTTCAGTTTTACCCTCTAAACAAAGTGATAGCTCATCTTTAAAGCCTGCATGATCTCATTGCCTGCATTTCTTGCCATGGTGGACTTGTATTTTTAGGGATTGTCTCTGCATTCAGAGATGTCAGATAATGCTTGGTGAGAAAGGACCAATTTTAAGTATTCATGTCAGAACAATTCCAGCTCAAAATTCATTTGTGATAGGTCAGAATTCAATATTTCTAGGGCATCACTGCCACAGGTCATGCTTTGTACTCCAGTAGTGTCTGCATAAAATGCACTCTCCCTCTGATGTATGACATTACCACAGCAACAAATCCTAAAGTAATCTGGTGGAGAAATTCAAACTCAAACTGGGAACTCAAATGAATCATGTCAAATAAATTAAAACAATATACCTGCTATTTATTATTCACGCTCATTTCTTTGAACCTATTTTGAGTGCTTTTGCACGTATGAACGAATTGAAAATATTAGCAGTGGATTGAATCACCGTCAGGTCCAGATTCCAGTAACATCACCTCACAACAACTGATAACTGGATGACAAAGTTACAAAGAGGATTGTCTTCATGTTTGAGCTGAACCGCTGGAAGTACAAGGCATCTCTGGCAATCCATCTACAGATCTATCTATATCTCAGTGTAACCGCTGTAACGCCTCTCACACCTCTAATAAACCAGAAATGTCATGCCTGTCATTGTGTCATTTGAGCTGCCAGCCCGTGACCGAGCTGGCTGAGATGTCTGGCTTTGTGACAAAGAGAGCCATGTTGCAGTGGTGGACCCTGCAAACCTCAGCTATGGAATCTGAAGGTCTCTGACTACATCTAGTGGCCAAAGTGTGAGCTGCACAGAATGAAAATGTAGTTCCTGGCAGCGATGTGAGATAAATCAGATGTAAATTACAGCCAAGGGAGGGTGTAAGACCTCATAACTTCCGTTCTATTAGTAATTAATTTCTCAGAATGGTGACACTGCAGATCTAAAAGTTAACCCCTGCAGCAGAGTGATGAGTTGTGACTGTGTTTCCTGTAAGATCCCTTTCATTTTTCAAATCTGTCTTAATGAGATTTTTAGCAAAGCATTTTCAATGTGTTTGTATGGTGTTGATGGATGATTATGAAAAGTTTGGAGACTTGAAAACCCTGAACCAATCCTTTCACGTTATTAATGACAATGAAAAAGTGAGCCTCTCGCATAATGAGGAACCGAGGCTCAACTCTGGCAACACCTACTGGGAAAAGTTGTGAAAGTGTAAATGGCCTCGTAACTTGTGACAAGTCTGACAGCTCAACTTTCAGGACTCTTGCAGGACGGAGGCAAGATGGCACTAATGAGTAACCATACGTATATGTGGTATATCATTTCTCGCACCGTATTTAACATGGTTTTGGTGATCATCTGCAGGGTCAGCAACCATGGCTCGCGAGCCAGATGTGGTGATGACTGCATCTGGCTCGCAGGTGAAAGTAAGTACGGTCCGGTACTGCGTACCACTAAAAGTTTCAGTGGCGGTACGCAGTGCCAGGAAGATGGGAGAGCGACTGCCTGCTATAAAGCCCTCATTCAGAACCAGTCACGGCCGCACTCTGGGTCAGAAAATGATCTGCTAGCAACATGCAGTCTTGAAAACTACTTTGTCTGTTTAAAAATTCCTTTTAACTCATTCCGAATAGTTTCTGAAGTGTCCGTGCTGTGTTTTAGTCCATGCTGGACGGAGCCTTGGCCAGGCATCTCCCTCTCCCCCTCCCCTCGGAGAGAGCCCGGTGGTCTCCTCTGCGCCCAGCCTTCGAAACGTGTACCACACCTTTAAAGTCCCAATTAAAATCAGTAGGACAGTAAGCAGTTGTGTTTCATGTTATTTTGTTCTGCTTATGAACTAACGACCGGAGAGTTCGCTCAGCAGTACGTGAGTGCGCATGCGCGTCTACATCCGAAACACAGCGGTTGCTATGGGGATCGGTGTATGATCGGGACCATGCAGCACCAGAAGTCGCATTAATGTTATGAAGTATTTTATTTATTATTGGTTAGCTTCAGTATAACAACGTTATTAAAAAGAATAAATTCAGAGACTTATTACACTCTTACTTAAACATGCATGCATTTATTTATATTCTGTGTTAAAAAATATTATATGGCTCTCACGGAAATACATTTTAAAATATGTGGCTTTCATGGCTCTCTCAGCCAAAAAGGTTCCCGACCCTGAGCTACAGCAACATGAGTGACAATGACATCAACTACTGCATTATGTGACTGTAACTGTCCTAGAGACAGGTTTCATAGGATTGTTTATATTATTTCATGGTATACAATTCATAGTTAACTTAGTTGATAAAGACATTACAAATAATTAAAATGTAATAAATACGTTTGTTAAAATGGTAATATGAAACAGTAAAATGTACTGCTTTAAAATGTTAAGTTAGATATTTAGAGCCTCTTTGGTAAGCTTGTGTTGTTCATACAGACAGTAATTGGTCACATGATCAGAGATTGTTTGACCGCCTAACTGTGGCATTGTGGGTAGAAGAGACAGCAGAGATACAGAGAGAAGACCATTGGAACGTTTATTCTGCATGTGGTCCAAGAGGCGCACACGATAGATATATTTCAGTTAGCTATATTGTGTATGATGTAAAGGTTTATGTGTTTTAATATGAACAATGTAATATGTTTCAGTGATTTCATTTGAGATTACTTTCCTGTTCTCTTAACATGTTTGAGTCTATTGAGCAACGGACACTAGCACACTAGCCTCAAACTGTTTGTATCCTTATTTCTTTGTAGTTTTCATGGTGTCTGATGACCAGAGAGAGGGGGGGGGGAAATAAAACGTCAAAAGACATCAGTAAGATTAGTGGCCATCATTTCATTGGACCAGTGTAGTTACAGTGACCATCCGTCCACCCTTTGTCTGTTGCTCTCCTGGAGCAAAGCTAGCACTGTTCGGCTTAGCCTCATCCCCCAGTCCTTGAATATAACTACATTAGTCAATAATATTATTACTTAAGTATCTAAAATAATAAAAAAAAATACATCAAAAAAAAATGTCAAAACAAGCTTTTCCTTAGATCAGTTGGCTAAAAGTAGCAAAAAGCTTTGATTTTTTTTTTTTTTTCCTTTACCACCAACCTGATGATCATACAAATTAAAACAGCAGCATGGGGCTTGTCCGTCTGATCTTAGGTTTGACAAAAGCATGAAACTCGTTAATTGAGCGACATTTGTTAGTTTACTTGCAGAAATCTCACTGAGATAATTATTCACTAGTAACGGCATCAGCAGCCATACAAATGTGTGTGTAGGTGTGTGTGTACTGCCTGTGGTCAATAAGGCCAGTTGTACAAATGCTTTAAAAGCTCCTCTAAACTTTGGAGAATGACATTTTCGTGCGTTGGCTGTGACATTTGTGATGACATTTGATCCTCAGAGGTTGGCGTCTGGCCTAATTCAGTCTGACATGCAGGACCTCAGCCGTCGTGCCATTTTGACCGTCACTCTCAAAAGAGCCTCGCTAAAGATGTCTGAGCGTTTCCTCTCCTCAGGCTGTAACACTTCAAATAGTGCTAAAGAAAAACCCTGCAAGGTTCTTTGATTCCCTGGGGAAAAGAAGTTTCGGTCGATGTGATTTTTATTATTAATTACACCTAGGGTTGGCACAGTAGGAAGTATGAGTCCAAGATGTGCAAGGTTTATTAATTGCTTAGTCATTTTTTTTATACCACTCTGTTAGACTCTGATATAAGTAAACAGAATGTTGCAACACTATGAATATCAATCAGCAACTTCAGTTTTTAGTTAGGATACCTTGTTGTGGACCCGAGTTTATAACTTACAGTCTCCTTTTAGCCTTGAATGTAGCATGCACATGCATTTGACTGAAATTTGGAAGAATACAATAAAAGAAGACTTCACAGATGAAGATCTTATGTGAGAAAGTCCTTTCAAAGTTGTAATAGGGTTGTGATAGAGTATAGTGAGGAGGAGGACATGGAGAGCTTTGTTGATGAGCTGCTATAGGATAATATGGCACGTGTCCAGCATGCAAGACAAAAATTGTGTGCATAAAAAAAAAGTTAAAAACTGATTCTATTCCATTCAGGTGCAGAGGTTCAATTTTCCCTTTTTAAATCACGAACAACTTGAAAAGGCGCCTCATATCTCGCCCTTTACACTGTCACATTTATCCATGAATGGTCAATGCAAAGCCCCTCATGAAACTAAATGATTTGTTAACATTGTCAGTCGATTCTTCTTTTATCATGGAGAATCATGCTGTCATTTAAGCATGCAAAAATCATTTCATGGAAACAGAAATTGAGGTGTTTGTTTGCCGGGTGGAGCTCAGGATGTGTTTGTTGTTTTGTGAGCAGCTGCTGCTGTACATGCTGTCAGTTCCACATGCAGGATGTTTCCTGAAATGGTCAGACTTCAGGACCAGCTTCTTCCTCTTGGTGGAGGCACAGCTGAGCCTTCACCACTGGAAACACCTGAAGTTGGAGGAAGTATTTCCCAGTTGACACATCCCCTCGATTTTAAATTTAATTTCACCAAACTTCACTCAGCTTTTGTGCGTCTGTGTCATGTTGTCAACATCATTTAAACATAGACTTCATCTTTTTGTTTTATTCATATTCAGGAAGTGCAATATAACCTGGTCATTAATATTTTATATAAATAAGCAGGTTACTAATCATCTGCGCTGTGTGTTTTTGACACCTTAATAGTAAACAGTGTGCTGTTTGCATACTGAGCTGGTATTCTCAGCATGACACTCACTAATGGATGTCCTGTCTGGTTTATAATCCAATGTTTATTCTATTTTTGATTCATCGTACGTTGACATTGCAGAGTAGCAAAAGCAATCTCTGAACCCATCAGCTACCTTGTTAGTCGTAATAACCTTTATTATTTATTACATTTTCTATTCTTCTTAATATCCTATGTTACACTACTTTAATTGAACAAAAAGCCCAAAGTGCATTTCACCATGATTGTACCTGTGTGTTTATATATGACAAACAAATTGTGCGTGTGTGTGTGTGCGCGCACAGGGTGTGTAAAACTGTGCAACTCTCTTTGGTTTAATATGTGTGTTTGTGGCAGAAGCCGTTAATATTGTTTGTTCATCTCTGTGTTCGTGCTGCTGTTACCGTGTCATTTATTTCATTTGGAGACGGATATTGCTTGTTGCCATGGTTTCCATAGATCCTTTATTGTTGGTCATTTATGTTTAGTCATCTGAGTTTTTGGTCTATTTTGTGGTTAATTCTAGTAGGGCATTATAGAGGAGGGCTGATGTATATTCATAATTCATATACAGTAACGGCAGGCAGCCAAATCTGTCTAGAGAAATTGAATCATTGGTGGCCTGATGTTGATTCTGTGGACTGACTTGAGACATTGTTATGACTTCAGTGTCAGTGTGTAGATTACAGGTTTTCTTCCTGCTCAATGACCACTACAATACTGGAGCTGAAACAGTGCACCTGTGTACATACAGAAGTCACATCCTGGCTATGAATTATCCCACTGTGGCTCATATTACGATTGCTGGAACATGAGCAACCTGGATACTCAGACATGATCCACACACAGCAGGATTATGATGAGACAGTGAGCAGCAGCTCACAGTGGTGTGTCTGTGCACACTGAGTCAGTCTGTAGTCCAGTCTGTTCATTTACATAGTCCAATGTCATAAGTCACAAATTTGCCTAATTTGAGCTTTACCAGCTCTAAGTCATGCTGTCACTATCACATTTTCACTACATGATCATCGTGGCCAAAAGTAGTCATGATAACAATGTTCAAGAACAAATGCAATATAATACATAAAAAAATGCTATAATTCAAGACTTAAAGTTATGCATAATTAACCACGTGGCTGCTTTGATTGACAGGTACGTGCCATTACAGAGGCTTCTTCGAGCACCCAAGCGTCATTTAGCCCACCTCAGGTCTGCCGATGATCAACGTCTTTGCCGATATTTCAAGAGGTGGGACAGCCGTGACGGACGTCCAGCGTCCCTGCAGATCACCATGGAGGTTACCTTTGATTATTAATCAGCCATCTTTTACCATAACATGCTAATATGTTTATATGTGTTTGGACGGGAGGGTGAGCGACTATACTCAGCGTTACAAACACTTAATTTAACTTCTGTGACGGGTGGACAATATTCCTTTATTATTTCAATTCTGACATTGATAATTAAGTCATATTTTTCTCCGGGTTGTTCAAGTTTATATTTTCTGCATGAAACAACAAGGTAAGAGCGCACACGAGAAGTGTCTTAGATGTGCATTTTGTAGTCCATCTTCTGAACTTTGTAGTTAATCAGAGACTGATTTTTAAAAGAAGAGAGGGTGTCAGAAATGAAGAAGTTCAAAATAATTCTTCCTTTTTGGAACTCCTTCAGTTGGTGCTTAAAAACAGCCCTGGTCCAGACGCAGTGCCCAGGTCCCCAGAAACACACTCCTTCAAACATTAACACACCATCTCAGCAGTTAATAACAACACAGAAGAATTAAATGAGATTATTTCTGGGTAAAACATCAACAACCTCAAAATTAAATACTTTTTCATGAACACAGATCCTTGCTGTGTGTTGTTGGAGGAGAGGGAAACCAATCTTCTATGTGCATGACAGACCTTTTCTGGGAGGAGTAATATCCTGCTATTGGCATTTCAGCAGCTAGATGGTGCTGCTCCACAACTGAGCGCGCACCAGTATAACCATCATTATGTCTATTCTCCATACAAAGCAGGTGAGAAGCAGCGCCTGAGAGGGGAGCCACTGCCAGTCTGCAAGTTTTAACCCAATTCTGACCCAGTTCAGCCCATGAATCCAAGAGCACTTCTTTGATGTAGTCTTCTAGCAGTCCAATGCATCGTGTGTTGCTGGTATAACCAGTCATGCATAATGGTGCAGCAACTCATCAATCTGTGAGTAGTAGTCTGTTCTCAGCAGTCAGTCGAGTCAGTCACGTCTTTTTTATTGCTAAATTCGCTGTGTTGTCTTGTGTTGTCTTGACTGAAGCCTTGTACCAACATTATATACATATCAGAAGAAATCTTTTACACAGATGGACGACTGTGGACGTCCATTAGAAGCATGTCAGGAAGGGATCTGTTATGCCCAGTATGAGCAGGAGACATGGCCACGAGAGTGTTAACGTTAACCTTTGATTTGGTTGAAATTTAACACTACTGCCCTCATTGTTTGTGTTAAATGTGGTCTGCATTACGATTACAAGTGACTATGGGGATTTTTGTGTACATGCGCGGTCCTGCTCAGGCATTGCATATGATTGGCCTTGTTTAGCAAACCACAGGCACACCCACTGGTATTTCATATACATTATTTCATATACAAGGCGATTCTCGGGTTGCTTCCATCATATCTTTGTTCTTTTCTTTCTAGAAAGTGTGATGGACAATATTCGCTGCATTCAAGGGACTTTTATATTTTATCTGTACCAAATGTCCGGCGTTTGGATACTCACCACCGTCTGACTGGAATGTTTTACAGATTGTTTTAAAACTCAAAGATCTGATCTCTTTGAATGTTTTTAAATCCATATTGAAAGACCTAGAGAATGAATCATCGAGGTGTCGTTTTAGCTGATGTTGTTGATTTCATGGCTTGTATTGTACTTTTAGCATTTTTAGACAACTATGTGTTGTAATATTGCCTGTGTGTCTTGTGTCTGTTTTGGTTTAACCTGTTCTTAGTTTGTGCTGCTGCCTGTCCTGGCCAGGACTTCCTTGAAAAAGAGTTTTTTTTTAAATCTCAATGGGACCTTTCCTGGTAAAATAAAGGTTTAAATAAATAAGTAAAAAAAATCATGTGAAATGATTGTGTGAGGAGTATCAATGGGTTTATTTATTAACTGTCTTCAACATGTTTGTACAGGTGAACAAATTCTCCCGGAAACATCTGATAATGAACTGATGAGTCATCTTGGAGTCAGGGGTTCAAATGTTTTCATGCATGCACTTGCTTGGCACAGACAGGTTCAGAAGTGTCTGACAATACGACTCTACAGAAAAATGAAATGCAACCAGTGATCATGTTACTCTCAAATCAATTTATCATTTAATTCTATGAAATTGGTACAATTTTCAAAGGTGCAGTCTAAGGCAGTATCACGATTATGATACTAGTGGTCTGAGGGTAGAAGCTCTTCCTGAGCCTCTCAGCGCTGGTCCGTTGTATCCAGAACCTTCTTTCTTGAACTGTCGCACCAAGAAGGTTCCTGGTTCGAACCTCAGCTTGGGCCTTTCTGTGTGGAGTTTGCATGTTCTTCAACCCAAAGACATGCACTTAACAGGTTAACTGGTGACTCTAAATTGGCCTTGAGTGTGAATGTGAGTGTGAATGGTTGTTTGTCTCTATGTGCCCTGAGATAAGCTGGCGACTTGTCCAGGGTGTACCCAGCTTCTTGCCCAAAGTCAGCCTGGATAGGCTTCAGCCCCACCGAGACCCTCATGAGGATAAGCAGTTACAGATGGATGGATGGGTGGATGTATGGTATAAACCTATTATACATTCAGCTGAATGAACCACTCTTTGCAGGGCCTTGGGGCTTTTTCAGCACTGTTTCTGTACCAGACAGTGATGTTCCCCATCAGGATCCTCTTGATGGCGCAAGAGTAGAAATTTATCAGTATTTTAAAAGGATATCTGGAATTTTCTCAAGTGTCTGAGGTGAAACAGTTTCTGCCTTTCTCACCACAGAGTCAGTATGTAGCATCCAGGTCAGGCCAGTGGTTATTTCTTTATTTCAGTGTTTTTCATTTATTTGTTTTATCTCTATTAAATTCAATTGTATTTATGTAGAGCAGATCTAAAGCCATACTATAAGGTCTAGACTGTATCTATTCTGAAAAAACTGTTACTGTTTTACTTGTAATGCTGCTGCAATGAAAGAATTTCCCTTCGGGGATCAATAAAGTACTCTATCTATCTATCTATCTATCTATCTATCTATCTATCTATCTATCTATCTATCTATCTATCTATCTATCTATCTATCTATCTATCTGTTTTGAACACAGCGTCTGCAGTTCACATGGTTAGAGAGCTAGGTCCGGGGGTCAGTGTAGCGCTTACTGTGAAGTCTTTTCTCAGGTATTTTAATTTGCTTTTTCCAGAAACAAATATAATCACCTGCAGCCAGTGTCACTCCCCTCGACTTCACCTCTTTGTCGGAAAGAGAAAGAAAGAGGTTCCTGTGAAAATAAACATGTTCCTCAGAAAAAAAAAAAAAAGAAATTTAAAAAAAAGACAGCCAGACATAGATGTAGGAACTGCATGTTGCTCTCTGTAGAGAACACTGTATAAGCATGTCACTGTTTGTGATATATTTGTGGCACATTGCTGTTGACAGACTTCTGCTCGCCTTCAATGTACTGAGTTGGCTGCAGAAGTCCCAGAAAGGCAGATCTTAAAACCTGTTAAAACACACTCAAAAAAATATTTTGGCCACTTATGCATTTCAGTTACATAGAAGATTTCCTTCCATAAATGAAAAGATAAGGTAAAGATATGGACAGTGTTCAGTATCCAACAAGTAAACATGTATTTATACAGAAAAAAGTGACATTGAAATAAAACAGACAAAAAAACAAAGAGGAATAAAACCTACAACATGTAAGGTAATTTTAGATTTTGCTCATCTGACATTGTGAGAGGCAGTTCCAGAGGTGTTAGTTAATTTATATTAAACCTATGTAATTTAAATGGATGGAAATTTCCTACATAATTGTGTAGAAACCTCCCTCACAGAATACTTAAAAAAATGAAACAGGGAGCAGTACATAGGAGGCATGTGCTACATTGTGCGTGAGGTTCTTGGGGGTATGATGGACACCGACTGACTTCTGCACAGTGTAGCAGTAGTAGCAGCTACTGGAGTCTGGTGGAGCTTTGACCATCACTAGAAACACACGTATGGCACTCACTGTGTGGGCTGCAGCATGCTTACAATGTGTTGCATTTGCAGCCACTGCATAGCATTAAATCTCTCATTTATGCAAGGACGCGCACAAGTATGCAGATCAGATGATCAGCGGTTCGATCCCCGGCTCCTCCAGTCGAAATGTCAAAATGTCCTTGAGATACTGAACCCAAAATGAATGCATATGAATGGTTAGTTCCTAAAACTGATGAGTAACCAATGTCATCAGTGTATAAATGTGTGAATCAGATATGTAGTGTAAAAGCATTTTGAGTGGTTGGAAGGCTTTATATAAGAACAGTCCATTTACCATTTCTCATGAAACAATCCTAGCTAATTATAGCCAGGTAAATATAGGTAAACTGGCGAGAGAGAGCATCTGGTTTGAGATTGCGAGTACCTGGTCGATATGAGAGCGTGAAATTAAAGCGGCTAAGGAGACCAGAGAGCTTGACGTAGGCGTTTAGCAGAATGAAGATAAACCAGATTTTTATGGTCTGTCCAGATGAGAAATGGGTGTTTGGATCCTTCCAGCCAGTGTCTCCACTCCTGTAACGCCAACACAATAGCCAACAGCTCGCGATTTCCAACATCAGAATTCTGTTCAGCTGCTGAGAGTCACCTGGAGAAGAATGCACAGGGGTGAAGTTTGTGAGTTTCTGGATGACGCTGAGAGAGGACGGCACCCACTCCTGACTCAGAAGCATCCACTTCCAGCACAAACTGTGTGGAAGAGTCAGGGTGGAGGAGCACTGGAGCACAGGTAAATAGCCTCTTAAGTCTTAAGCCTCTTAAGGTGTTTCGTCTTTCTTGGGATGGGACAGGTTATAGAGACGGCTAACTGGGTATTTGGCACCTGGGAGGAGGTCTATGGCACAATGATAGGGTCGATCGGGAGGAAGGGACAGAGCCAGTCTTCCACACCATCTGTTTGACACACACACACACACCACGCACGCGCAGCCATTTTCACACACCGCCGTGGGAACGTTAGTTAGTGATGGCGACTACTAACAAGTCCCACCTGCCATCATATATATCTGCAAAACAATATCCGGCAATTTTACATGCATGTTTTGGTTAATTATCTCGCCTCACTCAGTACTGGGGTAAATGCGTTTTTACACTCCAGTACTAATGTTAAGATTCTTACAGAAAATAAAAAGGAAACAGTGTTTCTCAATCTGTCTGCCTTGTTTTTGTCTTATTAAGCCTGTTTAGACTTTTTGATGCGGTTTAAAAGTAAAGAAAACAACAAAAAAGGGGCGTAAAATTCTTCACAAAAAATTAGAAAATCAAATCAATCAAAGTCATTTTGATTGCAAAAATCACAAAAAAAAAAATCGTGAAATCCTGGTGGGACTGACTAGAGCTTGAAATGGGAGAGTAACTCCTGCACAGGTAACAGAAGCAGATAGACTTACTCGAGAAGGAGAGCTGGGTTGATAGGTGGTCTGGCTCACCGGTCTTTTGGTGTCAGGGGGCAGGAGGCAATAAAATGTCCCGTCTGGCCACAGTAGAGGCAGAGTCTGGCTTGCATCCACCATTGATGTTCACCAGGGGTTAAACGACCCCGTCCAACCTGCATGGGCTCCTCCACCGAGCCAGAGGGGGCTCCACTGGAAATAGGGAGGCTGACTGGAGAACTCAAAAGGGACTGAGATTGGGGAGGAGGGGGAGGGGGAAACTGGCAGTAGCTCGGGCCTTGTCCTTTCTCTACTCCTCTCCCTCAGTCGATTGTCTATCTTGATAGCCAGAGAGATTAACTCGTCTAACTCGTCCCAAGTAGCTAATTCGTCCTTAATTTCATCCGAGAGCCCTTTAACAAAAACTGCTTGTAACGCCCTGTTGTCCCACCCACTCTCTGCAGCTAGGATACGGAAATCAATGGAAAAACTAGCAACAGAAGAGGACCCCTGATGTAAGGACAACAATCGTTTTTTAATCTGACGTTCACTCATTCACTCATTTTGTGTGTGAGCTCATAAACTCTCAATGTGTGGTCACGAATACCTGGAGGATGACGTCTTTACTGTGTTTTACTGGCAGCTTCGTGGATTATTATTATTTAGATCGCGTCTGTAATGTATGATCTACAGTACTGTATAATCTAGTAGATCAAACAGGAAATAGGACAAGGACCGTTAGTGTTTTGTTTTTTTTGTATTTCTTTTTTCATTTGATTTTAGTGTGTTCCTGAAAAGGAGGCGTAAATGAAACTCCATGAAGCAATGATCTTTTTATTTCAATTGTTATGTATTTAAGTGCAAAGGCACGCATGCAAATCAAACAAAACATACATAGTACTGTTGTATTATTATTAGTAGTGTTATTATACGTTTGTTTTTATGTTCTGTTTTTATTCTACATGGACACCACTGTTTACAACTTTTGAAAGTCCAGAGATAAGTCTGTTGCAAAAGTCCACGGTGACTCTCGTTTGCCAAAACGTCTGTATGGCCTCGACGAGCTCCTGTTTTGTGCCTGGCTTAGCCTCCTTGTGAATAAAGTCTTTCATGGAATGCCAGACAAGCTCAATGGTATTCAAGTCCGGTGACTCTGGTGGAGTTTTCACCCAGTTGATCCCCTCGGACGCCATGTATGCTCCAGCAGCTGTGTGTTTTGGATCATTGTCCTGGAAGAAGCGATGGTCAGACCCAAAGTATGTCCTTATGTATGGTGCAGCGTGTTCTTTAATGATGGCCTCTTCAAAGTATTGTCGGTCCATTATTCCCTCGAAGGTTACCATTGGACCTGCACCTTGCCGGGAAATCATTCCCCAAACATGCAGCTTCAGTGGATGTTTTGGCTGAGGTTTGGCAACGAAGTGGTCCTTCCTGTGGAAACTCTGTCTGGCGTAGTGCTCCAATGAAACTGTTGTCTCATCCGTAAAAAAACATCATGCCAGGTCTTATGTTGCAGCCTCGCCTCTTTGTTGTGCTCTTTTATCATTGGACAGAAGCGGGTCTTGCCAAATTTCCAGCCCATACTTCTGCGAGCACTGCGGATAATTGTCAGACTCACACGAACTCCAAAATCGGACCGGATTTTGAGCTGTACTGCCCCGGCTGTCATCTCATCGTTTGCCTTTGTCATCTCGTCAATGGCAATCAGAATAGCACTGTGAAAAGAAGGAAAAATTAGACAAATCCAAAAACATTACAATTGCCATACAGAATGTGAATTCTATAAATTGTTATCGGTCTTTGTTTGTTTTACATTTATCTATTGATGTGAAACTTACTTGTGCATTTTTCTCGGACATGAGCGGCAGGGTTGTGGCTCCTTGTATCTTATCGCTCTTTCTGAAACTTTGATGCCCCGTGCTGCTAAATTTTTCTGAATCCCTCGCGTTGATTGTCCATTAGCTCGCATGTGACGCACTTGCTGGGAACTCTTTGTTGATGCGTGTCATCTCGACAGTTTAGAGGCTCTGCATCTGACAGTGTCTATATATGCATATGTAAATATGCATATGTAAATGATGCGTTGCGAACAAACACGCCTACACCAAAGAATAGCCGTTAAGGCAAAGTATAAATGCCTGTGAAAAGCAAGACTTTCACATTTTCTGGACTTTTTTGCACTAAAATGGAAGCCGGCACTTTTTACACCACAGCAGCCAAGAGACCAAGACGTGTCTTATCAAAGGTAAGTTATGCCACTGCTGCAAGCAAATTAATCTGATTCTTTGTGTTCCATGTGCTGTCACATGGCAGTCTGAGCCCTACATGTCTGAACGGGAGGAGGAATTTTTCAGACTGTGCCACACTCGACCGGACACATACGCTGCCAGTGTGTTCATGGCGCTAACTCCATTTGAAGTTTATAAGTGTTGTGGGGGAAGACCGTGAACTGGAGTGGCACCAACGGCAAACGGCCACTGCCGGACAATTTGAAAGACCTCGTACACCAGCACGTTGCCCAACGCTTCCCGAACCTGTCTCGGGACCAGTGGCAAAAGGTCCGGAACTGGATTAATGAAAGACTAAGGAGTCCCCGAAAGGCTGATCCAGAGACGCAGCGCGCTGGCTTCAGTCGCTGAAGGACATTTGCCCCAAAGTTGTTGTGTATTGTGTGTGTGTGTGTGTGTGTGTGTGTGTGTGTGTATGTATATGTGTATACAATAATACAGTATTGTATTATTATTATTATTATTAGTGTTATTATACATTTGTTTGATTTGCATGCGTGCCTTTGCACTTAAATACATAACAATTGCAAAAAAAGATTCTTGCTTCATGGAGTTTTCTTTACGCCTATGGGATTAACCAAAATGAAAATACAGTAAATGAGTCATTCTCCTGTTCATGAACACACTCAAATCACAAGGTCGGTAGTCAAATGGTAGTAACAAAGAAAAGGTTGAGCAAAGTGCACTAAACACCTGCATAACAAAGGGCTTTCAAAGGGCTGTAAATCACCAGGTATTCTCCCTCTTTAAATGGCGTTACACAACGATCAAACTGTGATCAAATATTCAACAGGAGGTATTATTGCTGTTGTTATTCTTCAATTCTTTTTCTAAATGGAGGCACCGCTGCAGCGGAATAAACAGACTTTTAGAAAAAACGCTCGTCTCTGCAGCTCTATGTCACGCACATCAACAAGCCCTCCCCTCCAAATAAACTGTTAATTATTCATTCAGGAAAAAAAACAACTTGTTGCTTCAAGAAGTTCCATTTAGCCATAATAATATCCACGAAGCTGCCAGTAAAACACAGTACGTCATCACAGACGTCACAGACGTCATCCTCCAGGTAAGCTTGTACTGCAAACTTTATTAAAACCAAACATACTTGACTTATTTCATACTTGATTCACCCGTAATTCTTTCCATTTACACTTTACGCCATTTAGCCTATGGTCACTGTTTACCAAATCAACATCTAGGCTATTCTGTCCTTACATAATTACTGAAGCTTCTCTCTCTCTCTCTCTCTCTCTCTGTGTGTGTGTCTCTGTCTCTCTCTTACTCACCCACTCACACATACACACACACTCACACACAGACACACACACACACACACACACACCTGGTGTGTGCTTAAAATAACATACTGGTTAAAGCCCCACCCATTTCAAGACAACTCGACCCACTTCCTGGTTAAATCCCGCTCACTTCGAGTTAGGCCCTGCCCGCTCCAAGTATGGATACAGATACAGATAGTTCATATGGTTAACAGATACAGATACAGATAATGCTGTACTCGCTCATCCCTAGTAAATATAATCTTGCAAAAGTCAGCATAATGCTAATGTGATTTTGTGTTGGATTAACATTTTATTGACTGCTGAAAAGATTGAGTCAAAAGTACGTGCCGCACACTAGCATACGTTACTCTCATTTAGCAACTATGTGGACAAAAGTTTAGCTTTCTGTTGAAGCACATTACTTAAATTAGCATAAATTGGCTTGGGCATTTGATTTGTTGTCAGATCTAATTAAGGTGGGCTACAAGGTTCTATTTTACAATTGTTGTTTTACTTTTTCAAGTAAAACGGTTTATGGGAGTTTATAGGGAGAAGGTTGTTTTGCAGGTTGATGCAAAAAGCTAAAAAGTAGCTTCAAATATGCACTAATGTTTTTCTTGAGAGTGTATTTTAAAGATTATTTTACTGTGAAGGCCTGTAGTGAAAACATGATAACTTGCAACATATGTGGTAAAACCTGAAGGAACACATTTGCACATGTCAAGCACATGCAAACTCATAGTTGTCTGCCTAATGCATCTTTCAAGTGTGGTTTCCCTGAATGCACAAGAGCTTTTTGTTTGGCCTTTCGCTCTCACACCCATCGCCATAAATATGTAAAGAATGTAATTAAACTGGATAATGCAGGAGAGTTAACATGTCTAAACTTAAGTTTTATCGTGGTCTGTAATGAATGTAGTTCTCTCATCATTCCTTTTGCTATCACAAGTTGTGGAAACTAATGATTTGCAATTTGCAAAAGATAATTTATGATACTTGATATAAATACAGTAGAAAATGTGTGGATAGGTGTTGAACAGCACACACAACACTTGAACAGAGACTCAGTGTAACTTTTTATGTTCTGTCTTTAGTGTGTTATTCTGCAAAATACACAGACATTGCAGTGAATACATCAGACACATTTCTGTCCAGCTTTCCTCTTAGCACTACAGTTCAATGTGTGTGTGTGTATTGACCTAAAACACCAGTTAAACAACAAAAAAATAGCTTTAATGCCACACAAACACATCAAGTTGCACAAAACATTACTGTTAAAAAAATAAAACAATCTGTAAGGGGTGGCTTTTTCTGTGAACTTCTTATCCTCATATAAGGCCCTTATACCCATATTTGTTTTCCATAACTGTTGTCTGCATCAGTTGCTGGTGATGGAGGCACATTGGGACATTGGATGATCAGCATCGAAAGCCAAGTCATCTGTGAAGGCATCCAAAAAACCTTCATCATAGGGCTTGCTGCAGTTTTCACCACGTACTATGTGTTCAACCTGCAATACCAAGAAGAAGCTGCAAGGACACCGGAGTTTGTTCAAAGGTAGATTTCTGCCAGAAATAGTTTGAGTATGTAACCCCTCTTCCCAGCTCTGTTCAGAAATATTGAATTCTCATTTATTATAAGCCATGCTGGTGTATTAACTTTTACAGTTGTTGCACCTATCTCCTGCACATCGAAGCATAGCCTGCTTCCTTTTGGCACCCATTTTAATTAAGGAATGGGGCTGTTCAGAACGGCCATGTCACTCTCTGTGGTGCTCTCATTGAGCAATGTGTCCTTCGCTAACTGCTCTTCTTAAGTTGACAATAGACACCATGGTTGAGGAGCCTGAAATACAGTCTTCAAAAAGTATCTACAGTATATGTTGAACTTTGCCAAAGATAAAATTTCCCAAAGATAACAATGTTTCCTAATGCCACCCTCAAATAAAAGTTTAATAGATACTGTAATAATGGCAACAGCTGATCTGTTGTAATCCTGAATCATGAATGTTTTGTTTCTCATAAATATCTTATATACTTTCTCTAGTATTACATTTTAGGCACCTCATTGGGATTAAACCTAAGAGGGGAAGAAAGACCAGCCAGGGGAAGGTGGTGTCAAAGAAGACGGGGAAGCAACAACGGTGAATCCCCATGTGGCCACTCTACTAAAAAATCTGATGGACTTTGAGTGGGGCTTTATTTAGCCAGTATAGTTCAGTCCATCTGTCTCAGATGTCCAGGTTCATTTTTGGACCCACCATTGTTGAGAGCCTGTTTGATGTGTTTAATTGTTATTGTTAATGAAATGTGTGTAATTAAGTTAGCTTTCACTTTGTTTTCTTAGCTGCTGTGCATTTGATGCAGTGACTTTAACCCAACTGTTGTCTTCAGCGATCACTTGTCATAGTTCAAGAAAAAATTCTGACAACCAAGTAGTAATGGTGTTTTTATGGATTTTGTAGATACTGAAAATGTTCAGCTTTAATAAATGCCTAATGTTGTAAGGCCATCTCTTGTCTGAGCCATTTCTGTGATAGCTATTTTCATTTGTTATTATTATTATTATTATTATTATTATTATTATTATTATTATTATTATCATCTGAGCCCATCCTGCCACGGCACCGTGTGGTAGGAGCGGTAACGTGGCAGATAGAATCAGAGGTGAAGCTGGCTAATGGTGAGAACCCTACACCTAGTGGTTGTCCAGCAAATTGCCTGTTTCCTGTTGCTAGCCTATGCCTATGCTATGTCGTGTCTGTGCTAGAAACAACCTTCCCAGGTCCCTAAGAGGGTGCATCCTACTTTTCATGTTAGCAAGCTCAAACTGGTTAAGAAGAGCCCCATGGTTCCAGCAGCCGTACCCCCTCCACCCCCCTGAATGGTTGACGATGGTCCAGTCTTCTCAGTTAAAAGACTCTTAGGGGTTCGTAACTGAGAAAGAGGACGCCAGTATCTGGTGGACTGGGAGGGCTATGGCCCGGAAGAACGCTAGTGGGTATGCTCAAGTTTTATTATGGACCCAGCGCTCATCAGAGACTTCCACGACCGTCATCCTCAGGTTCCTGGTCCGTCAGGAGCCGTCCCTTTGTCTGTTTTCCAGCTCTTGGGATTACCTGTCGCCGCCCTGATTGTTTCCACCTGTGCCCTTACCTTGTGTGTGTGAGAGAGAACTCACTTTCTGCACTCTTGTTGCTGTTTTGCATAGAGAACTGACTGCATTGCAATCCGCCCACAGACGTTGTTGTCCTGTAAGTTTGAGTAGTAACAGTTAACCCTCTAGATAGTGCCAGGTGAGAGTGATTGACACACCTGTATCCTGTTGAGCTAATCACTCTCTCCTTTTAACACAGTAGCGTGCTGAGAGAAAGAGAGAGAGAGAGAGAGTAAGGACAGAATAGCCTAGAAACAGAAAATAGAGCTCAGATACAGGGGAAACGTTCCTACGTGAGACAGAAAGCTGGCTGTACACCATCAGCCTGTTGCACAAGCAGCCAAAGACGTAGTACACAATGTCCTGACAAGTTTGTGACACCTTGTTGAATGCGCTTAACACTCACTTCCCCCATGGCTTCCCCTAACAAAACATGAGTTTTTCGACAGTCACTTGACTTTTGAAAAAATACTTCCTGTTGACAATGATCTGGTTACAGCCTCAGGTAAGCAGTGATGTGAGGAAATCCAGTCCTAAACTTCTAAATGATTTCCCTAATTTCTGTTCTAATTCACATTTCCTTCAGACAATACTAACACTGCTGTCTGAAGATGATCTAAAAAGCTCCCCTGCACTCTCGAAACAGTGTGGACTTTGTTTGAGCGAGCTACCTGAGCACTCACGTTATGCTTCCACAGGTTTCCCATCACTAAAGCGTCATGTTTCATTCAGGTGAACGCCAGATAAAAGGGGCGGGCGGACTGAGGCTGGCCAGAAAGAAAGAAGAGAGAGGAATGTGAAGGGAACTACGTGGAAGCTGACAAATGCCTCACTGACCTGGAAAGCTGTCATGACTAAGAAAGCTGGTTATGTTTAAGTTGTCTTGTGTCAATGTTGTCTTGTGGTTTCCTATTTTATTTTGAAATTTTCCCCTCCTCTCGTTTCCGATAACTTGCCCCTTCTCCTGGTGTGTTTCCCACCTGTTTGATAGTCTGATTCCTGATTGTGTCCACCTGTTCCCCATTACCCTCATGTGTTTTATAGTCTGTCTCCTTTTGTCTTGTGCCAAAGTGTTTTGTCTCATGTCTTATCACTCACGCCAGTTCCAAAGTCTTGTTCAAAGCCTCGAAAAGAGTGATTTTTTCTCTTGTAACTTTCTTAGTCTAGCTTTTGGTTCCATAGTTCTTAGTTTAGTCGATTTATTGTCAGCCTCCCTTGGAGAGATTTTCAGTTCTTGATTATACTGTATTTAGTATTGTCAAGCCTCCACCTTTCAGGAGAGTTTTTGTTTCTTTACTGTTTGTTTTTTTTTGGTTTAAGTTAGGGTTAATTTTGCTTAACTTGTATAGAGAGATTTTCCTCCTTTAGAAGTATTTTTTGTTAACTTTAGTTTGGCCTAGTTCTCCCTTCTGGGAGACTTATTAGGTTAGTTTTCACAGCCTCTTTTGTTTGTTTGTTTTTGGATCACTCTGTCGAGGTTTTTGACTCCAATAAAATCTGCTCACTGACTCCTCAGTCCACACCCCAGACACACCAAGAACTTTAATTGAAATGCTATTGTTGGAACACGACTTGAAGAATTCTCAAGAAACAGTGATTGTAATCTGTGATTAATAGCGTCTTCCCTGAGGCAACATTAGTCATTGCTTGCATCTATTTGGCAAGCATACAGCACCTGTAATAGCAGGAGTTTTCAGTGTTGAAGGGTCAGCTGTCTGTGTTCTCCACAGACAGCTGTTACATTTGAGGTCTACATGAACTACATTTAGAAGATTTTTGATGTGTCTCTTTTATTATAAGCAGATTTGTGTTCGGTGAATCAATAAATAAGAACAATTTGAACAACAAGAACAAAGAAATGATCATTTCAGACCAGCACATGGATTCAAACACTAGTAATAATACTAGTCAAATAAAAGCCTTACTGAAAGAAGCTTTATAATTCCCATAGTTATGTCTGTTTTTGTGGAGGTGGGCGGGGGTTGCTGTGGAAATGTAAAGATAATGTTAAAATACAACAGCCTACATACCTGTAGGCTGACCATCAAAATGAAGTGTACAAGTGTAAAGTAAAGTGAAGTGTGTGTGTGTGTGTGGGTGTGTCAGGACCAGTTTTACCACCTGACACAGAAAACAACCACTCCCTGTCTGAGAGATATGTCTCCACGTAACTGCACATTTTATTGGTTTGTAGTTACTGCAGCGTTTTCAACACACCTGAACACTGTTTTTTTTCTTGTTTATAAAGGATTCTCACACTCAAGTAATCGGTGGTGAAAAATAATAGCTAAAGTCATCAGGAAGGTTTTGTTGCTTTAATGCATCATCTGCAGTCTGATGTTCCGAAACTCTTTCACAAAAGGTCAGAGATCACACAGTGCAACAACCCCAAACTTTTTTTTTTCATTAATGGTTTATGACTGATTTAAAGACGCATTAGTAATTATTTAACATAATTGATAGTTACCTGTTTCTCCATTTTAGCTGTTGGCAGTACACACACCAGGAGACCTGACAAGTGTGCAAATATATAGATTACAGTTGAATTATTTCTGTTCTGTCTGCAGCTCTGAATAATAAGGCCTTTTGATAAGAGCTTGGGATCACTTGTGATTCCACTTTATTACAACTTGAATGTTATTTCTGTAGGTTGAGCCATCAGTTCTGTCAGTATCAGTTTTCCAAACGAATTTTTTCAACTTAATTTCAACTGAAAGCTATCACGCATCACGCATCACGATCACGAAATAATCCATCCTGCCATGCTTCAAGTTTGGTGTTTGAATTTGAACCACAATGATTTTGATCTATGCAGTGATTCAACACTAGGTGTGTGAGAAGTGACTGTTCACTTGACAGCAACCCTAACTCTTGAAAGGGACAATGTTCTTGATAGAAATGATGGTGAAAACTGCAAAACTCTTTTATGGGGCAATTACATTGGAACACATCTTTCTGTTCACTCTGATGTTAACCTGACTACACCAGATAGTTTGGTAGCTGTTGAACCATCTGGGAAGTTGACATTAGAAGCTGCTAATGAAGTTAGCACAAAGAAGACACTGAGGGATTTTCTTTACTTCCAGACCAGCTTCCTTAAAGGTTTAACTGTATGATAGGAGTTGGTTGGAGTTTGCCAGTGATGGAGGGATGGTCCATTCAATCACAAGAATTGTCTGTTAAAGTGCCTGCCCTTTGCCAAACAGCTTCTAATGATGACTTCCCAGATGGTTCCGTGTAACAAACTATCTGATGTAGTCCGGTTAACATGTAACTTCCCACATAAAAGAATTTTAATGGGTCTCAGTTTTGTAGTTTTCACCATCATTTCTATCAGTAATAAGAACATCGTCCTCATGAGGGTTAGGGGTCAGTGTTCATTACTAAGATCTCAGAGCAGCATCTGATCTTGTGATAAGAAACACCAGCACTTAGGGTTATCAGTAAATAAAGCTCCAAGTTAGATAACAAGGTGCACAGTTACAGTGTCACCTGCTTTAACAGTACCAGTCAAACGTTTGGAAACGCGCAGAACAGATGGGATGACGACAGAATTCTGGTTAAACACTCCTGGAATTTGGAATAAATTGTTTGATCAGCAAAGCTTATTAAATGTCTGATGTTGCTCGGATGATGATCAGCTGTTTCTTTGACCTTCTCTTTTCTTTTTTGTCAGTTTTCCACATCAGAACAACAACACATCATTTAGATTTCATTTCATGTCTCTCCTTTTTATAGATGTTGGTTTCTTTCAATGTTTTGAGAAGATAAGTGAAGGGAACACTTCCAACAAGCTGAAGAAGAACCTGTTCAGACTTCAGGTGTTTGATTTCATTATTAAATGACTCAGCAACACACCATGCCACACCTTACCTGTTTTCTTTATGTTTTAAAACATGCTGTGACATATTCCATTGTTGCAAAAACAAAGAAAACCACCTTGATTCCACATAATTTCTTTTCCTCTCACTTCTAGTTGATGCTGAATTACCTCATCAACACTGTAATCCATCTGAATCAAAGCTAAAAGATGGCGTATGATCATATAAACACAGCAATCAATGTCTGAAACGTACAGCTTGAAAAGTTCTATATTTTGCACCATGTATAAACAAATGAATTCATGACTGACTTGTACAAGTTGTGAAAATGTATGCAAATCAGATTCCTATAACTATTCCCCATAAGCTTTGATTACTCAAGTTCCACATAACTGATGTTATGCAATAGACGCAAGGAGTGTCTGTTAATGATGATGATATCAGGCCAGTAATGAAGGGTGTTGCATCATGTCCCGAAACTGCTCCCAAATAATTGACGTCAAACACATTTTCTACAAATATTAATTCGTTAAATTTTGTTGAAATAAAAGCTATGTTGATAAAAGATGTCTTTGTACTTTGTCTTTTTTTTTTCACGATAAGAAACGACTTAATTGTCATTCGGAATAAGAGTACATAAACATTTTAAATACTATATGTGGCCACAAAAAGACGTAAAAATACAACTCATCATATCTTTCTTTTCAATTCTACATCTGATGCAAATTTCAACAAATTCAAGATTCCACTTACAAGCTGGATTTTGTGTATGAAGGATACAATGTGGTTTTAGTTTAGCAACTGTCCCGTCTTTAAAAGCATGACCCTCACCAGCATTTTTAATACATTACTTTTGAGAAATCAGGAATTAATACACAGTATCCGGTGTTTTAAACCAGCACCTATGGCAACTACATTTGTGTAAAATATACTTCTGTATGAAGTAATAGGTGTAAGATCGAGTAATTGTGAAATAGCAAAGCTACTTTCACATGAGTGCACACTATGGTTAAAGGATACAGGTTGTTCGACAGCATACAAATACATTTTTGTGAGAATACTTTAAAAAAAAACAGACAGAAATGTAATGCATTGAATAAACACAACGTGAAAGACAGAAGCTGTCTTTCTGCATTCTGTTGGATGAATGAATAGACATGTTTGTTGCATACTGTGTTAGCTGCTGGCAAAAACAAGACAGGGGTCACTCTGACACTTCCATGTTGCTGGTTATATGGCGATGCTGACATACTATAGATCTACTTTTTCCTGTATCATAGCCTATGGCTGCAGGCTGTGTCACTTGACTCTCATCATAACAGTTTCTCGTCCAATAGTATGCACTTGATGTGAGTTGACCTTCAGACTTAAGGTCATTGTGTGTGGATCAGTTGATCAGCCTCAGGTAATGCATTTGTGCATCATGACTCACTGGCATGTCTCTGTTGGACACCATTGTGTGCAGCATCCATTGTTAATGCCGTATGTTACTCTCTCCATTGATAGTGAAGCAGCCTCTCAAAGATAAGCTATCAGTGAACTCCTCCTCCTCTCCCCACCTCCCTTCTCATGTTATCTGTGTATGCATGGTGGAGCACTCCTCCTCTTTCATAAACCTCCTCCTCTCTTTATCAGCTCACAGTCGGTTTTGGACTTTTGGCAGTGCTTTTTGGACTCCGTTCACTTTGATACAAAGACTGGGACTAGTCTCCAGTCATGGTTCAGCTTTCTCTGCCTGTGTTTGTGTTACTTCTGTGTGTGGTGAGTACAGAAAGAGTTTCCTGTTGTTGTTTTTTTTCTGCTTTCTGCATCAGTGCTGTCTGATTCTACAGAGGTCTGCACTCTAAACACAAACGTTAACCTCTTTTTAACAACGTGTTTAGTTGTAAATGGACACATGGGCAATAAAACTACATAACTTGTTTTGAGCACATTGGGTTTAGCATCTGTTAGCTACCTGTAGAACCATACCATACTTCCTACAAGAATCTATTGTATTTTTAAAAAACATACATACACATACATACATATAAAACTTAAATACTGAAGAGGCCTGATCACCTGACCTGCTCTTCAAACAAAACTATGTTCAGGTGTGTTTACTGTCTTACTTAGGATAAATATTTTGTCCATGATGACGGTAATACATACCTGGCTGCCACAGCAACACATATCCTACTGTCAGACAGAGGCATGCAGTGTTGGCCAAGTTACTTTCAAAATGTAGTACTGGCTACTTTGGTTTGAAAAATTGCAGAATCAGTGTGTTGTGTGTAATGTGGAGTAATGCATTACAGATTACACTACTTTTTTATGGAAGAGGGTTGTGTTGTTTCATAGCAGGCATTCAAAGCAGTTTATGACAAATCCTTTTTAAAGAAATGAAAGTGCACTGTGTCGCAGTGTAGGTGAGTTCTTAGAAAAATCCTAAAAAAAAATTTAAAAAAAGAAACAATTTCTGGTGGTAACTACGGTTCCACTCGGCCACCGTCGGCCCTACAGCTGGCGTAGTCTCTCTGTCGTTTCAGCTTGGAGAGAAGAGCGAGCAGCAGGTTTGCTACATTCTACAAGCTCTCTTAGCTCTAAATGAACAAAATATAATTATACAACGAGTAGGTAAGACTGAGCAATCTGATTGGTCAACTAGACGTTTAGAACGTTCTCAAATCAGGATGAGAGCACACCTGACTCATCACTAGAAATATCACTCCTCCATCTCCACATTGTTACATCCTGAAAATCTATAACATGTAAACAAATATGAATAAGTCCACTGGAAGTCAACTTTAATAAAGTAATACATCTGAATTTACAATTTCAGCTTTCTTTAATGAATATTCAGTGTTATGGAGCTGTTAGACCGCCTCGTTAATACAGGTGTGCATCTCGTTAATACAGGTGTGTGCCTCATGAATACAGGTGCCTGCCTCTTTAATACAGGTGTGTGCCTTGTTAATACAGGTGTGTACCTCGTTAATACAGGTGTGTGCCTTGGTAATACAGGTGTGTACCTCGTTAATACAGGTGTGTGCCTTGGTAATACAGGTGTGTACCTCGTTAATACAGGTGTGTGCCTCATTAATACAGGTGTGTGCCTCGTTAATACAGGTGTGTACCTCGTTAATACAGGTGTGTGCCTCGTTAATACAGGTGTGTACCTCGTTTGTGTGCAGCACGCCAGAGATCAAACAGTTCATTGAGCGCAGAGAAAATATTTTTAAAGACTAAAGGTCAGGGCGGGACGCTGGCATAAACACTCTATGCGGTTGTTTAGGGCCACAACCACTAGAGGGGGCCACACGATCAGTGTGTTATTGGATTTTTTGACCCTCTCTTTATATCAACATATACTACAATGACGGTAACATATCAACTTAAACAGACGTATTAGTACAGGGGTGAAAAATAAACCAGTAAATTAAGTTAGTTTGTGACCGCTCCCTCCTCCGTGCGTAACCATGGTGACAACGCAGCCGCAGCGGTCGGCAACCGCGGCATTGTGGGTATCGTTATTTCGCTGGTGTGGGAAATTAATAACACTACAATGGCTCCTAAAAGAACATTTAGGAGTGGTGCGGAAGGACAAAAAAAAAGAAAAATCGAGACGGAAAGAAGATCACAAGATAAAGGTATGTTATAATGTGACTGTTTGATTCATTTCATTTCAGTCAGATTAAATAATCTGCAGCAGCATTGCTGTTATTCTAAAAATAGCATGAGAGTATAATGAGAGCACTTTCACGTCGTATCCGACACATCGCAACACAGCAGGGGGTTATTGAACTTAATAATAAACTAGCTGGTAAGCTAGTCGGGCTCTCTGGCTGCATGTCACGTCAGAGAAATGTGAAAAGTAGACAGCGAAAACAAACACAGCTTTGAATGAAGGATGGACTATGAACAGACTTGCAAGCAGTTCAAAAACAGTATGTTTCAAATAAGCCCAAATCCTTTGTGATATTATATAGTCAAGTCAATCCAATTTATTTTATTTATTTCAATCAGTCAATCAGTCCATTTTATTTTAGGATGCAGTCTGTTATGTATTATTTAGCCCTCACTACACTTGATATGAGAAAAGATGAACCATAACAGTATTTAACATCTGTGTATAAATAAATGTAAATGTTTCTTTTGCCTTGTTGGTATACTCATTCACACATCACATCAATAGTATTCATTTTTCTATGTGTTGAAGCAACAATACCAGAGGCCAAGCAATAACATGAGTAGGAGTCTAGTTTTACTTGTTAACTAGCTACTAATGTTTTATTGCAACATTAAATTTGTGTTTTGATATATTATTTTAATACAGAACATATTAAATGTCCAAATTGGCCCAAATAGTTTCAGGCTATCCATTTGCTTCCCAAGCTATGTTAAATTGTATTTTTGTATCTCATACAAACATACATCTCATTTGGACATATTTGAACAATCAGCTAATTTGTATATTTGACTGAGAAAATTGCATTTGTTGTGTGGTTAATAAATACATATGGAAGATACATATGACCTATATACCTATGTAATATCTTTCAGCACATATTATAAATAATAATAATCTAATGTATTATCGTTTCAGGGGAATTATTGAAATACTTTGGACAGACCTCTGCTACACCAGGTCCATCTACCTCATTTATAGACCTTGTTATATGCAAGTTAGTTGCTTTTATAGTTTAAATATGTTGACTTTATTATTTATTATTTTGAATATTTTTCACTCTTATTGATCATTGCTATTTTTCAAAATATTTTAGTTTTTATTGGTGTTCATTTGTCATTGTTTTTACTTTGTTACATGCAGGTAAGTTTTTTTTTTTATTATTTTGAATACTTTCAATTGTCTCAGCCTCTCAAAATTTGATATAAATTTTAATATACCGATACATTGTTCTAAAATAAAGTTTGTTTGTTGTTAATTCAAGTGCATGTGTGTTTTCATTCAGTTACGAGCAGTGCGTGTGATTTGGTGGTTGCCCTGTGAGTGTTTTGGGGCCACACACAAAATCTTGCTTTTAGGGCCACCCAAATCCTAGGGCCGGCCCTGCTAAAGGTGGACTAATATGGACTGAAGAGGAATATTTGGTTAGATAAAAACATGTTGTTCATTTTGATTCCATCAATCTTTGTTCAATATATTTTGACTTTTGGACTTTACAACGCTGTGGAGTTACTGGAAATGTTTGGATCGTCCTCCATCGCTGATACAGTGCTAGCTTCAAAATAAATGTGAAGTTAGGAGGCCAGTCTGTCCGTGTAAAAATATATTTTTCAGCAGATATCTATATCTGTCACTACAAGACTGAACTAGCAAAGCAGTTTAGTTTTGTGTTATATGTGCACTATTTATACAGTTTGGGAAACTCCACGATATCCACAAGCTTTGACGGGACTCCGTTGCTAGGTCTCCACTAGGATGTGGGCTACTTGCTGGAGTAGTGAACTGGGTTCCATTACACATAGAGGTCTACTGCTGTGACTGATTGTTTTGTCCAGGTATTAGTCAGACCCCGTGTATCTCCATAGAAACGGAGATCAGAACAGAAACAACGAGCAAAGAAATGTTTATTTTGAGAGCAAATCACCCCAAAACATGAATATCTTTTGATGATATATTTTATTTAAGTTGGTAATTGTTGTATAATCGCAGTATTACACTTGAAGGTGTGCTTTAACTCATTATTGGCACTTGAGTGACGCTAATTGACCGCATCACTGTCGTGCCAATAATGCTTAAATAAAAATTGCTTAAATAACAACAATATGTTAAGAAAGGAAACATTCATGTTTATATTTTCCTTTTGAAACAGGAAAATACAAATACAGAAAGAGTAATTTTTATCATGTCCCAGACCTTACATGAGAAGTTTACTGCCACAGCTCAAGGGCTGCACAAAGACTTTAGGGCTTATGTGTTTTTTTTTGTTTGTTTGTTTGTTTGTTTGTTTTTTGCTGTTGTTGTTAACTAACTTTAATTTTATTTTTTGAAATAACAACATATACAAAACATGAAAGACAAACATTCCAAAGCCTGGGATTATAACAATAATCACAGTAAATATTATACCAATAGAAAAGTATAAATGAAATATGTAAATAAATATGAAATATGTAAATTAGATACACACACAACAAATAAAATACAAAAATAAATAAATAAAGATGGGGGGGGGGTCTCCATATTCTCCAGTTAAAAGTTAAAAATTAGGAGGCTGACGGCAGAATGGGGGTGATCTCAGCAGCACTGAGAGAGGAGTAATGGGAAATAAATGGCTAAACCAGGCAAAACTTTTGTTGCTTATCATCCCTTAAATACCTAATCTTTTCAAGGTGGATGTAGCTCATCATGTCATGAACCCAGTTAATATGAGCAGGTGGGTGCTCTGATTTCCACTTTAGAAGAACCAGTCGTCTAGCTATCAAAGTAGAGAAGGCGAGGGCGCCTTTTTGAAGATTTGAGAGTTTTATGTTTTTTTTTTTGGCGATAGGCCAAAAAGTGAAACGAGTGGGCACAGGCTGATTGTTGAGCCCAGTGCTATTGACAGGGAATTAAAAATAGATTTCCAGAAAGTGAGCAGTCTTGGGTAAAGCCAGAACATATGGAGGAGTGATGCAGGAGCTTGCCTACATCTATCACAAGTAGGGTCCATATCTGCTTTAACCTTTGCTAGTCTGACCTTAGTCCAATAAATGCGATGTATAAATTTAAACTGTATGAGGGTATGACAAGCGCATATAGAAGAGGATAAAATGTTTGACTAGACCCCAACGAGACGTCGTCATATTTAGAGGGGTTTGGCGAATCTGTGAAGCGAGAGAATAAATCAAAATCATTTAAATAGGTGACTCAGTTTGTTTATAGGTGTTTATAGCTACAAATAAAACGTCTTACCGCTCTAAAAGAAATGTATTCATACTCTTTAACTATTGGTGGCTCTGCCAGGGGCAGAACTGGAGTAACAGCCAAATCTTTTTTTTTTTTCTATTTACATAGTTTAATTGCAGGACTTACTCACAAAAGCAGTAGAAACTCACTGTTCGATCAGAGTTGTTTTATTACCTCATTTGAGTGTTTCACCTAAAGTCTTATGCCATATGCCATAAGTCTAAAGGCTTATGGCATATGACTTAATGTAAGGCATGTCAGCGCTTGATCCAGCTGAGATAGATCTGTGTTTGGCATGCCACTGCCGCTGGCACTAGCTTTTTTCAAAATGTTCCTATCTTTCCTTTGTACTATCTGCTACAGTCAGTGGTATCCTATGATGGGATTTTATTGACATGCCAACCTTTAATGATATCCATCTGCCTTGTCATGTTTAGACCATAGGTAAAAGTTTATCGTGAAGTGTTGACTACTATCTACTGCATTACAGATCCAGGCTGTTGTCGTGGTGAATGCCAACTCTGGAGACCATTTGATAAGAAAAAGAAGTAAATGGGTTATCCCTCCAAAGGAACTAAATGAAAATGAAGATTACACACATCTGGAATCTATATCCAGGGTGAGTCACTGCATCTTTAATTGACGTTGATTTTACCTACTAAATCTGAAGCAAAACAGAGTAGTGTAACAGTGTAAGCGAGCTGTCTGGTAGGATTTATGCTACAGAAGCTCAAAATCAATACTACAATGTTTTTTTTTCTTTCTTTTTTTAGTTGTATTTATGTACTTAGTAGCATTTAACGTAAAATGATTGCAAATAAATGGGTAATATTTTACTTTAATTGAATATAATGGTTTGATGACAAGATGACAAATTATTCTCTGCACTCCACCTACATTGCACACTTAAAGTAACATGTCCACAAAGAGCTGCAGCACAAACATCAGTTTCAGTGTGTCTCAGTGGTGTGTTTTAACATTTCATCAAATGTACTGATGCACTTGTGTTGTATGTCTTCTCTTTATATGTCACATGTCTTCTGCTTTGTGTTTCAGATTCGATCGGATTTTGAAACTCTCCTTGATATTGAATACTCCCTAGAAGGCATTGGTGCAAACCTAAATCCCTTCCATGTGTTTGTAGTTGACTCTCGAACTGGACTAATTCGTGTGACCAAAGTACTTGACAGGGAGGACATTGCTATGTACAACGTGAGTGACACATGACAGATTGATGTCACTTTTCTCTGGCTAAGATTCAGTAACTGCTGCTCCTCATATTTAATACTGAGATATTTATCAGACATTTGCTACACTGTCACGGGCTATTTATGTTTGTAAATGCGCCTGCTAAGTCGGATGATGAAGAGAACAAAATTTTGAGTTTTCTGTTTCAGCTGTCAGGTATTGCCAAGCGCAAAAATGGCATGGAGGTGGAGAAAAAAATTGATTTACAAATCAAGGTTATTGATAAGAATGACAACCCTCCAGTGTTTGCATCCAGTGAGGTCGGCGAGGTAAAAGAGCTCAGTGCCATAGGTTAGTATTTCTGCTTTTGTGTACAACTCTCATAAATTTCTTACATGTGTTGTGATGGTATTGTACATGGCTTCATCATAAATAAGATAAATTATTGTGGTTTTGTATATGTGAGATCATGTATTTTGTTACCACTTTCTACTCACAGTCAACCTGTGTTTCTCCAGGGAGGATCTTGCTTTTTTTTTCATGAAAATGGCATGACAGTAAAACTCAAGGCATGGACAAAACAATGTTTATGAAATGAAAATGTTCATATTCTCTTCTGATTCCGATGTCTTAGCTTCAAAAAGTCATTTTGCACTTCATAAAAAATGTCTCCCCAAAGCAAGAATGATCCGTTTACTGTGGTTGCTGAAAAGCTTCACATCAGTGAGGATGAAATTTAAATGCATTCTGTTCAGGATGACCTGCATTAACTATTATGTCTAATAATTATCATTTTGATGCTATTATCTACAGGCACTTCAGTTATGAAAATAACTGCAACTGATGCTGATGAACCAGGGAATGAGAACTCTCAGATTGCCTATTCCATCATAGAGCAAAAACCATTTAATGACATGTTCTACATTCACTCAGATGGGACTGTCTCTGTCCAAAAAAGTGCCCTGGACAGAGAGGTATGCACTTCACCTTTTTCTGATCAATTTATTTGGGGTCAGTACATTCTAAAGACGTTTTTGATGAGAAGTGTGTCTAAACCGCCCCAAACTTCACATGCATGATAACAGTTCTGCAGTGTGCCACATAGTGGCAGCAGACAATGACATGTTTTATACTTGTTGTCTTTATACGTGTCTTTTACACCTGGTGTGCACCTCATAGCAGGTTGCCCAGATCAGCCTAAAATCTGTCCAGAAACTCTTAAGACCACGACAATGTTATGTTACGAGCTTATGAGTTGTTGCTGAAAAGACAAAATCCCCCAAACTAGAAATATTGAACAATAATAAATAAAAAACAAAACAAAGTAAATAGGAATCCGTAATTAGAAACAAACAACAAATGACAAATACGACAGGTCGAGAGCTTCATATAGTCTCACTCATCATTGTGTGCTAGTTTATAATAACTTGTAACAATTTTTTCCCCAAAACATATGCTTTAGCTTCACATTGCATTTAAACTTAGATTCAAAACAATTTTTGATTGAACCTTAAATAAATAAATACGCAGCATGCGTGTTGACCCCAATAGGTTTAAAAACAGTTAGTGGGGTAGAGTATTTATAATAATCATTAAGCACATTTAACTCATATTCACATTTCATGCACTAAAAACATGCAGGCCTCAGAGAGTTTACTAAACAATGCTATACATTGTGTTGCTTAATAGTTTGCTATTCTTTTATTTTGGGGATTTTGTCTGAATCATACAGCAAAGTCCATGCTTTGGACAGCCAACGCTGTACTGACAGTTGTTTTTAATGTTTTGACTTTATGTTTTGTCCTTCCAGACAGCAGATGAGTACATTCTGACGGTGAAAGGTCAGGACTTAAATGGCAAACCAGGTGGAAACACTGGAACTGGCACTGTTGTCATAAAAATCCTGGATGTGAATGATAACCTCCCCACCCTGGAAAAAGATGAGGTAGTTTTGTTTCTCATACTGCTGAGTGCTTTCAGATTTGCATGGTTTCATGAAATCAAATTTCTAAGAAATGCTAATCACCAAACGTGTTGTTAACATAAACAGTGCTGAAACAAACCCTATTACTTTCATCTCATAATGTGTTTTTCTTACAGTATGAGGTCAGCATTAATGAGAACACACACGGTGTGGAGGTGATGAGATTCCAAGCACACGACCTGGACCTAGAGGGCACTGACAACTGGATAGCTGTATTTCAATTAGTCAAAGGCAACGAGGCGGGGTACTTCAGCTTTAAAGTAGACGAAAAAACCAATATGGGCATTCTAATGCTCAACAAGGTACTGTTGAGTAATGAGCTATTTAAATTTCAATATGCAAAAAGAAAGAAATATGTGTGATGGTCTTTGACAACAAGATGTCAGATTTGCTATCAGGGGCGTACACTGATGATTCTAACAGTCCAACAGAGGTACAGAAGGAGACCCAACCAGTGCCCTCAATGAAACACACAGAAAACAGAGCCCATAGAACTCAAAAGGCATGCAAATTGTCGGGGTTAATGACATAACAGTAAACAAACATGTTCATATTGTAAAGAAAAATCCTAGGGCATGATCCAAAAAAACACCAATAGCTGCTCAAAAGAATAATATACGACTGAAGAGAAACCAATTGAAGACATTTTCACAGCAGACAGAACAGAATCATTTTCTCTCCTGTTTTCTATAACACTCCAAAAAGCGTAGGTGGTGGTGCACCAAAAGACCAAGCACAAAACTTCACATCACAAAACATGTACTGTAAGACAAGGCCAGAGCTAAAGGTAAGAGTCAAAGTCCTTCCCTTTGCAGTGTTAATATCTGACTCACTCAGCGAGGTGTTGCAGGGTTACAGCTTTAAACATGACAGGAAAGCTCCTGCCATTAAACATGAGATACAAATGGTTACAGATTTGTTGAAATGAAATAAAACCATAGGTCATTTCTCACTAAATCTTGCCAAGTTAACTAGTTTATGTTCCACTTCCACACCCTGAATGTGGGTGATGCAGGTGGTCTCTTTGGAGCTCTGGACCTCTGGCCTTTTATGTTTTGGACCACCAGTATGGAGTAACACAGACAAACATTTGCAGATGTTTTGTGGAAATTAATATAGACCTGAATTAAATGGGGAAACTCAAAAAGTTTAGATACTTTCATGGGCCTCCGGAAGACATAAATGGCCTGAGATTGCAAGTCACAGGTCAGCTGTGAAGAACAGATGATAAGGGCTCATCCATGTTGCATGCACTTAACATACATTAAAGCTTGTGGATTTTAGTCCTACTTGTGCTGAATTTTGTGGCCTGTATTTACAAATACACACAAATGGCAAAACTGTCAATTCAATTTGTGCCTGTTGTCTTTATGTGAAATTTTACAGGCTCTGGATTATGAGGATGTGAAGAACCTTGCACTAGGAGTAGCTCTGAAAAATAAGGCTGCTTATTCTGCAGCAGGATATATGGCAATGTCTGGGGCCGCATATAAGATCTATGGAATCAAAGTCAATGTGATAAATCAACCCGAGGGGCCAGTTTTTGACCCCAAAGTCAAATCTATTCACGTCTCAGAGGGAGACAAAACCATCAAAATTAAAGAAGTTATTGCCAAGTATCCTGCAATGGATGGAGACACTATGCAAGAAGCTAAAAATGTCAGGTGAGCGAATAACTATACACATGAAAGCCACTGCAGTTAAAACTACGGTGTCAGCTTAATTTTCTACATTCAATGGCAACCACTGACATGGCTTATTTCTGCTGCAGGTATGTTAAAGCCTTAGACCCTGGCAGCTGGCTAACCATCGATCCAAAAACAGCTGAGATCAAACTGAACAAGATGCCCGACAGAGAATCTAGTTTCCTGAAGAATGGGACGTATTTTGCTAAAGTACTGTGCATTTCACAAGGTACACTCTCTCTTTATATGTCTGCATACAGATCTTTTACATGTCAGACTAAAACTCTTATAGAAGTAGGTGTGGAAAGGTACGATACATAGAACATGAAAGATTATAGATGTGATAGACAATTTGATTTTAATTAGGTCCCACTACAAGCAGGAAAAACAGTCCTGTACACCTGTTGTCCAGCAGGGAAGTAAAGCCTTCAAGCTGTCTCTGAAATGATGTGTTCTGTTTTTCTGATACAGACATGCCCGATACAACAGCCACCGGCACCATAGCTATCCAGGTTAAAGATTCTAATGACCACTGCCCCATCCTGACCAGAAAAAGTCAGACTATGTGTACCACAAGTGACTCTATAGTCGTGAATGCTAAAGATGAGGATATTGACCCTAACGGACCTCCTTTCCACTATGTCATCATCCCAGAGGGCACTATGGGCAAATGGCTGGTGGAGCGTCTGAATGGTGAGGAGAATACTGCCAATTACTTTAAAGTTTGTAGATGGATGGTAGATAGATAGAGATAAAGAGAGTTTGACTTTAACACTAGAACTAAGAGTGCTTTGACTAGGGTGCATTTTGAACCAGTTGACTACTAGAATGTCTGCAACGTTGTTTTTAACTTGAAAAACTACATTTTTGTTTCTGGCAGAAACTGCAGCTATCCTGAGGGCCAAGGAGGCCATGTGGCCTGAACTCTATGATGTGAACCTTTTGGTAAAGGATGGGCAGGGACATCATTGTGAAGAATCACAGAAATTGAAGGTGCGAGTGTGTACCTGTGAGGATGGAGTGGCGTGTGGAAAAGGAGGTAGCAATCAACCCAGCAAAGGAGCAGAGTTTGGACCTGCAGGCATTGGACTGCTGTTCCTGGGCCTACTGCTTTTACTACGTATGTATAATGTAATGGTCATTCTGATGAACGGTTGTGTGATCAAACACTTAAAGCAACATCGTACACTGACTTGTAATAGGGAGAACGTAATATGTTCCCTAATACGGAGAACTCTTTTATTCCCATCCCAACCCCCACACACTATGTAACTTGAGTTGAGTGGGTACAATCAGCAATGTTTTCCCTCAGATGTCCATCTACTGCTCTGTCTCAACTCTGATTTATAGTTTCCTGATGGACAGAGAGCCTTCCTTGTTGCTAAAGTAACTGCCGCTAACTGCAGCCACCAATGCTGGCCCGATGATCGCTCTATTCAAAGTAACCAGACTCCTTTGACAAAAACACTTCAAACACACAGCCTCGATCAGTCAGTTCTTTTGTGTGTTGTTGTGTGGAGTCTGGTGGGTTTGAACAGAGCCATATAACAGCTATTTCTGGTTAAACAAAATGGACCATACTTTTTAACCAATTGCTGTCCCTGTAAGTCCCTAAGACAAAAAAAACATGGGAAAACAGGGTTGAAAATATCTTATTTTATTATAAAGAACAAGCTATATGGTTACCTATTACATGAGAAGATGTAAGCATATTGTAATGTGCCAAATAAATTGAAACCTTTGATACAATGGTAATAAATAAAAATTGAAGTATCAGTACTTTTGACAACATTAGTCCTTACATAGGAGCTATTAATTTAAAACTTTGTTGTTGTTGTCTTTACAGTCTTTCTTCTGTTGTTCTTCGTCTGCAAATGTGGGGCGTTTGACGAAGAGCCAATCTTTACTAAACTTCCTTTTGACCCCAAACCACACCTCATTAACTACAACACTGAAGGCCAAGGAGAGAACACGGTAAGACCAACATATTTACCTTTTTAACACATGACTTTCACTGTGGATGATGGGAAGGTCTCAATACATACTGGTCACTTGCAATTAAGATGTGTTTTTCTTTTCATTATTAAGTTATTAACAATAACTGTTGTCTCTGTTTTAACATTTGGGTCATTTGCTCATGATAGGACGTGCCGCTTGTGATACTGCCAACACAAGTGGATGGACAATATATCAAAGACGGTCTGGGCATAGCTGACACAACGTCATGTAATCAAATTACTGGCACAATAAAAAAGACTAATCATCAAGATCTTACATCTCTTTACACTGGTTGGATGAATGGGACCAACTATCGAGATGTTTTTATAAGCGACCACAGAGGTTCAGCATTTGGGTTTAACCAGGACTACAGCAATGACTTCAGCTCCACATTTAGAAGCAACAAATCAGGTTTTGGTGGAGGACTTTATGATGGCATGTCTCTGCCAGACCACTTTCTAAGAGAGTACTACACTCAGGTGAGGACCCAGGCTTTTGTTGTTTGGACATAGTTATTTTAATGGTTTTTATGATTTAAAATGTGAGAATAAATGGATAAAAGATGTATAGCTAGAAAATCCCAGTTTTTTCAAACAGTTCAACAAAATCACTACGATGTACTTGTGCTGTCAATTGTCATCACCTTGTTGATCATTTCCTTTTCTCTGTTTCAACAGAAGGTGGCCAGTCTAAATGAGAAGTTTGAAATGGAGGACAATCATTTGGTTTATGACTTTGAGGGCCAGGGTTCCCCTGCTGGCTCAGTGGGCTGCTGCAGCCTCCTGGAGTCTGACAGCAACCAGCAGTTCTTTGATGACCTTGGACCAAAGTTTAAGACCCTGGCTGAGGTGTGCGGAGGCAAGAAAATCTCAACTAAGTTCAAACAAGTGTTAAGTCCTCTGCCCAGTACCTCCATCAACACTCAGAGCTCAGTATCAAGTGTGGTGACTGCCCAACAGCAGCAGCTGACTGTCCCCAAAACAGAGCAGACTGTGATCAGGGAGACATCTGAGCATTCTCAGATGATCAAGGATAGCACGGTCACAGTGATGGAAGGAATGACCACAATAAACAAAGAGATGACAAATCAAGGCCAAATGCTACTGATACAGCAGCAGCCCATCTACTACACCACCAGCCCAGTGCTTCAGCCAATGCAGTATGTAGTCCAGCCACAGGCTCATAACACCATGCTGCTGGCTGAGGCACCAGCCACCAACCTGCAGGGCATGGTACTGGTTAACGGCACCCAGACCGGACCTGCCCAAGGTGTGTTTGAGGGGTCAAGTGCCAACCTTATTCACACTGGCAAACTCACTGGCTCGCAGACCATGGTTGTTGTGGAGGGAGGGGTCCCTGCAGGGTCAGTGAAAGTGATGAAGGGGAACCAGACCAGCATTGTGCGGGGGTGCACAATAAGTAACGGGGGACAGCTGATCCAGGAGGCAGGAGGTCTGTCCCCGAAGAGTGATATCTCTGGATCTCAAAGAGTCCTCTATAGTAATAGCTGCACATCCACTGGATCTTAGAACTGCATGGTGGGTTCATCTACCACCACAGTGAAAACAACACCCACCCATCGCAAGGTGGTGCAAGAGACAGGAGAACTTTTTCAATGCTATAAAACTGTTCCTCTGGCCTGGTCAAGGTGGTGATGGGATGTTTGTGGACTACTTCCTTTAAGCTTGACAAAGTTTGTCAGTGACTTTACCCTTGCACTTGTCTACTGCTATGAAGTTGGCTTGGGTATAATGCACTCCAGACATTCCTGGCAATTTTTATACTTTACTTCCTTTCTTCACCTCTCTCTGCAGTGACACAGAATGTCACACAGAATCATGTTCAGTTTACATTTAGCACATTCTCATGTTATGTTTAATGTAGGGTTACAGTTAGATGCTTTCTGTTTGTCGTTTTGCACAAATAACAAAAGTAACACAAAAAAGTCATATTGGAACATGTTTTTGGGAAATAACTTTTTGCTATGGATTTTGTTGCTATATATGTATATCTGCTGTGCCCGCTGTCATCACAAATGGGCTTGTGTCTTCCATATTTTTAAACAGGGGCATGAGAAAGCGAGAGTCTTGCTAGTTATATTCAGGATTGCGCTTGAACCTCTTGCTGCAGTTATTAGATGAATATGGAGTGTCTTGGAGAACAGGGGAAACTTCCAAAATAAATAAATAAATAAAAATACTGTGTGATCACGTCCCTCCTGTGTGGTCTGTTCCCCGTTCTTACAGCATCCATCGGAAATTTCAACCTAGTGCTCATACAACATTTTTGAATGAATCTAATCATACAGCATCATACATACATCTTGTTTAATTCTGTCAAAAATTGTTAACAGATTTAATGGTCTCCTGTTAAAGGGTAAATTTAGGTGTTTTTCAACCTGGACCCTTTGTGACAAATGGGAATAGCTTTTTTTGAAAATTTTCCAGCATTGAGTGCAAAACTCATTTTTTATACGTGACATTATAGAAAGGACCCTACAGAGATGGACCATGTGAAAGACTAAGATCCTTAAGGCCACGTTCAGACAGGGACAGGCAAACCGTCAACCGGTGGTGGGGGAGTGCGGTGGTGGTGGGGTGAGGGGAGCTGGTAGTGGGTTGCTGTGGGTGTGTCTATACCTGCTGAATGTAACCACTGTGAAACAATCAGGAAATAACTTTTTATTTTGCTGATTAACAGCTTTATTGAGGCCAGCGCTCTCTCTCTCTCTCTTTCTCTCTCTAATCATTGGACATAAATCAAATTAAACTTCTTTGTGTCTCTATTTTGCGCCGTAAATTGTGAGTCGGACTCAGATTTAGAAGCTGGTACATAAAATAAACAAAGTGAGAACACACACCCAGGTAGATTATCAGAGTTTAGTCCATGAATCCACCTGCATAGTCTCTGCTTCAGAGACATTTCAGGCTGCCTGTGGAGGTTTGACCGATCTGAGTGTCTGATTAGCTTGCGGGACGTGACGTGGGACATTTCCCAAAAGTTGAATCTGGCTCAACTTCTCTCCCGGACACCAGCAACGTTTTTTGCGGCAACCCCTGCATTGTGGGCTGCCGGCGCGGAAACGCATGACCCCCACTTACTTCATAAAATTGTAGTATTTGATTTAAACCTGACAGAAGTAAAATAACACTCAACAAACCCTTGATCTTTCCACTGTTCCAACATTTATAATTATTAATTATTAAGACCAGATGAGGAATTTGTTTTTCTTTTTTTGTTTTTCTCTGTTTCAGTGAAATGTGAATGATCTCATGGGAAACTATATCCATCAAATTAAAAGCCACATGACCACATAGCATTAGCATGACGCTCAGGGTGTGTTTCTACTTGCACCTCAGGGTAGATTAGTTGCTCAGTAATCACTGGACATGTTTGAGCTGCTTTATCGGTCTGGTCGTCTTGAACGCGTCAGCACTTCATGTTGGCAGTACATGGAACCTGTTGAACCTGTTTTCATTCTGAGTGCACTGAATAGAAGAACTCCACCCTCACAGTCATCAGGGCTGAAAGAGAGTTCTTCATGTTCAATTGACTCATTGTCTCAGTGTTTTTTGTTTTTTTCTCTCAGCAACACTGTGAAGTCCATCTCAAAAACTGTTTCAGAAAAGTCCACTGGTGTAACATATTCACCACTATCTGAGTGCTTTGTATCAATACAATGATCTCATTGCATCAAAAGAATTGCTGCCTGTAAATTAAATGTTTCTTTATTTACAACATAAATACAGGACATTTTAATCAGAACAGTTAAAGCACTTCCCTTGCCATATCCCAAATTGGTCTATTTGTATTACTGTTATAACTCTAAAAGAGACTCTACAATTGTCCCCCAAACATAACTAACATCATTTATTTGTCTTTGAATGACTTTGTGCCTCATATTTGTTCAAGCACAGTCCATAAAACATGTAACATATGAAATATTCCCTTATTTGGCCTACAAGTAGTGTTTACTTCTTTCTTCCATCCTGTGTCACCCCCATCCTACATTTGAAGGAAAAGAAGAGCCTTCTTTGTTTGTTTTTAACATACAGCGGTGCAGTCCATGAGACCGAAGTCAACAAACCAATAAACATCCTGTAGATCTTGTGCAAAAGTTGCACTTTAAGCTCATTTTAAGGACAAGAAAGAGAAGTCTGGTGTCTCAAGTCCACATATTTCTATACTGTATGTATGTAGAACAATCAATAACTTTACATCATAAAGTAAATGGTGTGGAAGGACCAAAACAGATGCACAAATGTTTCAGAACTGTATTCACAAAAGGAGCAGCTGGTCACAAAAAGTGTTTTTCTCTGTGAGAAAGGCTGTACACAACTCGTACAGCAGGTCTGACTTGTTGAGAATTCTATTCATCAATGGTCAGTTCAGTCATTGTAGAGAAAGTGCACAGGATACAAGCTGTCTTATACTGAAAGATTTATTGAAGCTTGGCCAAAGAGAACGGAGGATTTATTTATATTCTTGTCATGACATGATGCTGCCTCAATTCTGAAGAAGCTGTTTTCTCTGACTTGTCTGTATGCCCTCAGAATAGTGCCAGCATGGACTACTCTGTCATATCATGTCCATAAATGGTCATGACCACATGACCCACCCACTGAACATTCTTAAAGTGAGGAAATTTGTTTGCAGGTCACAGTAAAGAACAAATCTGTTCATAGATTGATACTGTATAAAACACGCATGTAGTCTCCGTTACCTCACCCATAGGTTTCTGAAGAGCTCTCGTGAAGCTCACAGTGTGTAACTCTGGTCGTTGCCATCTTTACAGTCCTGTCTCTACTGCCTCCAGATAATCCAAAAAAGGACAGAGACATGGAGCATGGATGGAGCTGAGGCGGGCTGAATGTCTGAAGTCTTTTTGCTCAGACAAACCACCTGTAACGGCACCCACCTGTCAATCAAAGCGGTCACACTCTGAAGTCCATGTTACTTTAACTTTACTAATATTTTTTCCCGTGTCTGCGTGAGTTCTCTCCAGGTAAAGGCATGCACTTAACAGGTTACTTGATGACTCTAAATTGCCTGTGGGTGTGTATGTGAGTGTGAATGGTTGTTTGTCTCTATGTGCCCTGTGATAAGCTAGCGACTTGTCCAGGGTGTACCCCGCCTCTCGCCCCCACTGTGACCATGGTTAGTTTGAACAGGTGAGTTCCATGAAAATTCACCCTCAATACAGTTGTCATGAACGGGGAAATAAGATATACTTCACAGCCACGGAGGTTGTGGCTTGGTTCTTATGAGTTGTTCTGGTCCTGTTGCATCAATTTTGGTCCTAATAATTCTTTAGTATTTATAAATTTAATTGTTGATCCAATTGACCTGAACATTTATCTAATTCTTTAGTGTGTGTGAAATGTGCCAACTGCATGAAAACGCAGTGTGTTAAACACTTGTCTTTGGATGAATGCACTATATTTTGAGTTCCCCTGTTTCAGTTGATTGCTGTTCATACATTCTCTAAACGTTTGACCTTTTGTGTTAACAGGGCATGGAAAATATGGGCTGAAATATGTGCCACCAGAAACTGAATTTGAATCATTTATATTTTGCACACGCACACACGTAGGTGCTGATTGGCCGAAGAGGCGTCTTGTGTATCTGCGCTCAATTGCTCTGCCTCAAGTACCCGGATGTTTGTCACAGAAAATTGAAATTGAATTGTGAGAACTGAATTTGAATTTTGAGACCTGAATTTGAATTGTGAGAACTGAATGTTCAGTTCCAAACTAATAAATTCAATTTCAAATTACAATTCAGATTCAGTTTTTCAATGCAATGATTTAAATTGAACAATATAAATTCAAATATAAATGATTCAAATTCAGTTTCTGGTGGCACATATTTCAGCCCATAGGAAAGTCTCATTGGAGTTTATGTTTCACTAAAAGTTTGACTGAAATACAAGTTACCTTTATTAAATATTCTCAAGAACATGAACATGTCTGAGCCAGTGGTTTCTGGTGTTTTTATCTGCACCGCCCAGACGCCTTTCAAGTTTTATCCAGTCAAATTCCTTGGATGGTACATGTGCCAATATGCTTAAGGCACCAACAGACACACACTGGCACATCACAGCATTTTATTTTTACTGCAGCACATGAGTCACAGACACACCTGTTAGTGACACCACGCCCTGCCTGTCTGTTTCCTGTCAACTACTTCAATTACACAGTATCACAGAATTCCCTAGTAACGTGTTTGTTTCACTTGTTCCATAACAGTAGAAAGAAACGGGAAAGTGAGGGGATGACATGGAGCAACTCAGCCTTGATACTTGGTATCAAAACCTTCTTTTAGAAGGTCGTCAATTAATCACACTGTTGGTAATCTTTAGTGTCTATATGAAATGCCCTCCTAACATGTGGTTAAAGTTGTCACACAGTAGCAGTTTGGGTAAATTTAGGCAACAAAACAAGGGTTACGGTTAGGAAAAGATTATGCTCATTGGAGTAACCATAGCAACAATTGTTTCAATTGACATGATGCAGGTTACATAAATAACATTAACCTAAACAACCTAAAGCTTCAAACAAGTCAATGTTGACTTGTGGTTGACTCATCCATCAACCTCATCCAGCACCCTTAGCAGAGATGCATCACCAGAAACACCACCAGTATTGTTTTTCTAAAATGTTAAGTCACACCGCCTGTCAGTGTCACACTTGGCCAAAACACCCAATACATTCAAACAGGAGGTGGGCTTTACTGCTTTACCACATTGTTCCTGTTTTGATGCTGGTAAAAGAGATGCCAAAGGTAATCATATCTAAGAAACGGCGGTACAGCAAATACAGATGAGAGTTGGTATTTCCAGATCTAACTCACATTGCAACCATTAACCCAAACCTTAACCTTTATGGACTTTTTTCCCTTCTCCAGTAGCACAGGATTAGCTAATCATATTTGTCCCCCTGGTTGCGCACTAAGCTGTTTTGCCCAACACACATGCTTAAACATTTGCCTGTAGAGATGTGTTCCTGTCTGATTAACTCCTTACACAGAATATATTGCTTTCCACACTTTACTTCACCTGATGGGGATGTCTTTCTTATGTAAGCCCAGAGTGTCTCAGATGCTAAAGGGTGTAACAAAATGTTGTAATGTGACACCCTGGGAATGAGAACAGACTGGTGCTAAATGCACTCTACTAAGAAAGCTACCAAAGCACCTGGGCACTGTATAATGTCACCTAACAGCTTCAATCCAAATAAAATGGCAATCCATTTGAATCTGACCTAAAACAAGACATATAATCATAGACCAACATACACAACATCCCATGTCTGAAATTTGCAGTCTGTAGTAGATTACAGATCTCATGTTGGCTATACCATCAATACATTCACTATCGCTAATCATGAAGCAAATTCAAATTCAGAAGAGGAGAACTGTTCAGATGTCAGACCCAGGACCAGATTGTACCCCGTTCAAATCTACACAAGAGACATACACATTGTACAACTCAGAAAACAAATCAAGCAAACACAGATGCTCAAAAACAGGTACATCATAGTGTATCATGGCACAATGTTGTATATTTCTAAAAATATGGTAAATGGACTGTACTTATATAGCGTCTTTCTAGTCTTCTGACCACTTAAAGTGCTTTTACACTACATGCCTCATTCACCCATTCACACACATTCATACACTCATGGCATTGGCTGCCATTCAAGGTGCCAACTGCTCATCAGTTTTTTTAGGAGCTAACCATTCATACGCATTCACACACCGATGGCACAGCCTTCGGGAGCAATTTAGGGTTCAGTATCTTACCCAGGGACACTTCGACATGCAGACTGGAAGAGCCGGGGATCAAACAGCCGATTAGTGGGGCCACAGTCGCAGAGCCGACCCATGGCATAGGCAGTATAGGCAAATGCTATGGCCGCCGTCCATGCAGGGAACGCCACAAATGGGGGAAGAAAAAAAAAAGAACTTTCACTTTTCTTATACTAAATCTTATACTAGTTGGTACTATTATTTCTGGATATAAAAAATGAGCCCACCGCTGCCAATCTTGGGCCATCTAGAGTTATCTCGACTCCAGCAACATTATGCGATCCTCCTGTCGCCTCCACCACTTGTTTACATTTTTTATTTTGTAGGTAGTTAAATCTAATACTCTGTGTAGGCTATCTATACTATTATTATTATTATTATTATTATTATTATTTTGTATATATTATTATATATTATATATTATTATTTTTGTCCTGTTCTACAATAGATGGTGTACTTCAGCCATTCTCCACTGTCTGATCTATGTTGCTACAGTTCAAAACAAAATCAGCTATGCCTTGTACCTGACAAAGTACTGGATGGATCTCTTTGGTAGAAATGTCACCTCTGGTCCTGTATTTTGTATTTTTGCACATTACCTATGTAAAAAAAAAAAAGACAAATGTCAAAGACAAATGTCAAAGACAAAGCTATTCAGTTTCTTGTGTGTTCATATGTAAATTGGAATGCTTGGCATTGGCACCACCTAAAATCTTGCCTAGGGTACCAAATTGGTTAGGGCTGGGACTGCACAGCCGCCCACTCAGAAATTAGATTATAAGAAAACATCTTAACTTGTTTGTCTTGTCTTGTCTTGTTTTGTCTTGCTTGTCTTATCTTATCGTATCCTATCTTACCTTGTTTGTCTTGTCCTGACTTGTTTTGTCTTGCTTGTCTTATCTAAGAATAAACTAAATATCTTGGTTTTGAACTGTGGTTGAACTGTTGAACAATTTAATAACTGATTGACTTGATTGCTCCTGTTCTACAATAGATGGTGTACTTCAGCCATTGTCCACTGTCTGATCCATGTTGCTACAGTTCAAAACAAAATCAGCTATGCCTTGTACCTGACAAAGTACTGGATGGATCTCTTTGGTAGAAATGTCGCCTCTGGTCCTGTATTTTTGCACATTACCTATTTATGTTTTTATTTTATTTATTTTTTGTATGTCTAATTAATTATCTTCTTGTGTACTGTTTTGATTGGGCAACTTGTTTTGTAAAAATAAAATAAAATGTCAAAGACAAAGCTATTCAGTTTCTTGTGTGTTCATATGTAAATTGGCAATGCTTGGCATTGACACCACCTAAATTCTTGCCTAGGGTACCAAATTGGTTAGGGATGGGACTGCACAGCCACCCACTCAGATATTAGATTATAAGAAAACATAAAGATGAAATCTTAAAGCCTTCCTTACCTTACCTTACCTTACATTACATTACACTACCTTACACTACCTTACTTACGGCTACCTTACCTTACTTTACCTTGTCTTATCTTATCTTATCGTATCTAACCTTGTCTTGTCTTGTCTTATCTTATCTTATCTTATTCTATCTAACCTTGTCTTGTCTTGTCTTGTCTTATCTTATCTTATCTTATCTTATCTAACCTTGTCTTGTCTTGTCTTATCTTATCTTATCTTATTCTATCTAACCTTGTCTTGTCTTGTCTTGTCTTGTCTTATCTTATCTTATCTTATCTTATCTTATCTTATCTTATCTTATCTTATCTTATCTTATCTAACCTTGTCTTGTCTTATCTTATCTTGTCTTATCCTATCTAACCTTGTCTTGTCTTGTCTTATCTTGTCTTATCTTATCTTATCATATCTAACCTTGTCTTGTCTTATCTTGTCTTATCTTATCTTATCTTATCCTATCTAACCTTGTCTTGTCTTGTCTTGTCTTGTCTTGTCTTATCTTATCTTATCCTATCTAACCTTGTCTTGTCTTGTCTTGTCTTATCTTATCTTATCTTGTCTTATCTTATCTTATCTTACCTTATCGTATCGTATCCTATCTTAACTTGTTTGTCTTGTCTTGTCTTATCTTATCTTATTTTAACTTGTTTGTCTTGTCTTGTCTTGTTTTGTCTTGCTTGTCTTATCTAAGAATAAACTAAATATCTTGGTTTTGAACTGTGGTTGAACTGTTGAACGATTTAATAACTGATTGACTTGATTGCTCCTGTTCTACAATAGATGGTGTACTTCAGCCATTGTCCACTGTCTGATCCATGTTGCTACAGTTCAAAACAAAATCAGCTATGCCTTGTACCTGACAAAGTACTGGATGGATCTCTTTGGTAGAAATGTCGCCTCTGGTCCTGTAACACAGGGACAGGAACAGAACAGAAAAAACAACCTAACACAAATGCATGTTGCCTCTATGACACAATGCTTCTGCAACGCTGCACACACATGACACACTACAAAAACAATATCCTGACAGGATCAGGATACCTGCACTGACTCTTGTTGTCCCCATATCAGCAGAAGCTGATTAGAAAAGGAGTGACCCAAAGAGAATATTGTTCATGAGGACTGAATTCTGAGTTACTCATCATAGTCTTCTCTGGGCGTGACACCATCAGCACATTGTATGGGACTGGCACAATTATGGCAGCCACTCATGTCTACCTCTTCTACTCTCACCTTTTCTACTCTCTCTCCAGAGATGTACGAGGCTGTGAAGGCTTGCGGGGACATGAATATTGGAAGGCTAAGACAGAGAGTCACACTGTTACGTTCAAATCCAGAATCCAGTATTTGCCACGTAAATAAGACTCTGAGTCAGTTTAGCACTGATGACGCATAGTGACAGTTGAAACTGTTCAACCACTCCACACTTGTATTATTATTTTTCTTATATAAGTCAACGTGAACACAGGCCAGAAGTCACGATAACACAAAAATAATCATGATTCATAAATCATAAATGTCCATATTATCAGTTTTGCAATAAAGGCAAATGAGCAGGCGGTGGAAAGAGTGCTGGAAATGAAACAGCTGGCAGTGAAACAACAGTATCAGCAGAGCAAAGCAGGACTGTGGCCTTGGCTGTTATCTGAGCGAACTGAGCTACGAGAAGGGCACGTACACCTCGTAGGTGCATGACTAAGGTGCTTTGGCGTAACATCTTCAAGCCAAATGTTAGAGAACCTTTTTATATATATCAGCTGTTGGTGTGTGACTGGGAAATGAGCAGAGAATGACGAGTTGTTCAAGTATGTCAAAGAGATCTTAAGAAGCAGAAAAGCAACAGATCCTCTAAACTGCTAGCGTTCGTTGCTGTTCTTCCTTGTACCAGCCAAACGGCAACCTCCGTGGTTGTGAAGTGAAGTCATTGTGAAAGTGCCAAAAACTTCCTTAAATGGCACTTTGATCAGTCTCCATAAGCCCCTGGATTAAAATGTCTGAACTTCACAGCAGGAATAAACATGTTTACAGTCTGGTACAAAAACTGTTTTGTGCTCTATAGCTAATTGCCCCGTTCATTCAACTGTACTGAGGGTGAATTTGCACAGGGCTCACCTGTTCAAATTATATTAATATTTATATTAGCTAGCTTGCTGTTTCGCTCTGTCCCTGGTGGACATCTGGATTTATCAGACACAGGTGTAACCCACTGATGATGGTTACATTTCAGTGAGGTGTGCCAGCCATTTAGCACCATGACACACATGACACACCACTTACTGGAACACGTAAACATGATGTTAATACCGACATCACGTGATGTTATTTACTGAGAAAACAAAATGTACTAAATGGAACAGAGAACTTGTTTGCTCGTTTCTGAAACTCTTTGTGTACATAACTTTGTATCTGATTTTACTTTAATTTGTAATGTAAAAAGGTTTGGGAGTATATGGTACACAGACACACACCAAGTTCCTATCCTGAGGCTAAGGGTGTGTGTATCGGTGTGTGCGTTGTGGAGCACTCCTCCCTCCTTCATAAAACTCCTCCTCACCTACATCCACTCACAGTCTACCTGGGACTTTTGTCTGCACCATCTGGACTCTCTGGGTTGTGAATCGCTTGACTTTCATACAAAGACTGGGACTGTTCTTCAGTCATGGTTCGGGTTTCACTACCCGTGTGTGTGTTGCTTCTGTGTGCGGTGAGTACAGGAGTTTCTGGTCTCTTTTTTTATCTGCTGTGTGTTTTTTCAACCATTACAGACAGAACTGCTCATTGTCAATGCTGTTGAGGGTCTGAACTAAAACAAGGATATGTCATTTCTGGTTTTTCATTTGTCAGTGGCTGTAATGGACACTGTGAAGCGAACTTGATTCTGGCACAAAAAGGGCAGACTGCTTGTTATCTGAGCTACCTGTAGGCAAATAAGGTGTTTCTGTGCAGGCCTGTGACATTTTCAGAAGTTCTTAATACTTATCCAAGTCGTATCTAGATCAGATACTCTCATGATGAATCCTTGAGTTTAGATGTGTTTACACACTCCTTCACTTCATAGGCTAATTATCTTGTTCATGTTGAGCCAAACAAAATAGTTGGTTGCCACGGCAACATGGCATGGGCTCTGCTGTCAGACAGAGAAATGGCATCATTTCTCATTCAACAACTTGATAATGTAATATCTGAGCTGCACTACATAAAGTAATGTGTTGAATCTAAAAGGCTCACAATCCTGCAGTGTCTTATTTTAACAAATGAAGCTACTTCAGTGTTCATGATAATTTTACATAATGTGAGTGTGTAATTGTACACTAACATGAATTATACATCTTCCACATACTTTTTTCTCTTTGCTTTGTACCTTGAATTATACATATTCCACATACTTTTTTCTCTTTGCTTTGTACCTTGTGAGGGAGGTTCTCAACATGTTTTCAGCCAAGGACTATTCACAAGATAGACCAGGGCCCTCATCATGCGTTTCCATTTGGAATAATTTGGCTGTTTATTCCACTGCTATAGTCTTAATTGTGCAAAAGAACAACGCAGAAGAAATGTATTAGAGATAAATTATGAATCTCAACACAAAATACCTATAATTGACAGAGTTCGTTAGATTAGCATGTAGTCTATTAAGTATTTTAGTCTGAAAAAATTAAATATTATTCATTGATAAATGAATGGATCTGAAATCTCTTCCTGGCCACAGAGGCCCATTTAAAAATGACTGCCCTATGAAACCATGCTCTTGTCATATTAATGATTATGTGGTCAATGTGCATGCAGATTATAAAAATGTATTTAAAACATCTTACATCCTTATGGCCTTTTGACATCTGAAAAACCAAAGCAGCAAATAATGTTACTGCATTAAGTCGCTGAAATTAAAAACAAAAAGTCATGTTGCCAGTATAACGATTAAATAATTGACTCTGTAAATTAATTAAAATATCAAAGTATATTTGTCCTGAAACCAGCTCGAAGCACAACACGCTGACTCTATGGATCATACGTTGAGCTTTTGCAGAAAATTGCAAATATCTTTGAGTTGAATTTGACAACAAATTACAGGCTAGAACTTCTTGTGAAAATCCAGTGTTATTACTAACAGCTCAATTATGTGATCAACGAGCTCATCAGGAATCAAGTGGGTGATTTCAACAAGAACAGGTTAACACAGCAGTGTTATGGTGTTATGTGTATAGACTCAAAACAACGTGAAATAATTCTTAATAAGAAGAGCCATGACCTTATACAGATATTTTCTCAGAATTATAGTGAAGACAAATAGTTCCTGTGTGTTGATTCAGTACATACTTCTCTCTCACAGAAAATATGTGAGACCACTCCCTTCCCATTTTCTCATCATACTTTGTTTTATCCTGACAAGCCCGTACATTGACTGAATAGAGGAGGCTTAGTTAAAAGGAGTGGTTGTAGGGTGTGTCGGCCTGTCCTCTGAACACAAACAGCTACACAGTACCATGACAGGTGGCTGCTTTAACACATAGGCCCTCACAATATCTTAAATCATGCTGTGTTTCTATCATACAGACTAAATTATGTTATTCAGTATTCTTTATTTTATATTATTTATTTATTTATTTATTTATTCTCTATTTTGTCAGACTCCTAACAAGTTAAAATGAGTGTCTGTGAAAATAGAATTCAATTTGAGTACTAAAACATAGCATAGCATAGCTCATTCTACTCTCCAACAGCAACCGGACTACAGGTCGGTCCCACCCTCTCTCTCAAATTTCAGCTTGGCTGAACTTTGCAGGGGCAGCAGGAAGTGAATGCACCTCTACATCGTCTTTGTTTACATGAGTGAGGTGCAAAAAGTGAGACCTCTTCCCATGACTGTGTGGGCATGTACAGACTGTGCTTAAGTTACATCTCATTGACAATCGCATGTTTGTTTTATTCTTGTTAGGACAAGACACCAGACAGATTTCATTATTTTTATGGTCATAATAATTTTTCCACTGAACTCAACCATCTTCAAACCGGTTGGAGCTCTAATCTGCCAGAATTTGTGTGTGGGAGTACCTTCATTTTCTGATTCACGCCAGAAACGGAATATCTCTGGTCAAAACACATTTGGATGAAATATAATGCACGCAAGAGTGTATCAGTGTACCAGGGTAGTGCTGAACCAATTCGCCAGACTGTCCACATCCCTCTTTACAAAAAAAAAAAAAAAAAAAGTTGTTTTTACGGTAAAAAACTGGAATCTCTGTGATTGCCAGAATTATACCATAATAAAGTAAATACAGTATAACTTTTTCCTCATATTATGGTAAAAGGATGTTAGTACGATTGGTTTCAAGATTGCTGTTTTTGCCATATACTGACATGAAAATACCGTATAAATAAAGAATATGCCATAAAATATTACAATGTTTTACCATACAATTTACGCTCTCTAATATAAAATACTTACTCAAATACTATTCTGTATAAATTCCCTGAAATGCCGTAAGGTTTTGAAAAGACTTTGTTTTACTGTACACAATAACAGTTTTTTTACAGTCTTTTACTGTTATGGTTTGAAAAATCTACAGATATTTTATACAGTATAATGTAACCTTGCGCTCTCAGTGTTAGTTCCTCCATCCAACCAGGTTCAACTGAGTCTCACCTTTGGTGATTTGTCATATTAGCAAACAGTGAATTGTGCTGTTAGCACGCTCAGATGAAATAGACATGAAGAAATTCCTGCTGGGCTGTTGTTTAGCTCAGTTGGTAGAGCGTCTGCCGCATGTACAAAGGCTCAGTCCTTGCCGCAGCGCCCCAGGGTTCGAATCCGGCCTGTGGCCCATTGCTGCATGTCTCTCTCCCCACATTCCTGTCACTCTTCGGCTGTCTCTGTCAAATAAAAGCTTGAAAAAAAAGGTTAAAAAAAACAAATTCCTGCTGTCCAAACTAGCAGAAAAAATGACAACAGCCATTAACCCTCTGTTGGTCACACTGCCATAGGCACCTGTCATAGCCTTCAAGCAGACACCAACTGCAGTGTAGAAAGCTTATTATCTGCACTTAACAGTTCACCTTTAGTGACACTCATAACAATAGCTCAGTTACAATAATTATATTACTTTTGATAACATGCTATGGAAGCAATGAGCAGCTTTGCCAAGCTGGCATTTCTACAGTTTTAATAGGATGACAAGGACTTTACATCTTTTGTCTTTTAAAATGAAAAATATCACATATCAAAAAATATTTCAAAACATAAAATAAAATTAAAAAATAAAAATAATGATTTATTTTATGTTTTATGGTTTTATTTTTGGTACACGGTATCAATGGACAGTTGTGAACATACAATATCAGCCGTTTCCTCTTCCCTCATCATAAATTAAGGACAAAAACCACAAATAGTAGCTAATGGTTGTGTAATAGGGGCTTATGTGCAAGGATGTTGACTCGTTCAGCCGGAGGTTTTGTGGCCAACCTGACAAATTCCAAACATTGGATTTCCTGACAATGCAACGCGTGGCAGTGCTTTAGCTTGACTCTCTTACACAGATTAGCAAATGCTAGCAAATTCTACATAGAAACTAGGAGTGTACTTGCTGTGAGACTGAGTCGTCTTTCAGGAACATACCTGACAGCACACACTCATTCAGGAAGGAATCTAGCAAGTTGCTGTCGTGACTGTTTACAGCTTTCAAAGTTTCTCCCAAAATGCACATTTTGTAAATTTTTGTACAATTTTACCCCTTTCTGGAATATCTTGTTTGCAGACCTGAAATGATATGCACTGGGCCACTGATTAATCTGTCGAACAAGGGTTCATTGTGAAGTAATCACATCTATTGTATTACAGCTCCAGGCTATTGCTGTGGTGAAGGCCGTCTGGATCCCCCCGAGGAAACCATTGAAAGAAAATACAGACTATCATAACTCTGTTGCCAAGGTGAGTCATTGGTCTTTGTCTGCCAATGCCACTGGCTAATGCTACCTGCTAACTTTGACTTAGTCATTGCAGATTCAACATAACTTAGTACAATGTTATCTTGTAACACACAGAGAGGATATGTAGCTGAAGAAGCCCTAATGTAGTCATTGCTCTGATGTCAGTGAAACAAGAACATTTCTTAATTTCTTAATAAGACTGATATGCAAAAAAACAAAAAAAACAAAATGTGGACTATTCAATTTAAAACATTTTCAGGAGGGACATCAAAATTGTTTATTAAGAATTGAAGGTGGAAGGGGTTAAACTACAGATTAGAGATGGAGATGATTTGCATCCTCCAGAGAGACATTTGGTTAATGCAAAACTTAATGAAACAGTATATTTAGGTCAAAATTAAGAATTGATTTCAGATATTTATCTCAATACAAAAAATGTTAGTTAGAAAATGTTCAGGCTCAGAAAACTAGTCCTTTTTTTAAATGTGTACACCATGCACAGTGCTAAGATAATGAAAAGAAAGCTTTGGTATTACTTGCATTATTTTTTTAAGGAATTTTAAAACATTGCCTTCAAATACAACCTGTTTTAAGTATTAACACCACAATGATTGTATTGTACTTGTCCATATTGAATACATCATTACAACTAAGTGAATTTCAAGGCTAGTCGCCTCAACCATAGCTAATTCCAGTCAGTATTTTTTACATTACTTACCCAGTTTGTGAGTTTACTATTCATGAGACACTCAGGTTTTATGAACCATGACCTGAATGTAAAACCTGTAAGAAGACCTTAGATCAATAAAAACTTACTTATATATATGTGGAAAGGGTATGAGAGACATCTCCAAGGTTTTCTATCTACAGTCAGACAACTTGTCTACAAAATCATGTGACTGAGAACTGTTTAAGAAATTTGACTGTGTTTAGCTGAATCAACTCTTCTTATCTGTGTTTCAGATTCATTCAGATTTTGATGATGGCACCAATAATATTCTCTACTCTCTGGAAGGCATCGGTGCAAACCAGTATCCCTTCCATGTGTTTGTAGTTGACCCTGAATCTGGAGAAATCCGTTTGACTCAAAAGCTTGACAGGGAGTACATCTCTATGTACAATGTAAGTGATACATGGCAGATTCTGTTACTTTGATATCACTTTTCTCTTGCTAAGATTCAGTAATTGCTTTTTAGACAGATGACAGATAATGAAGAGAACAACGTTTGAGCTTTCTGTTTCAGCTGTCAGGTGTTGCCAAGTACAGAAATGGGGTGCTGGCAGAAGACAAAGTGGACATAAATTTCAAGGTTCAAGATGAGAACGACAACTCTCCGGTGTTTGGAGACATCCAACAAGGGACGGTGAAAGAGCACAGTGCTGCAGGTTAGTGCTTTTGCTTTAATGTGCATTGTCTATCATGTTTTGTCATGGCTTGATAACCACCAGCAATCGTGTGCATCCTTAAGCACATGCATGGGACAAACAAAATGGGGACCCACTCATAAAAAGCTCCTCAACAGGCCTACAAAGACTCCACAGGGTATTTAGGGTCACAATCATGCTTTTCTATGGGCCCTTTTCTGGGTTGGCTAGTTGGCTTGCACAACAATCGTTCTTTCGTTCATTTGTCACGTTACAGCTACCTAGTCACTGTCGTGCTGTTAAACAATGGCGGGGAGGATACAGGACACAAGTCACATTATTGTGGTGTGTATTTGCTTTCCTAGGTTTTCATATGGTTTGAATTGCTTGTGGCATTTTGTTTGTTATGCTTTGTCAGCTGAAGCAAACCATGTTGCCTTCAGTGTTAAGTGTTTGAGAACCGCTGTCTTTTTTTACAACGCCCACAAGAGGGCTACAGCGCCACCCACTGTAAAAATGAACGAAATGAACGAAATGACTCAAAAAAAGAGTCGTTCAATTTACTGTCCGAGAGTAAGAGATCCTAGTCAGTAAAAAGCTTTGTAGGGAATGGTAACAGCCATAAAGGCAGCCAATGTGTGGCCATAGAAACTGGCAGAGAGTTGCTGGAACCACCTTATAGGTGGTGCTCACAGTTGGTGCTCCTATGGCTTTTCCCACCCATGGAAGACCAGGTATCCCACCTAGGGCCAAACCCTAGACTCCACCCTGTCTGAGTCGATTAAAAAATTGATTTTGCAAAGCAGTTTTTATGCAAATCCTATTTTATTTTAAAAAAGAAACTGACTTATCACCCTTCAAGGCCTCAAGAATTCATATAATGTGTTTTGGTGAGAAGCAACAAAACACCAAAATTACACTGGGCATATTTAAGTTTGACTGTTTCAATCATTCATTGACTATTATCTACAGGCACTTCAGTTATGAAAATAAATGCAAACGATGCTGATGAACCAGGGAATGAGAACTCTCAGATTGCCTATTCCATCATCGATCAGAATCCAGCTCATGACATGTTCTACATTACCAGTGATGGGACCATCTATGTCAAAGATTCTGCCCTGGACAGAGAGGTATGCTACACCAATGCATCTACAAGGTTAATGCCAATTCCAGAAAACATGTCTGTGTGGGTTCTCTCTGTATACTCCAACTTCCCCCCACAGTCCACAAGCATGCAGGTTAATCAGAGACTCTAAATTGTCTATACAGTAGGTACGAATGTTAGGGTGAATTACTGTTTCTATGTGTCAAGCCCTGTGTACCCCGACAGGTGTACCCGTCTCTCACCCAATGCCCCCACAATTCTGATAAACATACACGTTAAGGATACAGTTAAGGAAAGTGGATGGCTGGATGGGTGGCCACAGCTGCAATCATGCAGCAAACAAATATAGATCATAGTGTAGAACATCTTTCAGAATCCACACCTTACATTAATCCAATCTCACAGAAATGTCTCTGTATCTGTAAGTAATTATGACCATTCTCTACTATCAGACAGTAAGTCAGTACACTTTGACGGTGAAAGGTCAGGACTTAAATGGCAAACCAGGAGGAAACAGTGGAACTGGCACTGTTGTCATTAAAGTGGAAGATGTGAATGATCACCTCCCCACACTGGAAAAAGAGGAGGTATGTTCCTTTCTTACACTCTTGTATGTCTCACCCATGTTAATATATTAACTGTAAAAAAAAGTTTCCATGAGGTTATTTAGGACTGCCTAATTTCAGATTTCAACAAAATACTAATCAACATATGCTAAAACAAACAGTGCTGAAATTAACCCTGTTACTTTCATCTCATAATGTGTTTTTCTTACAGTATCAGGGCAGCATTGAGGAGAACACACAAGGTGTGGAGGTGATGAGATTAAAAGCAGAGGACCTCGACCAGAAGGGCACAGACAACTGGGAAACTATATTTGACATTGTCAAAGGCAATGAGGCGGGATACTTCAGCATTAAAACAGATCCCAAAACCAACGAAGGGATCCTAATGCTCGACAAGGTATTGTTGAATGAACAACACAGCAGTGTTATGTAGCAATTTTAAGAAGAAATACTGTATATGTGTTGGTTTCCCAGTCATTTGTGTTAAAAATGTGTTGCAGTGATCTTGCCTGACAATTAATGAAAACAAGTAACTTCATGATTACCACAGTTACTTCCAGAGAAATGCACAAGGCATCCCTACAAACTGCAATGCTAATCTCAGATCAAGTTTTTATCCCATCTCTTAATCAACAGTGCTTTTTATGTGTCGACCAAATGAAAGTGTGATATCCATGGAAAATAGCTTAACATATTGATGTACACAAAACACAGTATCTGCCGTTCAGTCCTTGTTGTATTTAACACAGTGACTCATGTATTGACAGATGTTTTAGGTTATCATTGTAATTACCAATGTGTGTTCATTATTTCATTATTTATGTGTCATTTCAGGCTGTGAATTATGAGGACGTGAAAAACCTTGAACTGGGAATAGGTGTGAGAAACAAAGCACCATATATTGGACCTGAGGGAATTAGTGGAACTAGTATAAATTTCGGAGGGGGAGGAGGTGGAGCAAGTGGAGGAGGGGAGGAGGAGGAGGAGGTGGAGGAGGAGGAGGAGGAGGAGGAGGAGGAGGAGGAGGAGCAGCAGCAGGGGGCAACTGGGGCTTCATCTGGAGGATCATCATGGCAAAGTGGATCCACATTTAAAACTTATCCAATCAAAATCAACGTGAAGAATCAGCCTGAGCCGCCCAGTTTTGAGCCTAAAGTCAAAGCTATTCCCATCTCAGAGGGAGGCCACACCATCAACATTAAAGATGTCATTGCCAAGTATCCTGCAATAGATGGAGACACTGGAAAACCAGCTGAAAATGTCAGGTGAGTGCATAAACAAACATACACATGAAAGCCACTGCAGTTAAAACTACAGCATCAGCTTAATTCTCTAAATCCAATTACAGCAATTAACACGGCTTATTTCTACTGTAGGTATATTAAGGGCTCGGACCCTGGCAACTGGCTAACCATCGATCCAAACACAGCTGAGATCAAACTGAACAAGATGCCTGACAGAGAATCTAGTTTACTGGTTAATGGGACATATTTTGCTGAAGTACTGTGCATTTCAGAAGGTACACTCTTCCTTCATACAGTATATCTGCATTTAGATGTTTCACATGTCAGACTAGAATGCTTAGTGAAAAGTACATAACATATCACATACCCAACAAAGCAAATGCTAAATGATGTGTTCTTATTTTTGTTTTTCCAACACAGACATGCCTGCTAAAACAGCCACCGGTACCGTAGCCATCCAGGTGGAAGATTTTAATGACCACTGCCCCACCCTAACCAGTGACTTCCAGACTATGTGTACCACGAGTGACTCTGTAATCGTGAATGCTAAAGATGAGGATTTTTTCCCTAACGGACCTCCTTTCCACTTTGTCATCATCCCAGAGGGCACTAAAGGGAAATGGCAGGTGGAGCATTTAAATGGTGAGGAGAATACTGGCAATTACTTAAAAGTTATGGTGGATAGATATAGAATTTTACAAAGAGAAAGGCTTGGTATTGGGTTGGTACAGGGTTTAAAATTTGCACTACATTTTTTTAGACCTAGTTGATTACTGGAATGTCTGGAGCCTTGTTTTTAAAATAGAATGTGGAAAACCCACATTCACGGTTGAGCATTTAATCCAGGCTAGTGTTAAGCATAAAGCATATTGATTTTTTGTTTTACCCCTTTCATATATGTTTGTATTGTTTCCGGCAGACACTGCAACTATCCTGAGGGCCCAGGAGTCCATGTGGCCTGGTGACTATGAGGTAGAATTTCTGGTGAAGGATGAGCAAGGACATCATTGTCCAGAACCACAGAAAGTGAAGGTCCAAGTTTGTACCTGTGAGGATGGAGTGGCGTGTGGAAAAAGAGGTGCCAATGGTCAATCCAGCAAAGGAGCAGAGTTTGGACCTGCAGGCATTGGACTGCTACTCCTGGGCCTACTGCTCTTACTACGTATGTATAATGTGATGCTCATTCTGATAAAGGGTTGTGTATTCAAACACCTAACACCTTCAGTGTGCTCAAGACAATCCTAAAACAGGTTGAGTTGAGTTTAAATCCAGATTATTCTAAAGAGATCAGTGGAAATAACTCAAAACACAGACTAAAACTGTCATATACAGAGTACATGTCTTTTCAAATGTGAAATAATATGTATAACATAATGATATTCATACGTGGGGCTCCAATTCTGAAAATAAATGTTCTAAACACTACAATTTACAGTATGTCACCCACCAGCTGAACACTTTCATCCACATATGGTCATGTTTGCCTGTGAAAAGCCAAGATGGCAACACACAAGACATATTACAGTGCATACAACTTACATTACAGTTGTTATAGAAACACCTAGTGTTGCTAAGAAAGAGCTAAAAGGTTACCTATGACAAGAGAAGCCATGACCAGGTCGTATTGTGCCAATTCAATTGTAACTGCACATCATACTGTGGAGGCCCAGACCAGCAACAAAACTTTGTTGTTTGTCTTTACAGTCATTCCTCTGTTGCTGCTCTTCTGCCAATGTGGGGGGGCTGCAGGCCTCCCAGGGGGCTTTACTGAGCTGCCTTTTGATACCAAATCACACCTCATTAACTACCGCACTGAAGGCCAAGGAGAGAACACGGTAAGACCAACATATTTACTTTTTTAACACATGACTTTCACCGTGGAGGGTGGGAAGGTCTCAGTACATACTGGATATTTGTTATTGAGATGAGTTTATTTTTGTAACACTGTTAAAAAATACATATCTTATCTTATTATTTTATTATTATGCTGTCTGCTTGAAAGTTACAAAAAGTGATTTGACCCCTAGGCTGCAGAATAACCGTTGACTTTGTTCTTACATTTGGATCATTATAGGAGGTGCCACTTCTGAACCTGCCAACACAAATGGATGGAGCATTAATAGATATGGGCATAGCTAAACAAAGTTCAATGGTGCCCATGGGAGGATTTGATTTCCAGAAATCTGTCACTTCCATGGATGGGATGAATGGGGGAACCTATCATGATGGTTTTACAAGTGTCCACAGAGAAGGGACGTTCGGGATGATGAACCAGCCAAGTGGCAGTGGCTTCTACGGAAGTGGATTTGAACGCAGAGAATCAGCAGGAGGTGGAGACGTTTCTGATGGCATGGCTTTACCAGATCACTTCCTGAGACAGTACTACAGTCAGGTGAGGATTTGTTTAATTATTTCTACTCTTTGCTTCCTATAACCCATAGCAGGCATTTGTTGTTTGAACATAATCATTTTGATGGTTTTGTAATCTTTGGAGAATGAATCAAATCAGATAGAAGAATTATAACTGGAAAAGGAAAACTGCAGATTTCCTCAACAAGAAAATTACTATATGTACTTATGCTGTCAAAACATACTCATGAATATGTTTAAAGGAGCCCTTTAAGCTAATTTACTTTGTGTTCATGGACATACCAACAACACAAACTTAACCATATAAACCCAGTTGTAACATTTTTGCTACATGAGTTTCTGTGACCAGTATGTTATCAACAGGATCAGTATTTTACTGAAAAACCTGTTGTATACAATTTGACACAAGTCTTCTGCCCCCTGGTGGATTTTTATGTGTCCTGCTGACTTTGAATGCAAAATCTAAAAAGGCTGCCTTCATTTAGTGATTGACAAAGCTTTTGGCAGGGAAACGTTTGCTAATCTTTGAAAAGGTTATCATAAGCGTAACATGAATGTTGTTACTAATCTTCCAATATAGATTTGTACTGTATGAAGCAACTTATTGTTCAGTCCTATAACTTCATTATTCTATAGTAATTCATGTCCAAATAATGCCATCTTTGTATCAAATACAATAGAGCAGAAATTAAAGGTAATTCATCTGTAAATGTGTTATTTTACTCTATTACATGATGCAATCTGCGTTATGCCTTCCAAAGATTTGGAAGATTTAAATGTCATCTTAAGATACATTTTGAGTGGAAACTGAGATATTTAGGTGTTCACAAAGTGAATCAAGGTTGTAAAAAGACCAAAACTGATTGAAATGTTGTTTTTGTTTCTAAAAAAAAAAAAAATTGTCACATTCAAAACATTGGCATAATTTCTTTGGCATAAGTTTGTCACTAAAAATTTATATAAATGCCAAAAAGGTAACCTTGGTGATCATTTCCTTTTTATTTATATTCAACAGAAGGTGGCCAGAGGAGATGAGAACTTTGGAGTGAAGGATGTTCGTTTGGTTTATGACTTTGAGGGCCAGGGCTCCTCCGCTGGCTCAGTGGGCTGCTGCAGCCTCCTGGAGTCTGACAACGACCTGCAGTTCCTTGATGACCTGGGGCCAAAGTTCAAGACCCTGGCTGAGGTGTGCGGAGGCAAGAAGATCTCAACTGAGGTCAAACAAGTTTTCAGTCCTCCGCCCAGTACTTCCATCAACACTCAGAGCACAGTGTCAAATGTGGTGACTACCCAACAGCGGCCCCCTCCACCCCAGCCTCAGCCAACTGTCCCCAAAACAGAGCACACTTTGATCAGGGAGACATCTGAGCGTTCTCAGATGGTGAATGATAGCACAGCCATGGTGAGGGAAGGGATGACCACATTGAAGAAAGGAATGACAAATCAAGGCCAGATGCTACTGCTACAGCAGCAGCCCGTCTACTACACCACCACCCCAGTGCTTCAGCCAATGCAGTATGTAGTCCAGCCACAGGTTCAGAACACCATGGTGCTGGCTAAGGCACCAGCCACCAACCTGCAGGACATGGTACTGGTTAACGGCACCCAGACCGGACCTGCCCAAGGTATGGTCATTCAGGGACAGACAATGATATCCAACGGACAAGTCCAGGGTCCGAGCATGATGCTGGTGGACAGAAGCGGGGTCCAGGGGGGTGGTGTCAACCTGATTCACACTGGCAACCTCTCTGGCTCACAGACCATGATGGTCGTAGAAGGAAAGGTCCCTACAGGGTCAATGAAAGTGCTGAAGGGGAACCAGACCTGCTACGTGCCGGGAGGCACCCTACAGCAGGGAGGGATTTCAGGATCTCAGGGAGTCTTGGTGGTTGGAGGACCAATAAGCAATGGGGGACAGCTGATCCAGGAGGCAGGAGGTCTGTCACAGATGAGTGATATCTCTGGATCTCAAAGAGTTCTCCATACTAAGGGCATCACATCCACTGGATCTCAGAACCACGTGGTGGGTTCATCTACCACCACAGTGAAAACAACACCTATCCACCGCAAGGTGGTGGTGCAGGAGACAAGAGAAATTCACTGAGGGAGTGACTGTTAGAACAACAGAGAACTTTTTCAGTGCTAATAAAACTGTTCCTCTGGCCTGGTCTAGGTGGTGATGGGATGCTTGTGGACTAATGCAAGACAGCTAATGGAGTGATACTGCTTCCTTTAAGTTTGACAAAATGTTTGTCAATGACTTTACCCTGCCCCACATTTCTACTGCCATGAAGGTGGCTCAGATATAAAGCACTGCAGCACAATTATCTCCAGACATCCCCTTCAACCTTTTTTGGAATGTATTTCATACAAACACTTCGTTTATTACTTTTTTTTTAAGTTAGTACATTCTCATGTTATGTTTAATGTAGGGTTACAGTTAGATGCTTTCTGTTTGTCGTTTTGCACAAATAACAAAAGTAACACCAAAAAAGTCATTGGAACATGTTGTTTTTTGGAAAATTACTTTTTGCTATGGATTTTGTTGCTATATATGTATATCTGCTGTGCCCGCTGTCATCACAAATGGGCTTGTGTCTTCCATATTTTTAAATAGGGGCATGAGAAAGGGAGAGTCTTGCTAGTTATATTCAGGATTGCGCTTGAACCTCTTGCTGCAGTTATTAGATGAATATGGAGTGTCTTGGAGAACAGGGGAAACTTCCAAAATAAATAAATAAATAAAAATACTGTGTGATCACGTCCCTCCTGTGTGGTCTGTTCCCCGTTCTTACAGCATCCATCGGAAATTTCAACCTAGTGCTCATACAACATTTTTGAATGAATCTAATCATACAGCATCATACATACATCTTGTTTAATTCTGTCACAAATTGTTAACAGATTTAATGGTCGCCCGCTGTCATCACAAATGGGCTTGTGTCTTCCCCAATAGGGGCATGAGACAGGGAGACTCTTGCTAGTTATAGTCAGGATTCCACTTTAACCTTTTGCTGCAGCTTGCAGATGGAATATAAATGTTCTTGGGTATCACTGTCTGTCCTGTGTGGTCTGTTCTCTGTATAGTAGATTTATTATTTATTTTATTTAATGGGACTATGTACAGTATTAAACATAAACGGTTACATTTGATGTACTGCACCAGAGTTAGGTTACAGCGACTTTTCATCTGCAGTACCATTGGCAGACACAATTAAAACATATTAAAGCACAATAACAAACAGTACAAAGCAAAAAACACACAGGACACATAATACAAAATACAAAGTTACACACAATAGCACCTAACATACACCCACAATGTCAGTGGCTACAGAGCTGAGTATCCTTCAGCAGACTTTTTGATTTGGTTTTAAATGTACTGATGGAACTGCAGCGTAGGGCATTCCACTGAGTTGTGGCTTTCACAGAGAAGGATGATTGCCCAAATGTAGAGCGACAAAATGGTATGGTACAATCTCGCACAGAGGATATTCTGGAGGATCTAATAGAGCTTACTGAGCGAGTATACAAGTCACGTAGTGGAGGAGGGGCCCAACCATTTAAAATTTTATAAACAAGGCACAAATTTGAAAATAATCTAAAATTCTCAAAGCTCAGTAAATTGTATTTTTCCAGTACCCTACAGTGATGGAAATGCATTGGCTTTTTGTCTAGAGTTTTTAGAGTTTGTTTGTATATGGATTCAAGAGGTCTTATGGTTGTTTCTCCAGCCTGCCCCCAACATGTAATACAATAAGACATATGGGAAAGAATCATAGCATGCATAAATATCTTGGCTGATGTAGAGCCCATTTTCCAAATGTTCACTTTAATGCTCACAAACAGTATGAAGTTCTTTCACATGTTATATCTTATGCCATCATGCCACATCACAGCCACTGTTTTGAAGATTGGATCAGGCTGACTGGTGCATTTTTCCATCACTAACAACTTTGTTAATTTGCTCTGCATTTAAAGAATATTTATATTCACTTTACTGTAGAACATGTCATACCCATGCACAGAGATTAGAGTTGTAGATTTATTCAATTAAAACAGCCAAAACAGTGTTGTGTTGTGTTGTGTTACTACAGAGAAGAGATTCTTGCTTTTTTTTTTTAGGCCATATTGAGGCATCAGTATTAAATCAGGACTGCTTAATAATCAGTTAATAACTGGCATTCTCTTAAAATATGCATTAGGTTCCACTAGCTACCCTGCAGATACAGATACTATTCTCTTCCAGTCCATATGGAAGGTGCTAACTCCAAAGGATTATCCAAGGAAATACATATCTGTTTAATTCAGTCAAGAATTGTTAATAGATATATTGGTCTCCTCTTAAAGCGTAAATTATTATTATTTTTACACTTTGTATTGTCTCTCGCTACTCTCTTGATATTTTTACATCTAACTCTGAGAATTAAGGGTTTCGTTAAGCCTTATATAATCAAAACATTATTAGTTACATATTAGTTAATTAAAGTCATCTGATGATTTCATGTCATGATTTGATAACTAGGAGGAGTTTTGTTCTTTGTGTTCACTAATTACAGATGGGCACCAGGTGTCATTAGATCATGCACGGTTAGTCTAGGTTTGCATGTGATGAAGAACACCCTGTTCTCACTGCACAACCAGACAAAACCTGACAAGAAATGTAAACAAAAGTATTCAATAACAACCCAATAATAACCACACCCTGCCTGTCTGGTTTCTGTCAACTACTTTAATTACACAGTACCACAAAATTCTTCTCAGTTGCCAGTAATATGTCTGGACTTGAGTAAGGCCTTGATGCTTGGTATGAACATGTTCTCATATCTGTCTGTCTGTCCTTAATTATCACAACTGCAGAATTCGCTACAAACTACACATCCACTGTAACTATAAAATATAAAAGTGAGCCATAGGCTACAATAACATCGTAATTATTTGTATCTAGGTGTACATAATATGTATCAATTCACTGTAATGATGCCAAACAATCAAAATGTTCAGAGAGAGGTGCACTGACTAGAGATAAAATACTGATAAAATACTGTATTGGTAATTGGTTACTTGGGTATCACTGTCCCTCTCATGTGGTCTATTCTCTGTATAGTGAATGTAGAGCCAATTCTTCAGAGGTTCACGTTAGATACTGACAGTCTAAGTCTTCAAGTCAAGTCTTCCTTGTCAAGTTCCAAGTTAAGTTCTTAAGTTAAGTTAAATTAGTTTGAACCTCCGTAAAAGATATGTAAATAGTAACAGTCAGACCAGGGCCTTTTCATTAGCCCGAGTTTCATTTTCATTTTTAAGGTTGAATCCTGAGGCTAAGGGTTTGTGTGTGTGTGTGTGTGTATGTGCAAACTCCTCCTAGCTTTCATCAGCAACAGTCTGTCTGGGACTTTTGTCTGTTCCATCTAGACCAGGGGTGTCCAAACTTCTTTTAAAGAGGGCCAGATTTGACAATGTAATGTAAATAGTTTTTTGAAAATCTGAAAACACTTTGATAGTGGGACTGTTCTCCAGCCATGGCTTGCTTCTGTGTGGTGAGTACCGAAGGAGTTCCCTGTCTTTTTTTAATTTTTTTTTTTTTTACTATTTATTGCGTTTTTTTGAACTGCTCATTGTCTCATTGCTGTCTGATAATACTTTTTTAGGGAGGTCTGAACAAAAACAAGGATATGTCATTCTGTTTTTTTTATTTGTTAAGGTGAACTTGATTCTGGCACAAAAAGAGTGCACTGCTTCTTATCTGAGCTACCTGTAGGCAAATATGGTGTTTCCACCACCATGAAGGCCAAGAACCTGTGACATTTTCAGAAATTCTTAACACTGAAAATTAATTAATTAAATAGTATTTATATAACTAGAACTCAACCCTGTTGAAACCGGGTGGAGCTCTAACCAGCTAGAATTACTGAGTGGGAGTACCTTCATTTTCTGATTCACGCCAGAAATATCTCCAATCTCCATCTCAAAACACATTTGGATGAAATACACTGCTCAAAATTAAAAGGAACACTTTGAAAACACATCAGATCTCAATGGGAAAAGAAATCATGCTAGGTTATCTTTCCTGATATGGACTGGGTAATGTGTTAGGAACGAAAGGATGCCACATCATTAATGGAAATGAAAATGATCAACCTACATAGGGCTGAATTCAAAGACATCCCCAAAATCAAAGCAAAACAATTATACGGCAGGCTAGTCCATTTTGCCAAAATGTCTTTGTAGCAACTCATAATGGTAATCAGTAGTTTGTATGGCCTCCACGTGCTTGTATGCATGCCTGACAATGTCAGGGCATGGGCATGCTCCTAATGAGATGAAGGATAGTGTCCTGGGGGATCTCCTCCCAGATCTGGACCAGGGCATCACTCAGCTCCTGGACAGTCTGAGGTGCAAGCAGGCAGCGTCGGATGGACCGAAACATAATGTCCAAGAGGTGTTCTATTAGATTTAGGTCAGTCGAGCATAGGGGTCAGTCAATGGTATCAATTCCTTCATCCTTTAGGAACTGCCTGCATACTCTCGCCACATGAGGCCGGGGATTGTCGTGCACCAGGAGGAACCCAGGACCCACTGCACCAGCGTAGGGTCTGACAATGGGTCCAAAGATTTCATGGTGATACCTAATAGCAGTCAGGGTGCCGTTGTCTAACCTGCAGAGGTCTGTGTGTCCTTCCAGGCATATGCCTCCCCAGACCATCACTGACCCACCACCAAACCGGTCATGCTGAATGATATTGCAGGCAGCATAACGTTCTCCACGGCGTCTCCAGACCCGTTCACGTCTATCACATGTGCTCAGGTTGAACCTAATGTCATCTGTGAAATCGCAGGGCGCCAGTGGCGGACCTGCCAATTCTGATGATCTGTGGTAAATGCCAGTGGAGCTCCATGGTGCCGGACAGTGAGCACAGGGTCCAGTACAGGATGACGGGCCCTCAGGCCACCCTCATGAAGTCTGTTTCTGATTGTTTGGTCAGAGACATTCACACCAGTGGCCTCCTGGAATAACTGCCTGTCTCCTGGAATCTCCTCCATGCTCTTTAGACTGTGCTGGGAGACACAGCAAACCTTCTGGCAATGGCACATATTGATGTGCCACCCTGGAGGAGTTGGACTACCTGTGCAACCTCTGTAGGGTCCAGGTACTGCACCATGCTACCAGTAGTGACACTGACCCTAGCCAAATGCAAAACTAATGAGAAATTAGTCAGAAAAGATGAGCAGGTAAAAAATGTCAGCAGCCTCCACCTGTAAAACCATTCCTATTTTCGGGTTGTCTCATTGTTGCCCCTCTAGTGTACCAAAACAGATGAAAATGATTAACAACCCCCAGCTACTTATCTGACCAGATCAATATCCCAGAAGTTGAATTGACTTGATGCTATACTCTGATTAAAAAGTGTTGTAATTTTTTTTAGCAGTGCATATTAATAGAATTTAGTAATTCATGCAACACAGGTGTATCAGAGTAGTGCTGGACCAAGTGGACAGACTGTCCACATAGATGTCTCTTACATAGACAAACTACACATAAAGATTAAATCCTGCTCTCCAAACTAGCAGGATGACAGCATCCTTTAACCTTCTCTATCACACTGCCATCACCGGACATGACTGACAGGCTTCATGGTCTTTAAGCGGACACCAACTGCAGCGTATATCAGTGCTATCCATAGTTCTCTAACACAGTGACACTCATAACAGCACGTCAGTTACAATATATTACTTTTATGGTATGGAAGCAATGAGCAGCTTTGCCAAACTGGCAATTCTGCAATTTAAATAGGATGACAAGTTTACATAACTTTTGTCTTTTTAAATTAATGGTATCACATATCAAACTGAACTGGCACCCCACCACCATAGTCTGTTCCATACTGGACCCCATACCCGCCACCCTGCAGTTCCCAAGCCAAATCTCTATGGACTGAGCTACTACCACCCCATTTAAAGGTTTTGTGGCCAACCTGAAAAATTCCAAACATTGGAATTCCAGTCTGTGGCAGGGCTTTAGTCTGACAGACACAAAAGAGTCTGTACAATAGGCTACAGGGTTATGACACCTTGTTAGAGAAGGTATTCATTTTTATATTTTCATTTTACTCTTATTTTTCTATCTATACACTGAATAATCCATCCATCCACTCCCGCCCCCTGTTTTAATTCAACCAGTAGCAGCCGATAGCCGTGCATCAATAAGATTAAGACTTCTGCTTGTAAAAGGAAGTTTTTCCTTGCCACTCTCACCAAGCGCTTGCCAATGGTGAGAATTACTGAGTATCTGTTAGGTGAGGTTTAGATCTGCTTTATATTCAAAGTGTCACAAGATAACTTCTGTTATGATTTTAGCGCTTTATGAATAAAATCAAATTGATTTTTATAACGTCAATTTCCTTCACATGTGACAACATTTTACAAAAATTAAACCAGTTTGGTCATCATTTCTCTTCCATAGAAACTGCATAGTACTCGGACAAATTGACATTATTAATAAAAACATATTATTCCGCATCACCTGATCAATAATGGCGCGCGTCATCCTCCTATATAATGACGTCGGTTATTAAGCCCTGTTTCTCCGCCGGAAGCGGACAGGTAAATGGTGGCGGGCGCATTTCCATACACCCGTAAGTTTTCATCTGCTTGAGTGTGTGCATACATTGAATTAGCGCTGCCAAGTGTGCACCCTTGGCCGCGTTATTGTCCGGTGAGGGGAAGAGGGATGTGTGTGTTGTTATGCTTATTTAGCGCGGAGCAGAAGGGAACGGGGAAAGATGTGTAGTATGTGTGTGTCTGTGTGTGTGCGCTGCGTGTGTGTGCTGGCCGCAGTCAGTGACGGAGCTGCTCCGTCACATTGAATGACATGGTTTTAAATTAACTAATAAACTTAATGTGAAGTAAGTAATATGATTTATGTAATAGTACTAATAAACTCAAAATGACTGCATTCATTTTCACTGTTGGGTTTGGGCAAACAAATTGGCTTTATTAATACAAAATGCATAAACCTGGTTACTACTACACTACTATGTAATGGAAGCACATTAAGTTTATTAGTACTATTACATAAATCTTATTACTTGCTTCACATTAAGTTTGTTAGTTTATTTATCATCATTATTCATCCAAGACAGCCCATAATATCCTGAGCCGTCAACATCTCTTCTTGGGCTGATTTCATCCAGCTCCAGCACCTTACTACTCCAGAGGTTTTTGACTACCTACCAGAGAAATGTACAAGACTTCCCTACACACTGCAATACTAATCTCAGATCAAGTTTTTATCCCATGGAAATTAACTTAACGTATCAATGTACACAAAACACAAAAAACTGCATCTGCAGTCCAATCCTTGTTTTATTCAGTACAGTGACCCATGGCAGGTGTGGCATAGGCAGGTGTTAATGTTATTGTTGTAATTAAAATGTTATTATGATTGTGTCTCATTTCAGGCTGTGGATTATGAGGACGCAGACAAAGAATCCATATTACTGGTCAATGGGACATATTTTGCTGAAGTACTGTGCACTTCAGAAGGTACGCTCTTCCTTCATATGTCTGCATTCAGATCTTTAACATGTCAGACTAGAACTCTTAGTGAAAAGTAGGTATGGAAAGGTGTGACTCATGAAGCTTCAAAGTCTTGTGCTAGTGACTTCTACAAGCAACAGTGTTTAGCCCACATGCCTCACAACATGAAAGTGATAGACTAAATAAAAATGCTAACAATGTTTTCTAATCCTACAATCTGGCTGGCTTAATAAAAATACATGAATATCCATTTATATTTACATTACTCATATCCATTATCATTCAAGAGTTTACCTTTAGCTAACCTGAGGGCCCGGGAGTCCATGAGACCTGGTTTCTATGAGGTGAATTTCGTGGTAAAGGATGAGCAAGGACATGCCTGTCCAGAACCACAGAAAGTGGTGATAGGAGTTTGTACCTGTGAGGATGGAGTGGTGTGTGGAAAACGAGGTGCCAATGGTCAATGCAGCAAAGGAACAGCGTTTGGACTGCTACTCCTGGGCATGCTGCTCTTACTACGTATGTATGCAGCGATTACACCACTAGATTCAACTAAATTCTACACACTGGACCTTTAAGTCCAGTTTAGTCTAAAGAGACCAGTTTTATTCCTACTTATACACCAGATAATAAAAAGAGATGTCATACACAGAGCACATGTCTTTTCAAATGTAAAATAATACATAGGGACTTCAACATAATCATACACTGTTGCCCATAAAGTTGAATAATTTTGTTTTCAGACACATTCCTCTTTTTATTCCTACTTATACACATCAGGTTACACACATTACACAATCCCACAAATATATAGTAGTGCCACACAGAGAGTAAACAAAACTGTATCAGGTGGACAGGCCTGTGAATACTTTTCATATATGCAAAAACTAGAGTCATGTGGAAGAGTAGCTGTAACCAAGTAAGTTATGTCTTTAAATAAGCGAATGTCAAGAGCCTAGGAAGGCTTAATTTCTTATTTTGTACATTTTATATCAGGATACTTGAATTTGATTATTTAAAAACTGTAACCGACATAAAGTATGTACCGAGACAAATAAACTTGTCAGTGCTGTCTAGAAAGAAAAAATATCCAACCATTGTGTGAAGTCAAAGTTGGGTTTACATTTGCTGACAGCACACTCAAGAGGCCAGAATGTCTGACTGGTCAAAACAGAAGTATAACAGCATGCTACTTACATTAGAATTGTTATAGAAACACTTAGTGTTGCTAATAAGGAGCTACATGGTTGCTTATAGACATATCCAGAATGTATCAATTCTAAATGCACATCCTTTTTTTGGAGGCACACACCACCACTACAGTCCCTACATCTTACTTTGGGACCACAACTAAAAAGACTGAAACGTTGTCATTGTTGTCTTCACAGTCATTCTTTCGTTGCTGCTCTTCTGCCAATGTGGGGCTGCTGCAGCCCTTTCAAGGGGCTTTACCAAGATGCTTTTTGACATCAAATCAACCCTGATTAACTACCGCATCGAAGGCCAGGTAGAGAACACGGTAAGACCAACATACTTTCCTTTTTAACACATGACTTTCTCCGTGAAGGATGGCAAGGTTGCAATACTGGTCACTTGTGTGGCTTCTACTCTGAAGCAGAGAATCAGGAGTTGGTGGAGAACTTCATTTAAATATTGCAACTCTTTTCTTCCTATAACCCGTAGCAGGCATTTGTTGCTGGAAAAGGAAAACTGTAAAATTGAAAAGCCTGTTGTATACAATTTGACACAAGTCTTCTGCCCTCTAGTGGATTTTTATGTGTCCTGCTGACTTTGAATGCCAAATCAAAAAGGCTGCCTGCATTTAGCGATTGGCAAAAACTTTCCAGGCAGGGAAACCATTGCTAATCTTTGAAAAAGTTATGGTTAGAGTAACATGAATGTTGTTACTAAACTTTCAATTTGAATTTGAACTGTATAAAGCAACTTATTGTTACGTCATATTATTTTACAGTAAATAATGCTGGAATGTGGAAATAATGCCAAAGTTTGTATCAAATATGATGCAGCAGATAAAAAGGCAATTTATCTGTAAATTCTTGTTTTGATTATTTAATTAAGGTAATTAAAGATTGAAATGTCATCTTGAGATATATTTAGAGTGGACATTGAAATATTTAAGTGTGCTTTTTTTATGTGTGCATCCTGCTCTCATGATAATCACTTGGATGTTGCAATGGCTCACATGCTAAAATTGTCTTTTTTGATCAGGTTTCACTAAAACAGTTCATCCATGGATATTAATCATTAATTAATTAATTTATTTTTTAAATTTTGTCAAAGGGTCCAGTGAAAGAATAAATTTATTCAATAAAATGAACAAAAGTAGAATTTTCATCTTTTATTCGATATCTCAGGCTTCATAAAACTTTATTTTGTGAACATACACCTGCTTCTGATGTTTCTGTTCACTAACAATTAAATTTGCATCATGGATACCAAAATAGATAAACTTGGTGATTCATTTATTTTCTCTGTTTCAACACAAGGTGGCCAGGGGAAACGAGAACTCTGGCGTGAAGGATGGTCTTTTAGCTCATGACTACAACAGACAGCCCTCCTCTGCTGACTCAGTGGGCTGCTGCAGCCTCCTGGAGTCTGACAACCACCTGCAGAAGATCTTTTTTTTTTTTTTGATTATTTTTTGGCCTTTTCAAGCTTTATTTCCAACAGAGACAGCTGAAGAGTGACAGGAATGTGGGGAGAGAGAGATGGGGAATGACATGCAGGAAAGAGCCACAGGTCGGATTCGAACCCTAGGCTTCCGCAGCAAGGACTGAGCCTTCGCACATGGGGCGGCTGCTCTACCAACTGAGCTAAACACCACCCCGACCTGCAGAAGATCTTAACTAGTATCAAACAAGTGTTAAATCCTCTGCCCAGTACCTCCATCAACACTCAGAGCTCAGTATCAAGTGTGGTCACAGCTCAACAGCGGCATCCGACTGTCCCCAAAACAGAGCAGACCTGTGATCAGGGCATACAGATGACCACCACCCCTGTGCTTCCGCCAATGAGGTATGTAGTCTATCCACAGGTTCAAAACACTATGCTGCAGGCTGAATCACCAACCACCAACCACCAACCTGCAGGGCATGGTACTGGTTAACAGCAGGAGGACCAAGAATACTCTACAGTTAAGACAGCATATTGGGTGAGCACCCCCACCTACCACAAGGTGGTGATGCAGGAGAAAATCACTGAACTGTGCTGCAGGAAGAGACACTTTTTAATGCTTTTAAACTTCTGGCAAGGCAGTCTGTCAGGTATATTTATGGGAGACGCTGTGCATGTGCATGTCAGTTTAATGGTGGAGGGTGTGCTGCAGCTGTTTGACAAGAATGAAACTGCCTGAGTCGGCCTCACATTCTGTCGAATTCATGCTGGTGGATAGACTTTAAACCCCAAGATAACACCACAAATACTATACGCCCCAGAATTAGTCAAAGAGAATGTCTTTACCCATGCAGGTGTTATTGTTAGCATATTCTAGTCTGGAGACACAGATGTCTGTTTACACAGATTGGAACGTCAACGGCCAGCCATCTATTATGTCTAGGAAGGCAGCAATAGGTCTCTTCAACTCTGGCCACCACAGTGTTGAGATAGACTGGCACCTACTGTTCCCAATCAAAGCCAAACAATTAATAGTGCCGAGGACCTCAAGGCCCACACATGACCTGTGTAACCTAAGGATAGAAAATTCCATACCAGTATATACACGTCCATACTATAGATTATATTACAGCTTCACATCAACAGAGTGCATGCACCTAAACAACCTCTACATAAGAACAGTACCTAACCTGGGTGTTTGATTTAAAAAGTGGCACTGATAATTATGATACATTGAAATGCATAGTTTTCTAAAAAAAAAAAAATTAAAATAATCTAGACTGTGTGTGACTGGTTTTGAAAAAGAGCAGTAACAGAGAGTTCAGTCCTGATCTTGTTGTCACGTTGCATCATGTTATTTTGAATCGTTATCAGAATTAATTTTTTAATTTACCCAATACTTTGGGTACTTTGTGTTTAGTTCTAATAAGCCAGTGTTGTATGAATGCCATTTTTAGCTTGTTACCCTACTGATGTTAGCAAAAAAACCCCAAAAAAAACACCGTTAAATGACTAGTTTCACTATCACAATTTGATTCATTTGGTCTAATTAATATAATTAGATATAATTAATATCTAATTGATATTTTTTTTGGCCTTTTATTTGACAGAGACAGCTTGAAGAGTGACAGAAATGTGAGGAGAGAGAGATGGGGAATGACATACGGAAAAAGAGACACAGGTCGGATTTGAACCCTGGGCCGCCGCGGCAAGGACTGAGCCTTTGTACATGGGGCGGCTGCTCTACCAACTGAGCTAAATGACACTCAGTCTAATAACATTTGGACAGTCTAAAAGAGCTGCAGGATTAGGATCCAAATTCAAGTCAGAGCACTAAACTAGACTGGCGTTCTGGCTCTTTAAGCATACACACTATGCGTTTATCTGGGTAATTTCTTCACAGCTGGATAGCTTTTTTGGCTTCATGCATCATTGAGCAACATTCATAAAAAAGAACTGAGCCCTGCCCCAACACTGTATCCCAGACTTGTCATAATGGGTACCGCACGACATTGTCAATATTCAGGGTGCATATACAGTATTTATCTACATGCATATCGCATTTAAAACAATATAGGAAGTAGCAACTGCATGTGGGCTTGCTTGTACAATATTTATTCCATTGTATGTGTTTGTATGGTATGGTAGGCATGTGAGTGAATGATACTTTAGACATGAGTAGATCACTCTTGGTTATGGAGGAGGTAAGCTTTCTGTTATTTCACGTTGCCTCTTGTAACATACCGACTATAAGATCCTGCGCAGACTTGTTCCTGCACAGACTTGTTCCTCCATGTTTGCATATAGCAGCCAGTGATTATAGAGATCTCTGTTTTGTCCAACACACTGTACGGAAACTGCATATGTGTTTCATATGTGAGGAAAAGTTTTTATTGTACAGTGCGTCATGTTACCATCCAGTCATGGTTTGATTATGGTTTCTAGACAGAAGCATACTTTTGTGGGTCAAATGTGTCACTCTGTAGAAGATTAATGAAATGTTTCTTGCAGCTTTTTTTATTATTATCCCTCATTGGAGATCAGTTAAACAGGTTGCAACAGGCATGTCAAAGCATGATTGTCGTCATTTTAATGCTACAGGACAACGCCACCTGAAGGAAGTAATAATCAAATCAGAAAGTATCGCAGCTTTCATGACAGCATTTGATGTTACAGTCTTGACTTTGAATTATTGCTGTGATTATGTGTGTGGTTAACTCTTTGGGATGGTTCCCCTTTGAAGCTAAGCATTTTTATGTTGTTGTTGTTGTTGTTGTCTCCCTGCCAAGCTAAATCTGTTACAATGAAATTCTGACGAAAAGTTTTATGCAAAACATGTGAAGAGGTGTGTGTATTTTTCCATCCATCCATTTCAGCTTGCCTGCACTTTGTTTTTGTTTTTTTGTCACCCAGCATGATCGAAACATGCTTGATCTACTTAAGGAGTTCTTATGTTTGCTCTTGAATGAACAGTACATTTTTTATATTTGACAAAAAAAGTTTTGTTACCAGTCACTGTCATGAACAATTTCAGCTCTGAAATTTCAGTCAGTGGTTTATTTTTATTTATTTATTTTTGTTTGTTTTTAATTATATGGACATTTTCATGGTTAAACAACAGTAAAACCAGTGGTTCATTTGTCACTATGCAGACAGATATGGCAGATTTGAATTCTTTCTCAGGCATGTCTAATGGAAAGCATTTATCTCACACTTGATTTCTTTAATAAACTCTTTTGTACACATCGCATACGTCTTACATTACTGATGTATTTAAAACATTTATTCTATTTTGATTCAGCTTATTTCTTACAATGCATTATTGGTTACCGTGATTTTCTGAAGTACATGATCTATGATTTTCACAGTATCTATAATTACTGTAGTTTTTGACCGCTACAATATGGGGACTGTCAAGATGCATAGCAGTGACATACATCAGTGGCCTTAAAGTACACTATCACCCTGGATCCTTTGACAAAAATCCAATGGGATTTTTTTTCATCAGATTTTGGATTATTGCAAAAATCTTATTTTGTCTTATCTTATATGCAAAACACATACTTCATCATCATTATCACTAAGGAAACAGTAAGTACAAAAAGTGATAACTCATTCATCTCGTTAATTTATCTTGTATTGTTCCTAACTTTAGTGGATCATATCATATTGTGTATGAAATTAATCCAAGATCAAGAGCAGACCAAATATTTTAGTACAGCCACAGCATAATGTGGCTTGTTTTTTTAGTCTAGCAGCCCCTAATCGTATAGGTTAAGAAGAGTGATGGAGGAGGAGGAGTCATAAATGTGCCCAAATATGTTTTTTAAATAAAATGAATCTGTATTTTAATGAATTAATGACACATTTAATGACACATTTATGTATTTAATTCCAATTTTAATTAATTAATGACACATTTAAGTAATTATTTAATATTGTATTTATTTATTTAATTTTGGCACTTTTATTCCTCCATATTTCACAGGACAGACACTCTGAAGTAATGAGCAGACACGCTGCCAATTATAATGTGCCTTTCGAATCATCTCAGAAAGATTTGCATGTAGTTGAAACCGGTTTCCCAGCCAAAGATTTGCATATTATCCCAGTCAAACCCTATCAGGTTCCACACAGCCAGCTCATCATCAGTTGCTGGCCTATGGGTTCTAAGATTTTGGCCAATCTTTTGTCTAATATACTTCACTAGAACAAACCACAACTTTAAAGTTAATAGTTTCATTTGGAAATACAGTTATAAATGACAAATGCATATCTATCTATCTCTATCTAAAAGCATATCATCTTTATTTAATTAAAGAAAGTTCTGAGACATCCAACACTATATTTAATTTATCTTATTTTTTAATTTATCTATCGGGCTATCATATGGTGTGCAAATCATAAATCACTCTGAGGCAAGAGGAGGGAACCCTCTCCCAGGACAGACATGCAATAGATGTTGTCTGTAGAGAAAAAAAACAACAAAATCACATTTTGACCTGGAGTAGTCAAAGATAATAGTATCAGGTGCAAGGCCTGAACTCATCTAAGAACTGAAAGAAAGGCCCTGCAAAATACAAGCTGAGTATTCTTAGGCAAATTATGATTTGTGATGTTGGACTGAATTTGACTTGGCTATATTTTTATCAGTCCCTTAAGCAAGTTGCATTGTCAAAGTTCCACTGTTATAAGAATAGTAGGAAATATTGTATATAACCTCACATAGTGGGAGTTAATAAACTGAGGCCAAGAACGGAACCTTGGGGAACACCATACTCAAGCTGAACAGCTGAAAAAAGGCCATTAAACAGAGAACTATTTTAAAATGATAGCTGTCAACAAGCCAGTCTCAACAAATTATAAAATAATTTGTTGATGGTTAAGTATGGGTGGGTAGTGGGTGTACAAAGCTTAGGGATTTGATACCATAAAAATGTATCATGCCTTGTTTTTTCAAGTGTTTGTTATAGAAAAACAAATAAATAAGTTGTCAGTCTTCACGCACATCTTATCAGAACTCTGTGGCTGTCTCAGTATTGGGCTCTGAGGTCAGACTGAAAGATGCAGCTGTTATTTACTAAGGTGACTTAACAGTCTAGGAGTCTGGACCTGTTTTGACCTGATTTTGTCCTCATCACTGCACACAGATGTTTCCACATATTGAGCAACATTTAAGAGAATCAAATCTTTCCATATTATTAGCAATTGAAAATGCTCATTTGGTTTCTGAAAGGGCGCTAACAACTGTTATGCTTTAAACACTTCTATTTAAATGATTGTTTTTTTGTTTCTGTGTGTCATAGAGGCTGCACAAATTACAAAGAATAATGAATGATACACAGAAATCAAATCAATAAAAAGTACAATGGAAAACTGCAACCTGATTATCTGCATAGACTTGAGCAGTAGTTCCCAGGAACTGATGTTCAACTGCCCGATGTGACTGTTCACCACTCCCTAGATGTTTTGCACAATGTGTTATTATCTTTTCATACATATCTCCCTTTACACACCATAACATTCCTCTGTTTTGAATCACGCATTACTGCTTCTGTTCTTGGCGCATCATTTGCAAAACAGATTCACGACAGAGAAAAAGGATCTATGAAAGAATACTGACAGGGGACATTTATTTATTGAAGACCGGGCACATGATGTGATCCTGCTGTGGTATGGGAGTTAGAGCAGAAAACAGTTGCTTCTGAAGAGCATGGACAAATGGACAAATGATGTAAACAACAAAACATTTCTGTCACCATCTTCTTGAATTTTGTAATATTAAGTGTGTATTTAACATATCTGCTGACCATTTTCCAAAGCGTACTGTAGTAGTCAACAAATTCATCTCAAGGTCTACGTACTTGCTTTTTCATTCATCTGTTTGTATCATACGCATCTCTGTCCTTGTCTTTCTGGCTGTGAAACAGAGCTTCCAAAGCTCCCTATTGCATTGAAATTCTTTCAGTCTTTGAAGGCAAATGAATCCAACAGGTTCCATAACGTCAGTCCCTCCTAACCTTGGCAGCAAATATATTCCTTTGAGCTGTAGAACTGTTCTTGAGAAAGTGCATTCACAGATAATGTATGCTTAATATTGTTATAAAGTTTGGTAAATTGACATACAAAATATGCTGTATTTTGTGTCCTGTAATGTAACCAATGTCTAATATCCTTTAATGTTACAAGATTTCCCTGCTGGATATCCATTTGAATATCCATCCAACATTCCTTGATATTCCAGGATTCCAGTGTATACAATGACTTATATATGTCAACCTATCAATAATCCAGCCAGGTTTTCAGCTGAGGGGTGAGGCAGGTTAGGAGTACAGCACTTTCCTTTCACCTTTTCCTAGTATAATAAAGTCCGTGATTTCCTGTTCCTGTTCAATGAAAAAAAACATTTTCTTACTTATGATGCCAAGTGTTTCTGAGAAGTGGTGCTGTGCCTCACGAGAGATTGTTCTGGCCTCACTGATTACTGTACAAAATCACAACAGCTCAACTGTTTTGCCTCAACTCTCTGTGATTTACAATGTTTCCTGACTCCACAGTTGCCCCTCAGCTTTTAACCTCTTTCAGCTCATTGTTTTGAAGAAACTTTACTGCTTTGTTTCACTCCCACAAATCTCATAAACACACAGCAGAAGCTCTGATAAATACATTTAGACAAGCATTTAGTAGCTAATTAGCCATATTGCTTTCTCAGGATTTGGTGGAAACCATCAGGTAGAAATTCTGGAAGTAAATAGGCAGCTGTGCATCAATGCTGTAGTTAAAGTTTATTCTGTTGGAAGACATTTTATTTGACAATTAAAGTGAATAAATCAATGATCATGCATGCATTCTTTACATGTTCAGAACTGGCTCTGAATAATAACTAGCTTTCATTGTGCTACAATGTGGAACACCCCCAAAGTAAGACGGAGTGCTATATTCATGCTTCATAACAGCTGTCACACTCTTTACCACTGGCATGATATAATGTAGCATTGTTTGACTGTTACCTCCTGCTGTATTCTGAAAAATTTCTATGATTCTGTTATTCATATGTGCATAGGAGGAGGAGGAGGGGGAGGAAGTGGGCTGACAGATAATAGAGTGGGGAGGAGCAGAGAGGAGAGAGTGCAGGTGAAATAAGGAGGAGAGGATGATGTGAGGTAAATTTTCCATGCTCTGAGGGCCTGTTGGCATCTGGAGCTACTAACAGCTTACGGCTTCAGTGTGCGTGGAGGAACTCTATTTACTAACTGGATATATATGGAGGGTTTTCCAGCCATGGTTTTACTGCTTCACCTGCCTGTAATGGTGAGTTCACACCTGTTTGTCTGAATGTCTGTCTGTGAGTGTCTGGATGTTTGTTTGTTTTTCTATGATTTTTTTTTTCTTCCCACATTTATCAACAGTTGACATTTCCAGTCTTAAAGTTCATACACTCCACAATGTTAAAGTCACATTCACACTACTTACAGCTCACAGCTCACCCAGCCCAAGTATCATATGGTGCTGTACATTTTGTTCTCTCCACCCCTCTCTGCTTAACCTTGAATGACTTCTCTTTTTTCTCTTCTATATTTTTCTTGTAACCAGGACAAATATGAAAACTGTGTATTATTTCTCCAAGAGGGGATGTAGAGTATATATATATTATATATATATATATACTCTATATATTCTATATATACTCTCTCTATATATATACAAAGGAAACACATTATGTTCTTTCAGATAGCAAGAGCCAAGTGGGAGATGCCAAATCGGCTTTAAGGTCAATCTAGTAGTATATTGCGATCTATTGGATCTCATGCTGTTAACAAAAGCACTGAGGTAGAATTTGAGTCAATAAATGTTACAAAGTAAAGTAGATAAAGTAAAGTAAAATGTCATTACCACTTTGGTAAGAACAGGCCCTGATAACAGAATGAAATGGTTCAAAAAGATTGTTGTTAGTCGAACTACATGAAACTCTTAGTACTTTTAGAGACCCCAGGGTAAGGTATGGTTTTTTAAGCAGAGGTTTAACCACAGCGGACTGAAAGCTATAAGACATATGGTAGAGTAAATAAGTAAAGTAATAGTAGTAGTAGTAGTAGCAGTAATAGTAGTAATGAGATGAGTGATCAGACAAATGTCGTCTTCTCTCTGCAGTTGGGAGGCACTGCAGCCAACGTCCCGCAGCCTAGACGCCACAAGAGGGACTGGGTCATCCCAACAAAGACTCTTAAAGAGAACTTTGAATACAGTAGAGGAACCTACATTGCCAAGGTAAGAAGTTCCTTCATATCATGCCATCTGTGTTTTCACATTGTTAATCTCTTGACAGCATTCAGGTTTTATTGACATGTTTGTATGACCATCTGACAAAAAATGTGCTAAGGGATTTATATTGAATACGTCCTAATATATACCTCATACGGACGTTTGCCATCATAACAATGATTAATTGGATAACTATTGATTAACTCTCCATCCAGCTTCTCACTGGACACTGATGTCCAACAGGACCTTTTAAATGACTATTTGGTAGGGGTTTGCGATGCTACAGAATTTGGTATTGATCCGATACCAAGTAAATACAAGGCCAGTATTGCCAGTACTGATACAGATACTTTTTACCTAAAAAAGCAGCTTATCTACTTTTGTGTAGGGGAGAGCAATATGTCATAATTTATGAATCAATCAATCAATTAATGCTAATTTAGAATGCAAATATAGGAATACTAATGTTCCTCTGACAGTTAACACAAAAGGGTTATTATATTCAGCCATAAGCACATTTCAGGTTTGAGGTATATATCTTCATATAGGAATAGATTTTTCAGTTGCAGTAAATTCAGATTTATTTCATCTGGCTGAATATATTATATTTAATCAGTCTGCTAAAATTACAACTATGATGACCAATTACACTTTGAAAATAACATTAGCTAATGCTGGCAATGACTAAATCTTACTTTCACTTCTAGAAATCAGCTACTTGGATATAATTGACCATGCTGAAAGGCCTCTACTAGTGACCTCTGTCTCGGTGCCGGGGGTCTGGTCCTCCTCCCTCCGTTTAGTACTTTGCAGCTCAGAGTTCTCCTTTGAGTCTTTGTGTGTGTGTGTGTGTGTGTGTGTGTTTGTATAGACTTGTGGTGTTGCCACAGCATCTGATTTCTTTCTTGCAAACATCGCAGGTTGCAGTATTACAGTCTGCACTAGCTGTAAAATACCTCCAAACATTGCTTCTCTTCCTCTCTGCCATCATGCAGCCAGCAGTGCGCTGCCGAGTCATGCGAGTGCAGTGCACACACACAGCAAAGAGAGCATGAGCGAATTGAGAGGAGCGGTGTGTTACCACATGCACACAACCACTGTGCTGTAACAGGAGCTGTGTACTGAACGTAGAGAAGTGAAAGTGACACTTAAATATCGATCCTGTCACGCAAGTATTGATCAATACCGATACCAACATTGGTATCGATACTATCGATATTTTAAAACAATCCATCCACCACTACCATTTGAGCATTTTTTGCCTTTGGTAGCTAGGTGCAGTAGAGAAATGAGGAAATGAAGGATGCAGCAAAGGCCATAATGAGGATGTTATTCGTGGTAGGTATCTTGAGCCACAGGCAAACCTGTTGTAAGGAGGGAAAAAAATATACAATATTTTAATTGTGTTGCCCTGAATTTTTTTTATGCAAATTCTTGTTTCTGGGATAGCTATAAGAAATACAATCTGATAAACAAACATTACTGGAGCAACTAAACCATCAGCAACTTTGATAAGTTAGACTGAGTTATTATTTGATATTATCTCTTGTCAGACTTGTAGTCAAGACCCCCTAAACCAGGGTGAATTAGTTACCTAATAATTTCCAAATCTCTTTGGGTGAGGTTTTTTTTTTGTTTGTTTTGTTTTTTTTTTGGATGCTGTTTTGCAGCTTTTTGCGGTTTAAGTAGAAAAAATGCATTACCAAAGATTTAGCTGACATCACTTCCCCTGATATCCAGACATGCAGTTTTGGTCTTGACATACTTGAAACAAAATCTGTAGTTTACAAGACTGTGACAAGACTCACTAAAAATTTGGTAAGATGAGACTAAGACAAAAACAGGTCTAGTCTGGATATCAGGGGAAGTGATGTCAGCTAAATCTTTGGTAATGCATTAAGTCAGATCTTTAAGGTTTTATTATACCATTTTTATGTTGCAATAGCTTAGGCTACGCATTCATTTACATACTACACATTAACTCTGCAAATAAAACATGCTTTCCACATGTGTTTTATGAATATCAATATAAAATTAAGCTGTGGAATATAAAATGTCCTGTAATGTTCACACAGTAGTGTTGAGAGAAGAGGCTGAAATACGTTGACATTTCAGACTTTCTTACAGCTAATAACAAGTGCAGATGCATGTGTTTACTCGTTCATTCAATTATTTATACAGACCGTATTAAAATATGTATTAAAATGGGAAGGGGCCCCACTGAGGCTGCATATACAGGGCTCAAAATATTGTTTTGCACCAATGCACCCATGAGGTTCCTCACTTGAGCTCAGACCTGCATGAGATGTCTTGCTCTGTATTAATTCAGCAGAAGACATTAAATCTTCTAAAGAAACAGACACAAGACATATCATGATCACTGTATGAATCATCCATCTTTTCTGCTCATGATACACACAGAGAGCCTAGAGATATAGAAAAGTTGGCAAAGAACTTACCAGGAGCAATGAAATCTAGAACACTTGTTCACACTTGACTTCTGCATCTGTGTGTTCAGGGTGCATTGAAACTTTAGTCAAATCAAGCATAGTGAGATCATTCCTGATATTACTGCTTTGGGTCTATTCCAATCCGATGATGATAATGATTTTGTCTTTATGTGGCCAAAAAAACAGTACGGGTGTAGAGGTCACAGTTGATGGATCTCACTGCAGCTGACACAGTGCAGAAAGAAATATGTTTAAACTTGTCATATTAACGGCTGATGATACAGTTGTTTCAAGTACAAATATTTACCTCAGATCACTCATCTGATAATAGTGCAATCGTGTGCGCAAGTAATACTGTGGAAATATGTGATTTTATTTTTGTCAGTCTCTCTTTATTTCCTGCCTTGATACTTCTCATTTTATTTACTTTTTTCCATTGTTATAAAAATTAGGAAATAAGTAAACACCAATATGTTCTTTTTCATTTATTTATGAAAAGACTCAAAAACAGATCATGGGTTTACATTTGACAACCTAGCTATGGTTTTACTTGTGCAGCTGCCCCTCCAGCCTTTAATCATGTCTTCTGAAGCTGCAGAGGAATTCCATACTTGTGCAATAATACAATTTTTCCCAGCGGACATTACTGACATGTCAAAGCAGGAAAAGCACAGGTGTCTGTCTGGATGAGGAACAGAGAACAATTTTAGTGACGGTAGAGGGAGGTGGTTATGGTGAAAGTTTGACAGTATGGTGGGGATCGAGGTTTACATCTTGAGTCCTGTTTGTGGTTTAGACAACAGAAACATTTTGGTTTAATGTAAGTTAAAGATAGTGGTTTCAGTGAATAATGTTTATTAATAATTCATTAAGATTATTAATAATAACCTTGTGTTTCAAGACATTGCAGAGCTTTTCTGTATTAAACCAGACCATGATCTTTCTCTAACAATAGTCTTGTTGGTTTGATCATTCTTAGATCAGGTCAGACTTGGATGAAAAGTCTACCCTGTACTACGCTCTGCTGGGTCCTGGGGCCAGTGAGCCACCAGTGAACCTGTTTGTTGTGGAGGAGACCAGTGGACTGGTGTATATCCGAGGAAAACTGGACCGAGAGGAGAGAGAAACGTACATTGTGAGGACACAACTCAACATCTACTCCCACAATCTACAAAACATATGATTATACACACACAATAATCCATTAGTGATAATAATTCATCTTTAGTAAATGTTACTTATGTTACTTATTTCTGTTCAACAGCTGACAGGAGTGGCCAGATTTAATAACGGCAGTGGGGCTGAATCCAGAATAGACCTGAGGTTCGATGTGGAGGATGAAAACGACAATCCACCTGTTTTCGTCCCTGTGCCTCCTGCTACAGTCAAAGAGTCCAGTCCAGCAGGTATGTTGTTTTCTGCCACCAACACTCAAATTACAAGATTCAAATGTTGTCTTCTTAATGTCTTCTTCAAAACGGCTTGACATTTGATGTCCCAGGTCAAGATTAAGTACACTAACCGTCATCATCACCATCACCATCATCATCATCATCATCATTCATTATGCTGAAAGTGGCCATTACAGTAGGAGATAATAATGATGGAAACTGAGTTTCTGTTTGTTGTTCCCACGCTCTCAGCTCTTTTCTGAATGTTAGTGAAGTTGACTAAACTACTGCTGAAACAGATGTCAGTACAACCTCCTCAACTTGCCGAGTCAATGCATCGTTTAGGTTGTCTAAATTTAAATCATAAAACTCTAAAAATCCGGATTCAAGTATAGTCCTAATGGCAAAAGAGCATAGCATTAGAATTCTGTCTATGAAAAAGCTGCTGAATGATCTCTATGTTTTTTTGCCCAGGGACTCTGGTCAGTAGGATTACAGCTACTGATGCAGACAAGGCCAACTGTTCCCATTCAAAGATCGCCTACAGCATGGTGAAGCAGGAGCCATCTGATGGCACTGATCTATTCTTCATAGACAGACAAACTGGATCCATTTACCTTAAAGAAGAAAACATGTTAGACAGAGAGGTCAGACAGATAAGTGTGATGGAAACATTCTGCTATCCTTCAACTATAAAACTGTAGATGGCTGTATGATTGTTGACCTCATCTTTTATTAAATAATTACCCCATGTCTGTCTCTCTGTTGTCCACAGACACAGAGCTCGTACATCTTAACCATTAAAGGAACTGATATGAATGGAGCTCCTGGAGGCAACACAGGCACTGGTACTATTCAAGTCAAAGTACTGGATGTCAATGATAACAAACCTGTGCTGGATAAAGATGAGGTATCAATTCAGATTTTGTTTCCAGAGAAGATATTCTGATATGAAAAAAAAACAAAACAGTGTCAATGACTTAAAACAGTGACTAAACAGAACTGTGTGTAGCATACATTCACAGTTAGTACTTGTTCCCTGTGCTTGTGTAGTACTCATGTAGCATTGTGGAGAACACAGCGAATGTGGAGGTCATGAGGTTCAAAGTGCTGGATGCCGATGAGGTGAAAACTGACAACTGGCTGGCTGTTTTTGATATCGTTTCTGGAAATGAACTCGGGACGTTCAGCATAAAGACTGATCCCAGAAACAACGAAGGCATTCTGATGCTTGAAAAGGTAGATCTGTCTACTGCAGCACCTGAACAGCTGAGATGTGTGTGTATGATGGTTGAGGACAGGGAGATGCTGTTTATTTATTGAAAAGATACAAAATAAAATTTTATATATAGTTCCTAAATCTTGACTTTAATTATCTATTTTGAAACATGAAAATAATGCCTTCGCTTTATACAAGATCACGGTATTTGTGTCATATGTGGACTACAGTATGTGGTTTATTTTAAAATGTATTCCTTTATTCTTGACATGTTTAACAGAGACCTGTGAGAGTAAACTGAAGTGGCTTAATTATGTTTTCCTTCTAGCCTGTTGACTTTGAAGAAACTCCTGATATCAAACTGGGAGTGGTGGTATCCAATGTTGCCCCATTTGTGGGGGATGGAGGTGGTGATGGTGATGGAGGAGGCGAAGGAGAAGGAGGAGGAGATGGAGATGGGGATAGGGATGCAGAAGGAGAGGCTGCTGGGGCTGCTGGGGCAAGTGCTGGTGCTGGGCCTGGTGCTGGGGCTGGTGCTGGTGCTGGGGCTGGTGCTGGTGCTGGTGCTGGTGCTGGTGCTGGTGCTGGTGCTGGTGCTGGGGCTGGGGCTGGTGCTGGTGCTGGTGCTGGGGCTGGGGCTGGTGCTGGTGCTGGGGCTGGGGCTGGGGCTGGTGGGAGTTCTAAGAAGCCAGTCAAGACAAAGAAGCCAAAAAAAGGCAAATCCTACCCGGTGAACATCGTAGTGCTGAATGAGTCTGAGGGGGTTGCCTTTAAACCGGCAGTGAAGCCAATCTCTGTTTCGGAGAACCCCAAGGAAATTCCATTGATGGAGGTCATTGCTGTCTATGCAGCTACTGACACTGACACTGGAGAGCTTGGAGAAAATGTTCGGTGAGAACATGTTACAGTTGAATTCTACCTGAACAGCTCCATAAATGCATATTCATAAAAGAACTCACATTGTAATGTGGATATAATATTCACTAGAGCACCAAGAGTGGATTAATCCCACACTGAAAATAGTCCCCAACAAATGCATTATTTCTCAAATTGTGGTACGCAAGCTCCCATTAGTGATGTGCTGAGCAATCAACAGTTTTTTAAATTAAATTATTTTTAATGAAATAAATTAATTTGAAAGCATATAATACTGTAAAAGTATTACTAAAATGAAAAAAGGTGCTACATGTGGACGCAAAGACAAAGGATCACCAGAGTTCACAAAGACCATGAATTTCTACACATTTATGTCGAAACATCTCACTCTTAACCACAAATGTGAACTTGTTGGTGGCACTAGGGGAAACGTCATAGGATCACCAAAGTTATTAGGGTCCATCCTCTGGAGACCATGGATGTCTGTACCAAAGTTAAACCAATCAATCCAATCAATTTAGGTTGTTATAATATTTCGGTCTGGAGCAAACTGGTATTCAGATTAACTGACAGACAGACAGTTAGACATCATCTGCCATCGGTGTGGCTACAAATGAAACTATAAGCTGTATTGGTGAAGATTTCTAAGCCAACAGGCTGGAGAGTCACAATCAGAGTAGGGAAATTCTTCTGTCTTTAGAGAGAGACTAACACCTACTGACAAACACATTCATTTAGTTGTTTCATGGGATTTATTGACAGTAAGAAAAATATAAAATGACTGATTTTTTTTCAACTGATTGTAGAGAATGTGACTGTTTAACTCCCTGTGTTTACTGTGAAATTTATGTGAACTGAAAATGAATCAATGCTGCATGCTCTTCCCACAGATATGCTAAAGGATATGATCCTGCCAACTGGCTAGTGATAGACCCAAAAACAGCAGAAATTAAACTTCAAACGTTTCCAGACAGAGAGTCTCCATTCTTGGTTAATGGAACATACTATGCTGAAATCCTGGGACTGACTGAAGGTAAGCTCTGCGTATGGTAGGTGTTAAATTTAGAGAGCTGATTTTAAGAAGGGGTTGGGTTTCTAAAGTTTTTAAGACTGCATTAGCTTTTTTAACAGTAGCTTATTGTTGTGCTGACCAGAGATCAGTCACGACTTTAAAATTCAATATTCAATTAAACAATACTAGATACTTGTGATGTCAGCACTAAACTGAAGGCTCATGTGAAAGTGTAGCCACTACTGCTGTTCACACTGCGAATCAACATCTACTAGTTGTATGCAGCTTTCGGACACTTAAATTCAACAATTCACTGTGAAATTCAAGGTTTGTTGACTGCTCATGTTTTCTGATCTCCACAGACGTGCCTCCTAAGATGGTCACAGGAACAATAGCGTTGCAAGTGGGAGATGTAAATGACAACTGCCCCTCACTAACTAACAATGTGAGGTACACCTGCTCAGACACTGAAGTCATTTACGTCACTGCAGTGGACGAGGATGGAGACCCAAACTCAGCACCTTTCAGTTTCAGCCTTGTGGAAAAGAGCCGAGACGAGTGGAGGATTGATCCTTTTAATGGTATGATAACTTATTTTTATTATTACCCGTTTGTGTGAACCCTTACCAAATGCTTTAACTTTAAGTAGCTTCAGATTGAAAAGACTACACATGTTGCTAGTTAAATGTCTTCATTAGATGAGGATGGTCTGAGTAGGGATATTTAAAGTTACATTGTTCGTTACTCAGGTAGCTAACTCTATGTTGATCATTTTTCTATCTGTATTGATGAGTATTAGGTATTAGTGATGTGAAAGTTTTGCTTTATTTTGTTATGTTATTTAAGTGTGGGGATTATTTTCTTTGTCCATTAGTGATATGTTCAAGAAGGGAGACAAAGTATTCCATAAATGTTTTTTAAAACTCTGCTGGAAAGCCATCAGGTCCTGGTTCTTCTGTGTTTGGCATACTGTTACTCACCTTTTACACATAACAAAACAATTGTTCATGACACAAGGGTGCATCAACAATGAAACATGAAAATATAAAACTGGACACCCCATTAAGAGTCCTTTCTTTATTTTGTCTTTTCAGGTACGAGTGCAAATACAAGTGCACTTCTCAGGGCTTTGAAACCACTGTGGCCTGGTCACTACCAGGTTGGCTTCATTATCGAGGACCAACAAGGCTTTGCCTGCCCGGACCAACAGTACCTGGACCTGTATGTGTGCTCCTGTGAGGAAGGAGAGACATGCGGATATGCTGCACCAGGTAAAGCTGGTGCAGCATATCTCAAGGAATCCTCATCTAAATTCGGAGAACTGGGTGTAGGGGCACTGATCCTGGGACTTCTAATGATGCTTAGTAAGTATGAGTTGTTAGCATGACTCAGAAGTGACACCTAAAATGCACATATAATAATCTTATAATTTGTAGGCCTGGTTCCAAAGGAATACTTTTGTAACGTATGTATCTGAAGTGTGAAATTTTGTTTTTCAGTTGTAGGTTTGTTACTGGTGGCCTGCTCGTGTGGACCAGAAAAAGAAGTGTTCTTTGACCTTCCTTATGATACCAGACAACACTTAATTGCCTATCACACAGAGGGCCAAGGAGAGGACAGGGTAAATGACAGAAGAGTCAACAACTGTTGAGTTTTACTGACAGGAGCTGCAAATTAAGCTTGTTATCTGAGGAGAGATGTTTTGAGATCAAACCCAGGAGCAGTGATGCACAGAAACACCACAGTGTTTTAACCCAACTCATCATGGAGCTTTTTGCACAGCTTCAAACCTTCAGTTTGAATTTTCTCACTCAACATATGGATGCTCTGAATGATTATTTGGTTTGATTATGTTTTGTATGTATTATCAGGTTAATGTATAATGACGTCATGCCAGTAAATGTTGAAGCATATATCAAGGACATACAATCTTGATTGTGCCTTAGGGAAAGGTGCAAGTGGTCACATACTATATCTGATGTGAAAATACCACAGCAGCACCAGTTCATGCTTTTTACACTTCTGCAGATCTCTAAGAAGAGTGAGAACATCTTTTCTATCCAGAAAAAGCCAAGTGTCATTCTCTGTTCTTCTTTTAATGAACAAATTCTCTCCAGTTCTGATGTAATATAAATGTATAAATGTATGTCAGTTATATCCTCAGTCAGACAAAAAGGTGACATTTTTAATAAAAATCAGTCTGTTTGAAATTGAATATGTCTAATTTCAATTTCTGTCTGTGTTACCACCAGAATGTCCCATTGCTCAGTACTCCAGCCACGATCACATCTACTACCACGACCACTGCACAGGTCAACAACGCAGCTTCCAAGATCAAAACAAACATGACACATGACTACATGACTCTTAACATGGGCGCAACCAACAACATGTCTAGGTCCAGGTGTTTGGTCAACAGCAGGAACCAGCAGAGCAGCTTTGGAGAATCCAGGCAGTCGTGGAAAGACACTTGCTCTTTGGAGGACCAGCTTGAAGGCATGGACAGCATGGCCGTCTCTGATGTGTTTCTGCATCAGTACTACTCTCAGGTAAGTGATTGTCAGACAGTATAAGTTGATGTTATGATGTTTCCAAGAGTCAGAAGTGGTTCAATTCTGTACAAAGTAGATTTAAAATGGCAGTACAATCACTAGCGTATATAATATCCAGTGACAGTATTAACAATAGACAGCGTATCCGTGACATCACCCATAGCTTTCTCAAAATCTGTGGCTCTGGCTGCCACCATGTTGGTAGTCCTGTCTCTTCCGCCTCCAGGCTAGTTCAACACGTTGAACCACCATGTTTCTACTGTAGCCCAGAATGGACATACTAAATACTAGCTCTAGATATGGTCTGTTGCGCATTTTATAGCCACCATAATTTCCGATTGCCTCTAGGAAGGATAGGGTCGGATGAGGGGGTTGCAGTGAACTACATTGCAAAATTCCACCTAATCCTACACTGGTCAACCGGACAGTGTTATTGATATCTTGAATCTCCTAATGTCAATGGCAAAATTCATGTTATATGCAGAACTCTGCTCTCAGCTCTAAACTTTGATTAGACTCATGACCCTCCATTAACTAGACAATCTGCTCTACCACCTGTGCCACAGCCACCCTTGTACAAACTGTACAAATGCTGTGCAAATCAAAATGTTGCCATCAGCACATTAGTGCTGGTAAAGTTTTATTGTGCAAATGTTTGTGTAATCATGAATTTGTATTAGAGGAATTGGTAGCGATAGTAGTAACATGCCATTCATTCTCTTTGTATTACTGCTGATCTCTGTGCAGAAGGCGAGCTACACTGCAAAGCACCAGGCACCGATGGATTGTCTGAGGGAGCATGCTTTCGAGGGCCAGGGCTCCTCTGCTGGTTCAGTGGGCTGCTGCAGCCTCCTGGAGTCTGACAACGACCTGCAGTTCCTTGATGACCTGGGGCCAAAGTTCAAGACCCTGGCTGACGTCTGTTCTCCCCCTAGACCTCCAACACCTCCAACACATGAAGCTACTGCCATCCCAGAGGTGGATGAAGTGGCCCACATTGCCGGGCCCTCATTGGAGGCTAAACCACCCAGCATTCATGACAAGAGCACTGAACGTAATCAGAATGTCAGCATCAGCCAGTCATCCACCAGAAGCATTGCATTTAATGGAACAGCTTCCAGGAGCACATGCAGGCACTCCCCAAACAAACCCTTTCCTGGACACGTGCTTCTACTACAGCAGCAGCAGCCTGTCTACTACACCACCACCCCTATGTTGCAGCCAATGCACTACATAGTCCAACCACAGATTCAGAGCCCTGTGCAGCTGGCTGAAGCTCCTGTCACCAACATGCAGGGCATGATTCTGCTTAATGGGATATATGGACACAGTGAGCACATCCTACATGGAGGAAACACTGCTGGGACTTTAACTCTTGGCAGACAAAGAGGCAACAGAGTGGTCAGCGAGGACTATGGAGTGGGTACATGGACGAGGTCTGATGGCCAAGCAGAGGTAATGGGTGTCAATATGAAGGGAAGACGTATCAAGTCAGAGAGTGGAGATTGGATGGAGAATTGTAGAAAAGTGACGCTGAACACTAGACATGTCAGTGTGGGAGCAGCAGGGTCTGAAGAGTTGCAACAAGTGTTCACACAGAAAGGAAACGAGAAGAACTAGGTCAACAGCATCAGCAGAGGCAGGTTTCTTGCATTAGAATTCATTCTGAAAATCACAGCGCCACCAGACAAAATACCTTCTCATGCTACAATCAGAAGAGCCCTTTCTGTGTTGTATTGAGAAAGGAAGAGACAAATAATTTAGAGTTTTTTTGTATCAGCTTTGTATGTAGTTATAGGGACGTTAATGTTGGCCCAACTGGCCACCCCTTTAACGGTAGGTGACGACATAGATTCAACACAGAAGTATAAAAGAAGCTTTAGAATGTAAATGCATTTTCTTTGTGTCTTGTTTCTATTTTTTGTAATTGTATGCACATATTCAAACATGACTAAACCAGTGCAACATGTCACTGTTTTCATCCAGCTTTCATCTGGTGCCAGTTGAGCACTAGATGGCAGTACAAAGCTTCTGTAGTTCATCATGAATCTGGACGAGGAGCAAAGAACATTTAACGACAGCAGCGTATGACTCTGTCATATGATACTGTTTCAGATATGATAAAATACTGCCTTAGATTAGCACGGATGAGTTATATTCCATCATGACCACACTGGAAACATTTTGCTCTTTAAAGTCATTTTAGAGCTCACATAGTATGGCTGAGGGTATGCGTCAGTATATAGTTTGTGTATCATAACATTAAAATAAGTTTTACATCAGGATGTTTATGTTGGCTTAAATGTTTCATGAAATAAAATGTTCGATAGGTATGCAGTAAAGCTCATTCTGTACATTTAAATCAAGAAGTTAAGTCATTTTGTGGTGATGTTGTAAAAATATTTAGTCAGAGGGGTTGTGGGGGTTCACTTTTTCCTTTGAAACTCATTTAAAGCCAGAACTCATATTCAGCTTAAGACTTGTGCAGATGCTTTGTTCTACATCCATATCACAACCAAAATGCCAAAAGTAATTGGTATTAATATTATAATGATAATAAACACTGACTTCTTTTTAAACTTTCATTTTAAATTGTATGTTCATGTTTTATTTTTTTTTATCATCAAGTCACTAACTTACTATCCAACTTGGTGCTTGCAACACATTGTAACTCACTAAATATGGCAAAAATAAAAGGCAAGTTTACTCATACAGGCCCAAGGCTATTCAAAGTGTTTCACAGGGGCATATGTGCTGTTTCATTGCCACTACAATATACAGACAGAGGCTAGCTTAAACAGCTGAGCAAAGCAGGAATGAACAATTAACTCTAAATTGCAAATGAACCTTCACAAAATCAAACTTATTTAAAACTGAACTTTTTAAAAAAATTAACAGCATAATAATTTTAGCTTTGTTTGTCTCTATGTGCTCTGTGATGAACTGGTGACTTGTCCGGGGTGTACCCCGCCTCTCGCCCATAGGCACCAGCCTCACCGTGACCCTGATGAGGATAAGCGGTAGAGCGATAAGATAATGGATGGACAATTTTTGTCAAACACATTTAATATTATCAGAGGTTTTAGTCTCTGTTCTTGCAAATAGTGACGTCCAATCATGTGAACAGTGTCAACTGTCCTGTTTTACTATTGCATTAACACTGACTCTGACTACCACCTCCAAAGCCATGCTGTCGCCAAAGGGTGTAGTGGTTTTCTCTTTGATGTGTTTGAGTATAGATGTGTTAGTTTAGTTTTGTACTTTGGTTGTTTGTAGGTTAGTGTGATAGGGTCAGTTTTTTTTTGGAATTGTGCATGCTTTTAACTTTGTGTTTTTATTGAGTGGTTTGAAGTTTTTAGTTTTGTGCAAGCAGAATGGACTTTTCTAACTGGCCTAAACACACCACACGCTAATTGTGGGCAACGAGCGTCAGGTGTGTGGAGGCATCCACGCTCCACAAAAGAGACGGAAGCGGAAGCAGAGCATGGGCACGAAGGAGACGGAGGGGAGACAGTGGATTGGCCCGGTTGGGGCCAGGGCCAGAGCCGGAGCTGGAGCCGGGAACCCCCTGAATGGCTGCCGGTGGCCGTGGGCGCAGTACTGCGGCCTGGGGAGAGAAGGCAGGACACTATTGCCCAGGCCAGAAGGTACATTGAAGAGGCGGGCACCGGGAGTCAGCCGCGCAGACCCGTATTTTTATTGTATTTTATGTAAATAAATGGAATCTTTTTAAACCATACCGTGTACTCTGCTCTGCTTACACCTGATTTTTAAAAGAACCGGTGTTTTAGCTCAGAGTACTAGGCTCTTTTTAACCTAGGTGGCGTTGTCAGCAATATTTTAACTTAGTTTTTCTCAATTGCTAAAACACAATTTCTGAAACCTTGCTCCATTTCATTCCATCTGAAAACATTAAACACAAAACCTCATCTTCAAGCACTATTTACAAAACCTCTGACTCCTCTTGCAAAATCAAACTTTCGCCCTTTCAAAACAGATTTACCTGTGCTCAAAACCAAACACTGCTCTCAAATCATAAACAAAGCGATCAAAATGATATACACTATCAAGCAGTCAGTAAACAATACACCAAAAAATAGAAAACACATCGTTCAAAACATATAGTTCTCAGGGAGAAGTACATTTTTAATCGCAAAACAAATTTCATATTTTTCTGTCATTGTCTTGATGAACAAAAACATGTTCTATCATAGTAGCTCAAAATTGATCAGAAATTACTACTCTGTTTTGCTCTTTGCATTTTTTTTTGTTCTTCCTCCTCCTTGTATTTTCACAGTACTGTATCCTGCATCTCACAAACTTGTCCTTTGTCTCTGTGATCCTGTAATTCTTGTTCTTTGTTGATATGAACCTGCAACCAGTCAAACTCTATTGAGCAGTCAGTACTGTAAACAAATAGAAAGCACAATGTTCAGGGCCAGACAGTTTGTTTATTGCAATTCTACAAAAAGTAGATGTGCAGTTACAAAGAATATTCATGCAGTACAATACATACAGTGATGAACTTTACAAATGTCTATTGAAACAGCTGCATGTAGTGTAGTACAGTAAATCTGCAATTACAAAAATACAGTAGTATACTGAACCTGTTCTCTTCTCTGAATGTCCTTACTATGGTGGACACAGAAAATCGTCTCAGATTGGGTTGCACTCTAAGTCCTGCTTCCCTCATTGTCAGTCCATGGACAAGAACATGGTCTATGCTTGTTGCTTGAATTTCATCGGATATTTCCACTCTTTGTCTTCCTCTTCCTCTTCGTCCTCCTCTTCTTCTTTCTTGTCCTCTTCCTCTTCCTCCTCGTCCTCCACCTCGCATACGCACTCGTCCTCTCACGTAGTTTCTTCTGTCCATTCTCAGGCTCTCATTCCCACCTTCAACAACCTGTTTGCTCTCTGAACTGGCTTATATTGGTTGTGTCACATCATTTGAAACAAGTGAAATCAATTTTGAGTGGTTGTGTTTAATCAATGACACGTCTGCTCTATTTGTATTTACAAATTTGGATGACGTGCATTAGTTTGCAGAATGTGTTTTGAGAATGTGTTTAGAGTGAGATCTGCAAATTGTGTTTTGCCATGTGAAATGGTTTAAGGTATTGACAACAGACTGCACAATTAGCTAAATGAGTTCAGGCAACTGAGAACTTTGTTCAGCCAATGGGAGCCAAGCCAGCACTGGAGCCGAGCTGGAGCCAGCGCTGGGCGTAGTACTCTGGCCTGGGGAGAGATGGCAGGACTGGAGCTGAAGTGGCAGGCACCGGGGAGTCAGCCGCGGGGCCAGGCGGGGGCAAGGCGAGGGGCAGTGACTGGAGAGGGTGGATTTAACCACTCACTGCACAGATACTTTAAACAGCTGTGGCTCGGAGGATTTTTTTGTTCTTGGGTGGGGATTTTAATTTGCACTGAAAATGAACTTTTAGACCGTAACCATGCAGAGTCTCATCCAGTATCCCAGCATGCTCTGAGGCAGCTGGTCCCCATCCCCCATGGCACACAGGCTCCAGACAGCACACATGGTCCCACGTCAATGAAAGCAGGATCTCCTCAGCCAGACTTGATCGTTTTTGTGTTTTTAAGTGAAGAGTTGGTGTTGTTAAAATGTGTAGGATTCTACCAGTTGGTTTTACTGATCATTCTTTGTTTTATGTAACGTTTTATCATAAATATTTGACCAAAAAGCGCCTACTGGCTTTTTAACTTGAAGGGAACAGACAATAATACTTTAAGGTACAATTTGCTGGACAAAAGTTTTGCAGTTAACAGCTTTAAAACTATTGATATTAAAAAAAAAAAAACATTATCCAAAACATAAAATAAAATAATGCCAGAGTATTTTATTTTGAATTTATCATTATTAAAATTACATTTTTAATAGTTTTCTTAGTCTGCTCACTTGCTTGGACAGTTGCACCACTGGACATCTCAGAGGTTTGAGAGGCCAAAACATAAAATAATATAATTATTTGAATTTACTGAAAAATGCATGAAAATAACGATAACTTTTACAATGTCCTTGTCCTTTCCACGATGTACTGTGGGTCGGGATCTCTGTCACAACCTTACAGCGTCCATGAGATTCATGAGAGAGGGACAATGATGGTGGACATATTTTTTTGATTCACAGAGGAAATCAGGAGGAAACCCACTGAAGAAAAAAAAAAACCACGTGTCTTCTCATGGAGCTTCTTAGGTCGGACAGAATCCAACATTCACTCCGTTGATCCACTTTAGTACGTTTCACATCTGGCAACCCGGAGCTTCGGCATGAGCCGTGTAGTATCAAGCCATGATCAAAACACACAGAACTAAAGATGCAGAAGCCAGCGGCAATCTGCCAGAGCACCTGATCCTGTCTGAATGCAGCTACAGGCCTGCAACCAGCTCATAAGGCTGTATATGTTTGGGTAGAGCAGTGCTTGGGACAAAGGTGTCTGTTGATAGACACATAGCACAGAAAGTGGTGTCTGTGCATGACTTGCAGGGAGACAGAGATTCCTCAGGTACTGAACTTCATCAATAAATTACAGCACGTTAAAAAAAATAAATCTGAATTAAAGGCTCACAGCCATTATGCTGTCTGCATACACAGACCTGGCTGAGGTAAAAACAACAAGAAAACACTGATCTTTTATTCAATCAGCCGCTGTAAAAGTTTGAAGACATGCACTACGTGTGAGTGAGTCAAGTGTGACACTACGGGGCTTCTGCTGTTAATTTCAATGTGTGAAAAAATACAGCTGTGTGTAAAAAGAATCACTGACAGTGCAACCAGGACACATGAGACCCAACAAGTTCCTCAACATTTATTAGCAGCACACTATGCTCGTCATGCTAAACGTGTGTTTGTGTTGTGTTGGAAAATGCTGCCTTCATAAACAGTACACCGGAATAAAGGCCGGTTCCTCCCTGGGATATCTCTAACACGGTTACTCACATTCTGTGAGTGATTTCAGTGATGTGCTAAAATTGCAGTCATTCCTAAAATGTGTTTGAGCAACTCCTGAGAACAGGAGCTTATGCGTTGTTAGGTGCTACACGGTACTTGGAGAAAAACTGGAAAACACTGTATGCTGTGTTAATAGATTTAACATTTGTTCTGTATCTTAGTGCTTTCCCTTCCTGGGCACTAACTATATAGCTTGTTGTTTACTACTGCTATTCCGTCTATTCCAATGTTTCTGAATGCCATTACATATGGTTGTACAGATAGGTATGGTTTGCTGGTTATTGAATTGTTAATCATATGTAGTATGTGACAACAGAGTGTGAGAATTGGACACACGGTCTGTTGCCGCTCACATGAAGTTCAGGTTGCATATGTGAGAGTGGACTGAATGTCCCCTTCATCCGTACATTTTCCTCCACAATGTGAAAAACACATTTTTATTTTTATGAGCCAAATCACAGGAAGTTCTCGTCAAAGTTTTTCTGTTTTCATTCTCTGTTGGGCAAGCAGGCCAAGGTGGAGGGCGGTTGGAGGCTCCTCACTTACTCCTGGAATACATCAAATAAGATTTTGTTTATGTTTTTTTTGCGTAGCTATGTAAGGATATATCTTCAAAGTATGTGTCTGACCAAAAAAATGACACATTTGTACATATATATGTATATATGTATACATATATATGTATAAACCAACTACAACTCATTTTTTTGGCCACTGAAAGGCAAATGAAACAAGCCTATGCATTTACCCTGCACGCAGAAATAGACACCTGTCTGTTGGTATGAATCAGCCATTATCCTTTTAGCGTACAGACTCTGCATTGTGGCGTATGACTCAGTTATTTTTATGACAAAGTTATCCACAACAAAATGGATTTATATGTTTTACCCCTTCAGTTAATTAAATACCTGCAGTTAAACTACAGCAGGATTACTGCCCTCATTAATCCAAAGTTCACATTCAGCAGCAGCTGCAGGCAGAATAACAGAAACGTTTTTCACATTTATTTTTAAAAAAAAAAGTTGAAAGTCATCTGTTCTCAATACTCAGGACGTTTATTTCAAGACCACAACAGCAGGGATATCACTAAGCTGCCTGTGTACTGACTGATTTGTTTCTTAACATTATGAATGTGATTGGATATAAAACCTTCTGCTTGAAATGAAACCAACAACTTGATTTATTTCTAATGGATGTCAACAGCTGTCACTCCTCCGCAACCCTGGAGAAGAAGCTGTTGACAATGTTAGTGTCAGTCAGCCAAATATTGTAGCTGTTATGAAAGTTGGCTCCCTGGACCACAAAGTTCACCTGAAAATTCAGATGGCGCATCAAAAGCGTAAAGACATGTGTGTTTCTTTCTTAACTTGTCAGTCCTGTTGAGGGTCTGATCTGTGGGCTTGACTCGGTGTCTGAAGTTGCAGTTTCACTAGTTTTCAAATGACAGGTGCAACCAGTTGTTTGTGCCAGGTGGTTTCTTATAAAGCTGCCAGTTATATGGATCAGTGAGAATGTGTCAGAAGAAATAAATCATGTGGTAGCTTGATTGAGTTTGCTTAAGATGCCATCTGCTTATGCACTGTAAAAAATAAAGACAAGAAATAAATGTGTCAACATGGAACATTAATACAATCAGTAACTATCTATTAATGCTGAAAAATCATCAGTATTCGCATTTGGCTCATTCCCAGTTTTACGTTTAGAATGCAGAATATTTCATTTTTTATATTTTTTTTAAAACTTGAAATCAATTGTTTGCTTGTCATGAAATATGAAATATTTGTTTTGTTTTGAATGATGCAGAACAAGAACTTAAAAGAGCAATTTTCTTTTTCAAAGAGTTTTCAAATGAATCAGTCCTGTCTGGTGTCAGAGTCAAAAACGTTGTTCAGGTGTGTTCAGAAGAACCTGAGGCAGTAAGTCATAGGTCAAAAACTGGTTGAAAACAATAATGGTAAAACCAAAATATGCTGACTTTGTTGAGAAGGTGAATTTTTAAATATGTTTAACATACAGTTTAAAGTTAAATTTGACCTTTTTAGGACTTGTGGAGAGCTGCACGATCTGGTTTCAAGGCTCCAGAATTGACATTAACAACATGACTCTCATTCAGTCAAGACCACACTGAGGAAAAGGACCCCCCTTTTACAATTATTCTGAATTAATATTAATAATTATCAGGGTTATCACAAAATTTGGTAAATGTAAAACTAGTTTGAAACTATCATGTTAATTACTCATGTTAATAAAGAGCACAGGTCCCTGTAGGACACCATAACTGACCTTCTTGTTGTCTGATGAACAGTTGTTGTGCAAGACAAATTAACAAATAACACAGCTATCACTGTAAGATACAAAAGGCTGAAACTTTCTAATGACAATCATTTATTTGGGAGAATTCTATCATAATTAACAGTGGAGAAAAGCTAGTAGGGAAGTTAAGTAGAATCAAAACTGCCCATCTAAATTTAAATTAATCTTTAATTATAAACAGATAAACCTGTAAATAAATCTGTAAACTGGGTGCCATTCTTTATATAAGTAACGTCTGCCGTCGTATGTTATTATTATATCTTCTGTTTATGCTAGATACCATGTGATCATGGTCCTGAGTCACATAAATAAATGAAATGAAGAGATAATTATTGACAAAATTCAGATAATAAAGTTATAAGTTATCATAATTTTATGTATTTATCCTCACTGGAAGAGCTTCATAGTACTGCGGTATGGTGTTCTGTATAGACTATTGTTTACTGTAAAAAAAACAACTGAGCCTATAAAAAGATAAAAATCTATATTTTCATAAAAACAGTTTTCCTGGATGAGTCAACAAAGTGTCTTTACAGTGTGCTCTGTCTATCCTCCGTCAGTTTGATCAAGTGTGAAACCCTGAGGCTAAGGGCTTTACCTGTAACCTTTGAAAGTGCACAGCAGAGAGCAGACACACCTTTGAGAAACATGCACACATGTCACAGTAGAAGGTATAGAAGCGTACATGAAGTGAAGAGGAGGAGGGGAGGCATGGTGGGCTGCACATACAGGAGTGGTTGTAGATGTGAAGGGAGGGGGCGAGGCTGACAGAGGTGTGCCTCTAACAGAACTTTATTAAGGCTCTTCAGTTTGTTTCCATTCGGACCAGCTGACTGTGGACAGGACGGGCTGCTGCGTGCTGTGGCTTTTCTGCACTCATGGCTCGGCTCTTCGGTGCAGAAGTGGGCCTGCTGCTTCTGTTAGTGGCCTTGGTGAGTATGCACCCTGAAGCTACTCACAGCTTTCCCACTGACACACCAGGACAGGCTGCAGGCTATGAGTCAAGTTGTTGTCACAGGAGAGGGAAGGTTTTCTCCTTTGGTTACACAATATAAAACAAAACTAAATACTGCTCATGAAAAGGCATATTTAATTGTGATACATTTATGCTGCATCAGTGTGTGCAGAATGCAGAGGTGAATAAAAAAGCTGAAAAACTTTCAAGTCAGCTTGAGACATGGTTGAATGATCATGTTAAATGCAGGCAAAGCAGAGTGTGCAGTCTGTCTGACTTTGACTTATAAAACCTGCTGTTACACAACGTGTACATCTTGGGACATAAACAGTCATTTTTATTTATATAGCGCAAAATTCACACAGCTGCCTCAGAGTGCAGTCTTTTTCTGGCGAGACATTTTTCATGTTTGTTTGTTTGTTTGTTTTTTTCTATTGGTTCACATTCACAACTGTGCTAAAGCATGTTAACATTGTTGTTTCATTACCAAAATGCAAATGTTACTTTTTGTTACATTAAAAAAAAAATAGGAACAGTAAAAAAACAAAACAAATAAATAAATATAAATAATTTAAACCTGAAAAATATAAAAATACCAGGCAAAATGTAGTTTTTTGTTTTTGTTTTTGTTTTTTTCATCTTTTAATTTTTCTCATTTGCCTTTTCTGGGCTCCTGTAATGAATACATTAAATCATTAAATGTGTTGTTGCCATGGTGAATCCACTTTCCATAATGTTGACACCAGGAATCAAAGTTTATTCCCTTAACTATTCTCTTTTGCTGGGTTAGGGTTATTTTCTGTTTGTTTGTACCTGTACAATGTCTTAGCTAACCTAGCTAGTTAGTAACACTGGTCTAGTATTGATACTTAAGAAAAGTATTAATACTACATTGTTAAAATATGTAATAAGTAATTATATAATATATGCAAAATGTACTTAAAAGGTCAGTGTTTTGCAATATTGTTTTGTTCTTTTACTCGGCCTTGCCTCGGCCAGATTAGGATCAAACAGGACACCAAGATTACTGATTCAAGGGTTTAGTGAAATTGTGGAAGCAGCTCTGTTCAGAGTGAGATCACAGAATTTATTTCTAATCTGCTTTGGATAAAGAACTAGCATTTCAAGTTTTCTCAACATTAAAAAAAAAAAAATAGTAACATGGCATCCATAGTTTGTTTTCTGTTGACAGGATTAAGTCTTAACTGAGATGTATCTACGAACATGTATCATCTGCATAGAAGAAGAGAAGCTTGTTAGCTTTAGCTTGCCCGTAAGAGGATTTTTTTTTTTTTTCAGAGTTAGATATTTACAGGACTGAAGAATCAGTCCTGTATTGGGTCAGAGTCATAAAAAACAGATGTTGAGGTGTGTTCAGGAGAATCGGAGGTTCTACGTCATAAACAGGTCAAAAACGCAATGTAAGACAAAGTAGGGCTGTAACAAATGTCATATATTTAAATTTAAAAATTCGATTGAGATTTTCTGTCATGTCATCATGTTTTATAACATCATCAGATGTAACCTGATCACCACATTTTCCCAAGGTGAGCTGAAACTAAATTTTAATGTTGATTCAGAATTTGAATGTAAACATGAACGAAGCTATGAGGCTTTGAACTGTCTGTTACAGCCCTAAAACAAAGTCAGTGAACTCTTTATGTGTGTTATGTGTGTCTGTGGAATTTTCTGAAGCTTGATGAGATTGGAAAAAGGTCCTTGATAAAGTAAAAGGGATAGGATCGAATACAGAAGTAGTAACCTTGGAGGGGAGTACCAATTTAGAGTCCAAGTGTTCAGCTTTTTATGTTAAAGTGGGTGAATTTGAAAGATGAAAAGTGTTCAGATGTAATCACCCTGTCATGGGTGTGAATTAAGAAAACAGAGATGTTGAATTATTAGTGGCACCAAGGGAGCTAATACATGTAGAGAGCAGTTTAGTGACAGCATCAAAGTGAAAAAATTTGGTTTATTTGGCTTTTTTTATTGTATTTTGATTCAGGCCAGAGTAATAGTGCTAAAGTCATTCGAGCATTGTGAAGAGCATGCTGTTGTTCAAAGGAAGTCTTGATTGTAGCAGGGGGATGGTTTCAGTCTTTTTTTTTTAGCAAGTAAAAAGGGTGACGAATGAATTAAAGGCATCCAGTTGTAAGGCAAGGCAGCAGGGCTGTTCTGCGCTGGTTAGAGCAGAAATATCATTAACCAGTTTGGCATATATTACCGTATAGTATAAAGTTTAACATATGTACTTTCATGTCGACCTAAATATTTGATACAGTTTCTAACGTCCTGACACAGCGTGAGAGTACACTTCTCCGACAGGAAATTGGGAACAGTTCGTAGTTAAAACACCTCGGGCACAAATCCTGAAAGTGGACTGACTGGAACAGCACCTTTTGGGCTTTGGGCCCTGCGGTCCTCCATCTTTATGGTATTCAGTTTTTATGATACTATAAAGATAGAGGGCCGCAGGGCAGCACGGAAAAGTGTGAAACTCACTCAGAGAAAAGGAATCCACTACAGTGACAAACTAAGATTAGTTTTGTCACTGTAGTGTAGTCTGTTTGATCATGTGCTTCCTGTCAGGCACATACAGAAGCATGTGAATGTTTAGCACAGAATAACACACTGGAGAGATTCTGACTATTGTTTGGAATGGAATGGTTAAGTACACTATCTTTATATTTCTACATACTGCCTGAAAGGACCTGATCTTTGTCAGTCAGTGTGAACCTGGTGAAAGTACAGAGATCACAGACTGAGCAGTTACATTTACATCCAGTGACAACCTGCTGTTGACTCACAGGTGACTCAACCGAGGCCACAACCAGCTGTTTACTAAATATTTACTTCACATGAGGGACTGTGAGGACATGTGGTTTACATTTTTTTATTTAAAGTTAACACCTTGAGGTGATTTTAAAAGCAGATACCAACATTTCAAACGCAGCATCCTTAAATTTGACCTTTTTAGGCAAGAACGCGATCAAATACATGCATTCTTCATCTTTAAATGATTATAATGAGTATTTTGTTTTGTTTGGTTGGTCGAAGTTAATTACTTATTAAGGAAGCCCTACATTCAGGTATTTAACTGTATTGACTATCTCACATAGCAGGCTACAGTAGTAGTGTTTTCATGTTCATACTGTTGTATCATCACCAAACAATTGGTATTTTTAATCACTGCAACCTTTATAAAGCAAAAAAGTCTTCTAACATAGAATATCTATGAAACAAAGGAATCTATTCGTTAATGTATATTTTCACTTAAAAAGACATTCATTATGATCGATTGAAAAAAACAATAGTTTGCCAAACTCATCAAATTGAGACAAAAGGTTGTTTTAGCGCAATATCTCAGCAGTGAACAACTCAGACTTAGAGACCTTTAAACATTTATTTGCAGTGTGTTACTGCTTACAGAGTGTTACTTATGTACTTATGTAAGATGTAAAAAAGAGCAGGAATAGAAATAGAATAGAGAAAATAATTTAAAGAAAAGATAATAATGAGGTACACTCAAACACAAACAGAGATAAAATTGATTTTTATTTTCTAACATTGCTATGTTTGTTGTGTAAAATTTCCATAGAACTCCCTATGTAACTCACTAAACGAGATGTGAGACAGACAATGCAAACAAAGCTGAAAGGGGCTGTTTAGGTGTCAGTGAGTGAGACAGGTGACAGTCAGACAGACTCACGCACGCTGCCAGCCTAGTGCTGCTGTAAAACTTGTCCTACTTGTATGTTCAGATCATCATCAGCAAAGAACACACCACGACCTTGAAAGGTACTAATTAGTCAGTCATGCAGCTTTATCATTCTGGTAGGTAATGAACAATGATTAAGGGTTGCAGATCAGATATAAACACAATTATGAGAAATTGGTGAATGGTATTAACCTAATTGATAGCTTTGTTGTATTCAAGTGTCCCAGTAAGACATGACAGTGTGACAGTGACATCACACTCTTCAGCGTCTATACAAGCGGAACCTCTGTTTCTAATTCCATTTTGAAAACCGCTTCAATGCATGAATTACTTTACAGTTTTTACAGTACAGTTGATCGTCCCGTCATTTTCCACTGTGCACAAACTCCGTTCAGAAATACTGAAGAAGTTGCTGCTGTAGTAGGAGAACAGAACAATCGTTAAAACAATTGTTTTAAATGAGTTTGTAACTATATATTTTGATTAGGCTTAAGATATGACATTTTCCTGTGTTAAGATGAACGCCCTTGAAAAAGGATTAATCAGTTGTGCAGTTGGTTCAATGTGGTGCCTCTGTTTCAAAAACAAAACTGTGCCATCTGCCAGCTGTGTAATTTGAATTTGAAGTAAACTCTTTACAGGCTGAGATAAAAACCTGTGAAGGGGGAAGAGACATGACATGACACCATTACATGTACATCCAGTCACCACACCCATGCAGCGTTAAATCAAGCAGTGAATGGAACATTTACTGCCTGGCTGAACATTTTATATTTAGCCATTACTCACTGATTTCATTACTCACCATTTTACTACTGTCAAACTACAGACCTCAAGTGTTGAACACCACAGCCTGCCAGTTACCAGTCTCTTGGTGTTAGAAGCAGATCTGCTGGCACACACACACACACACACACACACACACACACACCAAGAAATCATGTCACAGCTGGCATCAGCAGGGGCCCAATTACCAGCTCTCATGCTATTTATATGCTGGCACAGGAACAGTGTAGTTACATCATCACACAGTGTGCAGGTGCTTAATGCCAAACATTATTCACGTTCAGTGCTGGTTTGTTCCCAATTAATGGACATGACTGACTCAGCTATTGTGAGATACCATTACGTTGCAAGTATCGTAGTAATTAAAGTCACTGATATGAATTTGTTTGATATTCTTTATATAATTACAGCTGGAGCAGTTTGAATACATTAAAGTCTCCATTAAAGCAAACTCAAGTGTACATCTTCTGTTTGGTTTCAGATGCTCAGCGCCGAGGCAAGAAAGAAGAGTCCAAAGACACTGAGGAGAAAGAAGAGAGAATGGATCCTTCCTCCTGCCAAGTTGCTGGAGAACACTGATTACACCCACAGGTCTTTCATTGCCAAGGTTATTTGAATTTTGCTCATCAGTCTTATTTCACACAATTAGCAGTGATGTAGTGGCATCATAAGAAAACTAGCAAAAGGTCTTGATGAAGTTCTCAAACATGTCAAACAAAGAACTGGCTTCTGTCACGTCATTGGCTGCTCTGTATTTAACCCTGCAGTAAAAACCTGTTTCTGCTTGTTCTAAAGACACCGCTTCAGTTCTCATCTGCACCATTAGAGTGGATTTGTGTTAACAGGGTGAATGTGCCAAACAAAACAAACTCCTTTTAGACTAATAAAAAGATGAGTCAGACACTTTAGACAAGTCCCTATGGCTCCTATAGTAAAACTGTTAAAAAACAAAACAAAAAAACAAAAAAAAAGAAACAGCAGCAGCAGTCATCCTGGAGTCTCCAAGAATGCAACCATGATTACTAACAGGGTATATACTGAGGAGACATACTTTTCAACCAACAGCAGCACTTTGCAGTTTGTGGTTAAAACTACTGCTTCACTACATATGAAGTCAGTCAGTAGAGCGAAAACATCTTTTCCATCCAGAAAATTGAATCAATTAAATACGATGACCTTTCTAAGGTTACGTGATTATTTTATCTAGGATCCAAACAATCACTGCTCACACACGTCGTCACATACCTTGCATTACACCACACCTGTATCTCATGGTGAAACTGCCAGTGGTTCTTCCTAGCATGCTAATTGGTCCAAACCATTATGGTTCACAAGCTTTAAGTCTGATTTTGTCAAGGTTGTCATAATAGTTAGATGAGAAGATTGATACCACTCCCATGGGTGTGCATTGTCTATGGAGCTAGTGCCAGGGGTTAATTAGCTTATCTTAGCATAAAGATAATGTAAGGTATGCTACTGGGATGTTTTCTTCCTGAATGGAATAATGAAAGTTTCTGAGTGTGGTAGATTTTTACATTATGTTGTTGGAAATAAATGGCATATTCAGTATACCAATGAAAAGAGGCTTTACTAAATCACTAAAATAACAATAATCATAAGAGTGTTTATAAATCTCTCGTGTGTTTCGCTGTCAGATTCGCTCTGACCGAGACACTAATGAGAAGGTGGAGTATTTCCTCACTGGAAAAGGAGCTGATCAGCCACCCTACAACCTCTTTGTGGTGGACCATGACACCGGGTTTGTACGCATCACTGATAAAGTGGACCGGGAGAAATACCCCAGCTACAATGTAAGTCTTTCTTTAAATAAGTTCTCAGCCTTGTACTGTACTGTATGAACTGAAACCTGTTTAGGAGTACGGAGGGAAGAGGATCTTTTTCTATTTTTCTATTTTTTTAGATGTATATTTGTTACATATATTTGTACATTTGTGTCCTTACAGTAATCGCTTCTCAGAAAGAAAAAAGAGAGAGATAAACAACAACTATACAATAGCTCCTGTATGTCCCTCCCACTGAACAATCTCAAGTATAATAATATGGCTGCTCTTAAAATTAATACTTACCGGTTTGTTGAGGGAGCAACTGTGGTTTTTTACCAATATTATGCGCTCAGACCGCAAAAGCACTGTGCATTCAAAAATGGTGTCCAAAGATTCTCTAATTTCAGTCCAATATTGCTGAGTGTGGTTTGCTTCTACTGCTCCACATTTTTGTCAGTTGGAACTTGGAGTTGCATCTTAGAGATCATTTCTTGAATAACAGACGTTATGTATTGTATGTTGTTGAATGTCTCTAGTATTCATTATAGCAGATATGTACCTGTTCCAATCTTCACCCATTTGTTAAATTTCCATTACTTTGCTGCTGGATAGCTGAATAACCAGACAGTGATTGATTTAATTGAAGCAGCATACTAATAATTGATTACATTTGGAAGAGCCAGTTCCCTCATTTCAATATATACTAAGTTTTATAAGAAGTTTTCTTTCTCCACAAATAAATTTGTTAAAAAAAATGTATCCCATTACTTGAAGGTTTGTTTTGATATGTGAGAGGGGGACGGGCTGGGATCAGTTGGAACTTGTTCAGTTTCCCTCAGGCTTTGGGGATGTTTCAGCTGCACTATATTTTAGATGGCTGTCTAACTTTTGAGACAGCAGACAAAAAAATATTTTGTTTAAATCTGACCTTGATACTTGAGTTGAATATTCTTCATCAGTCAAGTGGATGCTGTAACAGAAAAAGGAAAGTCTTCACATTTTAAAGGGTAAATGAGTCAGTCTCAGCAGGGTTACAGAGAGAGAAGATAACATCTACTGATTTATACCTAGCTGTTAAAATAACTGCACATGACTGTACATGTTTTGTGCATAGATTCTGTCGCTATACTTTTTTCTCTGCTTCATACGTCTCTGCTTTGTACAAAAACTGCGTTCCCTTTTGGGAGGTAGAACTCCATGACAGAACAGAACATCTGTATTACTCCACTGTAAGACTATGTTGTATTTTATGAATATGATGTTTGAACAGACTTTGTTGTAACTGAGTTACATACTGCGTGCTATATGATGATTACCAAGACCAACTGAATGGGATTATTATTAAAATGTTTAGTCAGGTGAGTTGGCCGCTTAAGTTACACATAAATTCTACTAACTCAGTGGTCTGCAAAAGTCAAGCCAATATCTGAACAACTGTAGGATCAACAAAAACATTGGTCCTGTCCTGTTCCAAAAGGCAAAAGATTTTTTTAAGTGTATATTATCAGTGGTCATTGACCTCACTGTGGTAGCACCAGCAGTACCAGACCTCCGGAAAGTAACAGCAGCAGCAGTTTAGACTTACAGATGTAGATACACTGATGTGTGCCACCTACAGGCAAATGAGTGTTAAAAAAAAAGTGTTCTTTTAAAATCTTACAAACACATTCAATTGTTAGCCACAAACCTTATTTCTATTTGACTATTTAATATGAACAGGTGGGGAGTATGGTGTAATGTAACTGTAGCGATATTAGTTGAGCAAACAGCTGGTTTGTAAGTGTAAAGTGAAATATGTAAAATCTCAAACACACCGAAGGTGGAAAACACACACACACAGACACACACACACGGGCATACACCCAAAACAGCAGCTGAAGGAAACTACAGGTGTAACATTCATTGCCTGCTGGTGGCACATGTTGGCAAGTGTAGGGTTAATGGGAGAGGTTTGCCCTCTGTGGTTTTTTGCCAGAATGCTTTCCTGCCAAACCTTATTACCCAGTTAGGTTTGGGACAAAAGAAAGACACGAAGTGTTTCTGCTAGAAATCCTTTTAAACTTCTCCCATGTGCCAGGTGTAATACTGGCCTGACAGCTCCACCTTGTGGAGAATTTACAGCCTGTTCAACGGCAGTGAATCAGTTACAAACGATCCCCATAAAGTTGAAGGTTCATTCTTGACCTTTAGACCTTTGAACTCGAGTTCCACATACTATATTTCTTCTGGAGGGTTCTGTCACATCTTGTGTACACATCTGTTAAAAAGGTAGGTAGACCAAGATGAAGGCCATGGAGCCATGTGCCTGAAAGTTTAGGAGTAAATCTAGAACATTAGTGAGGGATTTTTTTTTTTTTGTCATAATCCCAATGACTGGGTTTCTGTTTTTCTCTTAACATTTAATAACCTCAACAGTAAAGAGTCTAACCCTGTCCCTTCTCATCATGTATTCAATGCAGCTAACAGGGATTGCCAAATACACAAATGGGACAACAGCGGAGAGCAATATCCCACTGACTGTCACAATCCTGGACATGAATGACAACGCTCCTTATTTTGAGCTGCATACTGGCAACATCACAGAGTCCAGCAAAGAAGGTACTGCAAGCCCCAGCAGACTCTCCGAGGGGAAGGGGCAAAAAACAGATGATAATTCATTGTTAAAATGACCAACGAAACATAAAACTGTTTCATTATGTCACTCATATTAAATTTTAGAGATTTAAAGTATTAATTACTACAAATTTGAAAGTGCATTGTGGTAGATAAAAGAGCACACAAGTTCCTCTGGATGCCACATCCTCACTATGAAGTGTTTTTGGATCAGACAGATCTGACCTCTGACTTCATCCATGGAGTCGCTGTCCTGTATTCTAACATTGATTTTTTTAAATATTAATCATGACCATAATCTCTTTCTAACTAGAACCAAGTAGTTTTGCTAAAACCAGGTGTTCTGGTTTAATGGTACTACTACAAGTCAGCATTAAACGCATTTCTACATAACAAAATGCCTGCTACATCATAACTCAATTACAGGACACTATGTAGAATAAAGGTAGTGCTGCCTTGGCTATAATAAAGTCTGGGATCAGTTTGTTTTTGAAAAACTAATTTGTAAAACTGAAAACTTGCTGTGCATATGACTTGGCAATGTTGTCACCCTATGATCTTTCCTCAAGTGCCTCCATCAGTCCCTCTTTTAAATATTTATCAAAAACTTATGTTGCTAATCGAATCACCATAAACACGGTTACTTTTTTAAAGGAACCGACCAACCATTAACTGCTGAGCTCCATATATCATAGAACATTTACATAAATCACAATACAAGCAGGATCATACTGTATGTGTGATGGTCCTCTGAACACTGATTGATTCTACTGAGAAGGTCTTGTCCCATTGTGAACCCCTGCAGGAACCTTTGTCATGCAGATCGAGGGGAAAGATGATGACCAAGCTGGAACAATTAACTCAGCCATCGCCTACACCATCATCAGTCAGGAGCCAGAAGACACAAGTCACATGTTCACTATAGAGAAAAACACGGGAAAAGTGTTCGTCAAGGAGGCCACACTGGACAGAGAGGTGAGGCTGCTGCTCACTGCACAGAGAACATGTGTGGAAAATGATGATGCAGCCTTTTTTTTAGTGCATTTAGAGCATCCCCATTCTAAAAGCTTCATTAGATCTTTGTTTCACTCTTGTATGGCTGATCTGACATTTGAAGTTAATTATTTCATTTACAAAATTAGACTGACAGAGCGTGGCATGATGAGAAAACTTAAGCAAAATGTTCTCTGAACATCCTGTAAAGACAACACAGTGGTTGGACTTGACTGACACTAAAGAGTTATTGGTTTGCTGTTTTTCGTTCAACAGACTCATGATTCCTACACACTGGTTGTAAAGGGGACTGATATGGGAGGGGCAGCAAATGGGCTAACGGGGACAGGAACTGTGATGATCAAGGTCCTGGACATCAATGATAACATCCCCACTCTAGAAAAATCGGAGGTGAGAAATATGGCACAAGTATACACACAAAAACACATGCGATTGACTACTTAGCAACCTATTCATCAGGAAAGTTTCTCAATCACCTTGGTACTGTAACGTTACTTCCTGTTGGTCTCAGAGGATGTGCACGAAACGTCCAGGCTGCAGAGCCCAGTTCTGTCACTCCTTACCGCAGATTCAGTTATCTGCAGTTAATTACTACTACTTACTATTATTACCACTTTAGCAGGACATTAGGGCTAAAGCTACCTGTCCACCAGTAATCTCTGTATAGGATATTCTATATAAAATGTTAATAAGTTTCACCAAAATCATGAACAAAATGATAAAGTTGTGCTTTTGTACAGTATTCAGCTACAGATGCATGTAGCACGCATGTATGAATTTTTTGTCATTGTTGGGCCAGAGAGGATATAGATGACACCACTGCCGTTATGGTAGCGATGTGCTGCATGTAGGACACCAAGTGCTGGAGGCGGCACCAAAATGGCCCAATTATCACCATGTCATAAGAGTAGCATATACCACCAGAAAAATGTGATAAAAATACTTAGACATTAATCTTGACATAGGTACTTGAACCCTCTCTGATTAACTCCTGCTCCCTGATCTTTGACCTCTTCACAGTGGATTCAGTAATGGATTTGTTCTGCTGTGTTTTGTCTCTTGTTCTGTTGACAGTACGATGGTACAGTGGATGAAAATGTTGCAAATGTACCTATAATGAGAATCAAAGCTCTGGACAAAGACCTTGAACACACAGACAACTGGCTGACGATCTTTACAATTGCCAAAGGAAATGAGGATAAACTCTTCGAAATTAAGACAGACCCCGAAACCAATGAGGGTATCCTGATGCTTGTCAAGGTACTTAGACCTGCGTCATGTCACTTTAAATATTTAAGTGTTTTAATATGTTATACCCAATACTTTAACTAGTATTTGGTAGGTCCCTAACATATATGCTTCTTATCTTTTGCTGTGTTCTCTCAATCTAATTTACCTTCCATCTTGGACCAAACAGGCTGTGGACTTTGAAGAAATCCAGAATCTTGAGCTTGGCCTGCTCATTGAGAATGTAGCTCCTTTTGTGGAAGGTGAAGCTGTTCTGATGAATGTGGACGTTCAAGTTGGAGAGGGTAATCCTTTGGCTGCTGGAGCTGGAGCTGGAGCTGGAGCTGGAGCCGGAGCTGGAGCTGGAGCTGGTGCTGGTGCTGGTGCTGGTGCTGGAGTTGGTGTGGGTGTGGGTGTGGGTGTAGGGGTAGACGTTGGGGTGGATGTAGGAGTGGATGCAGGTGTAGACGCTGGTGTAGATGTAGAAGGTGGACTTAAGCCTGATGGAGGAGGAGGAGCTAAGCCCGAGGCAGGGCCAGGCCCTGGAGTTGGGGTTGGAGTGGGTGTTGGACTTAAACCAGGCGTCAAACCGGGACCAGGGACAAAGCCAAATGCACCAAAAAGTTATCCCGTTAAGATAGCAGTGAATAATGTGCCAGAGGGCCCAGCATTCATACCTGACACCAAAGAAGTTCCTGTATCAGAAGATCCAAACCAACAACCTGAGGATGGTGTGGTCGCAGTGTTTGCTGCAATCGATCCAGACACAGGAAAAACAGCTGAAGACGTCAGGTCAGTCAAGCTGCCATTAACAGAACTTTTAACAAGACAAGAGTACAGCTGATGGGAATGTCATCAGTTTAGCAGGTCTATTTTGAACCAAATATAGGACAAATTAAAGTTTTGATCTGATAATGATGATCCAATTGATCCACAATCAAAACTATCAGCCTCATGATGAAAAGTCAGGGGATCAAAGTTGGTGGGACAAAATTTATTAACCAAATGTCATAAGAGTTCATTTAATAGATAAAATTTGCTATTTATTGTCCTGGTGGAGAAATTTGGCTTGCGCAATAGTGTTACCAACTCATCCATACATACAGTAGTACAACCAGGACACAATAATAAGTACATATAATACATTTCTTCTAGCCAGGAAGCGATTAGCTTAGCATAAAGACTGGAAGTAGGGGAAATAGCTATATTGTGTTGATTGATGAGCTAGTTCGTGGGTGAATTTTTTACCTCCTGCTTCCAGTCTTGATGCTAAGTTTAGCTAATCATTTAGCAATAATCTTCTCACCTAACTCTCTGCAAGAAAGTCACTACTTTTAGTTTAGCAGTTTACCGTTTCTTATTATCACTTTTCTTGATGTTTTTGTTCCTTGTCCTACATATTTGTTGTCTTCCAGTTATGCTAAAGCCTATGATCCAGATAACTGGTTTACCATCGATGAAGAGACAGCTGAGATTAAACTCAACAAGATTCCAGATAGAGAGTCGCCGTACTTGGTAAACGGGACCTACATTGCCAAGATTCTGGCCATTACTAAAGGTAATAGCATTTACTGTATACTTTTTTAATCCTGTACCTGTGCTTGATGTCAACAATAAACCTTCATTTCTTCTATCTTGATAAATTTCTGTTTGAACAGCATTGGCCATCACTGCTAAAAGCTCCCTCATTAATGCAATACCATTGTTCTCTGAGCATGATTTATTACCTGTATGTTTATGAGTTGGATGAGCAGTTAATCACTAGTTGCCAGAGTTCATTTATCAAATGAAGCACACTGATCTCTGACAGAACCTGCCAAACCACCTAGTAACTCTACAGTAGGTGTGTTATCCAAAGAATGAAAAAAAAGCCTAGGAGAAAAATAATGTACTGCCAGTTTCAACAGAGCTCCATATAAACTAGGAGGCGTAAACACCTTGACATTCTTAAAAAAATTGAGGATTGTATAGATGTGTGTAATAGCAATGTAGTTAGAAAAGGAATATTGTTTCGGCTGTCATTTCTATTTGCTAGAACAACGTAGTAAGCAGTTCAAAACAGACTAATCTTTAAAACGTATGTTTAAGTCAAGTGTTTTGTGTAAAGCTGTGGTAGGGAACGTGTACACTACTGCCTCGACCTTTCCACTGCAGAGTGGATCTCTGTGGCTGTACAGTCTTTGTGCTGTTTGACAAACTGAGCTGTTATCCTCCCCAGACATGCCTTCAAACACAGCCACAGGAACAATAGCCATTCAAGTCGCCGACTCCAACGACTATTGTCCCACCCTGACCACCACTCACACCAGTCTGTGCTCTGATAAAAAAACTGTTTATGTTACTGGCTTTGATGAGGATGCTATACCCAACGCTGCTCCATTCACGTTCACAATCATACCTGATGGGACACAGGGCAGCTGGGATATAGAAGTCCTCAATGGTAAGAAAATGTGGAAAAAGTAAGAGATGAAGATATTAATTGCCTAAATATTTTGTGAAGTGTTTAAAAACCAAATATGTGAGATATGAAGCTACCTAAAGCCAATATAGCCAATTTCTCCTAATTTAGCCTTTTTATTTTTTTCCGCAAGTACAAGTTCTTATCCCTTAAATCAGAGAATAAGTTAAAAGATTTTTGATTTGAAAGTCCACGTACAAATTCAAACCTCTCTATTCTTTGCTGTTTATAGACACGAGTGTCGCTCTTCATTCACAAGAGGACCTGTGGCCCGGCGTGTATGAGCTGCAGGTGAAGGTGTCAGATGCACAGGGTCTGTCCTGTCCAGCCGCTGAGGTTTTTAGAGTGGATGTTTGTACCTGTGTGGACACAGAGGACTGCAACATTCTACAGTGGGCATCCAGACTAAAAACTACTTCATCTGAGCTCTCTGCCCCAGCCATCGGCCTGCTGCTAATGGCAATGTGCTTACTGCTGTGTGAGTTGAGCTCTAGCAGAAGCACTAATACACACTATTGTCACAACATATATATATATAAATATATTAAATATATATGCTGTGCATCTTTACACCAGACAGAAATATCATAGTGTCACTTAAATGCACTAAGCATTGATCCTAATGTTTTGCCTCTTGCCTCTCTGCAGTCATCCCTTTTCTCCTGCTGTTCTGTCAGTGTGGAGGAGCAGACACTATCTTTCCTGACCAATTTAGTGATCTGCCATTTGATGCCAAAGAACACCTTATATCCTATCACACTGAAGGCAAAGGCGAGGATAAGGTAAAACATTTGCTTTTTTGACACCATATCCACATTGCCGTATAAAAATCTGCTCAGAGGTAAAATTTTATTGTCTTGTGATTTTTAGGAAGTGCCCCTCCATAGTGCCCCGATCATGATGGGTACCCAAAAGAAAGTTGAGGCAGTACAAACAAGGACCTTCAATGCCTTTTCTTCAAAATTCACAGAAACTCAGGAGACGACTGAAATGTTCAGTGAATCTATGCAGCAGTTTCAGGAAAGTCAAAATCTTATGGAGGTTGACAACGCCTACAAATTTTCAAGGGAATCATTCAAAAATGGCAATGGCAGCAGGACATTTGGCAGGCAAAAACTTGGCATCCAACATACGCAAGATCTGTATGAGGATATAGCCTTACCTGATGCTTTTCTCAATGATTACTATTCACAGGTATTGTGTTAGCTTTTCTTCCATTTTTTTAACAGATCTTCCACATAAATTCAGAGTTCATTCACACTTTTCTTTGTGCTATTTCTTTGCTTAAAACAGAAAGTGGAGTGTGTGGTGCCAGTGAAGGACTGTCTGTTGCAGTATGATTTTGAGGGCGAGGGCTCCTGTGCTGGCTCAGTGGGCTGCTGCAGCCTCTTGGAGTCTGACAATGACCTGCAGTTTCTCAATGACCTTGGACCAAAGTTCAAGACTCTGGCTCAGATCTGTTCCCCTCCTACAACAACACCCAAACCCTCCCTGAGACACAAAGTAACAGGAGCTGTCAAAACTACAGTTGATATTGTTGAACCCGTTGTTAAACCAAAAATTGAGCGAAGTGTTGAGACAAAACATACCGATGTAATGACAAAGAAAGTCGTCTCATCTACGAACATCTCCAATTCAGTTAGTAGTGTGCCATCTATGACACTCCCTCACTCTAAGGTTACTAATATCAGTCATTCTGCCACCCTGCCCCGTCAAGCTCAGACATTGGTACTTCAACAGCAGCCAGTTTACTACACTACCACCCCTATGGTACAGCCTATGCACTATGTAGTTCAACCACAGCTTCAGAGCACAGTTCTGCTGGCAGATGGGACCCACGGAGCGAATGTTCCAGGCCTATATGTAGTCAGCGGTCCCCAGAGTCCTTCTGGACTTGTAATCAATGGAACCCCAGGCTCTCCTTCTGGGCTAGTTTTCCCTGGTATTGAGAGCCCCAAAAGTCCCACAAGTCCAATCACCCCCACCCTGTTGCTACCTGTGAGCCCAGGTGTGTCACTCCCCTCAGCCCCTGTGGATGGCTGGAAAATGATCCTAAATCCTGATGGTAATTATGTGATCATTGAGGAAAAGAGTAGTCCAGGTAAGGTACTGAAGGTGAACCCAGGGTCACCTCAGGGCACTGTGCCCAGAGGTGCTATCCTGGTAAAGGAGGCTGCTCCCCCTCAGGGGGTGTTAGGCCCAGCAGCCCATGGGAGTGTGTTTGGCATTCTGCCAGGACATGCTGTTGCTAATAAGGAGGGTGTTGTTACAGTAAATAGAAATTTGAGGCAAACTTGGGTTGGGCAACCTGTGCAGATGGGGTTAGGGCCAGTCAATGTTTTGGGAGTTGGTGGTGGGCAGCCACAAATGGGAATGGGACATGTGGTGGCAGTAGATCGACAAGTCAGTCAGCCTGGAATTTGGCCAGCTGGGATGAGTCCAGCTGGGATTAGGCAGGTCAGTGTAAACCAGTTTGAAGCAATTCACCCATTACAAAAAACAGCACATTCCAGTGGTATTCAAGAGAAGACCATTAATGTCACAAATACTATCATTACCACTGAAACCTCTAACACTCATTTGCCTTCAAAGGAAGAGGTTATGAAAAATCTGTTCAAGGATGACGCTCAGAACATGTATGATGAAGACAAGCAATCAGAAGATGTGATCACCTACACATCAGAAGAACAACACACAGCACTAGATGTAGAGGACTCTAGTGATACAGTCCAAAGAGCATTTGAGGAGAAGGAAAAATCTGAAAAACCTTCAGTTATAAATCTTGAGGAAGATATTGTGTCATTACCAGGCCCATGTGTAGTTCAGACACCATTTGAGCAGTCCGGCACAGTGGTAGAGAAACCAGGAGATACAATGGATGAACTTGTGCCTGAAACTGAAACTCCAACAAACAAATTCACAGATGTGATAAGTCAGACTACAGAATCCAATGACCCACAAGAGAATGCAGATGAAGAAACCAATGCTCCACAGGAAAAGCATGTTCCCTCTGAAGAAGAAGATATATCTATGGTCATTAATATGTCCTCGACAGAAGATTTCCTACCTGTATCAGATGTCACTGATTTAGTTAATACAGACAAAGAGAATGAAGTGACATTAACATTTCCTGAAGGAGAGGAAGCAACTCCTACTTCAAACCAAATGAACATGGTAGACAATCAAATGCATGATTGGACAGAAGAAAGTGTAGCCAAAGAGGAAGCAGCACCTTTGAAAAAAGAGGAAGAGCAAGAAGAAGAAGTTGAAGGTCCAGATGATGACAGTTCTGAATTTGGGTCAGAACTTAAATCAAATGAATTCACAGAGGATCAAAGTAGAAGGGAGCTCGATGAAGATGTCAGCCCAGTAAAGACAGTTGTTTCAGATGTAGAAACAAATCCGATTATTGCCACCTGTGATAGTATTCAGCCAGAAGAGAATATGGAGGACATGACCCTAGTCATCAGTAATGTACAGGAAGAGGTTAAAGCTGAGCATGAGCAATTGTTAGATTCTGAAATAGGACTCAATAGTATGGGTGATGAATTATCAGCAACACCTCCAAATGAGAGTTCAACAGACACTGTGAATGAGTTTGAAGAGAGATCCATCCAGAAGAAGAAAGAAACGGTGTCGGAACAACAGGTGGATTATAGTGAAGAGGATAAAAAGAAGAATGCCATGAAAAGACAGATATTGCTGATATTGAAGCAAAAACATCAATGCAGACTGTGAAGACTATTTTAGATAACAAAGAAGAAGGAGATCTGGATGATCCAAATTTGATATCAGCAACAGAAGAAATGACACAAGCACAAGTTGAGGGCTCTAATGTACCAACCATTTCAACATTAGAGCAACATCTACATACAACAAAAGACTCAGAAGATGAAGATAATCGACAAAATATAATGGCAGAATCAGAAGTAGATGAGGATCAAGTCGAGTCAGATGGAGACAGTATAAGAGATGGTGAAAAAGAGGTAATAATTGTGGAGGAAGGAGAGTCACAGCAGAGTCTGAGCACCTCCGATGACGAAGACATTGAAAGACAAGATGCATTGAGCACGAGTTCTCAAATGGAGGAAAAGTTCATCTCAGATGACAACATTACTGATGAAGAGAACAATGAGTCTGCTGTGGAGGAAAGGGTGTCACCAGTACAGCTAATGACTAGAATCTCAGAGAAAAATGAAGACAGTGGAAAGGAAGATGCATCCTGTACACTTTCTCAAGTGGAGGATACAGTCATTTCAGATGAGAACATTAGAGATGGAGTGAAAGAAGAGGAAATTGTGGAGGAGGTGTCACCTTCACAGCAAATGACTAGCATCTCAGAGGAAGATGAAGACAGTGGAAAGGAAGATGCATCCTGTGCACTTTCTCAAGTGGAGGATACACTCATTTCAGATGACAACATTAGAGATGTAGCCAAAGAAGAGGATATTGTCGAGGAGGAGGTGTCTGCTGTAGAGCAAATGACTAACATCTCAGAAAAGGATGAAGACAGTGAAAAAGAAGATGCATCCCATACACTATCTCAAGTGGAGCATACACTTATTTCAGATGACAACTTTAGAGATGGAATGAAAGAAGAGGAAATTTTGGTGGAGGTGTCACCTTTACAGCAAATGACTAGCATCTCAGAAGAAGATGAAGACAGTGGAAAGGAAGATGGATCCTGCACAGTTTCTCAAGTGGAGGATACACTCATTTCAGATGAGAACATTAGAGATGGAGTGAAAGAAGCGGAAATTGTGGAGGAGGTGTCACCTTCACAGCAAATGACTAGCATCTCAGAGGAAGATGAAGACAGTGGAAAGGAAGATGGATCCTGCACAGTTTCTCAAGTGGAGGATACACTCATTTCAGGTGACAACATTATTGATGGAGTCAAAGAAGAGAATATTGTGAAGGAGGAAGTGTCACCTGTACAGCAAATGACTAGCATCTCAGAAGAATATGAAGACAGTGAAAAAGAAGATGCGTCCCATACACTATCTCAAGTGGAGGATACACTTATTTCAGATGACATTGTAAGTGATGGAGAGAACGAGGCACCATTCAGGCAACAAAAAAATAGCATTTCAGATGACCAAGATGAAGAAGACGAAAGAGAAGATGCACCAGGAACACTCAGTCCTCAGTTGCGGGATCATCTCATGTGCTCAGATAAAATACATGATGGAGAAAAGGAAGATGTTGTAACGTCACCTTTACAGCAAAATATGAGCATCCCAGATGACCAAGTTGTTGAAGGTGCAAACGAAAACTCACCAGGTACAAGCTTTCACATAGAGGAAGAAGACATTAAGTCTCACCAGATGTTAGAGGAGGAATCTCAGTCTTTAGAGACCGACTGTTTAGAGTTTAATCAGGTGGCCGCAACATTGAGGGAAATTCAAGAAATGCCTTGTGAAGTTACTACACTATCTTCTCAGATAGGTTACACAGCTCAAGATGTTTCTGAGAGACAGGATGCTGTTGGTCAAGAGTTAGCAGGAGGTGCTAACATGGAGGGTTTGGATGATGTGGTCACATCATCAAGATCATCCATGGTAGCCACAGGACAGGTTTCCTTGTCAGGGGCCACGGGTAGCATATTGACATCTGGACAAGTACCTGAGTGTGAAACAACTCAGACTGATTACCCAAACACAGTCACAATTAAAACTGAACAAAGTGAGAGTGGAGATCTCACTTTGGAAAAAGGCAAAGCAGATGTTATCATTGACCTAGAGATCAGAGAGGGTGATGCATCTGGTCAGGTATCACCAAAAGATAATTCAGAGATTCAAGTGGTGGACAAGACCTTATCTTCGGTGTTGGAAACAGAGCCAGGCTTATCACAGGCAGGAGCGGCAAGTTTTATTGAAACAAGTGAGGTAGCTGAGGAGGCTGGAAACCTTGTTCTAAATGAGAGTGTGCAAATGACTGGAGAAGCATCAGGGGTAGACCTAAACACTGTGGGAAAAACTGCTTCGATAGAGGTATCTGAAGTGTCACATTACATGCATGGGGCTGAGACAAGTGAAGATCAAGTGAGTTCTGTCGAGCTTCAGACAGCCATCAGCCAAACTCCTCAGAACAAATCAAGAAAGAGTAAAATAGACTTCAACAAAAGCCGTAAAAGTCCAAAAAGCCCCTCTGGAAAGTGTAAGCAACAGTGATTTCTGTCAGTTTGAGGCTGTGTTACCAACTATACAGTTTCCCTATAGTGTTGCCCCAGTTGAAATGGCAACTTTTAGCGCAGCTGCTATAAGACATTATGAGAGTTTTATGAATTGAAATCTTTGACACCTTAAAACAGATATGCACTCAATATGTCAAGTCAAGTCAAGTCAAGTCAATTTTATTTATATAGCACATTTAAAAACAACAGAAGTTGACCCAAACTTTACAGTCAGTGGATCGCAAGGAAAACAAACAAACAAAAACAAAACAAAACAAAAACAAAAACAACAAAAAAACAAACAAACAACAACAAACAAAAAAACAAAGAACAAACCAAAGTAGACAGAAGTCATTAATAGTGCAGCCTCAGACTGAGCTAAAAGCAAGATCATAGAAGTAAGATTTTAAACTGGATTTAAAATTCTCAATAGTGGGGCAGGACTTTATGTGAAGGGTAGGCTATTCCAGAGCTTGGGGCAGCAACAGAGAAGGCACGGTCGCTTTAGTTTTTAGGCGCAGTGGGGACTGAAAGGAGCTGATGATGATGACCTGAGAGATCTGGGGCAGAGTAAGGAACCAGAGATCAGAAATATATTGTGGAGCTAAGCCATTTAGGGCTTTGTAAACAAATAATAAAATCTTAAAAGTGATTCTAAATTTCACTGGCAACCAGTGTAAGTGTGCCAGGATTGGGGTGATGTGGTGTCTCTTTTTGAACCAGTTAAAGTCTTGCAGCAGCGTTTTGCACCATTTGGAGTCTAGATAGGTGGAGTCAGTTAGCCCTGTGAATTGCAATAATCAACCATAAAAGCATGGATGACAGTCTCCAGATCCTTCTGAGATAAGCTTGAGTTTGGCGATGGTTCTGAGCTGATAAAACTACCCTAACAACATTACTGACCTGACTGTTGAAACAAGGGACTGTCAAAGAGGACACCCAGATTCCTAACCACGTTATGGCAACTAGGAGCTAGGGGACCAAGTGTATTGCTGAGAGTGCTGACAGAATCAGGTGGACCAAGATAATTACTTCCGTTTATTGTCATTGAGTTGTAAAAGTTCCTCGCCATCCAGCATTTGGCGTCATTTAAACAGTTAAAAGATTTTGTAGGAGCAGGTGCTGTTGGGTGTGACCAGGTAGAACTGTGTATCATCTGCGTAACAATGGTAAGGAATATTGTGTTTTTGAAAAATGGAGCCAAGTGGAAGCATGTTAGAAGAGGACCTAAATTGAGCCTTGAGGAATGCCGCATTTAATAGGAGCAGGGACGAGGAACAGTTCCCAATTTCAACAGCGAATGTTCTATTTTTAAGGAGGTAAGCCATTAGGACTGTCCTTGTAGCCCAACTTCAGCCTCAGACGTTTTAAAAGAATGGCATGGTCAACTGTATCAAAAGCCTTCGAGAAGAACTAAAATAAGAACCAGAGTCAACCAATATGTGATGCTTACAGGCTACATCGTACAAGGCTACACAAGGATACAACTACAGTTTAGTTTAGTGAAGTACATTGATTGGCAATTGATTGAGGCCTTCACACAGATGTGTGCTTTGTGTTGCAGTGTACAGACTGTAGGACACAGGCAGAAAGTAAAGCAGATCATTTGCAAAGGCAGTGTTTGACACGCTCATAACTCTTACATCCTATTGTAGCGCAAGCTACGTAAGCCCAGATCAAGATGTCTTGACATCTTGATCTGAACTGCATCAACAGGCCAACAATGACGCAGCAAGTAATGTAACTAACATTATCTCTGATGTGGGTTAACGAACTGTCTCTAAAGTTACTGGTGCAAAGCTGACATAAAGAATCCTGGCTGAATAACAAGTTTATGTTGTGTGACTCTGTCCAAACTGCTCTGTTTGTTTCCTATTTACAGAGCCAGAGCTGTGTGCAATCACTGGACTTTCTTTTCAGTGCAAACACAGAGCAGAAAGTTAGCGGACTGTGAGGAGATATTCACTGAGTTTGAAAAGGAGCACTTTGGATTAGAATGTACTGTTGTCTAGATTTGTCTCTTTTCAAATGGAGAGACCAACAGCAGAATGGCATTCGTCTTGTTAGTGAGGATGGATCTATTTGTGCTTTAAAATAAGCCCATGTAGCTTTTTCTGATCAGGGGGCACTGTGGCAACAAGTTACGATTACTGGAGAAGGGTAAATGCTGAAACATAACACAATGTAGGGCAACAGTCTCAGTTCTCATATATCGCTGATCACTTTGAGTTAAGGAGGGAAAATGATTTTTTATCTTTTATTTCTTTTCGCGTTTTGTGTGTTTATGATTTAAAATGTACATTTTATAGCTTTGACTGCAAACACCAGCGATGTAAACATAGTTCCAGTGTTGTGTTTAAAGTTTTGATGAAGGGTTAGGGGGGTACTGTCAATCTGAACCTTAGAAATGTTGTATGATGTGCCTTTGATTTTATTACATAACCACCTTTGTGTTAGAGACGTCTCTTCTTACTTTGCTTGCAGCTGAAATAGAAATCATTACTAGACCGAACATGTTTAAAAATATGACACAGAAATTATGCTGGGGGTATAAACATACTTGTCTGCTCTTGCATGTGGGGATAAGTAAGGTTACAGTGGTTGTTTGATGAGTTCATCTTCTTGTCAAGAGATTCTTTTATATTCAACATTGCTTATATAAATATGACTATTTTTAGTAAAACACTTTGGGAATGCTGAATACTGTCGTCATTTCATTTAAGATGTGCAGCGTGCTGTGTGCAGTGCTCTTTACTCTCTTAATACTTTGTTTTATTTGTTTTAGTGTTCTTTTTAAAGCTCATGTGATGAGGAAGTGGATGCCAGTTTCATTGTTGTACAGACGTATGATAGGCAAGCATTCTGACAAGTCAAGATAAACTAAACATGACTGATCGCTGACTTAAAGTTGGCTCATTGAGCACTAAAGGACTAGGACATATGAACATATAACGAAAACATTTGAATTCTGATACTTTAACCTCCTGTAGCTGCTCATAACAAGTACTGATAACAGTGTGCTATAAATATAAAAAATGGCTCACCTACATACTGGTTTAAAACGTTCTCTACAAAGTTACAACTTTAATTGTGGTGGGGAAACAACCTTAATTAGTTTAATTAATTAATTTTGATGTCTTACAAAGGTTCACATATAAATACATTAAATCTATACTGGAATCAGACAGATTAAATGCCTATCATGTGTAAATTTACAGTTGTAGATGAGTGACTGAAAAGCACAAACACCAACAATTCATGAAGGGTACGTCAGGCATGACACGGTTAATACCGTGTAACAGAAATACCACAAGTTTGATTCTGGCTTGGAACTTGCAGTTTACAGGAGATCAAAAGCTCATTAAAGGGCGCGTAACGTGACATTTACAGAGTAAGAATAATGACACCGCTCATGCTAATGTTTGTTAGCAAGAATTAAAGATATTGTTCAAAATGGCAGCAACAAGGCCAAACCTTTACGATATGTTGTAGCTTTCTAGCAGCTAGTAATCTGTGCTAACTGGGTTTGTGTCAAGCTTATGAACTGTGGAATGTGGCAGACACAGAGTGATGAAAGATGAGAAGAGCTAAAACATTGACAGTGATGGCTCTATCTGATCCACATATCCAGATGTATGGGGCAGCTTGAGAGACACACACTCAGTGACAGGTCCGAAAACAAGGATAAATAAAAACGCATGTCCTAAAACAGGAAAAAAAAACGTGATTAAAATATGATTTTGAATTTAAAAAGGAGTTATACTGCATCTTCTACACGTTAAAACTTTAATCCTCAACATCTCAAAGCACTCAGATCACAGAATGAACTTTATGATCATGATGCCCCTATCTAATAATTTACATATAGTAAGTTCTAATTAGTATAATTATCTGCCAATGAAAGCTTTTTTTTTTTTTTTGTCTAATGTAGCAATAATGAAATAATGCATTAGTGTCAGTCTGACTTGAGACACTAGAGACTGATCAAAGAGTCTTTGTCTTAGTGTGAGCAGCGGCAGATTGCCAGTTTGTTTTCGGGTTGAACGTTGAGAATGTCTCAGGCACCTCGTTCACATGTCACTTTCAGTCTGATCTGTTTTGCCCTGAAGGCAGCACCATGTGATTGCTTACACTGCAATGTCACGCTAACACCTGCCTGTGCGTTAACACGGACGCATCAGAATTCTTTTGTCCGACGTTCTCTGCGTCGATGCCAGTGCGTGTTTCACACATTCCTGTTGGGCTCTGTTTACATTAGTCTATGATCTAAGATGGCCTGATGCAGCAGCAGTGTGAAGAACACACCCGTGTTAAACCTGTTGTGCAGGTTCACAGGTTCACACAGCAGCAGCCACGTTATGACTTCATACAGTCAAAGGGTCATGGCTTTTTTCTTAAATGCTGGTTGACATGAAGTATTATCAAATAAGGAATACATTTAGACATATATCAGCTGAAAGTAAAATGTAGGTCATCACTGTTTGTTTTTATTAGTGCTGAATTTCATTTCCAAGAACGGCTGCAGGTTCAGTCGATAGTGATGTCACAGGCTCCTTTACATCACTGCAGCAAGATGGAAGGTCAGCAAAACGTTCCTCTTTAAGGACATCATTTCCCTGTTAATTAAATGATACTGCTTCAACATGTTAACCTTTATCCCCTTCAAACAATCAAATCAGACAACATAAAATGAAGTTGATTGACCCCTGGTAGTAAGAAATGAGATAGTTCTATGAGTCGAACCTGGGCCCTGCCCCACTGCAGCCACATGCAGCCTACATATTCAGAAAACATTTACATGAGCTACAGACATTTTCTGTCACGTTTCCTGCACTAAACACGGGTTCTCCTTCATCTCAAGCACATTTACTGCTCTCGGCTTGTGTTAAATGCATAAATGGCTGTTTATACATTGTTTATTAGGATTTACAGCTGATACCGCCGATCATACACGGCCACGGAACAATCATCGTCATGTTTATAGACTATTGGACACACCGATGGGCTCAATGGAAAGCTTTAAGTGTCCCGATTTTATTGAAAAGACAGATTCTTAATTAAATGGTTAATATGATGACAAAGTCGCCTGTTAACTGAATAGAGAATCTGGCTAACTAGCTAAGACACAGCACAGCAGAAAGTAGGACTAACTTTTGTTCAGTTAACATTATTTGACTCGTGAGTGGTGGCACTAGTAGCGCTGTTGGGAAGATATTTTCATTCTTTCTTTTCTCGTGCTGTCTTCATGTCACCATGGATGCTTCATACATACACAGAGGCGGGACGCACGCACAGGTCTGAGGTGGGCAAAAACAAATCTCAGAGCGGGAGGGGGCGCAGACAAACGTCACTATTTTTTTACTGCTAAATTGAGAAAATCTATCACATTGTCGTGTTTATAATACTTAACATTCATTATCAATAATTATGATATCATATTGGGTGGGTTGTGGTGGCTGGTTTGGATTATTGGGTGGGATTTATTTGATTTGATAATTCATCATAAAATCTACAGACAATCAACAGTACCCGTCCTATTACCATAATATTAGAAAAAGTGATAGCGTAGTTATTACGGTAAAATTGTGGCAACCACAGCTGCCAGTTTTTTTTTTGTTTTGTTTTGTTTTTTTACAGTGAATTACCCTGATTATTTACACATAAGACACACAGACACGTTGAAGGGCTTGTTCTCGCTGAGGACCTTTCTGGCCGACAGGCCCAAATGCAACCATACTGTCTATATTTATGTCCCTGGTTATAATAGAAAGTAACATTTGAGAATATAGAAATTAAGTTTTTGTCTGTTGACTGAGTTTTAAATCATCTTGGAGATCTAAAAGTTTGCAGATTTTTTCTCAGAGGACTGTTTGTTGTGGACCCTCCAACTGATGTCCTGTGCTGTGCAGACTGTAAAGTGTGATTTGTATTTTTCTTTATTTTTTTTTATAAATTATTTGTTGTTCTGACAGCTCAGGTCGTTATAACCCTCTGAGGATGGATTGAGCGGATCCACACAATCCGTCTAAAGTCTAAAAGTTGTACATATCTGTGAATATCTCTGAAACGGCTTATGATAGAGAGATGTGATTTTTGCACTGTTTTCCTGAGATTCCACTAAAGACGGAGATGTGTGGTTTGTGTCTGTCCGACACTTCCTCGTTGTTTACGCCACCGTGTAAAAGACCAATCGAAAAATAGATGTTCGACAACTCCATACGCAGTGGACAAATGGACAAACGTTACTAGGCAGACTAGTTTCTTTTTCAACCAATCAGTGGAGGGGACCTATGACGTATTCTAGCCAATCAATGGACTCTGGGGTCTTGTGGAGGAGGGACAACAGAGAGAGAGAGAGAGCTGTGTCCATAGAGCAGGGGGCAGGGAGCACACAGAGCAGAGTGACAGAATAACTTCAGAAATACTATTTCTGTTGAATGACAGGTTCCCCTCAACTTTCTGGAGGCTCTTTGCTTTGCTAAGTGGCATACCTGAGGAAAATGAGGCAACAATGCATGGGACCTTTTGTATTAAAAGGGCATTATTTCATTGTTCTGCACATACTTGGTTGAAATATAATATTTTCATTCAAAAACTCTTAACTGGTACTGTTTGAGGTGTGATTTTGAGTAAGAAATGACAAATCTACTTTTCCTTTTTGAAATTCTTTAGTATTGTAGATTTTTCACTCGTGCTTCCTTTATAAGCACATTACATGAATGCTTATGATAGCCTAGGTTCTTCTGAATCTATAGATACCAAACACATGGTGTTCCATATACATTAAGTATATAGTTTATAAGTTTATAAGCCCAAATGTTAAAGAAGTAAAAACGAGCTGAAAATGGCTTAAAAAAAGCCTATATATTTGGCAGATGTAAAGCATACATGTGTATGTTTTTTGTGTTAGTCCATTTGTTTTTTTTTTTGTTTTTTTTTAATTATTACTTCAACAGCTCAGGGATGTTCAAGAAGATTTTTTGCACTGTCAGTTCTGTTTTTGAATAAAGGGTTGGAAATTAATGTTTGTTTGTTTTTTATCCGATTCATCGATTAATCAAAAAAAATCGACAGATTAATCGATCATTAAAATAATCGTTAGTTGCAGCCCTAATAATCTGTTACTTGTGTCACCATCTGAACTTTTTTTTTTACATATTCAAAAAACAGGGGTATCACCCACCAGTACTAGCCTGACAATGCAAAGGTTCATCCTACAGGGCAAAAGCAGTTCATTTGAGTGCTGCAAGTTATGTTAGCACAGTGCTACAGAGTATGCACTACATGGTATTCTAGCTGATGTGCACTCTTGTAATGTTTGCAGATGAGGTCTCACTGCATCATGGGACAAGGACATGTAAAGACAGAACAAACTTTTTTTGAACAAATATGAAAAAAAAACAAAAAACAACTGGATTCAATAAATTGATTCTTCTTATCTTACTCAAAGTTCATGTAATGGAGGTAAAATAGGAGTCAGTGCATGCAGTTCCTTAAGGTCTTACACCACCTACTGGTGGATTGATTGAAGTACATTTGACTGAAAAGCCAAAGCAGTGCCCCAATTCTACTGAACTCCAGTATACAGTAGTGTACCAAGCTGAAGTACAGCTGTGGGTTTATTTATTTCTAGTCACGTCTGCACTGCATTTTCTGATGGAGCTGAGTCACTGCTTTCTTCTGAGATTATGATTTTACAACACATTATTAAAGATTAAACCAAATGTTTCCAGCCTTTCTGGCGTCTGACCTCTTACATAAAACGATCAGTGTGCAGTTGTTCCTTGTCGAATCTCTTTAGATGTCTGTGAGTTGTTAGCAGTTCCACCAAAGAAATGTTTTTTTTTTCTTCTAAACATCTCACATGATTTCAACAACTGTTCAAATATTTCACCACACATTCTCAGATTTATCCGGTGGCTAACTGGATCTAAAAACTAAACTAGTTCCACTTCGAGCAGTTATAACAATACAATGCCACTTATACACTGATGCATCGTTATAAGTAATCTAATACTGCTGAAACTTCAAGTACAGACATATTTTTACTTATTTTTACTTTACTTTATACTTCTTTCAACACTGTTACACAAAATGTACTAGACACATTTTCCTAGTATTTTTGCACATAGTACACACAAAAAAAATCTATGTACTATTTAGTAACAAAACTTTAGAAAGCTGCTGCAAATTAAACTTAAAGTTTAAATATAAATAAAGAGGTTCATTTTTTTTTCTTGAGCTTTATCACCTTCATTGCACAAATACCCTCAACTTTTTGCTAAACAGTTCCCTCATTATTTTTGTAAACTTCATCGTTGAACAATAAAAGAATGACCCTTGTGGATACTGGGTGTGTGTGTGTGTCTGTGTGTGTGTGTGTGTGTGTGTGTGTGTGTGTGTGTGTGAGGAGTTATTCATTGTCCAGGTATTGATGTGGGAGCTGGCAGCAGGGTGGTTGAGGAAGTGATGGAGCGAGAGGGTGGGGACAGCTGTTCTTATAAGAGGCCTGACACGGTGGAGGTCTTATATGAACACCAGTGACTCGCATCAGCCTGTGTATCCATCAGCCGACCATGCTTCAACCGCTGCTGCGCTGTCTGCTTCTAGCCTCTGCTGTGCTGCTCTGCAACACAGCCCCCACCCCCACGGTCAGTGTCTGTGTGCAATAATATGAGTTTGTGCTAGAGTTATTATAAAATTCTGTTTTTAAGGTGCATACTTTAGATCTCATGTTTGGTCTACAGCTACAGGCATGGAGTCACTGAAAGTGACAAAAAATGATAAGAAATATAATATGATAAGATTCAGTGCTGCAATCCAGACTACTACCAGAGTGTGCAGAGACCGAGACAAGACCGAGACTTTGAGGGCTTAAGACAAGGTCAAGACCAGGACCAGACAGTATATACATAGTTAGCTGATAATAGCTAGTTAATATTTGCAAAAATCTCTTTGGGTGAAGAGGGCACTTACACTAAGCTTAGTTTTCTTCATGCTTTCTGTGCCAATAAAAGTTGCCCGTGGTTCCAGCTGTCTCATTAGGCGTTGCATTGCAGGATTCACATTTTGTTGAGTGTTTTCTATTCGAGTCAGAGTCAGAGTTATAGGTAGTCAGTTTTTATAACAGAAGATTTGGCTGAGATCTTCTCCCATACAGCCACAGCTCAGTATCCCACGTTCACTTCCTTGGAGTGAAGGACAGTGAGGAGGGATGACAGCTGTAAACCAGACAATGCACTGGCAGTTTAGTGATATCTCTACAGTTGTGGTCTTCACCGGTCTTGAAATAAAGTTCTGAGTCTTCTTTATCTGAGATTGAGACAAGACCGAGTGGTCTTGAGACCAACACTAATCTCAACTCCTGCAACAGAACTCAGATTTGACATAATGCTCTTTGAGGGCAGATAGTCATTGTAAAGCCACAATCCTTTACGTCCATGTAAGAATATTATACGGTTCGAGTATCATAACACATGGCAAAATAAGGGAACTGGAACTTGATGAAACGTTTTGTTATTCAGTGTTTCACATTTGCATATTGCTCAGCTCTGCCTCCACCAAGGAGGTTATTTTGTCTGTACTGTCTGTCATATTTTAGCAGCCTTCCGTTCATTAAAGATGAGATTAAACCCAGAGAAATGTGATGTACCTGAACACACCATGGTTAACAAATGACTGCTTCTAACAACAGTGTTTCTTTTTGAAGAGAAACGTCTATGAACTCACAGTGCAGGTTAGTATCTCTATCGATTTGTGGGGCAGAAATCAGTTCAGTGACCTGCCTGTTACGATTCGCTCTCATCGTGTACGTACTTGTCCGTTATCGCTCGTGTTTACAGCACATTTCTTCTGCCGCTTTATGGGTAGCAGTTCATTGAACTCGCTGAACTGAATAAGCGATGCTACAAGCTGAAGCTGAAATGAATGTGCTGGCTTGACATTCAATGCTGTCTCCGTTGGCCTTTTGTTGTGTGACTATATAAGTAATAACATGCCGCATTGAACACTTGGACCAGCCCTGGTAATTGAAGCTTGTGTCTGTGCTGCAGGACAGACATGGAGGCTCAGACACCAAGTGTCCTTTGATGGTGAAAATCCTGGATGCAGTGAAGGGGACTCCAGCTGGATCGGTTGCATTCAAGGTGTCTCAAAAGACTGCTGATGGGGGATGGACACATATCGCCAATGGGTATGTACAGTAAGAAATATAAGGTCGAGTATGTTCTATGTCACTTCTCACCTCATCTGTTCAATATGTACAAACCATGCAGACAGATTTCACTGTTCCTCGCTGCAGAGTGACTGATGCCACTGGAGAGATCCATAATCTGATCACAGAGCAGCAGTTCCCAGCCGGAGTGTATCGTGTTGAGTTTGATACCAAAGCTTACTGGAAGAATGAGGGGAGCACACCATTCCATGAAGTAGCTGAAGTGAGTATAAACATCACAACCTCCATCACAACCTCCAATATGCGTATTCAACCTTTGATATAGGATTCAGCTCCAGCTCCAGGCTGTTGTCTGAATTGCAGTAATGACCACAGTGGATACCCTAAAAGAGAAAGACCAACAGAGACAGGCAAACAAAAGGCCTTTTTCACGGAGACCTATAATATTGCTGCAAAGCTGTCGTCATCCAGCATTGCTTTTTTTACAAGCAACACATTCCGGAAGCAAAAGAAGCATGATGTGCAGCCTCTGCAAATTCCCACTGCCTGGTGCAGCCTGACTCGACTCCACTCTGCCTGCTACCTCTGCCTCGTTTTCCACTGTAGATGGTAACGCTTCAACATAGGCGAAGCTGATCATTGTCATTATCCATCCATCCATTTTCCATAACCCCTTTTAAGAGTTACGGGCGTCAGAGCCGATCCCAGAGACAAACAACCATTCACGTTCACAATTGGAAAAAGCCAGATTACCCGAAGAATACCAACACAAGACATGAGAGAACATGCAAACTCTACACAGAAAGGGGGATTCAAACCAGCAACCACGGCAACAGACATAGGCCATCCTCTTGCAGTTCTTCCCCTCAGTTCAGTTGGTGGGGCTGCAACAGTGGAGGGTCCAGACCAATTTGGACATTTCTGACATAAATAAATAAAAAAAAAATCTTCAACCTCAGCAAAGCAGCATTGTTGGTGAGGAAGATTTGAGTACCACGTGCAGCTGAAGTCCATCCTTGTATGTTTATATTGTTTTTGCTGCCGAGGTTGGGCAAAATTCATCAATACCACGTCATCTGTCTTGAAGCACTGCATTTTTCTTTGCAGGAGCCCTCAAACGGGTGATAAAGGTCATGAAGGTTAGGTATACCCCGCGTGTACAGTAGACCTTCTGGGTATACGCGATCAGAACTAGTTCTTACAATGTGTGCTGTCCAGCCGTGTTGGAATTCTGGCATAGAAAGTTGTTTTCGATGGCTCCACTGGAAGGTGGAGTGACATGATATTTAAACATCGAGATGAGTGAATGAGCATGAATGTCAGCTTGTCATTTTCAGAAAATAACTGGTTGGACAGCCCCCCTAATCCAACAAGGTAAGGACACTGGGTTTCTGAAGGTATTGGACCACCAAGTACACACTATAACAGATAACCCATGTAAAGGCTTATCTTACTCTTCTTATCTTGGAGCCTGTTGGTGGCAATTCAGGACAGCGCTGCAGTCAGTAAACAGCAGTATTTACACTTGCATGTTCAAGCAGCTGTTTGCTATTCTGCTGTTTGTCCCCAGTGTGAGGAAACAATTCCCAGAACAACGTGACTAAAAGTCATCTGCGATCGCCTAATAGCCTCTTTCCCTTCTTTATTCACTGATTCATACATCCATTGTCCATTTTTGGATCACGTTATCTGCGTTCAGTTTGCTATGGTTGTCGTCATGTCTGCCGCAGCTGCAAATTATGTTGCACAAAAGCTTTAAACGTTGTATTTTCTTGTCAGCCGCCTGTAAACCTTCGTTCATACCTTCTAATTTTTATTTCATTTCAACTCAAAGAAAAGAAATGGACACATTTGGAGAGAAGGATTCAACTCCACTGATTTTAATCTCTCTTGTGCCAAACAGTGACTTTACCCTCCACTGTAAATGTTTCTTTCATTGACCCTGTGGCGTGTGTGTGTGTGTGTGTGTGTGTGTAGGTGGTGTTTGAGGCCCATGCTGAAGGTCATCGTCACTACACTTTAGCCTTGCTGCTCAGTCCGTACTCCTACACCAGCACAGCCGTGGTCACAGATGCACACCAGTGATGAACATCACACCGTGTGGATATTTACAGTCTGGTGGAGGCATTGGGACAGCGAGTTGCATGAAAGGCTGGAAATCTGTTTTTTTTTTTTTGTTGTTGTTGTTGTTGTTTTCATGTGCTGATCCAAACCAACAGTGAATGTATCTACTAACAAGTATTATAGTGTGTGTATCTTCTCGCTCTGTGCCATTGAGCTCCATTGTTGTCCAAAAACGATTAAAAGCATATCAGTGAGCCACAGTGTTGTCCTGTTCCTTTATTACCATGAACACACACTGTAGTTTGTTTGGATTAATAAACTTTTTGTGAATTCACTCAGAAAGTCACTGTTAAACTCAGTGTGTGGCTCCCAGCTAATCCAAAGGGCTAAGACATGGAGCGTGGGTGCAGCTGAGGCGGGCTGAATGAAGCCTGGTTGCTCAAATAAGCCACCTGTAACAGCACCTACCTGTCAATCAAAGCAGCCACGCTATTAATTATGCATAACTTTAAGCCCGAATATAATATGAACAGGTGAGTTCTATAAAAAGCACAGTGTACTTGCCACACCATTGTGAATCATTGTGATTTTTTTTCTGTATCATAAACCAGGAAAAATATATCATTTTCATATATTTTCAAATATACCAACTCACTAAAATAAAAATAAAAACACAAACCCTGTTATGATCAAACAAGTAATGAGGTTAAGCTCGATGAGTTGTGATGTTTTGCTCAAGATCCATGTGGTAAGTAACAGGAGAGCATGTCGCTTGCATGAGATTAAGAGATGTTGAAACAACAAAGATAATTTTCTATCTTTATTTCATGTAACAAGCTTGAGTCATTGGTAACCTGAATGTTGTTCAGAAGACTTGACAATGTCACTTCCCGTTGCTCATATAAGAACCACGGGTATGGTGGAATAATCAAAAGATTACCTCCTATGTCCTTTCCTAAACACTTTTATATTTGATATGAAGGTAAATTCTTAAGGAGTTAGGAAAAGACGACCACCTTTCCTTTCATAAAGGATGGTCCGGTGTATCCTATGCTAAAGGAGATCAGAAAGGAATCCTTGAAGCACCTTTCCTTAACATTTAGAGAATTCAATCAGCTCTTATCACGCAGGCTATGTTAATACTTCCAGGTCATTTCTCTCCTTCCTAATCCAACAAGATATTCAACAGGACAACACTTCATCATTTGTACGGGGGAGAATGATATCTAACAGGGTCCAAATTTTACTGAAGTATGGAACTTAATAATCATGAATTAATTTAGAAAAAGCAACATAGATAGATGTTCATGTGAATGACAATATGTGACTGTTTTAAATTTTATTAGTCATAAGTTCACTTTCATCACAGGCGACGAGGGACAAAAGAGGAGTCAACTGATAAAACAAGATGAAGGTTAAATATGTCAAATCTTTACACGTCATTAAAGGGCACACCTCAATTGATTTAAAAAAGTTTTGGTCACTTTACACTTGAACAAAAACTGGTTCTTCTTTTGTTTTTTTGAAGAACCTTTTTATGTTTGATAATCTTTGTTCCTTTTAACAGTTCTTTGTTATACTGATTACTGGTTCTTTAAGTCGGCCTTGTAGCAACTGGTTCTTGGAAGAACCAATAGGTAAAGGGTTCCTATGGCATCACCATGACCAACCTGAACCTTTATTTTAAAGGTGTACAGCGCACGAAAATAAAGGAGACAAACATCAGGTCTGTTTTCCAGAATATGGCAATGAAGTGTTTATTTTGTCTTCTGTTGACAAAGAAAAAAAACTTTACAAAGTAACAGTTCAACACCAGACTCAAACTGTTTTATACTGTCTGTTACCAAAGACTGCAGAAGTCTGACAATGGAGCTAACTTCACCATGTAAAAAAAGTTCTGTGATGTGATGTGTGGGGTTCAGGGTTGGGGTCGGGTCGGGCTCTAGCACATGCTTTTGAGCCAGTGAGAGGCAGCATGAGACAGAACTGAAGGAACTGAGCATGTGCAGAGTGGTGCTACATTAACATGTTCACAGGGTTGGCTCAGTGTGGAACTCCGCTTCATTCTTCAACGTGGACTCGCGTGGAGATGAAGAGCTTGGTGATCAGGTGACCATCACGTATACGGAGGATCAGAGAGCTGCAGACAAAACAGGTCCTGCGTCGTGATGTGATGTGGCCAAACACACAGGCTGAGTTCAGCAGGACATGGGGGGGGGTCAGTCCTCATAAAGCTCTCAGGACGTCGTTTGAAGAAATGTCTCTGCTTTCACTGATTTCATGTTTCATGTTTCATTTAGTAACAGTGGAGCCTGCTGGATACTGATGCTGATATGTATAAAAAAAATCTGATGACAATACTTCATTTTGACATAATTTGTCATAAAAGCTACTTTGACAAAAGCTAAAACTTTTTTTTTTTCTCTTTCAGCCACATCTCATGGTCTTCATCAGCATGGAGTTTGTTCAGTTCTCATCTAAAGCCCGATTGATTCTGATACTGATGATTGATAATCATCTTACATAAATACATCACAAACACTCTGGATGAGAAATGAGTTCCCTTTTTTTGGCTAAAAAATATGAAGCGAGTGTGACACTCTAGTCATAACACTCGACTCATCAGTGCTCTCTGGTGGACAAAATCATGTAAAGGCAACTGTTTGTGAAGAAGTTCAAACATTTTGGGCACTGAGAGGCTCCACTGGTTGCTGATGTGAACTTGTCATAAATTTGTTCAGGATATTCTTAAGAACTTTTCACTCATGCTGATTCCATGGAAACACTGGATTGCGTAGTTCTTAGCACCCACATGTGTGAAATAAGTAATATCAGCTGATTTATTGCCTCTACTCTGATGAGAAATCTTCCGCAATCTGCCCCCAGTGAGCACTGCATGCTTAATATCAATTTATTTAACTTGTACCTAATGCACGTGACTTTCAGTTTTGGTGTGCCACCCCAACATTTTCAGTGACCCATGTGGCCACCCCTTTGATACATTTCTGGGTTTCCCATCTGATGGAGGCTGTAAGATGTGACTGAAAGCTCTGCACAGATTCAAGTGCACCCAAAATTGGATCTTAATGTTCGTGGTTCTTTTAGAACTGTGACCCGGACATGTACCGAGCTAAGAACAAACTAAATGGCACCATCTGGTGGACATACGCTGTAACAGCAACACTGTTTCTAAATGACTTCAAACTGATCTTTGGCATCTCTGGTCCACACTGTTCTCTGTCAGCCAGCATGTGTGCCAGTACCTATGACCTGTGTCTGTTTGAATGATCAACATTTGAGATATTCATACTGTCAGAAGTGGCTGATGAACATGGAAAAACAGAGCACAGTGTTGTTACAAGCGTCCACATGAACAGGTCTGAAGCAGAATGATGAGAAACACCGAGCCCGGATATGAATGTGCATGACGCATCACAACAAAACACTGTTCAGTTAACTGCTGGTCAGTAGAAAGCTGCCCGCAGTGCTGTTCACAAAAGCAAAGCCTCTGCGCATCTGCTCTGCTCGTCATGCACGTGGTAACTGGATGTAAATCACATTATTTTGTCTATTATGTATTCGAAAGGCCAGGCCATGCAGACTGAAGGCTAGAAAAAGAGGTTTTGGGGGTTGCAAGTTCTTGGTGCATCGGCATCACAGCTTGAGCAATTTGGGCTCTCAGTGAGAAGAATGTGTGCTCGTGTGTTCATTCTTTTTTTGGAGGACAGTGACGTTTGCTTTGGGTGAAACAGCAAATGAGATCAGCTGCAGGTATAACGGCGTTCGTGGCCCCGCGGGGGCTTTCGTTGAACGTGACCCACATGCGGTCACGGTGGATTGTTACATGTCAGGACCGAGCCTTTTGGATGCACATCAGCAGCACATTTCATATTTGCTCTGGCTGATGTTGAAGGGGGGGACAAAGACATCGACAATTCAGGAAAGCAAAAGCATTTTTAATCTCTTCAGTTCGAATGTAAAAGTGGAAAATAAGAAGAAAAAAAAAAGAACTCAAGGCACAAATAAATACTGCAGAAATGGAACACATTAGTCTAATGGAGAACACATCATCTGAACGCTCGTAGATATTTTCACGTTTAAAGAAAAGGGGCAGCTGGGTGGAGTCAACCTCAGCTGATCTGGCACCAGACGCAGGCGAGACGTTTTGTTTCCCAGTTTAGCACTTGGCACCTGGACTGGAGTTTTAGCTTTGGCCATGCAGACTAGGTACGGAGCAGATCCATGAGAACAATGGACACAATGATGAACTGATCTGAAGCGCTACGTGCTGACTGCCCCGAATTCAACGGACAACATTAAACCACAGCAACGATCCATATCATCAGTCTGTGATACTCAATACGTCTGCTGCTCCACATCGAAAAACACTCGCACTGCACTAGTACTACTCTTCCTGTCAGTTATTGTTCGTCTTCTACCCTAACCCTGATGATGTCACAGTGATGTCATCAGGGTGCTCTGATCCTGGGCATTAGTCTGCATCACAAACTGGAGATTTGTATTTAGCAGTCTGACAAAAGAGACTCTGAGTAGCATCAAGGGAAGTGTAGCGTAGGTTTCAGTGTTTTTGGAGCTTGGCGCCGATATTCATCGACACAAAGTAAAACTGACAGAGTGGATGATGTTCCTTAGACACAAGAAGTCAGAATATGCCATCAGAGAATCCGCTTCTTGTCCTGTCTCTGAAACAACACTACATTACTGGATCTCCCAGAATGCCTTTCTTCAAGGCCTGGGAAAGGGGATGTAAACATCTTTGTGTTCAGTTCTAAGTAGTCCTCAACCGTCTGTGGGGACAGTTGAGGACTGTGTTTGATGCCTGAAGCAGATGTTTGCAGATTGCACACTTCGAATGCTGAACCAGTTTGTGCACTTTGAATACTGAGAAAAGCTGCGTTCAAGAACAGACGCTCTATTAACAGCGTCTAGAAATGCAACGTGAACAGTGATTCTTACGCTTTGTTTTGCTTTAAACTTGTGATGGAGAACTGTAGAGGTGATCCATGCACTGAGAGAGGCTTAAACTGTGGGGATGTGGAGAAGCCCGTCTTGGTTACGTCACCTTAAAACTGTCGCAGTTTGGACAAAGTTAAGCTTCTGAAGGTGAAAAGGTAACCCAAGGCCCCAGGCTTCGTATTTTGAGTGTGTTCACGGACAGAATCTGAATACTGCTTCTCAGATATAACAGTAATCAATAATTAAGGCATCACTGCTCTATTAAATACTGTAGGTGGGGTCTGCGACCACATGGTACTGTATACACCCTAATCAGCTGATCACCAAGAGTCACGAATATAATGTGATGAAGCGAGCAGCTGGGCTACGTGAACCACGTCTCAACAACACTCCGTATCGCTGCTACACAGATCAGATCACAGCCAGCAGGCTCATCTCTGCTCTTAGGCAAAAACAAAACAAATACTAAAGCTAAGAAAAGGCATCGCACGAGAGAATCATCCGCTGAACCAACAACTGTCCAAAGGCCGCGGCTCAAAGAGCTGGACTTCAGCACAAAGTCACACCGACGGGTCGCTCTCTAAAGTAGTGTGAGGTTCAACCACGTCTGCTTTGGAGGAAAAGAAACAAACGAAAGAGAAAAAAAACGACAAGAAAACAAACTCTGTAAACATTTACGGGCTGCTCCGCAACGCTGCTGCTGCAAGGGCTTTTGGGAGGGTAAGCCTTTCCCAGAAGTCCTTGCAGCGTTTGCGTGGAGGAGCCCCGGGTGTAACTGACTCCACATGTAATGCTCTTAAACTAGAGAAAATAATACATCTGTAACACTCTGGCCATTTCACACCTGAAATCCACTTTCCTCCATCTTACCTATCCTCCATACATCTCGTCAGCTGCTTCACTAGATGTGTCAGAGTGCGCGCGCACGCGCACACACACACACACACACACACACACACACAGACTGGAATAGTCATGCTTGATTAAAGCTGAAGAAACCCTCTGTGAAACACTTTTTGTTGGAAGGCTGTAGATGAAGTGACACACTCGTCTGATCACACAGTAAGTGTGTGAGTTTCTGATACAATGAGTGTGACTGTCATCAGCGTGGAGGCTCGTCAGACTGAATAATCATCAAATTATTATTATTTTGGACTTTGGACATTCCTGCAACTTCTCTCAAAGAACAGCTGCAGGTGAACGTTCTGTCAACATCTAATGAACGTTTCAGCTCTGAACTAATAAGAAAAACAGAAATATGAAAGCACATCGTCCATCTGCTGCTCTCCTTTTAGCTCATGTTGTTGCCCATCTATCCAATCTACACTTCCATGACAACGGGGAAAACTCCCGTCTGCTGATGGAGATCACGTGAAATGAGTGTGAGCGGCGCAGCTGGTTTCTATAATGCCGTATTTGTCGTGTTGGATGGCACGTTTTGGAGAAAGGATGGTGGACGCGTCACACAGTGCGACGTGGGACCGAGCGGTTTGAAGCGAGTGTATCAGGACCTCTGAGAGACTCATCAGGAAGCAGCTTAAGGAGATGAAGTGGTGCGATAGGACAGGGAATGAGAACCAGGTAAAAAAAAAAAAAAAAAAAAGAAAGAAAGAAAGAAAAGAAATGGCCAGAATTCTAATTTTAACATCTCAGGACTTACAATCAAAGAAAAAAGTCCAAACATACAATTCATGGTCAAATTCAAAACCTAGAGATATAGAGGAGAACCATAACAGTGAACATCTGGTCAAAAATAATCTACACCTTCTCTCCAGCAGTGCTCAAAGCTTTTTAAGAAATTAAACTTTTCACAGCATGTGCCATTCAAGAACAGCAGCAGCATCGGCTGCGAGGAGCCCGACGCCGAGGTTCTCTCATTCTGGCCCTTCTGACCGCCTCACGAGCTTTGAAAAATGATAAGAAGAAGAAGAATAAACACCACAGTCCAGACACACACACGCACACAGTATCCAGCCCAAATCCCCATGCTTCAGCGCACGGTGTACAGTACAATGAAGAGCTTTATCACATGGTCCAGCACTAAATCATTAGAAGAATTAAAAATCAGAAAAAATAAAAACATCTGAGACACATACACACTCACATGAGAACCATGGACCTGTACTAAAGCATGTTGTGTAATGGCTGACCCTGCTCCCTGTACAAAGTCATGGAGGAGAGTCTCCCCTCCTCTTTTCACACAGTGCACCTCAAAGAAAATAACAAAAGCACGACCAAAAAAAAAAAAAAGGCAAAATGAAAAAATATATACATCTCCAACTGATGAAATAAGTTATGTTTGAAAAGAACATAAATCTGGTAAACAAAATAAATTAAGGCATGCAAAAGATAATGTCAAATCTGAAGATTTGGATACTTTTGTTTTGTCTTTTTTAAGCCAGACATCCTCTATCGTTAGAAGATCTTCCTGTTAGGAAGAAACCACTCACTCTTTATGAAATCCTCAGAACGAAGGTAGCTGCCAAAATAAAAATTCAAACCCACTGGAATATCACTGTAATATGCCCGAGCGTTTTTTTTTAAAGGCTCATATTTACATACGTGTGTTCTGTGTTCGAGCTTTGAGAGGCCGATATTTACATACATGTTTCATGCGGATTCAGCAGCAGTGCAGCAAAAAACAAACAGCAAAAAGAAAAAAAAAAACACTTGAGTGACAAGACGGGAGCGTTTCTTCAAACATCCCCCGATCAGAGAAGGAATAAATACTACATATCAAAATTAAAAAAAAGAAAAAGAAATGTACATCACAAAAGTTAAACGTCGACCTCGATCAGATCCTTTTCCTTTGAGACAAAAAAAAAGAAGGAATACTGCGGCCTGACAAAATGATATGTATCAAACAAATGATAGTAGAAAGTGAGACAAGATCTTGTCTGTTGGCTTTGTAAGGTGACGGTGATACATCAGAAGTGAAGCAGTGCGGAGCCGCGGAGGAGCTGTGGTTCTGCCACGTTAAGGCTTTGCAGTAAACATCAGAGCTGAGATGCTGCTGCTCCCTCCAACCTAAACGGAGACTCATGTCAACTTGTAGTAGTTAAGCCGGCACGGACAAAAAAAATAAAAAAAATAAAAACATGCAGCAACTCATCCGTGTCTCACACACAAGCACAGATTCACTGACACACACACACACACAATCAACAGTTCACTTTGAGAGACTTGCCACTGCCTCTTGTTTTTTCGGTTTTGGATTTTCTTTTTTTTTCTCTTCTTCCTCACTAAAATTTCTCGGCAGCATTTCATGTTGCGCCTCTTCACCCCTCCCGGCCTGCGCCCCCTTGAGGCCAGGCCAGAGAGAGGGGAGCTTGGTGAGCTTGGGGATGTGGACCAAGGGGTGGGTCAGGGGTTGGCTTGTGAGGGGGTTGGTGGTTCGGGATGGGGCAGTTCAGTAGTCTGCGATAGGAGCGAGCTCGGGGTACAGGTCCACTGTGATGTTCTTGTAGAGGCTGCTGAGGAGACGTGGGGGCTGTAGTGGAGGTTGTTGAGGCCGTCCAAGTGTTGCCGCTCCTTGGAATACCTCAGCAGTTTATACCTGCGAAACACACAGCGACACAGATCTCACATCAGTCCATCTGCCCCTGACCTGATCCAGATCTCTACTACCGCTGTGGCTCTTAGCTCCAAGCCTATTGGTTCCTTTAAAAAAAACAAGGGCAGGACAGTGTGTGTGGTGTGTTTTTAAAATGGAGCTCCACAGCACTGATCAATCTCTGATAAACACACACACACACACACACACACACACACACACTATGTTCTAGCAGGATACACTTTGGTTTTCAGACTTGTCCCAGCATGTAGGATTTAATGGCATCTCGCGGTGCAGTTGCTAAATACAAACCCCCTCACCTAACCCTCTCCTACGAGGAGAAAATGTGAAAGGGCCAATCAACAGCCAGCGTTTAGTTTGTCTCTTCTGGGCTACAATATTTAGAAACATGGCAGACATGGAAGATCCTTAAATATGACACAACGGACCTCGAAGTAATTCACATGCAACACTGTCAATAACCACCTGCAGTGCACTACCCTGTCCAGTAGGTGGCGAGTGTGCATATTATTCTTTTAATATCAATATCAAGTGAGGTCGATGAGACCGATAAAAGCAGAGTTTTCTTGCCATCTTCGTCGAGTTAAAAGGTTTAAATCCTGCACTGTTCACATTCATGTTCACTGGCTGCTATTCTGCACTGTTACTTCCACCATCTGTCAGCCAGTGAAAACAGAGGTGGGGCCGCATTGCCCATGTGCTCAGTCAAGATAAAAGCTAAATAAAAACGGTCACTCCACGATGTACCTTAAATAGTCCCCGGCCCCATAATATAAGTCGAGCGGGTTGCAATCAGTAGCTACTATATGCCATTAAATCCTACATGCTGCTCCTTTAAATGAGTTCAGTGACTTTTGTGGGGAACAAACAAACAGTGGAGCCAGTCTCTCGTGGATGTTCGATCAAATGGAGTATGTAAGTGGCGCCGTTCAAATGAAAGAAAAGGCTTGATTGTTTGCTTTACAGAACAAAGAGCTCGCTGTGAGCCAAAGACAAAAAGCCGTCTCACCTCCCGAGGAACTGCACCTCTCCTCTGTGGTGGTGAGGAATGGACTTGTACTTGCCAATCTCTCCCTCTGGCCGCGTGACATTCAGACCGGCATAGTGAACCCTGAGGAGAAACCAGGCTGTGTTACCGGACACATATAGCCAGCCTCAACACATCTGTCTGTACGCTTCAGCTGACCTACAGTCTGCTGAGAGGAACACGAGGTTCTATTTTTTTTTATAGCAGGTGTTGGGGTGGGCGGTGGGTGTCGGGCTTTTATTGTGTGGAGCACTTTGTGTTACATGTTTTGTATAAAAAGCCATACAAATAATGTCTGATCGATTGATAGATATGTCATACTGTCAAGTACAGTAGTACAGTATCGTATGCAGCTGCAGAAGTGTCGTATAAAGAGTAATGGTGACAATCACTAGACAACATCCTGTTTAAAGTCTGACTGAAGAGATTAGGAGTGCTCTCTCAGTCTGATAAAAAGGCTCACTGTGCCCGCTTACAGAAACACATCGTCTCACGTGAGTTGTATTACAGATAACCTAGTGTTCAGTTGTTTCCGGTCATATCTGAACTCACATACTAAATACTCATTACTAATAATGTTTTAAATAGGTTTTGTCTGTGAGTATTGTACCGAGAAACGATTCATATGATTTCTTTCATTTTTCAAGAAAGCCAATTTGACACAAGCGTGTAACCGTCACATGACACCAGTGTGATGACGGCATTCAAACAGCTGAGCTACATTACAGTCATTCTCCAGGCAGACTAAAGTCTACCTTTAGTAGACTTACCTGTTCCACAAGTCATCATCCTCTCCTCCCCAGCCCCAGAATGCATTGGGAAAGCCGTTAATCTTGCGGAACTGCTCCACAGTGAGTCCACTCACACCGCCAAAGAACTCGCTGTATGGAAGACTGCAAACAACAACAACAAACAAACAAACATGATGTAAACACAGACACGTTTTTTTTTTTTCCTCAACAAGTGTGTACATGTTGATGACACACTCACATGTACATGTATTTGTCCAGCTTGGCAGCAAAGTGGCGTGGCATCTGACCACAGCCGTAGTAGTTTCGGTCGTTCTCAGGGATGTGGTCAACATCATGGAAGATCAAGCAGTCCCAGTCCAAGTCCTTCATGGCCTCCAGGAAGCCCACGTTAAGAGCATGGCTCTGTTGAAAGGCTGACTCCACTCTAAACACACACACACAGAGTCAATGAGGCTGGTGCTTCTATTAAAGCAATGAAGAAAAAATAAAGAAGCCTCATGACTCCACCGCCTGTAAAGCTTTTCACACCCTTCAGCTTGTAGACAAACAATGCCTCACCACACGCTGTAGTTTACACACATACACCAACCTGTTCGATGACATAGAAGGCAAACTGCAGCCGCTGTCTCTGCAGTATGGGGATGAGGTGTTGGAAGAGGATGGGGAGATGTTCATGGCGGTTTCTAAATGGAATCAGGATGGCCACCTGCAGCACAAATATCAGAGTAAGAGTCTGCCCGTACAGTCTGCTTCCTGTTTGTTTTCCACAGAAGAAACCGTTCTGCAACCCTCACATTACTGGGGACTCACACCGGGGCGTAGCGCGCGAGCGGCTGTGCCACGCGCGGCGTGGCGGCAGCGTAACGGCAGCGTGGCGAGACAGCCGTATTCACGCGAGATCACGCGAGAATCCTGAACTTACGTGAGACCCTGCGATAAACTGTGTATTAAGGAAACAACAACAAACAGCTTACTTTGCTTCTCCGACGTGGAAGAGATTATAAAAGGATCTGTTGTCATAAATTATTGTGTGTTGTTCCACTTCAACAATTAGTCTCTCATCGTTCATGTTGAGGCCCTTTGATCGATTGACTGCTGACCTGGTGCCACCGGTCATGACGTAATGTTGATGTGAAGTTGTGATAGGCTACATGAACTTCCACGGCGCTTACGTCCACGGTGTGAATAAGGCTTTAGATTTTGTAAAATGTGTTTATGGCACGTGTGAATTCTAGACGCATGAACTCACCTTCCAGCGAGGTCTGCAGTCCTTTGGTTTCCAATGACCTCCAAACTCAATGTCAAAAAACTTGGAGAACTTCAGTTCTATCTCCTCCATGGGGATCTCCGTCATGTTCACTTCCATAAGGCCCTCTGTGGGGAGGTTTTAAAGGGGGTTACGTTATTCCACTGACTATGTTCACGTGTGTCCTTATCTCTTCTATGTAACATCTGGTGATAAATTCCATAGCAGACGATGACAAAAAGTTAAAATATTTTAACATTGGATGGCAGGTCAGCCATTAGCATTGACATAATTCTCAGTTTTTTACCATTCTGATCTCATCCACTAACATGATATCTGATTTGCTGTCTGCCTGAATCCATGTGAACACAGCATGAAAGTGTTTATGGCTAATGAATGTGAATATTGCACTAATATTCCTGCTTATATGCAGCGGTGCACACTCTGATTAATGTAATAGAAAGCCTTTTACAATTTTTAAATGTAGTGTGTGTTTCTCCTTTCGACCAGAAGTGTCTCCAGCTCCAACTGTTGGTTAGTCAGCACATTCAGAACACACTAAGACGCGTGTTCTGAATGTGCTGTGTAGAATCACATAGACACGTTCCACATGTCTTAATTAGAGGACCCTACAATCTGAATAAGGCCTAATCAGGTAAATACAAACAGAATATAAAAATTCTGAAGCGTGTCATCATAATCATTGATGCAGCATCATCACAAAACAGGAATAAATAAACAAACATCCCTGCAGATTCACAGTCCTGTTATTGGCTTCTGCTTTGTGATTTCTGGAGAAAATCCTGCGAAAATCACTCCGTCAATCCGAACATCACTTCATTAACTCCACTCTAAGAAAACACTCTTGGAGGGATTGTTGTGGGTTTTGTGTGTCTGCTGTATGGAGACTGATGATCCACGATGGATCTGTTTATTACCAGGGAGCTGGTGGCTTCAGCTGCCTCGATTAACTTATCAATAGGAAACTACAAATCACATCAATCCTGCAGCTCGCTGCGAATACACAAACATCCAGAGCTGCCAGGCTCACACAGAGCTTCATTAATACAGCACTTTTCAAACAGTGTAGATGCTGCGGATTACAATTTGTGTTGGGGTTTCAGTCCAGTATTGAGTCGTACTTCACTATTGAATGTGGTCATCGAATCTAAAGTCCAGTATTAAATCCCTTATTGGAGGTTTAGCTTTCAACTTCAGGAGAGGCTAAAGTTGGAAATCGACAACTTCACAACCTGAAAGTGAGGCAGAACTCATCAGGAGGCATGTTTGCTTGGTCGGAACTACTTGTTGTATAATTTGTAATTCGTTTTATGACAATCTGATTGGTCAACTAGACATTTAGAATGTGTTCAAATCTCCACATTGTCATATCTTGAACAAATATATAATATGTAAATAAATATGAATTAAAAAAAGTGTACTGGAAGTCAACTTTAATAAAGTAATACATCTGAATCTTTCTTTAATGAATATTCTGTGTGTTAACGAGCTGTTAGACCACCTCGTTAATACAGGTGTGTGCCTCGTTAATACAGGTGTGTGCCTCGTTAATACAGGTGTGTGCCTCGTTTGTGTGCAGCACGTCAGAGATCAAACGGTTCAGTGAACTCAGAGAAAATGTTGTTTTTAAAGACTAAAGGTGGACTAATATGGACTGAAGAGGAATATTCCGTTAGATAAAAACATGTTGTTCATTTTGGAAATGATTATATCATTCTTTTTTTCGACACTGTGGAGTTATTGGAAATGTTTGAATCACATCCTTCATCAGCTGTGGGGTAAGTCACAAATACAGCTTAAAAATGAATATGACAGACTTGGGAGCTAAATCTGTCCATGGAAAAATGATCTTTTCCAACAGATATCTTAGTCACTACAAGACTGAGCTAACAAAGCAGTTTAGTGTTTATATGTGTGGTATTTATTCAGTTTGGGAAACTCCATGAACGTAGAAATCGTCTCTGTTGCTAGGTTGTTACTAAGGCTTCAACTAGTTGCTGGAGTAGTAAACTGTTCCATTACAGATAAGAGCCTACTGCCGCAACTGAATGTTTAGTATTAGGTATTAGTCAGACCCTGAGAACAAATTGCCCCAAAATATGAATATCTTTTGATTATATGTTTTATTTAAGTTGGTAATTGTTGTATAATCACAATATTACATTCGAGGGTGTCCTTAAACGCCATTATTGGCACAACAGTGATGCAGTCAGCGTCAATGAAGTGCCAATATTGACGTAAGCACAACCTCTTATGTAATAATTCTTAATTAAATGTTCATAGTAGCTGAAGATGAAATACTGAAATAACCTGCTGACTCTGGATCATCTTATTTTTCACCTGCAACTTCCTCCAAATACTAGAGGTCAGAGAATGTGACATGACGTCATCAGCTCATGGTTGATGACGTAATACTCATCAAATCATACAGTGTTAAAAAAATGAGAGGCAGCTGAATGTTTTGTTCCAGTCTATATTTTGCCAATCCAGGTGTCAGAGTCAGACGTGCAGGTGCGACCAAAACCAGTTTTGAAATTTGCACATGCTTGCTGTCGAGCCTGTACAAGGAATGATACACCGCATGATCAGCATCTTTCTTTCAGCACCTGTAAAAGTCTTTATGACACCTTGGACTTGGTCATGTTTTCTTTATGTGCAGTCTAGGTCTCTAAACAAATTCCCTGTTGTTAGGTACAGGTCTACTCACTCATAGAAGGTAATCGCTCTGGGCAGGGGAGGTTCTGGGAATAGGTGAAGTTCTCCGGGAGGTACGTGGTTGGCTGGACCAGGTACTCACTGGAGTTACTGCCATCAGGATAGTCTGCAGTGAAAAGAAACAGCCAACATCAGGCATGACGCAAATTCACTTCAAACCACAGCACTGAATAGATTTTTAGAACATCCAGTAACATGTCTTCTAGACCCCTAAAATCTGTAAAAGATAAAAAATAAAGAAGTCACAATCTCCCCCACACCATCCACTCCCAGAGTACAAATACTGTTTGCAAGCCAGTAGTTTACAGTGTTGATCTGTTTTACAGAGTTTGGGGTGAATTAACTGTACAGTCACTGAAGCATCGCTAAGCTGCACTCCTTCCTGCAGCTGCAGCTTGCCTTCTTTACCTTTACCAACTTGCCTAATTACAAGAAAAATGTGTGAGTTGTTGAGTGAGGAGAAACTTCATGACCTTTGCAAAATTGCGATGGCAAATTCTTAACTGTTTTTGCTTTTCTTCAATTTGTCAATTCAATTAGTTTGGACAAGTCGTACAGTGTACAGTGTGTGTTTATTTGCATCACATGTGCTCACCACAGACACACTGTAATGCCAGGTGTGACCTGATGTACTCGGAGCTGTCACTTGTGATTGGATCACCTGAGGCGCATGTTAATATTAAGCAACACTACATGAGAGGGTGTGCTTTATTGTCATTATTGGTTCGACCATGTTTTTTATGTGAGGAAAAAGAAGAAGACCAAGAGAGAGAAATAAGAAGACAAGAAATAAGAAGAAAAACAAATGAACAAGTAAATGAAAAGGTTAGTGTTTACTGTAGCTACGTGACGTTACTTGTACTTCTCTCACTCGAAGCTAACAATACACAGCATCCTCCCGTTCAGCTTCATATCAAACAGTAATCTCTCTCTCGAGAATGCATGAACTACACAGAACAATCCTGAGTCTACCGCTGTGCGCTATGGAAAATAGTTCTACTGTACAGTCTATGTAATAAATTCTGACGAACTTTTAACAAACAAACTTACAAAAAAAATAATACCTCGCAATCAGACATTTAATACTTTTTAATACTTTTTAATGGGCCTGAATTTTCACTAAGTTGATTTACTACTTTTTAATACCCCGCGGGCACCCTGGTGTAATGGGACACAGTTTACTACTCCAGCAAGTAATCTGAGCCTTAATTACGACCTAGCAACGGAGACGATTTCTCGTCGCAGCCATGTCCATGAACTTCACATGTATTTTTAAGCTAACAGCGCTGCAGCGCACAGCTGATGGAGGATGATCCAAACATTTACAATAACTCCACAGCATGGTAAAGTCTAAAAATCTAAATGTGTAGAAAAAAGATCAATGTAATCATTTGCAAAATTCACAACATGTTTTTATCTAATGAAATATTCAGCTCCAGTCCATATTAGTCGACCTTTAGTCTTTAAAAACTGCAATTTATGCTGATTTGAGCATATTCTAGACGTCCAGTAGACCAATCAGTTTTCTTGGTCGGAACAACTTGTTGCACAATCAGGTGTAAACCAGGTCTGAGTGATGGCTGTACATCTCATGGCCTCTGCATATTGGGACGTGTGGACAGACAATCCAGACAGTTTCCACTAAACTTCATATACTGTGTGTAGAATCAGACTGCAATACTACAGTGAAAATGTGTGTGTGATCACTTACCCGTCCCGTTGAGTGTACTGTTCTTGTTGGTGTACAATCGGATCATCTGGCCAATGGTCCTCACATTGTCCCTCAACATGATGCCCTGAGCCTGCACCATGAAGAAGTATGTGTTTGCTGAGAGAAAGACAGGAGAGAGAGATTTCAATTGGACTGAGTCATGACAGCTATCACATGACCTCACTTCTTGTAAAACACAACTGAACATGTTCTTCCGTCGCAACAACTGTCAACACTGTTTAAATGTCAGAGCTGTTTGTTTTGGCTTCGTTCAGACATGACAGGAGAGGAAGAGCACACATGAAGAGATGGATCACCATCAGTGATGGAAGGTGAGCTTGTGGAACGCTCGCTCTTCTCGCTGACATTAATAATGCTGCAAAAATACATGTTCCTCCTCATTTCGTCATTCAAGCGGCTGCCTGTTTTAAAAAGATGTCGAGTTGGGACTCTCATTTCATTGCTAATTTTGTCACAATCACCCAGGCGGTGATGTGTGGAGGGAAAAAAATCATTAAAAAATCATTTTTATAGACTGATCCCACACACACATACAAAATGTGTTCATTTTCTTGGAGCAAACGAGGTAATAAATCAGTAATTATTTGCAGAAAACGTGGAAGCGGTGTCTTTCTCTATTACTGTGGTGCTTACTCTGACTGACTTTAGTTCAGACATGCGTCATGTTGAAAGCGATAGAGATCTGCTAAAGTTATTGCTATTTAAGGCCAAAAACTTCCCATAACCACATTCTTTTCTCATTACGATTGCTACGTTACACACGCTCACAAGGCTGACACTAATTCACTGAGTGGAAGTGCACAAACAAAAGAAAGGTCACAAAATGAACCAACAAGAAACTGGAATTCCTCTCGTAAAGAGTCTGACATCTGGCTGATCCTAGAAGAAGCTGATTCACCTCTAAGGATGGCAGTTTGTGTCCCGTTACATACATACATACATACATACATACATACATACATACATACATACATACATACAGCCCAGCGTTCACTTGTATGTATGGAACACTTGTATGAAGTGTTGGTCAGGTACACCAGACTTGTCATAAAACGCCTGTTTCACTTCCTCATGAGCCGCTGCATGTTTGTGTGATTTGATCAGCATCGCCGTCCAGCTGCTATATAAAGGCGGCTGCCTGCTCAGCTCCGTTTAATCTCAAAAACCGCATAAAACTTGACCCTGCAGAACTTCAAATCCTGCTGACGGAAAGATAACAAATGAATTAAGAGTGAGTAGTCGCATTAGAGAACGCAAAAAAATATATTAATGAACCCGTTTGTGCCGTTCTTCTGAGAGCTGTTCTGTGGCAGAAATAAAGAGGTAATGGTCTAACCGGGCGAGATGCCAAGAAAAGCAGTCTAAAATGGAAGGTGGCCAAACGTCCCGTGCATCAGATCATTAGAATAAATGTATTAGAGGTGCACTAAAAGACGGAGAGTACATTAGTAAACAGAATATTAACTTCATCTTATTTTGGTAACACTCACTCAGAGGAACGCATTGACCTCTTAACCTCTACATCGCTCGTACGCGCTGATAAGAACTGGAGTGTGTGTGTACGAGAGGCTCCCGCGTGACGTCCAAACGAATCGGAGACGACGACGGAGCTTTGATCACGTCGGGATATCTGTCAGGAGCTGCCAGGATCGGCGGCTTTTCTCCGTCCCCGCTGTTGATGAGCACGACGCATTTAAAGGGAGCTTTTTAAAGCAAAGCTCAGCCACACATATGATCTATTTTCGGCTTGCGTCTTTGAGCTGGGACAGGATGACATCTGCATATGAATGACGAGTAAGTTGAAGAGATTTCCATGTTACTTTGTGGTACGCAATCACTGTACATATATACACACACAGCAGCCCTTCAGTGTACACACAGGATTTAAAAAGGGAACGCGGCGCAGACTGCATGTCAGAAGGTGAACAAACTGCGTATACGTCGTCATATTAGATGACCCTAGTGTCGCTCTTCCTATTGGTCAGTGCACCAGCTTCAGTGTGTGTGTGAACGGGTAAACGGCAGACGATGCCACTCCATGCTGATGTTGACTAAACAACCAGCTGAAGAAATGACAGTTACATGTTTGCTACAAACCCTGAACTATCCTGATATAACAGCGTCATCGTCAGGTCAAGATTAAAGAAAAGACACATTTCCTGTCTGGTCTCTATCTGCTGCCACGCTCATTAATATGGGCTCCAGTTCCCAGCAGCACACGTGCTTGAAAAGACAAATTTGTCACAGGGAAGTCAAGCAAAGCACGAAATGACGGCCCTGAGTCTGCAAATTAAATTCTCGGCTGCATGTTGAATGGAGCGTGGAACAACAGCCTGTACGCCGGCACAAAAATGCAGCATACAGTACAGGCCACAACGACGCAGAACGAGAGGGAGACGTGCATCCACGGACATATTCACACAGCAACTTTCTCCTCTTAACCTGATGACCTGCGCATATTGCCTACGTCAGAAGAAGCCACGGGAATGATGCAAATGTTCCAAACCTTGTGCGACGTAGAGATGGGTGACAAAAAAACAAAAAAAAAAAAAACGGACGGAAATAATCCTGGTAAGGTGTCGGGGCAGCGTGAGCAACTAGAACAGCTTCAGCCTGCCTACCTGCCCCATAAACACAAATGATGAGGCCTGTGGCCTCAGATGAGAAACCACAGCTCATGTTAACTCATTCAAATCACCCGACATAAAACAAGTAATAAGTGTGTCATTGGGAGATCCAAATGATTGTAATCAGAGGCGAATACACACGTGTGATCATGAATCTGAAGCCTTTCTGCCATAATGCACCAGCTGCTCCTCTAACATAACACTTCATATTCATGCTGCACTGCTTCCACCTTTAATAATAACACAAATACTCTTTATATGGAGGGTCAGAACATATTGCTTATATATTACCGCACACCCGGCTGATTCAGTCTAAATCTAGAACACAAAACCATCCGGGATGGGTCATCTTATCGCTTTACATCTCCAATCATGCTGCCGGACCTCGGGCTAGCGTAAATCTTCCCAGAACTGCCTCCTCCCAAGCATGACTACCACTGATTGCCAGTAAAAGGCTGCACTGTAGAGCATGTAATTCTTGTCTGCACACAACCACCACTTCCCCTTCGGGCATGTGACCACTGCAGAAACAACCACTGACCGCCGACCTGTCTGTTGGTGGTTTGAGTGTTATGACATTGTTTCAGTGTGTTTTTTTTCCCCCATCAGTAAGACAAAACTCTGAGCCACTGTGTTTTTAACTTGGATTCAAAGGAGGTGGACACATTTGGACAAAGCTGGTGAACACTGGTAGGTCAAATGTTTAAATCTCAGTCATGGGCTGGCTCCACCTGTCTGTGTTGCTGTGTGGATCCCCTGAAATTAACATTAGCAGTGATGCTCTGAGTTCATTCTTTCCCAACTCTGCTGTACAACGCCAGCTAAAGCACATATCATCCAGAAATCCAACACAAATTGTCAATATTTAGGACCTATTTCTATCCGCTTGACACTGCCAGGCGTGTTTTTCTCTTTAACGTGGGGGGGCTAGCTGGACATCACGCCTGGGGTGGACCTTTTAGCTGTGGGCTAGTTAGCCGGTCAGCTAACGGTCTTTGCGTTAGCACGGTGTGTGTGTGTGTATGTGTGTGTGGAGTGACAGCAGCTGGAGCTTGTCAGGCTGCAGAAGATAATCCAGACATAATCACATTAACTTGAACCGTGTAAGGTCGTTTAATGTAAACCTCCGTTAACTAACCTATTCCAGGAGCCACATAGATGAAGTAGAGACAGGTGGTGGACATGGAGAAGAAGAAGATGAAGGCCAGGAACGAGCGGTTGGACATTCGCAGCAGCCGCCTCCAGTTCACCATTTTGGCTTCTCTTTCGCCGATATGAATCCCATAAAATATATTTTTTTTGGAGTTAAAAGGTCTTCGAATTGATAGACAACAATGTCCGAGTCGTGGTCATGGAAAAAAACCCGCACCGTCAAAGCCCGGGGATGCAGCGCGGAAAGGGCTAACGCTAGCGGGTGCTAGCTGGCCTGCTTTCCCCCTGCCAAGAATTTTCCAGATGGAAAAAGCAGGCCTGAAACGGTAATATCAGGCAACCGAGAGCCTCATGGAGGACCACCGGTCGGGCATATTGAAACTATGATATCACGGGCCAAGAGCTTAGCAGCAGTACTTCTTAAGGATACTCATGGTAGCCTTCCATGGTTGCGGTGCCGCCAGCGAGCCTTTTATCGCTAGCACTGATGGTTGGTCATTGAAGGGGGCAGGACCGCTCTGCCTTCTCCCACACACAGTCTACTCTCAGCCGGTGCGATGTTTCCAAAACAGTCGGTGCACTAGTACTTCTTCAAACCGCGCGCACGGGAGTCCGGTCATGCCAACGGGTGTGTCCACACTGTTTCCGCGGGACTGTGGCACTCGACATACATGAGTGCAGGAATTTAACGTCAGAAATAAACTAAAAAAAAAAAAGAGCCATCAGCTCTGCCTCCTTTTCATTTTCTGCTGGCACTGCAGAGACCGTTTCCAGTGGGTGTAACGCCACCCTCCCCGCGTCGCCATGGAAACCCGTGCGCGGGGTGCGGCGGCGTTTCTTCCGTAAGCGCCTTTTTTAATTTTTATTTAGCGCCTTATGTCACATTTAAAAATGACAAACGGAAGTTTTAAAGTTCAAAAGAAGAAGTGTCAACTTTAAATTTGCAGTTAGAATTATTCTAATTATTAATAGCACTAATGCAGCCAACGAGGCATTAATCAGTCAGGATATCCTGGTCTATATTACATCCAGACTCCAGGAAACATACTGTGCAATCACCGTCGTGAAATAACTGACAGGATGTACTTTGATTTCTAAACAGCAACCATGAAAACAGCCAAATGTAGTGGACAAACAGATGTATACATACAATTTATACAAGTACATGTACTGTACAAAATTGTGTGTATATATATATATATATATATATATATATATATATATATATATATATATATATATCATTGTCCTCTATAAATATAATAAGATAACTCCCAAATGGTATTCTGTGTACTTTCTTATCCATGATGGAGTGCAGACGCGTTAGTTCAGATAAATGCGTGTTAAGGAAAGTTTCTGTAAGGCAAATGTATCATATTAAGAGAGCAGGTGTGGAAAAAGCCGCTGATGAGTAGCAAACAGGTATTTGAAGCTGGTGCCTCAGGAGTCCTCTCGATGCAGGATACTCCAGAGGCTTGCTGATGTGCATATAAGCTGTATTTTGGCCACCCTTAAACAATTCCCACGAGGAAAAACGACTGCAGTGGGCTCAGAAATACATGATGACTCATTTTCAACAGTTTCATTCACTGATCAATGCTGTGCTACACTGGATGGTTGGTGGCCACCATGTCCCAAAAAGGCTGCAACGTCAGCAAGGAGGTGGTGGAGTGACGTTTTAGGTTGGAATCATAGGAGATGAGTTGTAGACCCCTTAAAGGTGCCTGAAGGTGTCAAAATGACCTCTACAAAACATGTGTTCCTAACTGCCTGTTTCCTGCCATGGTATAAAAAGAACTTTGCCTTCTGGAATAAAATCATTTTCATACAAGACAAAGCACCATCCCATGCTGCAAAAAATACCATCGAGGCCTTAGCTGCTTTGGGAATAAAGGGAGAAAAAAGATCATGATGTGGCCTCCATCATCCCCTGACCTCAACCCTATTGTTAAGGTGATATCAAAAAAGGGCTCCTATGTTATTATGTAACTCCATCTGTAAATTGTGTGTTTATGATTGAAATAGCTTTGATTTGAGTATAATTACCCCCTAATGCAAAAAATACAACTGATTTCTGTTTTCAATCCTTTAGAAACTATTGAGTGTTTTAAAACTCTGTTTTGCATAATAATTTGGAACACTGCATTTTGAGTTATTTTGCAAAAAAAAATGCCAGTCATCATTAGTAATTTTGTTTAATAAAATTACGATACGATATGATTGTTGAGGAATAAAAAATCCTATTGGCTGCCAATTAGATATATTATTGAGGGAAAAAAATAACAAAAACAGGCCACTGGTAATTAATTGTACAGAGTTGGCTACAGACAATTCCACCTCTCCTCAGTGTTTTTTTTTTACCCATCCTTTATTTGTTTATTTGAGAAGCAACACAGCATTAATATTGAAATGTTTGGTGCTGTAAAGCAGCATTTGTCTACATACAGTATTTGGATTGGAGGGACTGGGAATATATGCGGCACACACAGTGCTTGGGCACTGTATTGGGCACAGTAGAGGGTGCTATTTTCTGCCCTATATGTGACTCATGAGTCACAAACAGTATGGTACTGGTGATCTGTAGGCAACCTGGTAGGAGTGCAGAGGTGTGCAGTGTGTATACAGCAAACTGAAAATGCAAATCAATAACTCCAAGCCTGTACGCACACTCATAAGCTACCCTACACAGACTGAGGATGAAATATGTACTTTATGAAGACAAAAATACACTTGTTATGGATGTGCATACTGGATACTGGATCTTTAGACAGATGTAAAGTTAGATTTTCTGAGAAAGTAATATGAGAAAGACACATTCTGACATCCTAAAAGAAAACTATAGTATATCCAGACATCTCGCAACAGTAAGACTGGTGTTACCAATATGTTTGGTTAATGAGAGCTGAGCTGAGATTTAAGGGGCAGCTGTGGCTCGGTAGAGCGGGTCATCCACTAAGGTGGGGCGGTTCGATCCCAGACTCCTCCAGTCTGCATCGAGTGTATGAATGTGTGTGAACGGGTGAATGAGATGTAGTGATGTGAGATGTAGTGTAAAAGCGCTTTGAGTGGTCAGGAGACTAGAAAGGTGCTATATAAGTACAGTCCATTTAGCATTTAAAATCTTGGTCATGGATCAAGAAAGCAGAAAAATGACTCCAAGGAAACAATGAAAAGATAGAAAAACTATTTATTACTTTCCAAAAGTGTACAAAGAGCTGTTGGAATGAAAGGAATAAAGAGACACCTGATGTGTGATTTAACCTTAAGAGATTTAGAAAGTACATCTCATTAATTTAAGTGCTCATCCCACAGTGGAGGGAGACTTTCTGATGTACTACAGAGAGGAACACTTTGAAAGCTCTGGTCTCTGACAGGAAACAACACATCACATCAAGTATCATCTGGTGTCCACTGGTGGACGTGTCCGACTGCAACTCTGAACAAACTCAGCTGAATCTGAGTCAAGTCCTGATGTGGTGACCCCGCTGGAAGGGTTAGGGTACAGTACTCTGCCCTGGGGCGGAGGTGCTGCTTCGTGGAGTTTTAGTTGTTCTGGGAAGCCTGCTGCATGATGACTGAACACAGACTCAACATCTGCAGGTACTCATCAGCACCGTCTGACAGGCACTTACCCACAACCTGAAGCAGAGAGGAAACAGTCACAAAATCACATATCAGAGTAGAATGGTAAAATATCACACCGCCAGTGAAATGATTTGCTAGTATGCTGGATTGTCTTTATAAAATCACAGATACTGCTCTCCAGATGTTGGAACAAATGAGTGGGAGTACCACTTTTTCACTCAGCACTCAATAACTCTTTTGCAAAACTCTCTCAACACGTATTGCGGACCAGTTGCAGTGTTTCCTGCAGAATGACAGTGGAACCGTGGAGGGTATTTCTATATTTTTTTATATATTTGAATACATTACCATATTAGTAGTAGGTTTACCTCACCTCACAGCCACTCTTTCTATAGCCAGGACTGCTAAAAATGTTTTGGCTAAGTAAAGCCACAGAGTGCTTCATGTTAACTTACTTTAGGCTACGGCGATATTTTGAATTTATATCCCCCATACAGTCCAGATGTTCTGAGCTGATCCTGAGGATCAGCCCAGCCAGGCATATTTGGATTGACTGGCATCAGCTAAAATAAACCTGACATGAGGTTTATTTATATAGCCTGAGCACTTCATTTGTACACGTCAGTCGAAATAAACTGTAACTCTAGTTCCAACTCCAACGGCTCAATCCCAGGGGGTCCGGCTGTGACCTCCGGAACTGATTGCGGCCGTTCTCCACAATGATTGCCGCAACCAGCCGCATCAAGCAGCACAGAGAATCCAGTGGATTTTCAAAATAAAACATCCTGTGCAAAAGCAGACAAAGGAAACAATCACTTACCGCCATCTTCTCTGTGATGGCTGACTTCTGCTTGTCGCTCAGGTCCTGCTCTATGATCGACTCGTGGAGCTGACTCAGGATCTGTGTGGCTGCATAACCTTCATCCACCATGTTCTGACAGAGGACACATTCAGTAAGTGAGAACATTAGAGGGACATGTGGACATGAGAATGGATCACCTTTTAAAATGTGTTCTTTATTTTCGGCATTAAATATTTAAAGGGTTATATGCACACAATGTTTAGAATATTAAAATAATATTTGATTTTTTTTTTTTTTGGGTGCCGACAGAGACAGCTGTAGAGGGATTCTTGTGGGCAATTTGTACGATAGTATGTGTAACGTGAGTCTGGCTGACTAAAAATATGCATGCTAATTTAATCGTGTCCAAACATACTACAGGCCAAGAGGTCGTGTTCAGTTCAGACAGAACTTCACTAAAGAGAAACCTAGAACTCAAAATGAACTAGTTCACCTTCATTTCTTCCATTTTTCTAAGAACGAGCTGCTGAAAAATAAACGTGAGACTTAAGTTCTGACTGGCATCGTTTCCTTGCGCTGTTGTTACTTTCTTCAGCATGTGACCTTTTTATTATCTTATTATTTTAAATTGAGTTTGAGTTTGATGTGTGAACGCTCACAAACAATTCACCAAAAGCACAAACGTGTTCAATCACAACACTGCTGGAGGCTACGCTCTATGGAGAGAGTGAGAGCACTCATGTGAACAGAGAAACTCTCTAAAGCTGATGTCACTCTACAATTCTCCGGTTTGTCCTCATGGAACGACTTCTAGATTTGTTGTTCAGTTTTATTTTTCGCGTTGCTGTTTCTGGTCAAACAAAAAGGTCCATCTCTGTATGATTCTTTCTATAAGTAGTCAGACACAATCTGAGCGGTCAGTGGCAAAAACGAGCACTTTAAGTGGATGCACTTTTAGGATGCAATTTGTGACCAATGCAGCGTGATTTCAACCATGGGTTTGGTGAGTTTCATTTATGTTCAGTGTGTTTTTATGATTATCTGGTTTGTTCTGGTTTAATATGCTGCTGCTCTAGCATGACATCTAGTGGCAAGTGAAGTTTGTACATTAAACTTTTAAAGTCTTGAATGTCTCACAAAGAGACAGAGCACCTACCCTGACCGCAACCTCTAGTTTCTCAAATGTTCCTTTGAGGCAGATCTGAAGCAAGTTGTCAATCATCTTGGTAGGGACTACCTATAAGACAGCACACAGGAAGACATTCTAACTAGAGTCAATCAAAAGGCCCTTCATCACTTCCTCCAGTCTCCTGTATGACACACAGATGATCTCACCCCGGCTATCTCAACGATGGCTTGCTCTGTGATCTCCTTGTCCATGCTGAGCCGTGCAGCACTCTGGAGGAAGGTGATGGCTTTCCGCAGGTCTCCCTCAGAGACCCTCACCAATGCTGCTATACTCTAAATGAACAGAAGCATCACATCACACCTCCACTTCAACGGCTGTGCAAAGGAAGCAGTTCTCTGCCAGATATTAAACCTAAAGATTCTTCAGGCTGAGTTATGTACATGTATGTATGTGCTGTTACATTGCAGTCTACACCAGCTCTGTTCAAAATAGAAGTATTAAGAGTTGAGAATCACAGCAGGTCACGCAGGTACACACTACACCAACACCATCTTGTTCTTTCTCTGTTACCTCTTTGGTGTACTTGAGGTTCTCTTTCTCACAGATCTCCAACAGGCGCTCTTCTTGGATCTCATTGGCTAAAGGTTTGAAGCGAAACTTGGAACATCTGGAGGTCAGAGGCTCGATAATCCTACAGAACACACGGGCAGAAGGTCAGGATCAGTCACATACACAGAATGTGTTTGTGTGCTGATGACTGTCATTAGTCAGCTGACCTGCTGATGTAGTTACAGATGAGGCAGAAGCGGGTGGTGCGGGACTCCTTCTCCATGGTCCGCCTGAGAGCAGCCTGAGCTGCACTCGTCATGGAGTCCGCCTCGTCCAGGATGATGATCTTAAAAGGAGGACACGACTTCCCACTACAAAGAACAGACAGACAGAGACACAGACGTGAGAGAGGATCCTGATACTATTCATCCCAACACTGTTCACACCTGATATTAACAGCACAAGTGGATACCTCTAATACACATCACCATTACTTTTAAACTTTGAGGGAGAAGCCGAGCGTTTTCTGTCTTCTACTGTGGACACTGAGACATGACACATGACATAAATCACTCCTGGTGGCTGATGGTTTCTGAAGCGCTTCATTCCATGTTGTCTATGAGCGGAGCGGTGTTTTGAACATCACTATCTCAATCGATCAGGTTAATTTAATTGTCAAAAGACAAAAATATGATGTGGTTAATATTGGATTTATTGTGCAGGCTTAGTTCACATGTATCGCTTCAATCTGCAAAGACTGAACTTTTTTTTACTTTTATCTGGCAGCTCAGCAGTAGTCAACATGCAAACACACACAAAGTTTGTTTGTTTTTATGTACATTTCCTGAATTTACAAGAAGGCCCAAATAATTAACAATCTGTCACAGGCAGTGTTTAACAAAATTTAGAATGTTTCTTCTGACTCAAAAACTTAGAAATACAATAAACTGTAACCAACATAGGTTACCAATTATTGTATCTGTAAAATTATAAGATGTTTATCATGGATTAAATGTTGTCTTCTTTCATAAATCGACTGTAAATGCTGTTGAGGCAGTGTGCTCAAACACCTAGCTGCTAAATGTTGGCTCTTACAAGAAGACACATAATTAAGAATTTGCCGTAGCTGTTTCTCAAGTTTCTCTTCACAGCTCTCAAAATTGCAATATTTAAGAGAGTGTAGGAATATTGCAGTTACTAGTTCAATGGTAAAATAATCATAACCAGAAAACAGCTGAGGGTGCTGAGCCCAGAGTGATGTGATCACAATGTGTGGTTGGTGGCTGTTTTCACACAGCTGTCCAGTCGTGACACGTTAATAACAGGTGGTTTAGACAGGCTGTCATGTTCACATGATTGTCGCAGAGCGACCAGCAGCAGAACTGACTCACTCTGAGCGAGTCCCAGCCACGGTGAGCTGAGCAAAGTTCTTGACCTTCTCTCTGACGACCTGGATGCCTCGTTCATCAGAGGCGTTGAGCTCCAGCACCCTCTGTCGGTAAAGCTCTGGACTGGAGGAGAGACAGTCGATCATTAATCTAACTAAAGCAAAAAAAGGTCTATGACAGAACTTTGTGCAAATCCAAAGTGCTGAAATCTCTCAACAGTTCACTCACCCATAAAGTTCTCTGGCAGCAGCTAAGATGGTGGAGGTCTTTCCTGTTCCAGGAGGGCCATAGAACAGCAAGTTGGGAAGCTGCAATTAAAACAGAAAAACTAGTCAGACTATGTCTTCTTGCAGAGATCAAAGCAAAAAATATTCTGACTGAAACTTGTAAAACATGTTAGAGAAAAGGCCCACACGTTAGCGACGCCTGCTCAACAAATAGCACAATATTTACATTGAGTCATTGAGCTGACGGGAAACAATCAAGATACAGAGTGACAGGGACATGTTAGTGCAGCAATAAGTACTAGTCACATAAATCAACTGATAGTTTTAGAGGATAGATTTAGACACCCCTGCTCTGGTAGGAACTGGTAGCACATTCAAGCAATGAGGAACAACCAACGAGAAAAGTTTGGATTGAGTGTACGGTCAGGAGGTAACATATGTCTGTATAAGGGCATTCATGCAGATGGGTGCAGAGCCGGAGACTACTTTGTAGGCAAGCATTAGTGATCTGAATTTAATGCAGGCTGCTACTGCTAGCCAGTGGAGCTTGATGAGCAGCAGGGCAACACGTGACCTTTTGCGTTGATTCAATCCAAACATTTCTGCTGCACTAACATGTCCTTGTCACACTGTACCTTGATTGTTTCCCTTGTTTGTAAGTTGCTTTGGGTAAAATAAATAACTAAATGTAACACAAAGTGTAGAACAGATCATCGCTGCTCTGTAATTTAAAGTTTTTTTTTACTGGATGGTGCCCAGACACTGCAGCTGGGAGAGGCTGTGAAATAATGATACTTACATCTGCTCCTTGCAGAGACTTCTTCAGCACTGCTACCACCTCATCCTGAAAGGCCACCTCATCGACACACTTTGGCCTACTGCAAAAACACAGCCTGTTAATATTTATTTAGCACGTAGGCTCACCTTTAATATCTAATGTACATCATTACAAGTTTATTTCATCATAACAGAGCACACAGTTTATGGGAGGATGCTGACTCCAGCTGTTTAACGCTCACATTCATGAGGCTGAGAAGCACACTGGTCTGAGCTCTAGATTCAGCTTGTGTTTGTTGACATCACTTGTCCGCACCCAGCTCTAATGTAGCTTCAGCTAACACTACGAGCAAGCTGATTTCATGACAGTGTCTGGCTGCACATGTATTCATGTGTGGGCCTTTCTGCTCTGTCTGTGATTAAACTAATAATCACAGGGGTGTCTGTGTTCTCCTTTGAGTCACGTTGAATCCTCAGCAGCTTGTAGCTGGATGGAAGAACCTGCATTTTCTGTATCAGTGACAGGCCTGCAGGTGCTGCTTGCTTGTCTTTTTAATCATTCTTACTCAGCTGTCACATGATGCTGGAACAGTGTTTCTTGGCCACATCACACAGCCCGAGGAGAAGTTTGGAATAAAAGATGGCAGCTGCTGAAACGCTACAGACACACTGTGTTCTACATGTGTGCGGTTCACACTTACTACTTTTCTACCCAGGGAACGGCCTTGGGTTTCTTCTCTGTGCTGGGCCCCGCTGCTGCCTTGTCTTTCTGAGGTCTGGTACTCTGAACAGTCGCTCCTTTCAAAAAGGCCTGCATGACTGAAACACACACACACACCATCACACATCAGACAAATATTGCTGACTAATGAATGGTTATTGACAGGGGTCAAACTACTGTACTAACAGGGACTAAACAATACAACTGCTGCACGTCTGAGGCTCTGGTACACACTCATTTGTCAAAGTGGTTAAACTAACAGGAGAAGCTGAGTATACAGTCAAAATGTCAAATTTAAATGACCAACTTTGTGATAAACACAGCTGCGATGCATGTAAACATGAGAGTGGGTTGCGTAAGCGGCAAACTGCATTCAGAAACATCACCATTTAAAAAAAGCGTTGGATAGAAAACATTTAGCGCCGAGCTCTTTATTCAGACAGTAGCAGAGTTAGTGGTTGGTAGCGAACAGTATAATTAACAGAGCTCTAAAGAAAGTATGACTATTGTTATGGATAAACCTTCTGTGATAAAATGGCGTCGTTTTTCATTAGAAAGGACACATATCGAGACAAGATATCTTAGTAGCAATGGACACAAATATCGCTCCCATTAGAAACATTAGTAAGTAACACGCTAACTAGCATCAGCTAGTGAAGTTAGCCTGTTTATGATCAGCTAACACTGTTAGCCATTGTTAGCTGTTGAACTTACTTTCTATCTGAGCCGCTGTTCAGACGAACTCTGACTTAAATATTCCACAGTCGGAGTTACTTCGTGTCAAATCCTAACATGGATATTTCTCCTGAATGTTTGTCTCGGTGTCCGGTACAGTCCCGGACCGGTTGTTGACATGTGTAACAGCAGCAGCGTCTTCCCGCCCTGGCGGAGAAAAGAACTTCCGTCGACGACATTTCGTGGCGTCCAATCAGACGATGCGGATGCTGGAGTTCTTCCTGCCCCTCCTTTCCTCGTTCCCGTCTCCTCTCCTCTCCTCTCCTCTCCTCTCCATATTTCCTCATCTCACATTACTCTGTTTTGTTAATGCACCATGTGTATTATATTTCAAACATTAGGAATGTATGATAATGTTAAAAAAAGAGAAACGCTTGCATTTAACCAGTTATTTGTGAATTTAAAACACAATAAATATAAAAAATAAACTAAAAATAAAATAATATATTATTAAAAAAAATAATTATATTGGCCCAGCAAACATTTCTCAGGATTGTGCTGTGCTTTGTATGCCAGCTGCTGTTCCTGTGTGTGGAAGCGTTGAGCAGGGCCTGTAATTGGCTGGCAGGGTGAGGCTGGGTGCAGATGTCCCTGGCTAATGGTCGTCTCCCTGACAATCTTCACAGTTTGCTAATTCCCCTGGCTTTGTTTGCTTTCATGAAAATGTGGAGTGGGATCAGCAGAGTGGCGTCTGGTAGCAGTGAATGAACCCAGGCAGACCAAAGCATGAATGACAAGCGATGGGTGGAGGCTATTGATTTGTTTTGTTCGAGCCCTCGTGAGATAATGATGGTGAGATCAGACACGCTTATTGTTCTTTAACTGACTCAGACAAACAAAAATGTTCATTTAAAAATGATTTCATCTTATGTCCTCTACATAAATCCAATGAAAATCATTGGAATATTTCAGTCATTGTTCCACTAGCTCCAGTCCATGTACAGCCCAGCTCCAGGCACCAGGATTTCTCTCATGGACCTATTAACCCCCCACCCTATCCAACCATCCACCCTCCCTTCTGCTTCTGTTTGTCTCCCTCCGCCCTGGAGGCAGGTATAGCAGCTCTCTGATTCGTTTTTTCTCTTTGTGACTCAGCTTCTTTATGAAAGCAAACAGAGCATCATCAAAGCAGCAGCAGAGCTTCCCTAACCACGGCCTGATGGGTGTCTTCACAGAATATGTACATTCTCAATTTCTTCCTCACTTCCTCAGGAGCATCCTTCCTTTTTTTCTAGCTTTGGTATTTTTTGATGTGTCATTTTGATTTGGGCTGTGAGGATTATTGTATTTTCAACTTGGAGGCTTCTTCTTACTTTGTGGATCTGTTTGCCAGCATCACGTAAAGGACTGCATCACTGAGGTTTTGTTGACGAAATATAATATATCATTTATTGACAGTCTGTTTTGTTCTCTCTCTTACAGACCATCTGTCTCTTTTCTGTGATGATTTTCTTGCTGGCTTCTCACTAACTGCCTAGTTTTCTTACTGACAAACTAATTGTATATTTTAGTCACTGGCTGACTGACTGTGGTGTTTATTGTCTAGTTCATTGGCTGACAAATTAACTTCATTTTGTTTACTAAGCACAGTCTGGCTGCTTATTTCATTCACTCACTGGCTGAGCTGCCTTCTGTTTTATTCCCTGACTGCCTGTCCTGGTTTCATCACCTGTGCCTGTCTGACAAACTGGTTATTTTTTTTCCCAAGCTTACTATTTTGCTGACTGGCTGGGAGTGGCATCATCATTGTCATTCCAGGGCTTTGTGATTGTTTATATTCAGAGGAGCTGTGATGAAGGAGAGCAGAGGCTCCACTTAAAAGAATTTGAAGAATCAAGAACTGGAAACAAGAAGCAGCAGAGAGGAAAAAAGAAAAAGGGACTCAGAGGAGAAATATTGGATTACGGAGCAAAAAGAGAGGAGACTGTCGTGGAAAGGAAGGCTGACAGGAGGCGTGGCAGCGGAGAGAGAGAGAGAGAGAAGCGGTGAGAGAGAGAAAGGGAGGAGAGTGGATGCGACCCACACCCTGAGATGCTAAGCTGGCTGAGAGAAGACGAGATGTCGGTCCAGGGGCTGCTACAGAGGGTGCAGTGTGTCATCACTCATGTTGGTAAGTCACTACATTTTACCTCGTTTTTCCTCATCTTCCTCTTCATATGATCAAGAAGAGCTTTTGTTTCCAAGAGCGGGAGAAAACGTTTGCTACGAGGAGAGCCGTCTTCTCTTGGAGCATCCTCCCCCTGTTGTTAGTTGAAGTGTGTGGTGGAAGATGTGTTCTCTGATTCTGGAAATCCTCAAATCGATTGTGAAAATGTGAGGAGAACAGAGCGGATGAAAGAGAGGCAGCAGGGCTCTCATCCTCTCATCAGGACCGCTGAGTGCAGAGGGATGCGGAGGATGCTCTGCACATGGGCAGAAGGAAACTGTGTCATCAGGACACAGCGCGAAGTCATTGAGATTGATCAGCACTGTTTTTCTGTTGTTATCAGCAGATTCAAAGATATATTAAGGAGGCCATTTGACTTCTTTTTTGCAGCATTAATTGTTCATGAGATTTTTAATGTATAATTCATCTGAATGAAAATGTGCCACTTGATTTTTTTGGATTTCTGTTAATTATTTAGAAGACTGCAGTAAACATCCTGCACGTACAGAGTTTTAGTATGATTAGAGTTCTCAGTAGTGAAATTATGCGTGAACATGGATGCTGATAAATAAAAAGCAACAACATCTTTTAGTTATAATTATATATGCACAATCTTACATTACTATTAGTTATTTCAATTCTATATCCTTGCTATATCCCTCCATCTTTACCTTGCTCCTTTTTACCCTTTCCCTCCTTTGCATCTCCACCATTCCTCCTTCCCTCCTCCATCTCCCTCACCCTCCCCTCCCTTCTCTTCCCGCATCCTCTCCTTCCATCCCTCCTCCTTTTTTTCCTCCCCCGTTCTCTCCCATTCTGCGTCCGGGTTATTTTCCCGACTGCCGGGGAAGTAGGTTAATGTGCCACGCTGGAGACTAACGCACGGCATCCTCCATCACTGCACTTCCTGCGTCGCTCCGTAGCAGGGTAGTGATGGGTAGAGGGGCCTGTGCAAGAGCGTTACTATGGAAACTGAGCTAGCTTCTGCCATGCAAGGGGACCTGAGTTGATATATTGGGAGCCAGGCTCGCACATAGGATGTTTGCAGCACTGGTGGCTGCCTGAAGGTGTTGATTAAACTGGATATTTTTTCTTTCCCTGTGGGGATTTGTATGTTTCTCTTATAATGTAGTCTTGGCAAACCTCCTTCTCTCTTATTTTCATATTTTATTACCCAATGCTGAGCTATTGCATTTACATTAAGCTCACAAAACAGAAACTGCAGTGAACATGCAGATACACAGATACATTTAATTGCAGATGTTCAAATTTCCTTTCTGTACACTAAGGATTTTCTTGAACATGCTATCTTGAAGCGTTCTAGACCCAGAATTCAAACAGCAACCAGAAACCAGAATCAGTTTATTGAAAACAGACGTACTCAAATGCAGTGATGTTGGATGTGATTTGAGAATGGAGATGAAATCAGAACACTGCAGGGCTGGTGGTGAAACACTGAGCAGTGCAGGGGTTGGTTTGAAAGATGCTTCAGGTGCAGGAACAGGATGGAGCTGAACATGACATGGAGAGTCATGGACTGAGATTCCTGAGACACACTGGTTCTTGATAAGTGCTCTGGAGCATTTTGAGTTCTCTGGAGAACCTAAAAATCCTAAGAATGTTTTTTTGTGCTATTTAAGGTTCTTTGGAGAACTGAATGCCAAAAAAAGTGTTCTTTAAGTCACAACTGAAGCACTTGTGGTGCTTTGAGGAACCTTTTTATGTTTAATAAAAAGAACCAGTAGGTAAAAGGTTTGCAGAACCAACAAAGGTTTTCCTATGGCATCACCATGAAGAACAACTTTAGGTTCTAACTCAAACCTTTATTTTTACATTGAGTTTTCTGGAGAACTTATTTAACCTTAAGAATAACCTTTTTTTGCTACTTAAGGTTTAGATAAGTAAATACCAAAAAAGTGTTCTTTAAGCCACAATTGCAGCACTTGCTAGTGCTTTGAAGAACCTTTTTATGTTTAATAATCATTTTTCCTTTTGAAGATTGGAAAACTGATTACTGGCTCTTCAAATTGACCCTTTGCAGCAACTGTTCCTTTAAAAATCCATTAGGTAAAGATTCCTAGCAAAGCTGACAAAGGTTCCCCTATGGCATTACCATGAAGAATCACTTTAGGTTATAACTCTAAACTTTATTGTTAAGGGAGCAGGGTAAAAGGGTTAGCATAATAAGAATAAGACATAATAAGAAGATTAAAGAGTCTGGAAGGTTGAACCGGTCTTAAAGTGAGGGTTGATTAGTTGGTGAGCTGTAGGTGATGAGGTGAGGATCAGGCGGGAGGAGGCCAAAAAAAAGCTTCCATGATAACAGTTGAGTTGATTTTTGACCTTGAGCATCAGGTCCATTTAGTAGTTACTCTCGTTTTTCTTGTTTTTGAGACGTTCTGGGTCAAAACCTTCAGAACAGAAAAATACATAAAGGGAAAGGAGAAAAAGCAGAGCGCCTAACATGCTGTTTCCTCTATTAAAGGTCCAGTGTGTCAGATTTAGAGGGCTCTACTTACAGAATATGTCAGGGATGGAATATAATATTCATAACTATGTTTGTAATCAGCTTATTACAAACCCTACAAAGGACTAATGATCAGTGAAATAAAAAATATCCTGTCTGGTGCATTACTTTAGACAAGTGATCACGATGATGATCAGAAATGTGGATAATGTCAGAATCATGTGTGCAGGGAGCTGACTCTGTGCTAAGCTGTGCTAGGTTGATCTTATTGATAGGTTCATATTGTGCAAGACTTCATGAAGTCTCTTATCACTGCTGCAGGACCAGAGCATGCTATGTGTCATCTCTCTGTTTATTTACTCCTGTTTCTCTTTTTCCTTCCTGACAACAGTGGTGTTCATTCACCAGCAGGGAGCTCACTCGTTCCTGCTTGAACCACATAGCCCATCTCAAGACGACAGCACAGCTTCAGGCAGTGGTTATATTACCACATCAGATGACCGCAGACTCTAAATGCATGCCTTGATGATGGAAATCCCTCTCCCATTATTGATTATAAAGCGAGGACAGCTCATGCTCCTCTCACTTCTTTCTTTGTCCAGTCCCTTTGAAGACAGTTGACAAACAGCCTGTCGTCTGACCGTTATGGCTGCCCTTCATTAGTGTCATGTGGAACAGGCAGAGCAGCTGCAGCAGCAAAAAGCTCAAATGATGGCACATAATTGATCCGAGTTGACCTCAGCTCTCCTCGCTGTGTTAAATCACTGGAGACTGATCATGTCGTATGACTGTCATGCTCCATAACCACTGTGCTAGTTATCAGTTCAAAATCCAACCCCACCAACCTAACATTAATAAATCCTTGTTTTGATTGTCGCTTTGATTTGAATTATAGATAAAACATCATAAAATCAAGAGAAAAGAGCAATATAACTTTATAACTTTTTTTATAAGCTGGATGAGCTGTTTTCCCCTAGAAGGTGCTTCTAGTCCTTATCTTAGCTAGGCTAACCACGTCCCGTCTTGAGTTCTGTAGGCGACTTAATGCACTCTGTGAGTGTGCTTATACAGGTGTTCATGCTCTGTGTTTGTGCTGTGCAGTCGTGGAGCTTATTGAAATTAAATTTTGAGCTTCTTAGTTGACAGTTTGACGATGGCTTTGATATCGATCTCACGTTCATGCATTCAGTACTGATGTGGAGCCATGATGTGGTTATCCTGCATAGTCCGGGGCATGGTTAGCTTAGCTTAGCATAAAGAAGGTGAACAAAAAGAAATAGTTACGACATATAACTCCCCCCTAAAATCATAAAATCATGTTTGTTGAGCTTTCGAGTGATCTTAAGGTGTCAGTTGTTGGTGGACACAGGCTTTTGTTGCAGATCGAGGTTACCTGTTTTCTCATGCTTCCAGTCAAGTTAACTCCAGTTCTGACTTAACAGACATCATTTTTAATTGAATAGTAAGTATAACGTATAATCGAATATCACCTTATACTATATAAATATGAGACAAAATTATAAAAGACATGTCAAATACATATTTTCATATGTGAAATGTGAAAAAAAGAACCCCAGGTGCAGGAATGTTGTGATTTCTTCACACAACATCACACCTACATCACCTACAGTGTTAAAATGCCCGAAATTCATTTTTGCCTATGTGACATTCATGGGAAACAATAAGAAATTCATATATCTTTCATTATATGGAATTACAGAAAATGAATGAATGAAAAGAAAATGTAGATGTAATGTGAACATAGTTTTTAGTGTGCCTTCAAACATAAGTGGGGTGGCACGGGGCAATTTGGCTACCGTTATTCTAAAATCCTGGCTTCGGTCCTGGCCTGTGGTACCTAACTCACTGTTTAACTCAAGGTTCTGGTGACCTCTACCTGGCTTTATTTCTTTTTTATGTTTTAAGGATTTGCTGTAAAGTCTCTATCGGAGGCCTCGGATAGATTTCGGGAAATCATTTTCTCCCATGACATCAATACACCATCACCTACACCCATGCACACCTACACACAAACGCCCCCTCTTTGTCATTGCCCGTAAAACCATGTAATAACATGACTCACAACGAAACCCCTATTGGTGGCCGATGACATCACAGCAGCGGCAGGGTGTGTAATTTCCCATAACCCCCTGTCTTCCCCCTCATGCATAATTCATGAACACACATGCTGCTTTATGGATGCCCGATCTAAAATGGCTACTCCTGTCCCACTGAGGCGTGCTGCTGTCAGGATGATTAGTGCTGCCGGTCTGCAGATAAGAGCTTGCTGCTCAGACAGACAATCACATTCTTGTTCAATTTAAAGCTCTCTTGAACTGAACACCCTGCCCCCGCTCAGTCTGTGAGCGCCTCCTAAACTGGTGTTTTATCAAAGGAGGGTGTGTTACAGAGACCCCATGAGTGACCTTCAGAGTTTCCAGTGAAAAGGTCAGGCTATAGAGAGATGATGCTGAATGTTGCCGTGTTTTGTTTCTCCGGGAAACCAAGAGAGTAGAAAAGGAGGACAATATCTCTTTGAGTGTGCAGGGAATTCCTGTCTGCGGACACTGAATTTATATGGATCATTTTAGACATAATGCTGGATATTTGGAGGCTGCCAGAAGGTAGAGTGAGACTGTAATTGTAGAATGCTGGGTAGTACTACTGATCGACATTGGAGACATCACGAAAAATAAGTCAGATGGGGCAAGAAGAGTACTGATCTCCTCCAGGTGTGTACATGACTTCAGGAGATCATATCAGTACTGGGTATGAAATCTGCAGATGTGCCGGTTCAAGAGGAGACCAAACATTTCTATGAATGTCAGTTATTGAACTGCGACTAAAGCCAAAATGTGGCCTGCAACACACTAGATGAGGCTAGCTTTTAGTCTAGCTGGAAATGTCTATTGCTATCATAAAATATCAAATACCTTTAGGAAACATCAGAATCATGAGAGGTTCCTGGAGCATGCAGTTATAAATGTGCACAAAAACCATTAGAGCAAGATTAGCTGTGGACATACATACACACACAAAATGCATGAACCCCTTCAAGCCTGGCGGAGATAATTGCACTATTAATAAACATTTATTTAAAATGCCCTTACTGTAATAAATTCTTAGATTACCACTGAAAGCATAAAAAAAACGCTCAATTTCAAACGTCCATAATTAACAAATTAAGTTTGACCTTGAATTGACGTATTCATTTAAAATGTTTATATTTCATTACATTACAAATGAATATGCAAATTCAAGGTGGGAAGCATGTAGCCCAGAGAATCTAAATAATGAACATTCACTGAGAGGTGTTATTGAGGTTTGGATTTAGGTTTATGATGGGGTGCAAATGAATTATACACACTAATTGATAAATAAATGGATAGTAATATATTCTCTAGTTTTTAATTAGTTTGCTCCATGGATTAAGAGATGCTTAATGGTAAAAACACAACACATGGACACCATGCATAGAAAATCTAATTATAAAATAGCAAAAATTCTGACTTTTTATTGAGGAATGAGATTTCAGAGAGAGAGGGCATTTAAATGAGAAACTTGAGCCAGTACATTATAATAATACACAAGTAAACACTCACTAATACATTGTTCCAGACATTAAGGTTGTTCTGTGCTTAAAAGATTCCAATTCCTACTTTTATTATAAGATGAGATGCTGATGTTTGCTTTGAAATACTTGACAGGAACACAAGTGCTGCTGAACAGTGCTGATGACAACGTCCATTTTACTTCACAAATGGAAGCAAATCAAACTGTTTGCACAGAGCTGTATGATTTGCCAGAGGGGGAAAGAGAGGACAAAACAAAACCTTGTGATTTGGGGGAAAAGCACTCAGCATGGACAAAGCAAATCGTATCTTATGAGATATATTATATCGTATCATTACAGTTTGCATGGAGTAACCAAATTTTTTTCTTACATTTGGTGTATTTTTGGTTACAGACTGGTGAACACAGAAGTGACAGCTTTGGAGTACCTCAGTCATAGCCTGTTGGAAAATGGGGCAAAGAGGATTAGCTTGACAGCCACAGTGTGTATGGACCTTCTCATGCAAAATCTTAAAGGGATGACTTGATATGTTGATTTATTTTTACATATTTCACCAAAACAATTGATAAATAATGTAGAGCAGGTACTTTGGGTTACATTGGAGAACATATTTAACATCTGTGAGAAATGACAGAGAGTGGGGGCATAAAGGGGTGGAAGGACAAAGGGCTGGATAAAACATTAACATGTCTGGGTAATGGCTACAATATGTTGGCCTCAAAGGCTTCAAGTACTAAACATATTTTACACAGATGTGTGGACGCTGTTGACAGGATGTGTCTGTCCTTGTCTGATGGGAGTTTCTCTGCTCTGGTTGTATTGTTGGCAGGATAAGACTCTTTACGTCAGACACAGAACCTGCTGGAAAAGGTACAATGAATGAGGAGCAGGTCTGATATGCCCAATATTTCTCTGTGATGTATACACTACTTTTACACATTGCACATTGCACTCCCCAGCAAAGTGTTCCAGCTCCTCCTGGGGGACTCTGAGGTGTTCCTAAGACAGATGGGATATGCAATTCCTCCAGCAAGTTCTGGGTCTGCCCCCGTGTCTGGAAAAAAATGGCATCCTAATCAGGTGCCTGAACCACCTCACCTGGCTCCTTTTGATGTAAAGGCACAGTGGCTCTAATCCGAGCTCCTCACCCTGTCTCTAAGGCTGAGCCCAGTCACCCTACGGAGGAAGCTCATTTCCGCTGCTTGCATCTGCAGTTTCATTCTTTCAATCACTACCCAAAGCTCATGGGCATAGCTTTGCCTCAGCTCTTCACAGGCATTACCAACGGTCTGGTAATGTCTGTATTATTGCTGACACTGCCCACACTCCATTTTAGTGTCACTTAAACTTTGCTTGGGGCAGCAACTCACTCCCAACCCAAAGCGAGAAATCCACCATTTTCTGGTAGAAAACCATTGCTTTAGACTAGGTGCTGACTCTCATCCTGGCTGCTTCATTTTTGGCTGTAAATCACATCAGTGCGTGCTGAAGGTCATGTTCTGATGAACCCAACAGAATCAAGTCATACACAAAAAGCAGAGATGCATTTCCCAAACTGGATTGTCTCCTCACCCTGGTTGTTAGTTGAGATGATGAATATCATAAATATCTCAAAGAGGATCAGAGACAAGGGGCAACCTGAAAACGTGTCTGACTTTGTGCCGAGAATACAGACATATCTCTGGTTATCCAAAGACCTGATGGCTCATAGCAATGGACCCGCATACACTCACAGTACCCACCACAGGATTCCGTGGGGGACATGGTTGTAAGTCTTCTCCGAGTCCACAAAACACTTGTAGACTGGAAGTATGTATTGATTCCAGATTCAGTTTTGTGTAAATTAAAGGATGTTTTCTTGCTATCACTCTGACTATGAAGGTACACAATCTTACTGTAATAAAACTGCTGCATCCACTGCTGGCAAAATCATAACCGGTTCTCTAGTTGTTGACACGTACTGTTTCCTGTCTTTGTTAGGTGGCTGGCCATATATTGAAACAGAAGGACACGTGTTGGTAGGAAACATGTTCTAGGGGTTTGGAAAGATGAGGAAGATACTTTTTTGTCAGTTCTGTTTTGGGTAACCTGTGTGCCTCAGCTGAAGTCTACTTGGGTAATGGGTAGCTGCACTCTGTTTTCCGGCTGCTGGTGACTGCTGGGATGGTTTTGTTATGTGTGGCCAGGTAGTGGGGGTGTTCCACACCTGGGAGTGTTTCTTTTCTTTTTGGGGCTGTTGTTCTCCCTCCTGTCCTCCCTCGTTGTTCCTTCCTCCACAGTCAATTTGGTAATCAGGGAGGGGTTAAAGAGGAGGAGGAGGGAGGCCGCACTCTCTCTCACCCCGGGGCAGCAGCAGCAGGGGGAAGGTTTGCTTTTCTTTCTTTTGAGCTGAGTTAACCCTTCATTATTTTCTCTGTCTGTGATGGCAGAATTTTCTTATTTTAGTTTGTTGTTTTAGTTTGAGTTGCAGACCACCTGTAGTCCAGTTTTTCGTTTTGTGTTAAGTTAGGCCTGTTTTTCCCTAGTTAGTGCAGGGTGCAACGGCCCACAGCGTGGCTGGCCCTGTGTTTCCCTCTCTTGTTTCTTTTGGCCGAGGTCTCCATCTCTTTTTGGTTAATTACTTTATGGGTTAAATTTTTTTTTCATTTATCTTTTCTTCTCCAGTGGTAATTTATCAATAAAGAATCTTTTCTTTTGCAAACTTTGAAACTCTTGTGTGGCATCCTTTTATATATTATGGTCTCATTGAGCCAGCATCAAGTTAAGTATTAATTTAATTTTATGAGGCCGTAACTATACTATATGACATTCTGGAGTAGCTTGAGTGCCAAAGTAAACACAGCTGAAGATGAAAATAGCTGAGAATGTTAAGGAATTCATCAGAGAGGCAAAGGTGCTGCAGGCAGGTCTGTAGCACGTTCTCTAGCATCACATTCATATGACCAGCTTCCTCAGAATTCTTAAGTGTGGAGGTTTATATAATGAAATAAAATAGACTCATAGACTGAAATAGCTCCATTTGTGACAATACAAAAGATAAGGCTAGGTGCCCAGTTTTTCTTCCATATGGAAGGAAACATGAAACAAAATAGCTACTGAAGAGCTAAAAGATGACTACATGTTTGGCCTCAGTCAAACAGAGGTGAAGATGTTGAGGCCTGGAACAAAGAAAGGTGAAGTACTTGTGTCCCTGTGCACAGCAAGGTGAAAAACGAGAAGGTCAGAGGTCGCAGCTGGGACAGATGGTTTGGTTTTTAAAAAAATACAGTTTCCTTCCTGCACACTTCCTGGTTCAATGCTTACATCATGATGAAGATTAAAGCAGCAGAGGCAGAACCATAATATGTAACAGACACATCAACATCGTGTACACAACACATTTCATGTGAATCTGACAATGTATTGTGTGCAAAGTTTATCTGAGCATGCATGTAGACGTGGCATATCTGTGTGTGGTGTCTGCAGTGCTATTCAAAACCTTCCAGTTTCCATCAAAGTTCTGTCACAATTCAGTTAAACTGAATCCAAATGGACAATGCTAGACAGGATCATCGAGATTATCGAGAATACCGACAGGAACAGAGAGATGCAGCAGGTGGAGGTGAGGTGGAAGGAATCCAGGTGAAGGCTTGGCAGATGGCAAGGAAGGCAGGCAAACTAACTAGACTGGTACAAACCAGGATGCGTAGCACAAAAACAAACTGTGAGAACTATGATCAAGCAAGGATTGGCAGTTTGTGCAGAGCTTTGTAGGCAGCAATGATTGCTTGGTGGCAGACCTTGATGTTCGGGGGTTAGCCTTACTGAAGAAGAGTTGGTGGACACAAAAATGTTAAAGTACTCTATAAACATTTCCAAACTGGCAATACTCTCAGAACTGGCTATATAATTCACCTGGTCATGGGTAAGAAACAACATAGATGTATAGGATTTTCTCACCATCAACAACTATTGTGATCTCATGTGCTGCCCTCAGAGTGCTGCATGGGATTTGTGGTATTACCCAAAGCCCCCCACCCAAGCCCCCAACCTTTGTTGTCATGACGTCAGAGCTGCATTCTCTCTGCTTCCTCTTCCTGTCTCTGATACGGGGTGGGGGGTGTAGAGAGGTGGGACAACATATCCTTGGGAAAGCGTTTGTCTTTCTTTCTGTCAGCTGGACTGAGGCCAGCCGACCAGACCAGCTCTGTACACAACAACACGGCTGAACAATGGAACCGATCCATTACAGAAATTAAAAATTTTAAAATGATCTGATCGGCTACAATTTGGTTAAGGTTTGGTTAAGGCACAAAACTACGGAAGAGGATTAGGGCCACATAAAATATCTAGCTAAAGAATTCTGACTTTAAAACTCAGAATTGTCGGAACCAGTTGCACTGAAATGCACCAGCAACTGCCACGGCATTTCAGTGGCAGCTGTCCCGCACAGTGGCAGTGGTTAAGCGATTAATTAAGAAAACCTTGCAAATTAAAGCAGAAATCACATAATGGAAATGCTACTTCCAGCGAATCAAATAAAACACTGACGACTGTTTTATAAAATGGTGGGCAGCTGCCACTGAAATGCAGAGGCAGCTGTTTTATAGAATAAAAACTAAACACAAATGCCAAAACAGCAGCAGTTTCTGTGGCAGACACCGCTGCCACAGAAACCGGCAACTGGTTCCGACAATTCTGAGTTTAAGAGTCAAGCTTTATTTTGATAGAGACAGCTGAAGAGTGACAGGAATGGGAGAGAGAGATTGGGAATGACATGCGGAGAAAGCGACAGCTCGGATTCGAACCCTGGGCTTCCGCAGCAAGGACCGAGCCTTTGCACATGGGGCGGCTGCTCTACCAACTGAGCTAAACACCACCCCTCAGTAACAAGTAATCTAACGCGTTACTATTTCCAAACCAGTAATCAGATTAAAGTTACTTATCCAAGTCACTGTGCATTACTATTTTTGTCATTTTCCTTAGTAAAAAGATATATTTGCTTTTTCTTGCGTCTTGGGGAGTGACGTCACGTATGCGACAAGTCACGTTTTCAGCATGAGGACAACTTACGTGTAATACATACCAAGCAGCCAGCGACACAAACGTAAACAACAATGGAGGGAGGAAAGAGCAGCGCGTTTTCTAGCTGGAAATACAGTCACTATTTTGAGTATTTTAACATTTGGACGCAGCACGTCAAACTTAAAGAGAAAGCAACGCAGAGAGCTGCGACTAATGCAGGAGGTCCCCCACCACCCAAACAACAAAAGCTGGACTTCGGTGCAAAACCAGTAAGTGGGGGAAAGTTGAAGAAGTTAGCCAGGCAGTATGTTGTAGAGGAAATGCTGCCCTTAAACACAGTTGACTTGCCCTCGTTTCATGCCATAATAAACAAGATCCCTACTACTATCAAAAGTAGACATTAGAGTTTACATGTGGTGTTATACACTGTTTTGTTTTGTAAAACCACTCTTGCTGCTCTAATTCTGTGAACAACAGGTTCAATGTTCATAAGACATGTTAAAAAGAATTTATTTAAAAGAATTGAATAGTTACATTTATAAACAATGTAGATTATAAATAGTAAGTTTTGCCATTACAGTGTTAACAGTTAAATATGTCAGGTCAAAAAAGACTTTATTTTATATTTTATTAAAAAAAAGTATTTATGTTAAGTGAAGTCAAGAAAGACTGTCTTTATTTTATTTTTTATAAAAACATGTATTTTTTTCAGAAAATAGTTCAACTTAAAATGTCAGGAGATAAATTGTTGACATTACTGTTAAAAATGCACTTCCAATAAAGTGAGTATTGGCAAAAACGGTTGTCATTTTTATGTTGAGGCCGGGGAGTGTTGTCGGCAGCTGCTGAATGTAACTAATAAAGTAAATTGTAATTTAACTTAGTTACTTTTAAAATCAAGTAAAATCAGTAAAGTAACCGAGTTACTTTTTAAAGGAGTAATCAGTAATCAGATTACTTTTTCAATGTAACTGTGGCAACACTGTCTAAACATGTTTCTACATGTGTAAATATGTTTCTACATGTTAAATATGCTATGTAGTTAATTAGTTTCGCTTTTGTCTGTTTTTACAACCGGCAGTTTGCGCGGGGTATTTTATTTTGAAAATCCACCGGCTTCCCTATGCTGTTTCTGTGTCTGGCTTCCGTCCGCTTGAGCTGCTCTGTGTAAATTGACACAGGCTGCTCACGGTGTCCATCAAAAATAGAACAGCCACGTATTTCACGCGGATCCAAGTGGAGGCCCGCTTCTGGGACGCTTCCGAACTGGACCGCGGCGGAGCCGGTGGGGTTTGAAACATTGACTAGAACAGCTGTGTATCACTGCGGCGACCACAGCGCACATGCAACGCTGCACGCCCGCGTCCGGTGGAATTTGGGGTTAAAATTAAGGTCAAAGGGTGGCAAAACAAGGACATTTAACGGTGTGCAGTGGGCCATAAGAATTACGTGGCCTGTTTCAGGGCTGCAGCGCTCACTCAATAGTGAACCAAATTCAAAACTTGTTGTCCCCATTAGTCACTTTGACACAAAAACAGTGGAAATGAGGTTGAAAAATACCAAAGTCACTCTTAAGGAAGCTTCATTGTCATTGCTAAAAGAAGAACTTTGTTACGATTATCAAAGGTTGTGGTGGTAAGAATTGTTTTGTCAGTTTGGTTTTGGGGTCTATAGACTTATCCATTGCTACCACCAAACTCATCTGGTTCTGACATACAAGAATTCTATGAGGGTGGTGAGGACAAAGGTCTGGTAAATATGAAGATTATGCCGTTTTTCTTGTCATACTGCTTTTTGTTTTGATCATCTGTCAACTGTTAGACTCATTTCTCTCTCAGGAATACTACATTTTGACAAGAAGTAGTTTTGAGCTTCATTTGGGGCTTTCAAGCTAGTTGTTCTCTTCACTCTTATGGCTTCCACATCTTGTTTTCACCGCCTGTCTGATACTTCATCTCAAAAGAGCTGTCAACAACAATTTGATATTCTGTTGACATATATAATATGAAAGATTCATGTGAACACTAATGTCACTGTAATCACAGCACAACTGTCAGTTGGTGAGATTGTTTCCAGCTGTTGATCCTCTGAGAGAATTTTACAGCTCTTATAGAATTCCTACTTTATTAAAGTCACACAAGGTAACAGAGCAAACATGGTAAGAGATTGTGAATACTACTCACAATCTATCAGAAACACTAATCAACTGTAATGATGCACAAAATATATTTGAATGAAGTTACTGTAGGTTACACGGACGTGATATGAACTGAGCACATTCATGTTTTATCTACGTGTCTTTGTTTGTGTGTAGGTGTGTTAGTGTGTGTGTGTTTTTTCCTCTGCTGTCAACTTGAACCCAGTGACCCTGTGCTTTATGGCATACAGGCCCAGCTCTAGACAACAAGCAGGGTGGGGGCATGGGTAAGATTTCCTTTGGGGCTCTTTCTAACTTTGTCTGGAGCAAATAAACTCAATAAACTAGAACTATATTAAACTATTGCACACAAAACACTGTTGCTTACTCAGCATATAATGCAGGCTGTGTTGGTGTGTGTGTTTGTGCGTGTGCATTCATGTGTGATGTGTGTGACTGAACTGACCACAATGAATCACTTCCACAGTGCTGTTGTTTGCTTAATAAAAACCTGCGGATGGTTCACATGTTCACAGTGATCTCATTACTCACGCGCCGCACTGCAGATTCAGCAGACTGCAGAGGTGGAAACACTGATAGATGGAATTTTTAAATTAGAGAAACAGAGTTATTTTAGTTTGTCAAGCTGGGAAGGGTAATATCCAATATGTATAATTAAATACAGAAAATACTAACTGGGAATCAGTGAGGGGCTTAAGTGATGACAGTGACTTTGTGGTGATACATGAGGTTTATTTTACTTTTTAATGTTCAGTTTTATGTACAGCTGGTTATGTTTATATAATGTTTGTCTGATTGATGATTATTAGATCAAGTGTTGGGCGCAAGACAAGCTATTTCACAACACTATAGTCACAAGTTAACCAAGCTGTTGGAATCCAGTATGTATGATTTAATATGGAAGGTATGTCTTGTCTGTGTATTATAATCTGAATGTACACAGAGTATTGTTACAGTGTACCGCACCAGCAGCTGATCTGATCGTATCAACAGATATCTGGTGTTGAAGAGTACATACACACTTGTGTCTTTGGTGGGTATGAATAATGACAAACAAACTAAACTCCTGCATTTCATGAATGTAGAGACTGATTTAGCAAAAAGAGCAAAACATGAATAAAAAATGAAAAAGCGAAAGCTGAACATTCAAATGGAAGGAAGATGCTTTCCTAATTAAACTATATATTTGTTCTGCTGTACGTTGTTTTATGAGCTGACAGGAGGTATTGAGGGACACACTAACACATTTTGTGCAATTTAACTATGAATGTTAATATTATTTGCAAACCTAAGTGAAACATTAAATGCGTACAGTAAAGTGGAGTACCTCATAAATAAAACTCTTTAGTGTGCGTTAAAAAACAGCAAGTGCCCAAAAAGCGATGTGCAGGAAACAGCCAGAATGTCTCTAATGAGCACAAATTGCCTATTTATGATGTAATAAACCAATAAAAAATAACTTAAAGATGCTTTCTTCTCATTTATTTCAGTCACTGCTCTAGGCCAGATGTAAGCAACATAAAAGTTTGTCTAAAGCTTCAAACTTTTGGGGTGGAGGTATATTAAAAGCAGCTTGTTCAAAAGAACAACAGAGAGGAGAAAACAACAGCTGCTCCTTTTTGCTGTGGGACTGGTGGGAACGTTCTGCTCATCAATTATTCAGTGCTGAAGGTATATGAAGCGGCATCGATTGATGATGGCACATATTCTCATGATGTACTCATCTCGTGGTTTTCTGAAAGGACTGGCTCTTTAAACGTTTGGGCTGTTTCACCATTTCAAGTCTGTCAAGTTTACTGGTTGCAATAAGAGAAGGTCAGAGTGAGGTATAGCCAAGTCCTGCGATGATGTAATCTATGATGTAATGAAGCCTCCTCCCTGCAGCTGATTATTACAGAACACAGTTAGGACAGTTGTTTATAGATACAGAGACTGATTTTTAACTGGACAAGCTGGCTTCAAATCAAATCAAATCAAATCAACCTATGTTATATTTGTTGAGTTGTGTACTTACCGTACATTGAAACCAAATGTTTCTAACAATACTCAAACCCAGACAAACCATGTTGCTTTTAGTTGCTATAACCTCTAGGTGAACAGGTGATACATCAGATATGTCAGAGAGAGAGGAAGGAAGTCAGCAAATGTAACGAATAAAACTTGATACTACCTCCTCTGTGAACATGATTTCTGTCTGAGTCATGTAGATTTTCATCAGAAATAATGCTTGTTTAACAATGAAGACAACAATTCCCATGATCCCATGCTCACAACGTCATCAAACTACATACTGTACTCTGGTTTCTTTTAAACAAAGTGACAAACTCCTTGGCTGTGAAGTGAAGCCAAAACAGAAGTGACAAAAACTGCAGTTCCTCAAACGTCCACTTGAGGCTGGCTACAAAACAAGTCAGTCTCCATGTCAAGACCCCATGTTAAAATGCCTGGTACAAAAACTGTTTTGGTCTCTATAGCTAATTTCAGAAACGCGGCTGTTTTTATTGACAGGGGGTGCCGTTACAGGTGTTTTAGCACCCAGGCTTCATTCGACCTGCCTCAGCTCCACTCACGCTCCACGATTAGTGGGAAGCCAGCAGAGCCAGAACTGGCAAGATGGTGGCAGCCAGAACCACCACACTGCACAACAGCTCTTTAGAAACCTGTGGGTGATGTCAGGGAGACTACATCCATGTTATATACAGCCAATGATTAAAACCTGTGGGGGTTGAAATAGTCAGTGTGGTTGGTTTGCAGTTTTATGCTTGAGATATGTTTAAATGAGAGATGTGGTGGAAATGTAATCAAGCTAAATCACAGATGGGCAAGCACAGTCACAGTTGACATATGGAAATAAATCTCATGTCTGTGCGTTGAGAACATAGCTTTAGTCACAACATGGTTAGCCTAGGCTGGCATACAGACTGGAAGCAGGGGGGAAAAACAGCTAGCCTGGCTCTGTCTGAATTGTCGAGCTATAGACCAGTCATGTTTATTAAAAACTGAAGACTTTTTATCTGACTTTTAGAATCTCTTCCACTTCCTCTGTTCTTCACCCTGTGACTCTGGTTGACAATCATCCAAACCACTGTCAGTTTCACATTTACTCTCTTTCAAGGCAGCCTGCAATTATGGGATCAATGAAAATCAATGGTAAGTGACAAGAAACCAAAATATACATCGACTGAACAGCAGCTGTGTCTAGACTCATATCGACTGATCAACTAAAAGCACATTTTAGAGTTTGACTCAAACGTATTGTCAGCTGTGGATATTCATTATGTGACCTGTCTGTTTCTGTATAGACTGTATTTGTGTCGTAGTTTCAGCAGCATGGCTAAATATATAACGTTACTACTGCCTCTAAATGGACTACAGTAATAGCATCAACCGGAGACTGTTGGGAAGATGATGTCTGATTGTGTGTGTGTGTGTGTGTGTGTGTGAATCTTTGTCCTGCAAGGCTGCATCCTTTACACTTTGGCTACACTCGCATACACTTGAACAACAAAGCTATGCAGGCCAGTGATTTATTGAAGAAAGTTCTATTTTCAACATGCGGGCCTCTGACGCATGTTTGCTTCGGGAGCATGGGCGAGGAGGAAGAGGTGGAGAGAAGAGGGGAGGGGAGCTTCTCTGTGGCTTGCAGCATAGCTGGAGATGGTGACGCTGGCAGTGGATGGGAGAGGTGGAAACTACAGACACACACATTAACCTAAAGGAAGGGAGCTAGAAATGTGAGACCACACTGAGGAACCTCAGCCATAAACATGATGGAAAATACCTCGAAAGGAGGTCTAAAACAGGAAAAGTGTGTGTTTGTGTGTTTACCCAAAGCAAGAGGAAGCTTTGTGATTTAGTCTTTGGCTGACATTTACCTGATTTAGTGACATGTGGACGGAAAGGTTCCCAAGATCTGAGCCAAGATCTGGTCATTCAAACCACATGCATGTGGTCAGAGACGCATTTTCAGTGTGGCTCCAAACAACTCCAGTGTGCATGCTCTATATACAAAAACAACAAGAAACCCTCTGAGACTTTTCATAGCAATGAATGAGGCGTGGAAAACATGATAGAAATATGGCTTTTGTTTGTTTCGTATATTCATTTGAAGGAGGTTAGAGTCACTGCACTGCTGCATACAGATCTGAGGTATTTGCCTTTTTAGTAGAAGCTTGAGTGATCCTTAAATCAAACATTCTAACAGTTAAATCTGTTTCTGTTGCACCTCAGCCAAAGAGTAAAATCCTTGAGATGTTTTGCGTTGTTTTGTGTCAGGTTTTTTTAATGGACAAACTGAAAAGGTGCATAAAAACAGCTAATACCAGATGGCTGATGCTGCTTTTTACTGTGTGAAGACAAGGCGTCACAGTCCACACCAGATATGTTTCAGCCATCCATCTCATGTACACCTGACCGAACAGATGCATTTTAATTTGAATCAATAGCATCTGTCTTCACTGGCCACATAACAGCTGGTGTTTTACTTACTGTACATACCTGCATCCCCAAAACCTTTTAAGTGAGTATTTTAAGTCCATCTTATGTAATGAATGTGTATTTGACTAACTGGAACTGCTACTGCTGGCAAAGTAGAAAGGGACTGGAGAAAGAGAAAAGAATGGATGAGTAAAAGGGTATATGTGTGACTCAACAAAGGGGACAGGGAGGAAGGTGGAGAAACAGCAAGTGAAGGTGATGTAGGTGATGTTCCAAGGAAAAGCAAAGCAAGCCAACTGTGGGTTCAAGTTGAACCTCTTGACCTTTGTCACGCACCATGTTTTATTTCTCTTTCTCTTAAGAGTACTGAACACAGAGACCAATGAAGGCCAGTTTGATGACAGCGTATGCAATCCCAAGGTGGTTTCCTTGCTTGGTTTGGCCCCTGGCACACCGGGGAAGAGTCAGTTAATTGGACTGCAAGTTGCACAGCTAACTAACTAGCTAACGGCAGCTACAGGTAGGAGCAGTTAGCGGTTAATGTTATCTGTCCGTCAGGAAAGTCTGTAAAAAAACCTCGGTACTGTATTCCCTCAGTCGTGACGGCTCGTGTTCGGTCTTGGTGCAGCCGTGTTCACAGGGAAGCTGCCGTGCCCGATTCCGTTGCTCGTTGCCTGGCTCCGGTTCTGAAGACTGTGGAGGGAGGGAAGGAAAGGTGGGAGTAACCAGGGAAGGATGCAGACGGGAAGGGAAGTCCCCACTGCCTGATGGGAGTATTGTTGAGAATATTTGTGTAAACTGTGGTAAAACGTGAGCCGCTCAGCCGGTCACAAGGCTGCCAGGAGAGGCTCAGACCCCCCACACACACACACACACACACACACACACACACACATTCCCGCGTCTCTCTCACTCCGACTCCCTCGCTCTCTCTGTTGCTCTCTTACACCCAAAAGAGGAGGGCAGTGTTGAGGGGGACCGGACAACCGTGAAGACTGGACTGTAGTGTCACCAGACCTGTGTAAGAGTGTGTGTCGTGTGTTATGTTGCTGTGGATGTTGGACTGTACACTTGTTTACCCGTGCGGCTCGGACCTTCCTACTGGAGAAGAAGAACAGCAGGAGAATGGGATCAGTAATGTGTAAGTGATTAATGTGTTGGCTGTTTTGACAATGTTTGGTGTGTGTCAGGTGTGTGTGGTTGACATATCTGTAAGTAGTGGACGTCTTGTGAAGAGTCAGTACCTGGAACAAGTTGGGACATGATGTACTCCTGCCTGCCTGTTTGCTCAGCACTGTACCACTTAGCTGTCAGTGATTGAAGCCATTCGACAGTCACCCAGCGTGGAGAGTGCGGTCTTAGCATCTCTTACAGTGTAATAACTCACTGAAAAAGAAAAAAGAAATCAGTTGATATGAAAGTCAGTTCACTGTGACTCATTGTGCACATTACTTTCAAACTCTTGACAAGACAAGTGACAGGACTTGAGGCCATAGATTTAGATTTTTAAAACTCACTTTTGTAGTTCTTGAATATACTTGTGGGTCATGTGCAAAAGAAATACTGACAAAGTCTCTATACTGCTTTTATAAATGTTGGCAACATTCACTTCAGAGTCCTGCATGATGTCATTGATGTGAGTTTTCATCACAAGAAGAATGTTGTGATCAGAAATGAAATGCTGCTTTTGGATTGCTGTTGACACGGCAGTGTTTGTTCTGCTGTAAAGCAGTAAGTCAAGAAACAACTGTTATGACACTCACGTCATTTCATAACTTTCAGGATTGTCATTGCTTTTATGTAGTTTAGATTAACTGACATGAGAATCATGCAGGACTACAAAAAAAAGTCCAAATCTTCTTTCTACCGCGGTCTTTGTTATAACAATAGCCAATTCCGGGTAACTAGGCAACATCATACAACCAACAAACAAACACAATACTTCATGACTATTACTAAACATCACAAACAAATACATGAATGAGCAATAATTTGACTTTTGTTTTAAAATCACAGTGGTTAATCATTTATTTGATAAATAGAAGCAACTTAAATCCTGGGAGCTCATGGAGTAAAGACAGAATAAAGACAGAGTAAAGACAGAATAAAGATTAAAGATGGAGGCACCTGTGTGGTCGTCTGTGTGGACTTTGTTTAATGACGAGTTCAAACACAGGAACACACCCCTGAAATGACTATCCCAGCCTGATAGAGAATGCGCGTCAGACTAAACCTTCTATTATTTCTCTCTGTGACACTCCTAAAAATAATTATATCTCAGGATGGCTGAGCTTAAGAGCTTTATTTTTGTGCAGCACAGATCACAGAGCATTGTGCTCAGTATGTCGGTGTTGTGCGAAACATTTGATATTTTGTGGCCAGGTTCACCGTGTGCACCTGGATATGAGATGGGTGTGACAATCACATTTGCTGTTTCCACATTTCCAGTTTATGAATCCTGTGGAGAGAAATCTGCAAAGCTTCAAATATAAATCTGTATGGATATTCATGACTTTTTAAGAGCTGAATATATATTTCTGGACATCAATGCTCAATCACTGATGTGTTACTTGTAGATCAATATGATCCATGAATAAGCAAGTCAGTAAAATTTCATTTTGTTTTTGATAATCAAATAAATAAATAAATAAATAAAGGTCCACAGCATTCCTTGTTATGCGCTCATGATTCCACGCCCCACACAAGAAAAAAAAATTGAAACTGTAAAAAATCTGAAAATATCAACTCTGCAGCTGAAAAATTACAACCCTGAATATTAAAATATATATGAAAGTGAAGATGAAAATATAGTATTGGTTCAACAAATTTCAAGATCAAAACTCATATTTCAGTTTAATATTTAATTGTAATTTGTAATTTTTCTTTCTTTTTCAATTACTTTTTTTTCATTATCAAAACTTTTGGCCTGAATATGGCTCCATACCTTATATAAGAATCCACAGAATCAGCAGACCATGAGGGTGAGGTGCAGTTTAATAACCACCTTACTGTCATAACCCAAATGAAAATGCAGTTTATGTTGCTTTTTTTGAAATAAGGTTCCATGTTAGTGTGATTTCACATAAACTGCTTACTGGGAGAAATTCTGCAAAAGACTTGAGACTGTGTGTGTGTGTGTGTGTGTGTGTGTGTATCCAGGTGCAGGTCGCTTAAAATAACACCCTGCCAATGGGATAGAGTCGACAGAGGTGAAAGTGTGGAGTCACTCCTCCGTAGCAGGTGGCAGTTGTTTGTGTTTGTAGTCTCGGGGGTGGGCATATGCAAATGTCCTCTAATAGGATTTACTTTCTAAAGCAGAGATTATGACGGACAGACAGAGAAGCAGGGAGGTTAGAGGCACCTTGTGAGACACATGCAAGAGGAGCTGCAGTAGCATTGCTGTAGGGGAAAGAAAAACTGGGTTTGTGTGAGTGCAGCAGAAGCTTTGAGGAAACATGGATTATTCCATTGTTTCTGCTGCAGAGCCAGTGTGTGGGCAGGCTTGATGAGAGGATACAGTAGATAAGAACGCACACACTCATCCCAGGTGAGGTTAGGTGGATTTACGACCTAAGATGGACGCGCTAGGCAGCCTGCAGAGCCACACCGTCCTGTCTTGTTGTCCAAAATGTGGTCTATATGGACAGGCCTATTCCACCGTACGGATCTCCACCGCTGAGATGGCATCTTACCACCACTTTGTGGTGGTGTGTCAGGAAACTGAGTCAGCCCTGCAAAGAAGTATGTACCCATCCCTCCATGCTTCATTCCATGCCTCCCCTCCCTTCAACATTTGTGCTGTGTTGCAGCATGTAGAGGCTATTTGTGTTAGAGGTCCAATACAAGCTTTGCAGGTGCATCTCAAATGTCTTTGCACAGCTGGTGTAAGCTAATCAAGAAAACAACTAGGAGCTATAAACCAACCTGGCTTGAACACGACTGGTGTCACAGCGGTGTTATTGGTCAAAAGAAAGGTCTGACAGGTTGCCACAGTGAAGTGCTTTGTCTGCTGCGTGTGTGTCTGATATTGAGCGTACATGGGTGCAAACATTAATGGTGAAAATTTACTTAATTTATTAGAGACTAATTGACATAAACCTGGAGCCAGGTAATATTTCAGCATACAGATTGGAAGGTTGGCTTTTCTGGCTCTAGGTATTCGTTACTGCTGACAGCTCAGCCCTGGTCTTACCAGAAACTGGCACAGCTAAATTAGACCACAAGTCTTCACAATGTATTTTGGTTCTTAAAGTTTGCTGTAGTGACTACTTGCTGGGCTAGTTAGTGAACTTCTATATCTGGTGAGGTAACCAGGCACCAGACAAGCAAATCTGTCACACAAGCTCTTTGTACTGTGCAGTTAACCCCCTATTTGACTGTCTTGGCTTACTGTTAGAGGGTCATCATGGTGGTAGTAATGCCATGAACAAAGAAAGCCTGCAATAAACCAACAAAGACGAAAGATATTCTGGCTTACATCATAACCACAACTGCATCCAATCTCAGATGAACTATTTGCTTTCCATATTTGTTAGTGTTTTGTCAGACATGATGAGAGTGTGAGGAAGGAAATATAACATATGAGTGTGTGGGAGGAGGGTGTGGAACCTCCAAATTAGGGCGGTGTACAGTATTTGATCATGTTCATCATGGTGGTAAATGTACAGAAATGGGTAAAATGTTTTCTGGAGAACCTTTTTATCATTAAGAAACCTGTTTTTGCTTTTTGAAGGAGCAGTGTGTAGAGGCATAGAGGCGGAACACAACCACCTCAGGGTGAAAGGTGAAGAAGAAACTGCAGAGTTTGCAAATTGAGCAAAAGCTCAAGCTAAGGTTGATTTTGTCTGCTCTGGACTTCTGTAGAGAATTGGTGGAGGTTCTGACTGGAACCTTTATTTGTATTGGTGTATGGTTTGTGTTGTACTGCACAGTGTAAAAATGATGTGGAGATGTTATCCTATATGTGTCATTTCCAGAGCCTTACATTCTCATGACCAGTAACAATGACAGCAAATCTGCTCGAAACATTTTGCACATGTGCATGAGAATACAAAAATCTAGAAGAGTTGAGGTCTGGTTTCTTTGGCTGTGAGAAGTTTGTTTTGCTTTCATTAGTCTGTCATCGGCAGTGGAGAAGTTTTCCTATTGAATCATCATTGAAAACTCAATAGTTCCAAGTAAATGTGGGGTTGTTGTGCAGGCATGTGAAATTAGTATAAATATACAATATCAGCAAGTTGTGCTTAAACACAATAATTTAAAGATGTGTGCAAAGCTTGCATCAGCAATATTTTAATATTTATTTATTTAATATTTTAATAAAATATAAGATCCCAAAGCCACAATACAATTCAGACTTTACAAGTTTGTGTGTGTTTTATTGCATCCTGTGTACCCAGAGGCGCAGTCAACACACATAAATAATATATGACTTAAGAAGAAATGTGAAACATTAGCCCATTTTCCACCAGTGGACAGCAGTAGTGAACAACAAAAACAACACTTTGTGACTTGACAAGGTCTTCTTGTTTGTTCTGAACCTTCCAACCTCGTCTCAGTCTTGTTTATGAGTTGTTGTTGAGATGTTCAGATGACCAAACCTCCGTATGTCTGTACTGACGGAGTCATAAAGGGGAGAGGTGGTGCCCCCGTGCCCTGAATACAGTTCATGCGAGGGTGGTTGTAGCTTGTATTATATGAGGCTGTGACCTGTGTACAGAATCAGACAAAAGAGGAAAAGAGGCAGTCTGTCAGGGTTATTCAGGGGCATCGTGGATCAGAGGTCAAAAGAGTTTTTTTTTACTTTCTCGTAGCAGCTGTTATTACAGTGAAGCTGAAGTCCAGCAAGTTCCAAGCAACACTGCCTTCCTCAGAAGGAGAATAATGACAGACTTTCGGGAAAAAGCTCAAAATAGAATCGCGGTGGACAAAAGAAGACTTTGACAGAAACATTCAGACTCTGAACTCTGAAAGATAAGCCTTGTCTACATGGAGCACAATTCTTTGCTGTTGGACAGGACAGAGAACACCTTTCCACTCAGGAAAGTCTGGAAATAATGCTTGCTTACTAATCAACAGGTACATGACAATATGAATATGCTGCCTAACAATCAGATCAAACCCCGACATAGATAACATTGTTACACACAGATATGACACAAGGTTGTTTGATTGATCAGTTGATTCATTCACATGTATACTATTCTACTCACTAGGGCACCAAAGGTGGATTAATCCACCGCTGAAGATAGTCCCCAACAAATGCAATACAATATTCTGATATGTTTAAATGACGTTTGCTAAAATGACAGTGACCAGTTTTAGGAAATTACTGAGCCTTTTTTTAAAAAGTTAAACTAAATATTTGTGAGTGGTTTATGTAGATGTATGTCTGTAAACTGCCATGGTGTGGAACTATGGGCTTGGTGCTGAGAGCTACGGACAGGGTAAGACACCCACATGGGACAATGCCATCACACATCACAGGCGCATAAGATGCTGGTCTACTGAACACCTTCATGTGCCCCCTTATGACCAATTTATAGCACAGCAGACAGTTCATTCTATAGTCCTTACCGACTGATCTGATTGGTCCGTTACATTCTATCCCTTCATTCGTAACGGCCCTCGTAAGAAGGAAGAGGTGAGAAGATTTTAGACAGTCACACTTTGACTTCAGACAACTTCAGTGTGTAAGATTTAGTTGTATCTAGTAAGGCTGCAGATTGCAACCGACTGAATACCCCTGGCCTCTCTCTAGTTCTAGGCACGAAATTGTCAAAAGAATCAGAATGAAAATGTAGTTATTCATTTGAATGATAAGTGAGTTGTTGAAGCCGGTGTGTTCAGTCTGTGACACCACTGAGCGTCAAGACCAAGCGTCCTTAAATTCATGGTGACAAAAACAAATATGTACAGTAACACACGTACACACACGTGCAGAGTCTTACACCACAGAGTGATGATGATGTTTATGCGTCTCTACCCCTGTATTTGGCGTTAAGTCAGACCTGTGCCTTTTAATTGTCAGCAGTGTATGTTTCATGAGGTGATAATAATATTCATTGGAATAATGTGTGTATGTGTATGTGTGTGAGAAAGCCCTGTTATCAGGAGATCCTGTCATTAGACATCCTCTGATTGTCTTCTTGTGCTGACGCCTTCTTCCTGAGAAGCTATAGGAAACCCCCCCTTCCTCTGGACCTTGAGGAGAAACCACCCAAAAACAACACAGGCTCTGCACAATGTATGTGTGTGTGTGTTTGCGTGTGTGCCTGTGCATGTTAGTGAGTGAAGGGCATCTATTTTCTGCTACTGCAGTTTCCTCATTAAATTATTCCATATTTGAGAAACAGCAAGATGACGAAGAAGATATAAGAATTAAAAAAAACACCTTTGTCTTCAATTATGTCATTTAATAGTGCCAAAAAAACTACATATACACATACATACAACATAACAAAAGCACAATCATATTGTTGCATACTGAAGCTGTAACATGCAACATTGTTGCACACTGTCTTATAAGAGTACCGCAGAAGCTTTGATAATTAACCTGAGTACCCCCCAGGAATGCAAAGGGGTGTTACCCCACCTGTGCTGTTACCTGTGCGATGCTGGCTGTGTCGTTGCAGACGTTAAGTCTGTTAACCGTCTAAAAGTGTGCATGCATCATTAAATAAAGGTAATAACACATGAATTGAATAAATGTGAGCCTCTAACCTCAGTCTGAGGTCTGCACAACACCAGAGTCCTACAACTGATTCACCTGGTTGTGACGCAGGTTCCATTGTTATTCAGTTGATATTGTGCTTGATGGACAACTTTGCGTGTGGTACTAGCCCACTCCTCTCGCCTCTTTAAATGAAGTAAGGTGGTCCTACCATACAAACATCAGTTTGCAGCAGGCATCCCTGTTTTCCTGAGCACCTGCTCACTTACATGCATTTAGATCTGAAGTCGGAAATACCCAATCGGGGCTATCGACTTGCAATGGATTGCAGCATAGAGCAGAGAGAGAGAGAGAGAGAGAGAGAGAGAGAGCATGTATGGCTTTTTCTGCACTGCTGTCCTCCATTAGGCAGAAAGATGTATGAACATTATGTATGTATCATTATTTTGTCTTGAGGATGAACAGACAGTAGACTACAGTTATAGAAAAATAAACAAACTCTTCCAAAAGTCATTTTTACCCCAAATCATTTTAAATGCAGCGTGACAACATCTGCACAAATTACAATTTCTGTCCTTTTTGCTATAATGACATCTGCAGACTGTGTTTGGATGAGCATTAGTTGCTGCTTTACTGAATTAATTAAATTAAATTAAACCTTTTCAAAATTCTTCACATAGTTCTGAGCCCATATGCGTTTCAGCACAACTGTCACATGAAAAAAAAAAGACTTCATAAATGTACAGTTCAGGATCAACTCTTACCTGTAACAGTCTTTCAGAGTTTTGGTGGTGGTTGAGCTTGAGTGGGAACACGCTTGGTCTTGAGACCAAGACTGATCTCTAGTACTACACCACTGAGACATACTGTATGTCTGGATTCTGTGTCGAAGCAATGAATGATAATCCACAGTGTGGTCCACACTCAGTTCTGTTGTGCTGACTGTGTGAAGACTTTTGACAAAGTGAACTCGGTGGAGAAATGTGAGCTACTGTAAAAAGCTATAAAACGAGTTAATGACACACATGTGTGTTAATTCAGTTTGCTGAAGCTGATAGAAAGCGTTGAGTCAGCGCTGTCTGTGTTTTCATGTATTCATTGTGTTCAGTGTATTTAGTGTTTTTACATGTGTTCCACCGTGTGCAGCAGTCACACATTGTGTTATGTAAAACGTACAGATGTGTGCATTTCTTTGTGTGCCAGTGTTTTGGGAGTGTGTGTTTAACCGCAGTGTGTGTGTGTCTGTGTGTGTGTGTGTGTGTGTGTGTGTGTGTGTGCATTCTCTGCAGTCTGAGCTGATGTTGTCCCTCCTCAGGCAGGTCATGAGATGTTCAGGTCCTGCAGGCTCAGGGTGCACTGGTCACATGTTGACTCTACCATCAGACTAACAGCAGATGGGCTGAGAAACAGCTGAACAGAACAACCGAAACTGAACTTTGAAGAACAAATATATACGGAAGTGATCTATTCTCACATGACGGGACTCTGTGATTTTCAACTTGTCCCCTCAGACTCTGCGTATCTGTACAATGGACTCTTTTCTTTGGACTATTTCATGTGGCCAAAAATCGGTATGAATACATAATCTCCCTGTTTTTATGACAGCTGCAACATACACTGTATTTATAAGTCAAAAATGCATTACACACAATCTCAACGACTGTGAAACTCAAAAATCATCATACCTGGTTCCAAAACCAAAGAAAAGAAAGCAGAACATGGAACATAGAAATACAAAGAAAAAAAACAGTATAAAAGTGACATATTTATTCAGTTCAATTCAATCCAAATCATAACAGAAGTTATCTCATGGATCTTTCAATATAGTCCAGGTCTAAACTACTACTACTGCTACTACTGCTACTACTACTCTATACAGTATTATTCCCACCATGAGCAAGCACTTGGTGACAGTGGCAAGGAAAAACGTTCTTTAAGATGCAGAAACCTCGAGCAGAACCCAGCTAATACAACACATAACTTCATGCTTATGCATTGCCTAGATACTACAAGATAACACAAAATATAGTTGTTTTATTATTAGGATTGCAGCATCTTCCGACAGAAAGTCATCTGTTTTCATGCTGCTGAATAACCTCTTTCTTAGATCATCATATAAAGGACAATGTGGAACGTTAACTCTCATAATCTTGTTCATTAATAGCAACATAACATACAATACGCTCTCAGATGTAGTTGGATGACACAACACTTTATTTGGGCCCTAGGACATATCGTATGTCCCACATAAATAATCTCTATCACCATACCCGCCATCCTGTGATAAAAAGTTAGGTACAGTAAGTGTGTCACATGACTTAATGACTTTGTTGAGTTGACTTTGTTGATTGTGCTGAACCTTTTTAAAGCGCCTGTTGGATAAACTAATGTATACAGGCCCAGACAGAAGCAGAGATGTCCGCACCGTTAGCCATAGTAATGTAGTGTAGCACAAACTGAGCATCAGCCCTGTGGTTCAGTCACCAGATAGACTCAGCGTAATCTCCTCTGTTATGTAAGCTCTTCAACACAGACTCTATTGTGAGAGTGTGGGAGGTCTGCTGGTAAGTAGAGCCAGCAAGGTAGACCGAGCTAAGATACCACAGTCAGTACCCAACTGACGCACACAGTCAGGCAGTAATACAGTAATACACACAGTAATAGCCTGTTCAGGTCTGGTATACTTGAGTTATGTATTATTGAGATGGTACATGTAACACTGAGGCCTGTCTGCGCATTTTTCCATCCATTCATGTACGTTTTTTAAAGAGAACTGTTGATATCAGCAGAACGTCATCACTTGTAAAGACAAGTGAATGTTACAAATCACTGTATCCTGTGACAACACTCTGGGTAATGTGTCTGGTTCATGGTTAGGATCATAGTTTCAGTTAAAATAACTTTGTTTAGGTTCAGGAAACATTGTTGTTTCAGTTATCCATCTCCATGGTTACAATAATTACTGCATGGTTAAGGTTAAGGAATGACTGTGGTCAACAATGTTGACTGTGTTGGTAGCTGGAAATGAACAGTGGACTCATACTGCAGTACAATGTACAATGTTGACCTCCTCCCTATGCTGACTTTGTCGCTCTGTAATGTTGCCTGACTTCCTAATTTGCTCGTCATAATCACTATAACTGCTGGGGACTGTAATTTGAATGTGAAACGATGTTTCTCACTGAAGTATCTGATTCTGTTGACAGTGTCACAGAGAGACAGAGACGGTTTGCTTGAAAAGCTTCAGTTAGGGCTGATTTCTTCATATAGGCCCCATTAATCATACAAAATGTTGAATAGGAAATAATGGATTAATTGGCGATATACAGTATATATAGCACTATAACCGAAATATACCACAGCTACCTCCTCCACTGGCAACTAAAACAGTGTTTTCTATTGTGATATTTATGTGTCTTGTGGTTAAGGTTAAGGAAATATAGTGGCCTTAAATAAATTAAATATTAAAAAGCTAATGGTGACCAAATCACCATCTTTCCCCAACTGTGTTTTAGTTGTCTAACAGGATGTGAACCCTGTCTCCAATGTAAACTACTTCTGTGCAGAATAATATTGTAATACAGGTTACTCTCTTAATTTGACTTTTACCTTCGCGCTGAGGCTCAAGCAAAAGCATACGGACAGCTTGCTCTGTCTAACTTGGTCTCTTCATCTGACAATGAACGTGATACATTGTGTCAAGATTTTACCTCATATCACTCCGACAATCTTTTCCATCGCTTGTATTACAGGCAAGGTGTACCATAAAATATAGTTCCTGTTCTAAATGATACAACAAAATACAAATAATTACTATTAATTAAATTATACAAATTCTCTAACTAAAACTGAGAAAAATTAGGTAATCTATAGAATAAGTCTATAAAAATAAATCTAATTTTACAATATCACAATATCTCTGACTGGAAAATGAAAATGTTGCCTTTGTACATACATGTAATCAAAACAGAAGTTAAGTTTCCTTCAAAAGTAAATGACCAGTGTATGAAAAGTGTTTTCAGTAGAAGAGGTTGTGGACGGATACAGACAAAGTATGAACAGTAATGTTGGTTTGACACTGTGAGAAGTCTCTTGATAAACCTCATGAGCTTCACATGCTTTCATAAGCGGATAGTGTGCGTTAGATAAAAAAATCTGATCTTACTGTATGACAAGTCACACTTTTTCACTTCCTTTGCTCAAAGTTCTTGTTCCTGAAAACTAGTGTACAGAAGAAGAGACTAATGAACACATACACCCATTACTCGCCTGGGAATACAGCGGTGTTTATGTTCTTATAGGAAGCAGTTCACAAATCAATTCTGACAGCTGGATAGGCATTGTACTGAACACAATGTGTGTGTGTCCACACGTGTCCATGTGTCCACATTCTGTGTGTATGTATGTGTGTGTTTACATATAATTTTGTCTGTGTGTGTGTTTATTCAAATGCTGCAAGGACAGCAGAACAGTGGAAAGAACAGAGCAGGAGGTGGAAGGCACATGCGTTTCCTTCAGTATTTTTGAACAATAAGCTTGTGTACACACACATGCACATACACATACACAGGGAAGTGTACATATAAACAATATTGAGATTATCAGAGTGTAATAGATGCGTTATTGGTCTTTTTAATGGTTTCCACGACGAAAACACCAAGAAAGAAACCATGCTGACAAAGATACAATTTACAAAGTAGGGAAAGAGAGGAGAAGTAGAGAAGAGAGAGAAGAATAGAGGTCTGAAAACTGGAACCTTATATGTGAAAGAGCAAACAAAGGACAGTTGCTGCTTCCTTTCTTTTCTTCTTGGTCTTGCTTATCACTGCACGATGATTTATGACATATATGGACCAAAAATCTGACGGTATATTTCTCATCCACTATGTTGTTATATGTGTAGATCCCTGGAATTAGGCCAGCTTTTGCTGACCTTTCATCGTAGACTATGAGTATTTAGGAAATAACTCTAAGTTGCTGCCATAGTACAAATTTATGTGAACACATATATGTAACTACATGACTCTTTTAAAAGTTTCTTTACCAAATCCCATTAAAAAGGCTGAACCCAAATGTATTGTATGTGTATAAAAGCCTGATATATGAGCTCCATTATCTTCCAAAAGCACAAACACTGTAGTTTATTTTGAATCAGTCCCACATACACCTAACCTGACCGTGCAGGAAGTCGTCTTTGGAAACTGTTTGAAAAATGGCAGCCAAAGCAATACTTTGCCGCTGATTGGATGAACCATCTGTCTATCCCTATCTATCATGGGTGAACTTCAGCCAATAAGATTACCAAACCAAATGACGTAGACAGAGTCTGACAAAGTCAGTCGGAGAAAAGCCAAAACATCTTTTTCATTGAGAAATTCCTTCAGTGTCTTTCTTTGTTTTTCATTCAGTGAGGAAATACTCTCTAGTTCTGATATAACTGATGCTAGCAGCATCTATACACCTGTAGCTAATGCCGTAGTTGACAGTAATTCCTCATAGGACACCAACCACTGTGGCTCGGGCACAAGCGCATAACCTGACAAGATAGCTTTTTGCATGATCAAATGTGGTATTTCTGGTTGGTGCACCCATACTTTGCTTTGCTTGCTTTCTTTACTTTACTTTGGGCACTGCTGACATCTACACAGAGCCTTCACAAGACATTACAGACACAATAAAGGGACTCTGTTCTTCCATGTTGTTATGATCATTGTCCCTGTAAGTGTACTGATGTTGTTACCTGTTGTCTGACCTTGGGTGCCCACTGGCCTTGACGTTTATCTGTTTAGGAAGGTGTAGGTCCGGCATTCTTATTACTTGGCCAGTCCCTTGTTTAGTTGTTACTTTATGATGTTTGCTTCCTAACACACTGGTACTTTTCTGAGACATATCTTATGGTAGAGCTGTGGTGCTGATGTGTCTAGGGTAGGTGGTCCAAGTCTCTACGCACCTTACAGTCGAGTAGGATGTAGACCTACCTTGTAAAGACGCACTTTACAAAGGCACCCCAGGCACAGTTGATACGATTATGTATTTCTTTGTCGGTTAGAGCTCTGAGGGAGGGAGACTGCTATGGTATGAGCTGATCCAGATTTTCAAGGAGCATACATACTTGACCAAATGCATCAATGATGCTTTGTAGACAGCATTGTCGTCAGCATACTGAAGCTCCAGGATGGGCACAGTGTAGACCTTGGACTTGACCTGCTTAAATTGAAGAGCTTACCAAAAGCAACTTTGGCCCCCAGCAACTTAGACAAGTCTCCTCCTGTGTATCCAAGTAGATCGGTCTTGGTCTCAAGACCATTTTTTGAAGATCTCAGTCTCGTCTCGGAATTGAACACGTTTTACTCAGTCTCGGACAAAAAGGATTCCGGATTTTATTTCAAGACTGGTCAAGAACACAGCTATTGCAAGGATATCACCATCACTAATGATCAACAAACAAATGAAAGTGATGGAAAGCCAGCTGAGAAACAGTTCAAGAAGTAGTTATGCAATCTATAATTATAGAGCAAACACCTGCATGGACACTCAGCACCACCAGGTTCCTCCACCAAATCAAATTCACAGTATTTTAAGTAAAGTAGCTCCTTAAAAATGAATGAAGAATCCACTCAGTGGCAGACAGATGGTGGTTCAGAGCCAGCTTAGTGTAACTTAAAGCCTCAAAAAGTGCGTTTGTTTTAGGTGTCTTCTCAAGTGAACCTGGTGGAGACGCACTGAAGTTCATCATCTGGTCTATAAAGGTTTTCACATGGTGTTCACATTCCACAGTCCAACATGGACCTCATGAAAACACTTCAGACACAGCAATAACTGACAGCAGCACTCAGGTCCTCTAGTGATTTTAACATCCAGCCTGCAAAAATGAAACACACATGACTGGATCCATACATCACACACACACACACACTGCAGCTCAGTCTCGTTTTGTATCTCTCCTTCCCTCTCCCTCCATCTCTTTCTTTTCACACACACATAGTTCTCTCTGCCCTCCCTCTCTGACTTTTGATAGGCTGTTATGCTGCTCAGCTACAGCTGGAGCTGGAAAAACTGACCACAGACGCATGTAACAACTACAACACACACACAGTTCAGGGCTCTGCTCCGGCTGTGTGTGTGAAAAACTTGAGAGATTTGTTTGTCTGGACGTTTGGAACAGTTGATGAGGATCATGACGGTGATGAAGAAGAAGTTGTGGACAATGCACTGGGGTTTGCTGCTGGATGTTGTTTTGTCCTCACTGGTTTTGGACTGCAGTCATTTAATGGGATTACTGGTTTTCTGGAAGGATTTACATTCATGCCTGTGAATGTGTTCGAGCCAGGAAGGTGTTAAGATGAAGAGTGTCAAACACGTTATAGGTAATGTTTACACACACAAACACAGACCTGCATTAACATGTTAGTTTGGTCTCACTTCGTCACTTCACACTTTAGTTGTTTATTCATTTAGTGTCTTTCTGTCACACTCGGTCAATGACCGAGATTTACAGTGGAAATGTTCATGTGCGGTAAAATATATACAGCACACAATGTCTGGTTCTCATGGACTGTGTTTAGACACCACAACAGACACACGCACACACACACACACACACATCTGTTGCCGGCCATATCTCTGTCTGTCTGGTGTCATCTTTTTTCCATTTCACCAGTCTTTTCCGTTACAGTCTGCTGGTTTGGTGATTTAGTTTACAAAGTATTTACTTTTACTTTTAAATGGCCGATGATGGAATTTTAGTTCAGTCTTCACACCATGATGTTGAGACTTTGTCTAATGTAGCTAGTGATCTACTTGCGCTTCAAAATGTGTTTTTCTGTGGTGTCTTTAAATGTAAAGGATCTTTTTAAAGGCTAAATAGTTATGGAGGTTTAACATTTCTACAGCATTTCTGGTACTTGGTCTCAGGGTTCACTGGAATGAGGCTAATATCCAGTTCCTTTTTTTAGTCATCAAACATCGATGTTTCTGCATAAATTCACTGTGCAGTCACAGAAACATGGATGGCTTCATGCTTGCATTTTCAGCAAACGCAGTGTTACCTCAAATGATAGGCCCCATGCTAGTAAAATATGCTAATGTTTGAGAAATTACACAGGGCTTTATGGCTCTGTACAGAGACGAGACTGAAGGAAAATGACAAAGAACAGGAGTTGAGTGGTGAGTTCTGAGACATACTACAGCAGACACATACACAGTCAGTGTGTACTTGTGTGCTAGTTTACAGTTAATGTTTGTACAGTCGGTACATTGGCCGTTTGGGGCAAATAAAGGCTTGCTTGCTACGTACTGCAGCTTTAGAAAAAGAGACGAAACACAAACGAATAACCATGCTGCACACCTGCAAACCTGCCAACCTGAGACTTCAAAAACAGGCAGGATTCTAAAGATTTCTAAGCGTGTTGTCGTCCTCCAGAAGAATTTGAGTTTCAGACACTATTTCCTGTAGTCTGATGAAAATAGGTGAAAAGCAAATACCTGCCAAAATATATAAATTATTTGCCTGATATCAGACAGAATTGTATTATTTGGTTCATACTTGTAATACTTGTCGATCTTTCCAGCAGACTCCTGTTTTTTATTTCCACAATTCCACAGTTCTCCTGTTTCAGCCTGTTTCTCTTGATTTAGGACAAATTTTCATCCTGGAATTCCCATTTCTTGTGAAAAGGGGCACAAATATGTCGAGCACCGGGAATGAAAATAGCATTAAAGTAAAATTAAACGTGTTTAACATGCTGGTGCAAAGTATATCTATCATTGACCTTCTTTTAGTTATAATGCTATTCATCTAAATGTTTAAAGGCCTACAACATCTGTGATAGATACAGCAAAGCAAATATGCTATAGTGTATATAAGAAGTGGCCTACAGTACAGCCTACCGTATGATCTTGCCATTGATCACTCCTTTTTGCCACATAGTTGTCATTTGCTGAACTGGGCGAGTGCAGCTTTCATATAGCTCATACCTGCTTCACTTTTCGGCTGCCTTTGACACAATGTCTTCTACAGTTGTGCACATCTCACCACCTCACCACACGGGTGCCCCAGGGCTCAGTGCTGGGGACCCTTCTGTTAGCTATATACACTACCTCTCTGGGTCCGATTATCCACTCACACAGCTTCTCGTATCACCGCTATGCAGATGACACACAGTTCTATCTGTCATTTGTACCTGATGACCCCACAGCCTCTCCACGGATCTCTGAATGCCTCTCAGACATATGTAGATTACACCATCTCCAGTTGAACGTCTCAAAACTGAACTGCTGGTCCTCCCGGCCCCGACACCATGACATCAACATTGAGATTAACTCATATGTCTCGCCCTTACCAGGTGAGCGAGAAACTTAGGAGTCATGACCCATGACCAGCTTACCTTCTCTGATCATGGGCTTCGGTTGCCTGGTTGTGCTGCTTTGCACTTCACAACATGAGAAAAACCAGGCCTTACTGGCTGGCTGTACAGGCTGTGATCATCTCCAGACTAGATTACTGTAACGCCCTCTTGACGGGCTCCTAGCTTGCCCAGTGAAACCTTTTCAGCTGATCCAGAACGTGGCTACACGCCTAGTTTTCAATCAAACACGAGAGTACCTCCTCCTAGCACTACTAACAAGTGGACATGCTAAATCTAACCGCCTCTAGAACTGTCACTTGTTTCTATGTGAGTAGTACTTATTGCTGCACTATGTCCTTGTTGCACTGTACCTTGATTGTCAATAAAGTCAGAGCTCAAACTACCGCAATGTTATTTTGGTAACACAGATGTGTTAAAAAAAACACAAAAAAAAACTATTGTAATCTTTATCTCCTAAAAGACTTGCGTAGAGTGGCTAAAACTTGAATAATAATAACCACAATTACAATTATTGATAGTGCACGAAATACAAACAGGGCCTTATTTGTGTGGGCTCTTGATTGGGTACTCAATCCAGTTGTGGTTTCCTGTACCTTTTTACACCCACTTGCTTGTGTTAGATGGAAGCAAGATCAGGATGAAGTGTTGAATCACTGTTCACTGATTGCAAGGCTAAGAGTGGATGGCACCCACGTCAGAGAACACACATTCATTCATTTTTGCAGTTAATTTCATACTAACCATTGTGTCGTTAATCTAATATGGTTTTAGTGTTTGCCATGAATCACTCTGTGTTTGTGATTCTGTGTTTGTGGACACCAGCAGCAGAGCAGTGACAGTGTGTGAAAGCATGCTGCTTAATCCGTTTCTATTTAGAGCCGATGGATGAAGGTGGCAACTAAGGTGCGTATGTGGCGTGTGTGTGTGTGTGTGTGTGTGTGTAGACACGTGGTGAGACAGTGTTGGCACCGTCAGTGTGTTGCCATAGGAATGTGGCGTTTAGACACCTGACAGCTTGGCAGAGAATCAGCCGGGTGTTTTACAGCTCAGTCAGTTGTCACCAGATTCCTTGATCTTTCTTCCAAAACTGCTGTTTCAGTGCTTCTACTGATTTTTACTTATGATTTCTACCTATGCGCAGTGTCAAGCTCTTGCAAGTCCCAAATAAAAAAGTAATTATGGATTCTGTCTGTTAGGGTACTGTATTTTGCTTCATTTGGTCCTGACCGAGGAAAAAAAAATTGATGAATGAAAAGGTTGTTGCATTTTGTTCTGGTTTGTCTCATGTTCACACTGTCCCTATCATACAGACTGACAGCTCAGTCATTGGACAGTTCTTGGCAGGACCCTCTCTGTGCTGATTGAGGGCATACCCCAATAACATCAGAAGATACGGGTCACTTCCAAACTGCACAAAGCCATTTACCAAATTTCATTTTATTCGATTTAGCCAGTCCTCCTCCATATATATCCACATACACAAGGCTCCTCTGTTATTAACCTAAGGCAAGATAAAGCCACCAGCTGAGGCTTCTGAGAGGAATTTTGATCTTGCTGATGGTGTTTCCTGAGATAAGATGTCTGATTTCATTAAACCAATTAGGGTGCATTATCTGGAGTGTGTAACTTGGTTAGGCTCACACGTGTGGGAATGGAGAAGTTCTTTGAGTGTGTGTGTTGCATGTGTTGAGTCTCCATAAGTCCCCATGTTAAAATGTCCAACTTCACAGCAGAAATAAACATGTTTATAGCCTGGCACACAAAACAGTTTTGGTCTCTATAGCTAATTTCCCTGTTCATGACAACTGTACTGAGGGTGAATTTATATAGAACTCACCTGTTCAAATTATATAAAGGCTTAAAGTTACGTGAAGAGCGTTATCCTTTTTCTGGGCTGAATGTGAGACAGTTTCACTGAACTGAAGGCTGCATTTTTCTGCCAGCTTCAGCATATGAATGGCAAACTACTCCCTGCATTGACATTTATTGTTGGCACCAGACGTAAGGCGTGCAGCGCAGATTCATCCACTATGAATGTGGTTCTGAGAAATACTTGTGTACACAGACTGTACTCTATGAGTGAGCTTACAGTATCTCATGTTCATACCTTACCTTATCTTTCTGAAGCAGTCATTCATCTTTGAGTGCTCTCATACTGTAGTCTATTAGGAACTCCATTTGTCAAAGTGAAGAATTTTCCGGCCTTTCAAGAGACTTTTCAAGGATTACAGCTTCCCTCATGGGACCATACTTGTGGTTAGACTGAACAGGAGTAACTGCCCAACATAGAAACAAACGACAGCTAACTAGCATGCAGATAATTGTAGTTGTCCCAGACATGGACAGAAACCTTGCCACGTTACTTCCTCAAACTCCTACTGGTTCCATTAGCGCGTGCTACGCAATCAGACATCTGCTTACACGAGTGCTTCCTTCACTTAACCCTCTGCCTCTTCAGTCCTGGGTCAGTTTCTAAAAACAGATTGTTTCCATCGAGCCTTGAAGTGGTCATACATCGCATCTGTCTGGACCACTCCTTTACTTTGATGTTCCAAACAATACAGAAGATCCTCCGTGCTTAGGTGCCTGGCTACCGTTGCATAACCCTGCTGGTATGTTCCTGGACAGCCTGGACATCCTCCTCCACCTCCTCCTGCTACTCCTCCTCCTCCACCTTTTTTCACACAGTGTTTGCTTCATCCTGAAAATGACTTACCATATTTATAGTTTGCATTTACTGCATGGAACTTTGGATTCTGGTTTCTACAAATGTTTGAAATTCCCTAAAACCTTGGAGAATGGACATAAATACTTGTCTTTGGGACTAGGTAGGTGAACGTGTATTGCAATTTGAACAAACATCAATACAACTTGCCACAAATGCCACTTAAATAGAAGCTCACAGTTTTTAGCCATTTTGTTGCGTGGAACACAATAAAGCTTAACTTGATTCCCTTTTCACTCTTTTCACCTCATGAGAAGTCTGCACCTTTCACACTTGACCGTCAGGAAGTGAAGTTAGGGACTATCTCTAAAGTGCTTTCAAAAAACAACTATCAGTTTCTCATATTCTACTTCAGATGTTCTACTTCCTTCTATTACCATATTTACAGTTAAGACCATGCTTTATTATTTCATTAATTGATCAAGAGTTACACTAGTTGGTCCAGATGGATGCTACAATTAAAAATGACGAGTGTGAGCTTCGTGTTTCCTTGTTAGGTTTTCTGGTTTTAATCGATTTTATTACCTGTGTTACATTAGCCTGAAACTTGTTTGTTTGAACCAAAAATCTTAGCTCATGGTCCACATACTAGCTTTTCCTGTCTGCTGGTGAGACAGTTGAAAGACCTTCAGTTAAACTGCTGTTTCCAGGGTGAAGCATGGGCTGTCTGGCTGAACTTTCACATCACGTTTTATGACATGTTTTTTTGACATAAATTACAGCCTTCGAGTATCTTTGAATTTTAGATCTGCGCAGTCTTGGCTTTCTGTTTATAATTAATTGCGTGGTTCAGTATGGTAAATATGAGATGTTCAAAAGACAGATTTTGGGTGGAGCCTGTCTCTATTGGACTGTGTGTGACAAACATTTCGGAGTGGAACAGGATGAAATGGAAGCTGTATTTTTAATACCCTTGGAAGGTCAGCCGACTGACACACTAAGAACAGAGGTACATTGATATTGCCTCCATTAATGTCCAGACTCACTACCAGCCATTGTGCTCCCTCTTCTCCTTCTGTCTGCCCCCACCCCCACCAGCACACAACCTAGCCAAGCATGTAGAGCACTGTAGTGTAATAAAGTACAGTCAGTGTTAATGCATGTCTTTATTCTCAGTGACAGAGAAAGGTTTGTTACACTGAGCTCAGAGCTTCAATCATAAACCAGAGCAATAATAGCCTACATGGCGACACAGACATACACTTAAACCACGTCTGAGAACGCTTTGTTCTTCTCTCATGTATGTGACAGTCAGACACGGATAGTTATAGAATAGATGACATGTGATGACAGGAAATGACCATGAGGTAGAGAACAGCTCTTACATCATGTGACTCCAAAGCAATTTCAAAACATCAGTCATCTGAAGTCATCTGACATTTGCATCCTGTCATCAGGAGGATTCTGTTTTTTAAAGATAAAGGTCAAAAGTGGAACACTTCACTATCAGTGGAAACCATCCAAACACTGTACAGATGGGGTCCGTTCCACCTAACAATGATTCAGAATAGAATAACACAGCGACACAGTATAATCACAGATGTGCAAATCACTAAAAACATGCACAAAACACTGTGTATGAAAAGGATATTTTCAGCCACCGTGAAGGATGAAGTAACGTTTGTCTTCAGACAGTCGAAGAGAAATCATGATTTTGAGAATTGTTCTTCCTGTAAGTCACCTTTCAAGAACATAATGCTGGCTTGTCTGCATTTCTGTTGGTGTTTTTCTGGCATCTTCTTACCCCCACTTGCAAAGCTTTGGTTGGCTCAGTTGTTCTCCAATGATCACAACACCGGACCTACAGTATTTGAATTACTGCGCAGGGATTAAGGAGGATTGGAACAACATCAGGCCAGACAATTGATATGAGTATTCATGACCACCCGAGGACATTTTATTAACAGTGATATGTGACACTTGGACCTTTCCTCTTGCACTATCATCAGGGCAAATGTAACATTTTTTTTTTTCCCACGCCCGTGAGGCTGTAAGAGTAGCTACTTATTTTGTTTGTTCAGTCTCTCCAACACTTTTGTTTTGTGGTGTGTTGTGAACTGATCTCGATCTGTAATATATATATACATATATTGATTGACAGACTATAGTTTGGTTAAATAACTAATTTTTCCTGTCACCCAGCTTTCTAGTCTTATTTTCCTCTCCATGTCCCTCACTGTAATATTTCTATTCTTTGGACTTGTTGGTGTCCCAGCAGTACTCTGTGTGTGTCTAGTCTTCCTCTTTAGATTTTAATTAGTGTTCAGCAGGGGAAGGACAACTCTCACCATGTGCCAGCATATTTGCTTTCACTGACTGTCCGACTCATGCATGTTTGAGTGTATCTGGCTCCATCTGATCCGTGTGTCCCTCTTTACAGATGAGATCATGCAGCAGGAGATCAGGCCCCTGCTGGCTGTAGACATCATAGAGCAGCTTCATCGCCAGTTCGCCTTGCTCTCAGGTATGTAATAACCGTTCTGTTGTCCACACCTGGACTGTCCAACCTACATGTATGTATTTACATGGAGGGCGAGAAACATAATAGCTTAAGTTATACATACATTCAATGAAATCTGTGTTCAACAAATTTAGTAAAATCTTATTTCATTTTCAAAATCATATTTAGAAAATTAGAATCAGACAATAACTTAAGTTTTGTTAATAATATGCAGCCTGTGTGTGTTTTTGCTCAGTGCAGCATATTGTATGCAACTTGTGGTTGTGAAAACAAAACCACATTTGAATGAATTGAGCTTTAAAATTCATGTGAAAATAACTTTAAAATGATCTGCTCCTTTTACACAATCTACATGTTGTTTGTGAAAATCTGCCAAAAATGAAAACAATAAGATTTAAAGGAAGATTTCAACGTTGGGAAACTCACAAGAGAGAGAGATTGGTCAAAATCCGTGCAGCAGAGGCCAACATATGCTGACTTTTAGTCATGTGTGGGTGTGTTTGGTAAATGCCCATGGCTTTTAAAACTGCTGTTTCTAGTTTGTAACACAGACTTTTCATGAAAAATGTTTCCAGGAAAGATAACCCTGATGATGTGCAGAGACAGAAAACATTGTACAACTGTGTCCACAGGCTGAATTTGAATCATTTTGGCTGTAGTAGAATGGCCTTCAGTAAAGTCGTTGGAGATAAACCACGCACAACCCACAGCTAACCTGTAGTACAGGGAATATCTGTACTACAGGTTAGCTGTGGGTACCTACACTAGTCTACACTGTATTTTTACAACAGATCCAACTCTACCCTAGTTTGGTGCCAAAAACTTGTCATGGTCTGTGCTTTATATTGTAGTTTTCTGTCTCTCACTCGTCTCTTCTCCACCTTCATTTCACTCCATAAAAGGCAACAGGCTCTCCTAATGGTATTTAATAATAAAACCAACAAGCTATTTTTATAGCATCACTTCCAGTCTCATGTCTCTTCCTCCCTATATACATACAGGAACTGAAAGTTTCACTTTATAAACCAATATAGCAGCAAATTTTCAGCAGTTTCTCAGCTGGTGCTGTGTTTCTGTTGGGTTGTGTCATCGACACAAGTCACGGACGAAAGAAGAGTGTTATGTGCAAAACAGCTGCTTGGCTCTCTTGCGGGAAGACAATCACACAAAAATTAGTAATATGCGTTTACAGAGAAAAAAGCCACAGAAAGCTCTGCAGTTGAGTTGAACTTTTCCTTTAAAGGCTTCAAACACTTTTTCCTGTAACTTCTGGTTCACTTTAAAGCGATCACCAGCCAAAGAGGGAATCACTGTCCTGCTGATATCACTTAAAAAATAAAAACACATGTTAGTCAATAATTTAAACCCAGTGGATGCAGTGTCCCTACAGGATGGAGTCCAAATAACTCTCTGACGTGATTTCCTATCAGTGTCCCGCCCTGTAGATAGATGAATGTGTTCCATGCCTTGAATTCAAGGAGAAAAAACGGGGAGTAAATTTTCATCTTTGTTCAACTAATGGCTAATACAATCAGGGTGATTCTGATACTGATACCAGTTCTGGGTATACCTCATATAAAGCTTAAAGTGCTGGATCAGGTATCGGTGTGAGTCTATGTACCGATCCGATATCACATAATTTATTAGCCCCAGCTTTTTCCCAGCAACGTCCTGTTAGCCATTTTGTTTCTTTGGATGACAAAGTCATGACCCACCCTACTGTGACTCTGATGGGTTTACCCTGATAGTCTTACCCTAACCCTAACCAATCTCACTCCTCATGCCTAAACTTAACCCACCCAAACTAAGAAAAGCTATGAATACTACCCAATTAAACTGTAATAGCTGCAGTATGTTTAAAATGTTCTGGAGTGAATGAATCAGTTGGTTTTCCATGTGGTGGGAACTAACTGGGGCTGGCTGATAACAGGAGGTATTGGGGTAGTGATACAGGATATTGAGAAGAGATGTTCTCTCACACTCTCAGGACACACATTAGGTTTATATGAGTGCTTTAGCTACTTAGCTACTTCCATCGAATTGGTCCAGACTGAAATACTGTATCTCCAGTATTCAATATAACTATTGAATGGATTACTATAGTAGCCACTGCGGTAACCTGTATCTATTTCTCAAGGTTTATATCATATAATGTGTTTCGATTCACTTCACAGACACTGTCGTGATATGATGATGTGTTTCAGGTAGTAATTTAGATTTCTACAGGTGCTGCAGGATGATGAACTGAAGAATTGTCTTTTATGACTAAAAACAAAGAATAAAATGATAGTACACTCTAGTACAATGGGAAATGATGCATTCAATTGCAGTGCTGAAACAATGGCTCATGGGTCAACATTGCGTGATTGGTCTAATGAATGGTTAACAGTTGAGTTTTGACCTCTGGAGAGTACCGTGTAAAGAATCTGTCCACTACAAATACCACAGCTGCTGTCACTCCCATGTGAGAGACTCCCAGTGGCGCTGCATGGCCGCTAGTTTGTGCATTAAAATAGATACATGCATATATTTGCTCTTATTTTTCAAGGTTTACACAGGAGTATTTCTCTTGGGTGCCCTCAGACTTTCCAGATGTGTTGTTACCGGTGGCACAGAAGCCTATGTGGTTCCCCAAGGGATGCTTCTCATTCCTTCTCTCGGCCCTCTCACAACAGCCAAAATAACCACTATTTCCAAAAGTTCCGTCTCTCAGCATTACTCGCCTGCAGAGTTACATAAGTTTAACACAGGCTTGGTTTATGGCTTTCACCACGTGTGTCTATTGTGAGTGTGTGTGCGTGCCTTCTCAGTGAGATGTGGGTTGGTGTGGTATTTTTGTCTTTTTCTTTACATACAGTTTTGTCACATGTCAACTTGATCATTCAGTTTAGTTTGAGTTACATAGAAATTTCACTACTGATACTACTCTAATCATATTGAACATCTTAACATCTGTATAAAACAGAAATCAGACACATTACATAAGCAGAGAAGGGCAGACATTCCTCAAACCTGCATTCACTGATATTTTTTGGCCACTTGGGGGCAGTGCAACAAGCTGGAAACACAACATTGGCAAACCTTTACTCACCCCTGAAAGTTGATATGGCTAATGTGCTAACAAACAATTACCTATTCACACAGCAGCAGACGAAACAACAGTAGCATTGATATGGAGTTTCTGGGCCACTTGATGAAATGACCCATTGTTCATATAAAAGCATTGATTCTGTTGGGTATACTTTGAAAGCAGATCACAATGTTTCTGTATGTAAATATGTTTGTGGTCATTTGATTCCAGTCTATCTTATTTAGGAATATGGATTATCCATATACTAAGACTAGATGTTTACACAAGGCAAACTAACAAATCAAATGGGAGCAGATCAGCCAATAAGAAGGTTTCTTACAAATATAATATATAACCAGAATATATAGAATATAATGACACACATGTTTCACTCCTCCTTGCAGCATGTTAGATGAAGTTAACTGGACTTGATGACTGGTGAAATTGTAGGTGACAGAGCAGACAAAATTCAATGTGTGATGCGTGTGTGTGTGCGTGTGTGTGTGTGTGTGTGTGTGTGTGTGTGTGTGTGTGTGAAAATGTTTCTAAAATTACACACATCATTCTTCTCCACACAAATGAAAAGTAATATTTTAGCTCAGGCACCAGAGCATTTTTAGCTCAAGGTCGCCATCTAGTGACTTTTTAGTAGAAGCAGAAGTGTAAGATGGAAACAACAAGAGTTCTCCAAGACTTTCCATGACTAAGTTATTTAACCTCTGTGTCTGAAATTGTCTCTTCGTCCTGGTTTTAAATGTTGGTTTTAAGGAGGGCTGGTTTCCCTGCAGCTGGGCTGACAAGCATTTAAGGCAATAAAGACAAGAAAGTTGATACATTATATTCACAATGACGCATTTGAAAAAGCTGAAGACCTGTCAGACAGACTTAAATGTGACTTTATGCTCAAAGGAACGGTCGTAAATGTCGTGTGGTGTTTTTGTGTTTCAGGGGGGCGAGGGAACGATGGCGCCCCCATCATCACCTTCCCAGAGTACTCAGGCTTCAGCGAAGTGCCAGAGGAAGACTTCCTCAATGTAGTCACTTACCTGACCAGCATCCCCAGGTACACACGCCTCTCACACATTAAACTTCATTCTCATTCATGCTCATTGGACATCAGTGAAGGACCTTGTAGAAGACACACCAACGCTAAACTGCTTTCAGTGTCATGTCTCTAATGAATGAACACGGCAGCTAGCTCAGGATGCTATGATTTCTCTTCTGTTTACACTGATGGGGTCACTTCTACTCATCTCATTACAGCTTAACAGAGGTAACTGATATCTAGCCATCTAAGATCAAGAATGATTGTAGTCCGGTTGAACTGCTACAGGGTCAAAAAGTGGACAGCTGGGCCCCTATTAAGTTCCCCCTTTTTAAATACTGATAGTTGATCTGGTCAGTGAACCTAAAGCAAAGAGATATAGATATAGATATAGACACAAAGATCATATATGTGTCCTCTCACAAGGCTAAACTTAATTTCCTCTGGTTATACAGTGGTACAGTGGTTTAATGTTTCTGGATCATATGCATAGCGTCGAACCTATTGGTGTATTCCTGAGCAGTGTGTTCAGGAGCAGTAAACATCCAATTTTAGGGAATCTGATTGTCTTCTACTCATCCTGTCTTCAGCCTGGATGCTGCCAGCATCGGCTTCATCATCATCATCGACCGGAGGAAGGACAAATGGAGCTCAGTCAAGGCCTCTCTGTCCAGGATCGCCGTAAGTTCTTTAAGACACCTCATATCAGCATGCGATCATAAACACAAATAAGTAAAGAGATTTATTTTTATTACTGCAAACAAGTGCAACCAAACAAACCATGAATAGAAGTCATTTACAGAAAAGTAACATTTGGAGCTACACATCCATAATATTCATGCATCTTCCAGTGTACATGGATGAAAAAACAATAAAGAACATATATTAGCTATCCATAAAATGAGAAAATGAATACGTAGCTATGGTGATATGCATTTATTGTGATGGTTAGATTTAATTTCATTTTAATTACTCAGGTGGGCAAGATTTGTCCAGTATTTGTCAAGGGTACCTATCACGCTCATAACTAACTAAATATATATTTGTAATTTACAGAGAGTATAACATCTGCAAATGCAAAATACAATTATGTATTGATGGTTATGGTCATTTTCGCCTGCAGTGAATGAATGTATAGTCTAAACAAGATACTGTATACTACTTTCCTTTTGTCTGGTCTGTAGAAATCACTGTACTGAAGCTCAGTGTGTAACATATATTTGTGTCCCCTAGAGGGCAGTGTAAGGAAAATGTAAGTCTTCTAAATCAGTGGTTCCCAGCCTTTTCCCTGCAGGGACTCCTTTTCTGTCATTGCATTGTCACTAAGTCACATCATTTATGGATATTTTATATTACATTCAATGCATAACAGAACAACAGAACAGTTAAATGAATGCAATAAATGCAGGAAGTAAAACATGTGACTTGGATGAATTATTTAATTTTTAATTATTAATGAATTATTTCCTGCGCATAATTAATCAGAGAAGAGTATTCCTCAGATTTTCGTTTTCATGCAATTCTCTGTCTGTATGTATTTTTAAAAATAATTTTTTGACAATCATACATAATTTAAAGGTTTCTTATCATTGTTCTGTGAGTTCTTTAAGACACCTCATATCAGCATATCATAAACACAAATAATATATATATATATATATATATATATATATATATATATATATATATATATATATATATATATATATATATATATATATATATATATATATGAGTCACTGTTTGCAGTTTTAAAATAGAAGTTTATGTTGAGCTACAGGGCCATGGTTAGCTCAATGACTCTCAGTTCAGGTGCTTTTAATGACAGGCACAATGATTCACTATGTAGATTTGGATTCAGGCTGGTCATGTCTTTATGAGTCAGCAGTGTTAACTAGCTCACAGTCAGAAAACTTCACTGACTTCTCACTGTGTCAGGTTTTTCAAAATAGGTTTGGCGCTTCAATGGTTTCACACCAGCAAGACACACACACTATGTGTATGCATATGAACTCACTCAGCTGTTACTTTGCATGTTGTTGTATTTTGTAGGGGGCATTTCCTGGAAACCTGCAGCTGGTGTTGGTGCTGAGGCCGTCCAGGTTCTTCCAGAGGGCGATAGCAGATATCGGGATCAAGCTGCACAAGGATGACTTTAAAATGAAGGTACCGGTAAGCATGCTTCAATATCAACTTTAAAAAACGCGACCAGCTGCAGTTGTGTATGTGTACATCTGTGGCTGTTTCAGCATTACATCTCCATGAGGTTTTAACAGCATGTGACCAAGAAGGTTCACCTGATTCAACACGGGTGTGGATCCCAGGGAGAGTCCAACCATCAGTTACATCAAACTCTCACTCTAAACTCTGGTACATCAGTTACATAATAATCAATATGATGAGGAGCTCAGTTCCCTCTAAAATACTAGAAATCCCCTTTATTCACGTCTCTAAACTTCATTTTATGTTTTTCAATCAGAAGACACATTTGGCATTTTATTGTCAATGAGGCAGAATACTGAAGGCCTTTCTGGTGCCTCTCTTTAGTCACGTTATGCACCACAATAGAGCACTGAACACTCATATGTGCACATCACACTTGTGGGTTATGATGACTACAACACATAGTCTTGAGACACTGCAGTAGCTCATCTGGTGAAGCATGTGTACCACAAGGCTGAGTCCTTACCACAGTGATCTGAGTCTAGATGTGGTGCATGACATCCCCTCCCTCTTTCCTGCCTCTCTCTGTAGTGAAACAGTGAAAGTGAAATACCATATATATATTTTAAATAAACCACAGTTTCTTCTGCCATGTAAATCAACAGGCGTGTTGCAGATGGACACATTAACAACTTCTCCTTCTGCTATTAACTCCCTCCACCGTCTGTTTCTGTCTGTTCTCAGTGTCTCTATCCAAAACTTGTTTTGGGACATTTTCTCATTACCGAGTCTGACTAAAGCACCGCCTGGAGCTCCGTATTTTTTACTTACAGTATGGTCGACATGTGGCTGTGGACTCAAAGATAGTCAAGTCTTGTTTACAGGTCATCAAATGCGATCTATCTGGGCTCTGATTGCTTGTTTTCATTCATGTACAGTGGTTTCTTGTAAATATCACCAAGAGCACTAGGAGGCACCACAGGAACCTGATTATCTGTCTAATACACAGTGAAACGTTTAGCATTTAATTTATATATATATATATATATATAATTTTTCTACTGAATTCATTAGGACATAATGTAGTCTTGATTAAAAGTGCTTATACTGATGCAATGAATGTGCAGATTGTGATGCTGAACTCTCTGTCGGACCTACACGGCTATGTGGATAAAGGCCAGCTGACCAGGGAGCTAGGAGGAAGCCTGGAGTACTGTCACAGTCAGTGGATCCACCATAGAACTGTGAGTAGACATACAGTGCTAAACATACTACACCTTAAAACAAGTGGTTAGACATTTTTTTGTCATCTTTCCACTTGTGGCTGTGTGGTCAGTTGCGTTTTAGGATGCTGCAGAGTCATGTGTGGATCTGTTTTCCTCCCCTAGGCCATAGAGAACTTTGCCATGACAGTGAAAACCACAGCCCAGATGTTACAGAAATTTGGGACAGACCTGGCGGAGACTGAGCTGCCCAATGACGTCCAGTGCACCAAAGACCTGCTCACAGCTCACACAGACAAACACAACAACCTCAAGGTACATTTGACACCCTAACACATGCTAACACGGACAGGAAGTGTATGCACAACAACAAAGAGTGAGCTCCTGTAGCCAACAAATGTGAAACTCAGAGTGTGGTGGCTCTTGCCACTGCTTCCTACTGGGTAATCTGAAAATGGGCAAAGACGTGCAGCATGGGTGGAGCTAATGGATATTGAGTGGCCATTTGAGGGACTGCAGTTTTTGGAACTTCCACATTGTCTTCACTTTATAGCCATGGAAGTTGCTATTTGGACTAAGCCTCTAGGACATGGACACAAAATGTCTTTTCGTATGTCCCTTAGTGACACTCCAGTGACACCAACTTTCCCATTCTTGATCTCAAGCTGCCCAACCAATAAACCTGACAGTACAGAAACATCTGTTTGGGAAAGTGTAGGCGGCACAACAACATGCATTATGAAGGGTCAGGTGACTGGTAGCCAAGCCAGCACTAAAAATGATTAGCTTTTTTCAGGCAGGCTTGAAGTGACAAGTTCTCTTTATGGAAGCTCTGTTAGTAAGCCTACTGAAAAGTAGCCTACACATACCTTTTGGTATCTTGGTCTGTCATGAGACATTTGCCTTGCAAGTTGTATCAGCCCCTCAAGATTATTCTACATCACTTCCCTTCTTTATGAGTCTCAGACTACCAAATTTGCATATACCAGGAAGGGTCATTATCTAAATAACATAAGAGCATATTCCACTGATAAAAATGTGAAGTTACACATACAAACACTGGTCAGCTGTTTTACAGATGATATTAATGGTATTTGCGATGTTCCTATGTCTCTATTCCAGGATGAACTGAAGCTAGCTTTGAAGCAGGGCACCACCTTGTTAGGTTGTATCAAGGAGCAGGCAGCCAAGTCAGAGAACCACAAACTCAACCCAGACGAGATGGAGAACCAAACCACTGTGGAAAGGTGACAGCCGTCAAAACTTTTCTTCTACGTGTCCCAGTCTATATTATGACCACATAGTAACTCCCAACGCGTGTGATATGAACTTCCTGTGTGTTTCAGGCTCCTGGCCCAGCTGGACGAGACAGAGAACGCCTTTGAACAGTTCTGGTGTAAACACCATCTGAAACTGGAGCAGTGCCTGCAGCTACGCCACTTTGAACAGGACTTCAGAGAGGTATATCTGTAGATCTGTCTGTCTGGCTGCCTCTGGCCTGCAATCTTTGGATCTCGCCTGCGTCTGCTCTTCATCCAGCTTCAAAAGACTTTATCATACTTTGAAAAACATACTTAACGAAGAGTTTGGAAGCTGTAAATACAATGAATGTGCTCCACACTCTGCCTGACGCCAAAAACTTCTGATTGCAATATTTTCCAATGACTGTGCGCCGTCCATATTTCTAACACTGGATATGATCATTTGACATGCTGAAGATATGAACTCCCCAACTAAAATGACAAAATGATGAAAAGTTTTATGATAATCAGATCGATTGAGATAATCATTGGTGTCATTGTTGGATTTGTTGGACTGCAAAGCCAAGTCGATATTATTATAGGATGGTAACGTGGGTAATCATTTCCTCTGTCTTTTCTCAGTCGCTATCTTTGTTCCCTCTTTGGTTCTCCAGGTCAAAGTGTCTCTAGACAGTTTGATGGACAGTCTAACCAGCCTATCAGATACTGGGGATTGTGTGGCCAGAGTTGAACAGTTGCTAAAGGAACTGAAAACACTGGAGGAGAAGGCTCAGGTCAGTTGACACACAGATACACAAACCATGACATGAGGCCATTTTGTCTGCAGTCAGAGTTATTAAATTAAACACCTACAACAACACACACATTCTGTAGATTTAACTGGAATATTGCAACATTCAATGTCCACACAATGCTCCATTACATAAAAAATTGAAAAATTTTGAATTGTTGAATTCTTCCAGCCCACAGTGGAAAAGGCCCAGCTCCATGCACTGCATGGTGACCAGCTGATCCAGAGCAACCACTACGCAGTGGACTCCATTCGACCCAAATGTGTGGAGCTCAGGCGGGTCTGTGACGACTTCAGCAACGAGGCCAAGAAAAAGACGGATGTCTTGTCTAAATCCCTGCAGATACATGTGGGCATTGATAAGGTGAGCACATTTACACACATCACACATCAAGAAACACGTTAGATTCCCAGCATTCAGACCATCTGTCTTTGCACGGGTAGTCCAAACAATCCAGAGACTGACTTTGGATCAGCCTTGAATCACTCTTTGATTTAGAGTTTGTTCTTATCTTCTAAATATTGACTTTCATTTTTTTTAATGATGTTTAATTCATTGTCTGTGACCTCACTCAAATCCTTGTTTTTGCTTTTATCCTACCTTCAATTACTTTTGTTGTCAACTTTATTATTTCATTGTCAGTCCTTCATAATATTGCTAAGACTCTACAGCCACTCTTTGAGGCTAGATTTAGGCTACAGTCAGCACACTAATATGCTCACTATGGACAATGTTAACACAGTGTTTAGCAGATATATCATAACCCACTGTTCACCATCTTAGTGTAGCTTTTTATCATGCTAGCATGTGCTAAATAGCTCTAAACCGGCAATCCTTCCAATATTTGTTGATATCAGTCTGGAGCAAAATGGTAGACTGACCAAGCAGCTTGGCATTTTCACTGTTAGAGCGGAAACCAGTAATTTGTTGGGCATTGGGCTTGGGTATTATTCATTTCTTTGGCAACATGGGGACAGTGGGGCAAGCAGTAAACCAGACATGGCAAAACATAGTTATGTTCAATGTTCTTATGGCAAACAGTTGCCTTTTTAAAGGCTTTTAGCTCTGCCTTGGTCTACACTAACTCCACACCAACCAACCAACCAACTACACCAATCAATAAATGCTCCACTGCGTTCACCAGTTAGTCTCTATCTGTGTCTGTCTGGTGTTTGCTGCTGATCAGGTCGTGTACAGTGGGTTTATCAGAGATTTTTTGCTGAAAACATTGTTTGAATTTTGTTATTAACTCTGTTCTATTGACTTTTTGAACTCCATACTAGAATGAGAAAACCTTGACACAAAAATCTGTAAACAGGAAATTCTGGTTTCAGGTCATGTTCAACTGTTGTATTCAGGTTATGTGCCCAAATGATCAAGCATGTTGTAAACACACCTTCAGGTTAGCAGGTAAACTCAGATGATAATTGTTATCCGCTTATTGTTGGAAACATGAATCACTTTTCACAGACTTCCTTCCTTCACATTTACTGTAGCTGTGAGTTGATTATTACAAACATTTTGGGTGTACTCATGCCCAAGCAAAGTTCTTTAGATCATCTGGAATAATGGTTGGCTTGTTTATTACATGTCTGGCATTATTGTCGCAATGTGTTATTATATCTTAGCAAATTTTTGAGTACAGCATCATCATAACTGATGGAAATTATGTCCAAAAGTACAGAAATAAGAGCTGAAACTTGTAATGTGACCCATGAGAGTTCCAGTGGGCAAATTTGTACATTGGCACCCCAAATGATCATTAGGCATAATTGAATGACCTCTGAGGACTTAATTATCCAGAAGTCCTGTTAAAGTAAAGTCCAGAACCTGAATATCTTTTCATATTTGGACTGGGGCAATGTGATGAAGGTGGTGAAGAGGTTCAGCAAAACTTTGTCTCTCAGTTTTGTATTTCACTTTCAAGTTTGCTTGTCGATTTTCCTCCTGTGATCATATACTGTAAGAATGCATGAGGAACAAGTGATGATACCTCACTGAAGGTCCCAGTCTTGCTCAGTTGTGACCTGTTTGAATTCTTGTTGCGTACAGGTGAACCAGTGGTGTGAGTCTGGCATTTATCTGCTGGCCTCCCAGGCTGTGGATAAGTGTCAGTCACAGGAGGGGGCAGAGTCAGCGCTGACCGACATTGAACACTTTCTGGAGTCAGCAGAAAAGAACCAGCTGACTGAACTGAGGAACCTCCACAACCAATATGAGGTTGTGCTTTCCGAGGACATCAAGGTATGGCGCACAAAAATACAAGTTTTCAGGATGACGGGATGTTTTGTTGCAAAAAACGAGGGGGCTGACGGTGAGCTTTCTGCTTGCAGACCACTGTCCTAAAGGCACTGAAACGTCTGGAAGACGTCCAGGAGATGTTTGAGAAGCGGCACGTCAGCCTGAAGAGGCTGTCAGCTAAACAGACGAGGCCCGTCCAGCCTGTTGCCCCGCGGCCCGAGTCCTCTCCAAAACGCCCCTCACTGAAGAACCCCCCCAGGACAACAGGGAGCCAACAACGTGAGTTGGACGTCATTATAACTGTTGATGAGCCTGTGTTTCAGCTCTTACTGCCTGTGACATGCAAACTTGTTTTTTTAAGACATTCTAAGATGGCATGCATGTAATGCACAAACTTATTTATGCTGTGCACTCTGGATTTATTCCAGCCCTGGCTCGCAGAGCTTCTGATAACTCCAACAGTGGCAAGCAGCCAGTTGAAGCTGATCCCAACAAGAAGAAGAACATACGCAAGGCCAAAGGAGGCATCAAGGTACCCTCCTCTGATCCCACAACCCCCTTTTAAACAAGTAACTTAATGATTTCTAAAGTTCTGTACAATAACACTATTGGGTTTCATCCCACAAGTATGGATACCAGTGCCAATCCTGATACTTGGATTTTAAATACTGGTTCCTAAAACAGTTCTTCTCTAACTCTTAGGTTTCCTTATGGACTTGTACTGTAACTGATTTGATTACTGTGCAAGGACAAAGGAAAATAAAATATGAACAGAATTAACATAAATGTTAGAGAACACGCTGCATGGCAGGAACCATGACAGATGGTTGACTGGCTGATTGGCCTCAGCCTGAAAGTGTACAAGAATTTGCCAAGCGTGCCGACAGAATTTCAATACCCAGATATGACAAAAGATCACCTTAATGCTTTATGCAAATGAGCTTCAGATTAAATTCGGCCTACAGAGGTTACACGCCAACATCACTTTCCCTTTGTGACAAACACATTTCTTGAAAAAGTAAAGACCAGTCAGAATCAATGCAATGAATAGCAATGATCCCATTTCACACAGCGGGCAGTCAGCAGGCTGTGGATATTGAAATATGGCCAGAGGGTTTAAGGAAGCAGAAGCAATAAAGCAGCTCTTTCAGGACTGTGTTAACCGGAGCAGTAACTTACTGGCAACTGCTCCCATTTTCTCATCTAAACCTCAGCAGGAAAGGAAATAAGCGTATTTCCCAAACTGTTTAAAAATCTATTAACATAGTTACTCATATTTATATTTTATAGAATTTGCATTTGAAATGAGTTTGATTAGGCTGATGAATACTGACTGACGGAGCTGTTTAACACGTTTAACATCTAACTTCCTGGCTTCACACATCTGTGGCCACATTTTATCGTACAGATCACTGTGACTTCTGACTTTCAACATATTTCTACGTCCTCCTCGCAGTGTTGAGGTGGTGATATCACATGGACCATTCATTTCAATTCAATAAAATGTTATTTATACCTAACTATAAACTATAATGGAGATATGGTAGCAATAATGATATAATAATAGTATATGTCGTGTTTATATATGTCACACAAGACCAGAGCAGTAACCACAATCCATGACTCTAAATGCATGCTGTGCTGTGGTCTCTGCACAGTACAGAGCTGTTCAATGCATCAGTTCAATGCATCAGCTCATGTTATGTTTAGTTTACTGCTGCCAAATATCACCAGTCTGGAACTTGAACGGTGCTTTGTGGAAACTAATGTGCTGTGATGTGATAGTATGACACGCCCGAGAAGTTGTCAAAACGCCCCTGTAGCTTTATTCATTAACCAAGTCAACCCTTGAGACCATCTGGATAATGCTCATTAAACACTTTATTGTTGTTTTAAATCTAATCTAATCTATTCCCAGTGTTTCTATTAGAGGGAATGACACTGTGGCTGTAAAAACAGCCAATAATCAGTAATCAATAATGAATTTTCACATCCATGGCTTTTCATTCTGGTATCTTTGTGAACCCTCCTCACATGAGGGCCATGTACAATCTCCCTATCCCCCCTAGTCATGCACCCCTGGTTATCTCTGAATAGCAGCACACATGTTGCTGTATGTATTAGCCATTAAAGTCAGTCTGTTGCCCTACAGCACATAGCACATGCCATGCCTCACACAGTTGTATGACCCCACTCCACGCCTCTGTTACATTTTGTAAATATCTTGGAAGAGTGTCTTAAATGCCGGCCTCATTTCTTTGCCTTGACAGTCTAACATGACGTCTGGAGTTCACTCGAGAGATAACAAGCACAGATTACACAGCGCTCTACTGGTCTCCATTAGAACCACGCTATCTCTGATGGTCAGGGGTCACAGCAGCCCCGAAGCTGAAGATTCAGTGTTTTATCGTCAGGGGTGATTGCGGTTTAAAACAAAGCCCCTTCTGGCGGGAGACTCTCACTAATCAGTATGCCACCCTGCTGCGGTTTGCTCTGATCTCGATAATTGGTTTACAGTGCGCATAATTTGGACGCACGCCCTGAGGTTGTTCTGTGCTGCTGACAAACACGATCTGTCTGTGTAGTGATAGTGTTAGACTATAAATCTTCCTCCATAATTGATGAGGCAGAGCCGTGTAAAGTCAGTGCCAAAATCAAAAGCCTACCGAGTAGTTTACTTCTTGTCGGCGGCTCTATCGGCCCCTTTATCGAGACCTGTGCTGTGTTAAAGTAGGCTGTTTTTTTTTTCTCTCTTGACTGCTGATGAGATTTCCATGAAAGGCGCAGTGTCTTGAGTTTCTGTTGGAATACATCTACCAAAGGTATTCAGCCGTGCACCTGTGATGAAACAACCAAATGAAAGCCAGGACAAACTGACGTAGTGTGTTTTCCTACCTAAGAGAAGATCCTAGAAATCAATGGGTGCTAACAAAATAAGAGGCCCTTCCTGCTCTAGGCCCAATGTCACATATTAACTCTTCTTTCCTGTTGACCCAGTGAAATATTTATCAGTGACTGATGACCACCTGAACGCAAGAACATGATATTTTCTGACTTTACAAGTTGACAAGGATCGCCTGAACACACCATTATTTGAGAAGAAGGCATTTAGTTTAGGGCTGTCGCTGTGGTGTTTGCATTTTAGGCACAATATACAAATCCCCCCACCCTCATAATTAAGCATATATGTTCTGTATATGTGTGTGTGTTTGTGTGTCACAGATCGAGGTGATGCACGAGGAAAGCCAAGGAGGCTCCACCCACGTTGTCGTGACCAATGAGACAGAGGAGAGCCTGTCCAACAGACGCAGGTAAGGACAAAAACACACCGCTGCAGCTCCAGTCGAGTGTTTTGCTTCAGTGTGACATCACTATACTGAAAAGTAAACAAGAAGTGAGGTCACATTACACGGCGGTGCTGAATTCACCTCCTCCGCAGAGCTAAAACACACCCGGGAGGGGGCTGTGTTTGTTACAGGCTGTTTGCCAACTGCGTGCACGGTTTGAAGCGCGTGCGCCTGTAGGATGGTGATTCATAGCGCTTAGCACATGCTGCTGTGTATGTGAGGAGCACATTTCAGACACAGGTGGTGTAACAGTTAACATCCAGGTGATGGTGCAACTGGTGATGTAGGACTCCAGTGTGGAATTTTTCCATGTTTAATTTTACCCGGTGTTGTATGGGAGCAGTCAGATCAGAGCGACTTATTCTAACAGCCTCTTTGTTTAAAGAGAATACATGTATTCAGATATTTAAAAATGCTCTGCTTGGAATAATATTTTGTGTCCAGTTGTTTTTGTTTCAAATGTTTAACAAGTCTCCTGCTTCACTGAAAAGTCCATTTTCAGTGTCTGTTCACTGAAGGCCGACATTCATAAAGCTTCTCAATACAAGAAGTGACGAAATTCTAAGACATCCTCTCAGAATTTCCAGTAAGTTAATACCACAGCAAAACATCTTAGCACCTAAGAGCTCCTATTGTGAGAACAACAGCGAGTTCAGGAAACACTACCCATTAGATGGCACAGAGATAATGTTTGTGGTTGAGCTCACATTAACCACCCAATGACAGCAGGCTGACTTAAGGCGGGCCGAATGACGCTTGGGTGCCAATGCAGATGGCTTATTTGAGCACCCACCTGTGAATCAATGCGGCCTCGCTGTTAATTCTACATAACCTTAAGCTTTAACGTCATTTGAACAAAAATTCTGCCTCAATACTCAGAATTGATGTTTTTAGCACTTGGCACTTTATTTCCCAGTTTGCCACTTAGTTGCACTCAGCGGTAATTAAACATTAATGTCTGTATCTGTCACTGCCTTTATCTGCAGAGCGATCAGTCTTGTATTGTGGCACAGTTCATTTCATTTCCACTGGATGTTCACACTTTGCAGGCTTACAAAAGGGCATTCATAGATATTTATTACCAATAATATCAATTAAGTACTAAAATTGCCAGCACTACATACAATGTATAAAATAGTATTAATGATAGACCACCACCATGTTTTAATAGAGACTAAATTATAGTATTTATATTTGTACGTAACATATGTTTTAAATCTATCTGCTGTGTGATGGGCTGCTATTATCAGGAGGTCCCATTTCACACATCTCTATTCTGTCATATGATTGTATTTTAACAAATCAATTAGGCTAATCAATTTTATTGTCCATTCTATGCCTTATTATCAGCCAATCAGACCATTTAAAAGAATGAGTTTTACCTAGCAACAAGGTCAAACACTGTAAAATTTCCTTTGCTCTGACAGGAAGATGGTTGTATCTCTATGATACAACCATCTTCCTACTTTCAGTAGTAAACGGTCACACACACTCAGATGGTAGAGGACTGTTTATCATCCCACTCACACACTCACTGGTGGCACAGCCTTCAGAGATAATTTAGGGTTCAATATCTTACCCAGGGAAACTACATGCATGACTACCTCCTGAGCCACAGCCGCCCTAGTAGTGAATGTTTTCCATCTGTGGGCCCAACAAATATGCTCCCCCAGCAGTAAAAAAAAAAAGTTCCTTATAAGGTCAAATAAACCTTCATGCACCCAGTGATTGTTTTCCTTTTCTATAAGCCACAGTGGAACAGGATGCAGCAAAGCAGTATGGACAAGAAGTCACAGGAAAAGAGGGGGACGGAGTGTGGTTAAGAACAGGAAACAGAGCAGAGGGAGCAAAAGAGGACAAAAAAAAAAAAAAAGGGAGTTCCATGCTCGAGATACAACGCACACAGGGCCAATTTTCCTTCCAAATCTGACTGCTGTCTGTACAGTCATCTATCCGGCATGTAGTTTAGCTCAGAGTCTGGACTTTCTTCCTACTTACTGTCTCAATAGGCAATGTCCGATGCACTCTGTCATCCTGAGTCACTCAGAGCCAAAGTGAACACAAATACACAGTTTGACAGTCTAAGAACAGAAAGATCAAATGGAAGAGCTTCTGACAGCCCAAAAGAAAATGGCAACAATAAATGTTAGCAGAACGTTTCAGGCTAAATGCATCCGTTCCTCAGAGTACATTTTTTATATTTGATTTATGAATGTAAACTTTAGCCACATTTGCTTTCACGTAGTTTCAGTTAAAATAACTTTTACAGAATAATTACCCTTTGTCACGGTGATGTTGACATCTTAAAATGGTTTACACAGATAGATTTAGGCTTTGTTCAAGTGTAATCAGGCAAAGCTGGGTGAGGATTCAACCAGACGTCATCCCTGGATAACGTCCTCCTACATTGGGACTGGCTGTTAAAGCGTCAGGTTATCCATTCAGGCGACAGCCATCAAATCATAGACTATCCTTAATGACTGAACAACTGAGCGCATTCGTTTGCTTGCAGAACTTCTTTGTTCTTTATTACAAGATAGCAAATACAGTACACAATGCAATGACCAAACAATGAAACTTGAACACCTATGAGGAAAAAATGTCGGACTGTCTGTCAAAGGTACCGCTGTTTGTTTGTGTCTGTGTGGTACATTCAGCATTTAGTCGTCTTAAGTGCCTTCATGTGAAAGCTGCCATACAGGAGTAAGTGTTCTGGTAATGCGGCAGACATAGCAGCATCACTTTCACTGCTTTGCAGTAAAGATTACCTATAAATCCTCTGGAGTGGCGGTACACTGTAGGGTGTGTTGCCGCCTGCCACAGTGAGCGCACGTCCGTGGCGTGGCCGTGTGACGTGATCATGTGTTCATAGATGCAGGGGTGATATGGAGCCTTGGCCTCCCCCGAAAAGTACACATGCTCCTGGGGGGAGACCCCCATGGCTTTGGCGCAAATCCCCATGAAGACATCGTCGATGTACATGGAGGAGTTCAGCACCAGAGTTGCCTGGTAGATCTTAGTGGCCACATCCGCTGAAACCACGTACCCTGCTCCAGCAGTGTAGTCTGGGTAGGAAGGCCATGGGTACAGCTCTTCAGGAACATGGTACTTGCTTTCTTTACGGCGAACCGGAGGGGCTCCTCTGTGTACATGCCCCACCCACAGGTCTTTGGCCCCTGACTGCTGCTGCAGGTACTTCACTAAATTGGGCATGTGGACAAAGATGTCGTCATCCGCGGACATGACGAAGCGTGCCTGGGGGCAGTACTTGTGGCCCCAGTGGAACTGCAGAACCAGTTTGGCAGTCAGGTTGTGGAAGGTGTCCAAAAAGTTCTGCTGGATCAGGTCGTCATAGACTCGGTCCTCCTGAATCAATGCCCTCTGCACACTGGGTCTCCGCTCAGCATCCGGGTGCACGCCGAGGGCGAACACCACCCTCACATTCGCACCCAGTTCTGACCAAACAAAGCTCTCATTCCCCCAGGTGTCCCTGATGGCCTGGCGGCGCTCAAAGTTCTCTGGTGACGATTTGACAAACAGAAGCAGGAGGACGTTGCTCCGGCTCCTCCCGTCTCCACATTTACGTGGATGGTTGATGAGGTATGGATAGTTTGCCAACCCGCCGTCGGCACCCGCAGACCCATCCTTTCTCTGGGGATGGTTGGAGGTGACTGCGAAGGAGGAATTGAGAAAGTCGTAGCTGTTGACCAGGTAGCGATACGTATAGGATCTCATGTGGCTGACCACGTGGTGGTCCAGCTCCTCCCAGCAGACCATCACCACACACAGCACCAGGCCTGTGGTCAGCAGCTGCACACACTGGCACTTGCGGATGCGACGGAAGTTCATGAACATTGTGACCAATGCTTATTTCTGCTGATCTCAGAACACTGACAGCATGTACCCTGCTCTCCTCACGCTCTCTTACCAGTATCTTCTTGTTGTGATAGTAGAGTGTACTATTTCATCTGCGCCTCCTTTCACTCTTAAGCTTAACTTCTCATTTGACTCTCACTTCTGCCTCTAACACTCCTCTCATCTATCTACTTATCTTCCTTATCATCTCCTTCGCTTTATCTTCGATCATCCGACTCGCCTCACACGTATCTTCTTTCAGTGCTCCTGTCCTACCAACCGGCTTCCCTTCTTAACGTTGTCAAGTCCAGTAGGCTTTTGTCAGGCTCTTCAGCAGACTAGGTGCTCCGTAACTGATCTTCCTCCGCTGTGTAAGGCAATAGTCCCTCATAGTGATCAGGCTGCGCACAGCTCCAGGTGTCAGGATGTCATAGGAATTCACAGCACCTGGGAAAGAAAGAAACAACCAAGATCAGAGTCAAATTGACAAGATGATGCACTTCACTTGTCCTGAAATGATTAGTTGATTCATTTATGAAATTAATCGCCAACTATTATGACATTTGATTAATTGTTTATGTGCCTATGTCATTCCGGCCATTTACTGAACACAAACAGACATATTAATCAAATGACAATAACCATTAGTTGCATTCCAATGTATGTCCTATTTTTCTGAAGCGCCTCGGTCCTGACCGCATCACTGTCGTGCCAATAATGTCGTTAACGCACATCCTCTCGTGTAATATTGCTTAATTATGTAACAGTTAGTAAGTAGTTAGTTTCTAAATATGTTTCATTATCTATTTTAAAATGTAACCAGTCTAAAAAAATATTCATATCGTCTGGCAGTAACATGTAGACTATTTAGCTCAATGCTAGCAAGCTACTGTTCAGGAAAAAGTTCATGTGTTGCTTGGCAACTGCCCAATCGCAGTCCAGTTGCTGAACTGTTTGTGTTAGCGGAGAATAAACGATTAAATAAACTAACAAATCACATCTGTCATGGCTGTAAAATAATAAATGGTGCTTGTAGGGCAATAAAAACAATATCACACTGTTACACGTTAAATCTGCTGGCTTTGAAATACAGTAAACCTGACTGGCTAACTGCAAAATGCTAACTTCTAAACACAATATCACCAGGCAAATGCTGCTAACACAACTGAACAAAATACTCTAGACATGCTGAGCATGTCAGACTTTTTTTTAGATATAAAAATTGCCACTAGTGCTAACGTTAATGTCGCTAATCACTAGCACCAGTTGCTAATGCTAATAACTAGCTTTATTCACTCATACTTCCAGCACACGCACACAAACACAAACACACACATCCAGTCCCACATGTACATTCAAATATTATTGTAATGTATCCGACCAGACCAAAATGTACAGCACTAAAGTTTACGGTCACCTCAGCTTTTCTTACCCATGGAGACCGTCAACATGGCGCTCTTCGCCATCTGAAATTCACCGTATGCGCGAACGTGATGCGCGTCAACAGCAGTAATTGAGCGCGCCCTCTGCTGGCCATTCACTGTCTTAGCACAGACACACAGACGGTTAACGTTAATGGTGTCTGGTTTCTACCTCTAGCACAAATAACATTAAATACTTGTAATGTTTAGAAGTTTTGAAATAGACTCGACTTCAAATATCTTGTTTTGTTATTATTGATAAATAAAAGCATCAAAACTTCACATTTCTGGAATAATATAATATATATATATATATATATATATATATATATATATATATATATATATATATATATATATACATATACACACACACACACACACACACACACACACACACACACCTATCAATCCTTTAATTTTCTTTTTCTTTTCATCCGTTTATTGATCATTTGAGTTCCAGATTAATCAAATTATTAATTATCAATTATTCCTGTTGTAATGTAAATACTCACAGTAGCACCGCAACCGCTGACACAGCCAGTGTGACACAAAGTACTGTAAAAAGGTGTCAAAAAAGTTCTGTGAGGAGAAACAGGTGAGTTGGATCCTCTCCCGTCTCACGCTGAATACAAGCAGTTAGGCGGAAAAAAAAAAAAAAAAAAACGGACACAGGTCACTCCTACACGTCCAGCTGTCACTGGTAAAAACATAAATCCTTTTAAACGGAAGAAAACTTAACCCATCTGAACGCGCGCTAGTCCACCAGCTGGATCACATCAGGCGGACACCACTCTTTAATTCGGATCGTTCACTCTGTTGTTAATCACACTGTCAGCGGGGAGGAAACGCACACCAGCAATGAAAACTGATGCTTTCCAGTAAAATGTGACTCACCGGACGTATGTCGAAATCAAAACTGACAACGCCAAAAGAGTGACAATGGACTAGACATGACTACTGGAAGTACTCCTATTTCACGTCATCTGGCTGTGCGTCTCTGGATTTGCTGAGGATGGTTCGTGGCTCACCACGTGGTATGTGCGCGCAGGTATTTCAGGTGTTGTAGTGATTGTTCATCCCGCAGGGCTTTGTAGTGCGTGGAAGGCGTGTGTGGTATGTAGTCCTGCAGAGTCAGATCATTTTAACGGATTCGATTCATATTGATGTAATTCATGCATCACAGAGTGATTCTCAGGTAGTGTAGGCCTTTCCCTATCCAAAACATACGAATAAAACTTAATTTCTCAGAATCGAAGGAGAAAAAAATCATACTGAGGGCCACAACATGAAGCTATCTTATTGTTGAGTTATCAGTGACACTTTGATGTGTTTGTGTAGAGAAATGTTAATGATATAATTAAAAGAAATCCTTAAAATAGTGAGAAAAATACTTCCAGGCAGAGAGTCCTTGGCTCACCAATCAGATTGATGCTCACAGCGTCATATATCACCGTGATCGGGTTATTATTGGAGTGAATGGACGGCTGTAGCCTCTGCTCTGAGCATCTCTTACCGCCGCGGACCACGGGCCTTGAGTTTGACACATGGATGTAGACTCTCAGTGTGGTGGCTCTGGCTGCTGCCATTTTGGCAGTGCTGTCAGTCAAAAATGGTCAAAAACGTGCAGTGCTCAAATAAGCCACCTGTGATAGCACCCACCTGTCAATCAATTGGCCAAACTGTTAATTCCATGTGAAATTAACTATAGAGACCAAAACAGTTTTTTGTACCAGGCTGTGAACATGTTTATTTCTGCTGTGAAGTTGGACATTTTAATTCGGGGACTGACTCTTTTGCAACCAGGCTCAAGTGGCTGTTTGAAGAACTGCAGTTTTCACAATACACATGTACAGCTGTCCATATTTACCACAGCAGTATTGTACTCTGAAACTGTGAGCGCTAAATCACAAACATACCAATTTCTATGTTGCTTTTAATGATATTTCAAATATTTGTTTTCGTATTTTTAAATGTAGTCACTTGTATGAACTTGTTGTCTTTGACTGGCTGCTCAGTTTTGAGTATTACACTTTATGGCATTTCTTTTTTCAATATCCTGTAGTTTCATTCTGATAATTAGACTATAGACTAGACTATCACAGAAGGCACACACATGCAAGGTAAAGTGATTTGCATTTCATTATATTTTATCACTATAAGATCTCTGTACACATAAAGGAGACAGTAAGCATATCTGGATATGAAAAGCTTACAGAACAGGATATGGATCTTAACTGTTCACCAGTCTACAGCTGATATGATGGGCAAAGCGCTCTACGTGGACTGGTTTGACTGGATTTTCCTGATACTCTCAACTGTACACTTACTATGGTGAGGTGTAACAGTGCAGGCAAAACACATGAAACCTTTGTGCCATAACTCAGTTATACTGTCAGTCAACTAATCAAAATGTTGATTCTATGATCACATAAAAACTTAAGCGGGGATGATCACAACTCAGATAAAGTTCCAGTGTGTGACATTTAGTGAGTGTCTATTGTCAGAAATAGAATATAATATGCATAACTATGATTTTATTGGTGAATAATCACCTGAAAATAAGATTCCACCATGTTGAACTACCGTGTCTCTAAAGTAGCCCAAAATGGACGAACAAAACACCGGTACTAGTTTCTTCTTTACACTTGGACAGGAAGGGTGAGGCAAGAGGTATTCAGTTGGCTGCAATCTTCAACTTCACTATTAGATAGCAGTTTTTATACAAAAACACTAACTTCAGGCCTGATTGGAAGCTAAATAGCGAGCTTGGTGGATAGAAACAGACTGGCATGTGAACAGGAAAATCACCATTGTAAGTTGTAAACATCCCAAAACAGCCTGTCCCCTACGTTGGCTGACCGTCTTTAACCCTGTGGAGGACACTGTGAATGTAAGTGCCAACCCAGCACAAAGACCTATAATAGAGGGGCTTTAGCCCCACAGAGCCCCTGAGCAGAGAAGCTGCTGACGTTTGTGCAATGCTGCCGTACAATGGGATGAACACATATCTCCACGGCAGCATATTTTGACTGGACATGGAGGCAGAGAGCTCTGACAACACGCGGCGGTCTTGTGACTGAATATGACATGGACAGGATTCACCAGCTAGGTTTTGTGCACGATGACCATTAAAGTAGCAATCTCTACACTTTACTATACGACCATTCACGTCATGTTTTTAATTCATTCTATGTGCTTTTGTTGTAGGATAGGATCTATTGTTCTCTTTTGCATTGTGGACTCTGCCTTATCAAAAAGCAGACAAAAATATCTAAGCAAACCACTTCCTCTGACATCCTGCCCAAGTGTGAGTTAAAACCCTGTTCACAGCTCTTTGTGCTCGTACTCTTTGCTTCTCTGCTACTGTTCAGAATGAGAGACCCTTACCTTTAGCTGTACATTAGCTGCTTTTAATAACACAAGGTATCGGTGTAGTGTGTTGATTCTTTTGTGATGCCGCCCGATGCTACCTTCAAATCGATGGAAGGAATGTAAAAACAAAGAAAGTTCAGAAAAAAGCCTGACTCTCGCATGTTAATACATGCCGCGAAAGCTGTTGCAAATTAACAGGGTTACGTGCTCGATGCCCGACGATGGGGAAGTAACTTTCTTTGTAAACTGCTTCCTTTGGCAGCTGCGGTTGTTCAATAAAATTTTATACACATCTGATGGTGATTAAGATACCTCATAGGCTGTAATCAAGGTGAAACTGGTCTGGTCTCAGTGAGCCAGCTGCTAACCTGATGTGACTTCGCTCTTCTTCTTCATGAACGTCATTTGGACGCATTCTTGTGTGCGCATGTGCTGAATATTTCACAGGGTGATGCTCTACAATGATAACAAGTTGTTGACTGTAAATGCTTTGTCAAGTGAGAGATTGCAGGGTGGGTCGTGATGTTATCTTTCCCCTACCATAGATCTTGGACCCCCATTTATCTCCGGAATCCCTGAGAAACATCTCAGTAGTTAGACGCACAGTTAACAATAATATGATATGAAAATGATCTGATGAATTACTTATGCCCATTACTGCTCTGTAATTGTACATGTTTCTAGGTGGCAGTCTTTATTCCCAAGACCAGTTCCCCTAAGGACAGATAAAGTAATCTCTTTAATCTTTAATGAATATCAATGTTCGGGTGTTGAAATTTGACACCGAGCAGTTCTTAATGCTTGAAAAGCTCACATTACCCAACAAACTTTTGTCTGTCGTACACTACACCTTAAGTCTCTAACCAGCCGGAGGAGGAACCATTCTACCCTGAATCTGTGTGTGAACTTTGTTTACGAGCCATGCTTCCCTTGCAAATGAGAAGTTTTGAATGTAAGAAAATATGCAGCAGAGGCAACCGTCCCACTGTGGCTCAGAGCAGAGAGGGTAGATTTACCTATGCCAGCTAGACAGCAAAATGACTCCTTACATCATGCTGTGTAACATTTGGGTCTGCATAGTGAGTGGTGCTGGTCATTGGGGTGATATATTACAGGAATGCAGCATATTTCTGTTATTTCTGCTGCGGTCGCATGTGTTTATTCAATGTGAGTTCAATCATACAGTCAGTTATGTGAGATAACGCTGGTGACTGCTCTGTGACGCATGGATAAGAAGCGTCTAACTGTCAGAGCACCAAATTTTACTTGAACCAGATAACTGTTTCTTTCCTGAGGAGGTTAAGCAAATTGAGACTTGGAAATGGAAGTCGTGTTTTGTCAATGAATCATTTCTCTTTAGTACAACTCTGGTTTTAGTTTTGTAATTCTGACCATCAATTATTCAGTTATAATAACGTTGCGCTCACCAAAGTGATTTCTGAGATGTGAGAGCATGGTGACATCAAGTCTAATGGGCTGAGAAACATGAGCGGGCAATCAGTTGAAAACAAGCGGATGGTTTACCCAAATGATCTGAAGGATTAAAATTGAAAGTGAGTACGCCTGAAATGTCGGTACTGATCGTTGTACAGGAAACACGAGGGTGCACACCTCATGTAAAAGTCAAAGTTAGATGTTCAGAATCAGATGTTATTGTAGCAATGACGCCACAATTTAAACTAGTAAAATGTTGCAAAAAGTGATAGGGCTGTCAAAAATGCTCCAAAATGACATTCGAATATACGCTCTAAAAAATCACATAGGTTCGAAACATTCGAATATCCATATTTGCGCATTATGTCAATAACAGGAGGACAAACTAATACGAGACATAAATACTTGTATAGGTATTTTTGTTTCAGTTTTAACATGTCTTTGAAAACATACCTACACGTTACAAAGTAAGTAAATTAACTAATGGCCTATACTGTAAAAAGACTTTTTTTTCCCCAGTCGAACATTCATTTTCACAATCGAATCTCCATTTTTTTAAATATTTGAATATATATTTGAATTTACAATATTCGTTGACACCCCTAAAAAATGATGACCAACAGTACAAAAATAAGGCCTAAGTTGTTCTAATTAAGACAATTGGATTCACTGAATGAACTTCTGTCTGGTTGGAGTGACGACAGAGGCTGAATGATGCTTGCCTTTCAGCAAGCTAAAAGCAGGGAACTAAATGTCATACAAAATGTTAGCAGTCCTGACTGAAAGCAGAAGTTATCAACTAACGCAACCAGCATTCAGCCTTTACTTCAAGACACAGCTCAGTGGAATATTCACGGGAGCTGTGAACTAAACAGCACACTGTTACATATACAGCATGATGTGCGTTCAATTAATACGTTTGTTCCGCTCTATGATGGATCTTCATTTGAATGCAGCTGAAGCACTAGTTGTTTACTGCACAAGACCCACTGAACATTCTAAAGTAAAGTAAACGCACATTTGCATGCTGGGAAAAGGCAAATGAAGAGCCGGAGGAAGTGCAACAGAGGACATGAGGAAACATATCCTCCAACATCCAAACTGGCTCATTGATATCATATCCTGGTGCAAGGCTCAGCAGCCCTGTCTCCTGACTCCCACCCCCCCCCTACCAATGCACCCCCTAACTGAAGGAGAAAGTGAGCAACATCGTGTTGAGTGTATGCCGGTTGATATATGATAAAAATGAATACACATGATGATCATTGTATGAAATACAAAAACAGCCTGTAGTTAGTTTATTTTGAGTTATTCATTATGTACTGTACAGTTATCTGACTTTAAATGTATCGACTGGGTTCTGGAGGTGTGGTTATTGCAACTGCACATGGTTAGCGCGGCATCAATTTCATACTTTTTCATGGGGCCTCTGCTTATCAGCTTATCAGTCTTCTGAAATAAGCTGCAAACATGTAGAATTTGAAAGAAATTTAGAAATTTGACATCACACCAGCTAGCCTGAAAGTGAAACAGGTCTAACCTGCCTTCTTTTTGTAATAAACACCTTTGGGATATGAAGAAATGATAGTATAACCTGTTTTCTTATCAGTGATAGAGCCTACATCTGCTGTGGGCCTCTACTCCGTTGCAAAATGTGAACAATAAAAATAGGAAACAAAGCTTTCTATAGCCCAGTTCCAGTTTGTTGAATTTCTGCCCACAGCTTCAGTTTTTTTTAAATTTTTCAGCCATTATAAGATTAGATCGAGGTTTTGTCACATGCAACAAATGTAGTGACAAACGTGGATGGGATGGGCTACAACTGTACAGACTGTTTTAAATCATATTTCTTTAATCGACATGACAAACATTATGTTAAGCGCTTGTAGACTGGACTGTGAGCTGAGTTTTCACAGAAGCCAGAAGCACATGACACATGCTGGCCCATATCAGTGATCGCCACGTAGATGAAACCGGATTATGTTGAAAATTGAGCATTTGAGCAAGGACTAATTCTATGACTTTCTGTCATGGCAGTTCTTCAAGGATTGTTAGCCCTTATATCCTGTTTACTCCCTGCTAATGTAGTCTGTTCAGGCTGTGGCTGATCCATCTCCTCTGCCTTACAGGAACACTCATAAACTCTGGACACTTCCGATACATCCTGCTTCTTTTTTTTCCTCTAACTCTGTGTCTGCTACTGCAAGCTGACACCCCAGCCAACACTGGAATGGTAATACAGACTTCATTTAGAGCAACAGCCTTCAGCACACAAATACACACACATACACAGCGCGCTCCTGACTTACCGTTGCTGTTTTGAGTCCAGTCCATGTGTGAAGTAAAGTACAGATAAACCCCTCTCCTCTCCTCTCCTCTCCTCTCCTCTCCTCTCCTCTCCTCTCCTCTCCTCTCCTCTCCTCTCCTCTCCTCTCCTCTCCTCTCCTCTCCTCAGCTCCTGTAAACTCTCCTCTGTCACTCAGTTCGTCTGCCTCACTCTTTTTTTCTTCTCTCTTCCTTCCACCATCTCTGCTTCCTGCTGCAGATCTTCTTTTTTCTTCCCACTTTTTTCCCCTGTCAGACGCAGTACTCCACTTTAGCTCTATGCTATGCTTAAATGTCACTGAAATGTGGCTGCCCTGATAGTTTCAATGTAGGGGTGAGAGAGAGAGAGAGAGAGAGAGAGAGAGAGAGAGAAACTGTGTGTGTGTGTGTGTGTGTGTGGAGTGGGTGGGTGGGTGCATCCTAAAGTGGGAGGAACCTCTGGGCGCCTCTTTCCCCTCCCCCATTGGTTTATCCCACCTCCCTCTCTTCTGTGCTTCCTTTCAGACAGTGTCAGTATTTATCATGCACACAAACATCACACGCAACAGCTGCTTATTACTGTCCAGGAAGTCTGTAATATTCAAAAATATCATTTCAATTCATATTTCTTTAAGACTAGATATATACAAATATATAAAAGGCTTATTACAAGAATAATGGACAGATATTAGTCCTATTTGTCTCTTCCCTCTGGATATTGTCACTTCTGCCTCTCCTAACCTCAGAGAGACACACAAACCATTCGCCACTATCTCAGTGAGAGCAAAAGCCTCAGCTGTACGGTCCGCACAGAAGGAGGGAATAGTCATGAGGGTGAATTTGAATTTCTGAACATTTATAGTCATAAACGTGGTGCAATTTAGGGCTGGGCGTCTCAACAATAGCTACCATATAAATCACTAATCGGTTTCAGTGCTGAAATATAGGATGTTTTATTGCTTTTATTGTTTTATGCTCAGCTGCATGTGTCAATTAGAGGTTATTAGAGTCAACAAACTGTGTAAGTTTCATATATGGTGGCTAACATTAGCCATGATAAGAGATCAATCATAGCATGTATCTATATGTGGCACACAGCCGAGTCTGTTACGCCCTGTTGTCTGTTGTAAATCGTTCTTATCTGAGCATGATGCTGTACTTTTTGTAGCTCTTGTTGTATTTTGTGTGTGTGTGTGCACTATGTTTTATGTTTCATGTTGCAACGTCAAACCATTTTACTTGACACTTAAAGTCATTTTGTAATAACAAAGGATGTGACCCCGGGGTGTAATGAACTGAACAAAAGTGTGTTTCATGTCATGATGACAAATTTTCATTTGGGACAGAAAGAATGGTTTCTTCGTTTAAAATTTACAGCTCAATGAGGATCATTTATTGCAGCAAGAAGCAGTTTTGTTTGGTGGTAGCTTGCCATCTGGTAGCTTGACACACAAATCTAACCAAATTCTCATGGCTTTAAATATTGGTGGCATCATGTCTCTACTGTCCATATACAAACCTACACCAAACCAATCCAACATTAAGTCCACAGAATGCATGCTTTCTGGGTTGCGTCAGCTGATACACACATCATGTGCAATAAACCTAATTATGGCTTTACATTGGATAAGTCTGTCTGTGCATGAGTGCATGTGTGAAATTGCACAAATCAGCGCCAGCACTCAGTCAGGTAATGAGCAACAAGCAACAAGACTGGCCCTTTGTGTCCATGTACTTGCGCACATTCTTAGTTATAATGAGGTTAGAGAGAGACGCTTCAGTTACAGTGAGCTACACATGCATCAACGACAAGAAACATGTACACATGCTTTGTCCATTTTGTTTTATGGATATAATGAAGGATATAATGAAAGAAGAAAACAACTCAACAGTCAGTTACTTAATTCAGTATGTCAATGCACTGCATTATCACTTCCCTCTTCCCACCTATATGTATGTATTTTGACTGTTAGGAAAAAGGGTGGCACTCAAAAGGTCAGAGGATATGAAATTTGACAACAATCCATGCATCAGGCATGGCATTAGTTGACTTCCTCTGGGTGGACTGATTTCAACAGCACTGGTTTAGTCACGACTCATGAAAGCTGGTCATAATGTTCATCTTCCTGATGATTCACATAGCGATTATCTTCCACTGATTGAACATTAGGACATGGATGTAATTACAAAAAGAAACAACACAAAATAAAAAAAAGCACAATTTTCTCTTTTGTAATGTTGCCACATTTGTCCATCGGGAGAAGAATCCATTATTTGAGTTTTCATGTTGTTGTCATTAGTCGGTTAGTGGTTCCAAATGGACGGGTTTAACCACAGTAGCAGAGCCACAGCGTAGACTGGTCTCATGTGACCACAGAGCACTTCGCTGACATATTGATTGCTGGTTACTGATCCATTAGTTTGATTTTATCAGCATGCAAAGATTCCCATTAGACCAGTACTAGATGGATGACTAAATGCATGTCTTTCTCATTATTTTCTGTGTTCACGCCAATCTTTGTTCTTTCTCTGCAGACACATCATGACTGAGCTGATTGAAACAGAGAGGCTGTATGTGGAGGAACTGCAGAGCATTATAGAGGTACCCATTTTACAGTGCCTCATAGTTCACATATGCAATTCTAACTACAGTAAAAAGTTTGGACACACCTTCTCATTGTCTTTGATTTGACTATTTTCTACATTGTAGATGAACAATGAAGACACCAAAACACAAATTAAATGATGTGATGAAGAAGAAAAGTGTAAACAAAATGTGTTTTATATTTGAGATTCTTCATAGTAGTCACCTTTTGCTTTGGTGACAGCTTTGCACGCTCTTGACATTCTCTTAATCGGCTTCATGAGGCTGTCACCTGGAACACAGTCTTCAAAGAGTTCCTTTAAATAATGAAGGCCTGATTCAGTTCATGTTGAGATGAACTTATCCTAGCAGAAGTAACTCTTACAGCCAAACCCCACTTCATTACCTCTCTGCGTCACTGTTTTGGTCTGTTTTCTACGTGACTTCAAACACCACAGGGAGCGTTTCAGAAGCCGAGCATTTTGTCCACCAGACTTTGTTAACTTACTCAGATTTGGTAATTTTCCCTGAGTTTATGTCAAAAATAGAACAGATGGAAATTCCCAGAAAAGCAGAATGGAAACCCCGTTTCTGGGGCACTTTTGAGTCAGAGTGCAGTGCTTCTGGTGGCATTTGAAATGTTGACTCAACGTCTATTTGAATAGCACTATTTACTGTCTGTAAACACTACCTCTGAGCATCACGGCTTACACTAATTAACTTTTGACAAGACACATCTGTTAATTAAAAAGTATTCCAGGTGACTACCTACCCAATGAAGCTGAGATTAAGAGAATGCCAAGAGTGTGCAAAGCTGTCACAAGCTGGCTACTTTTTTGTTTACTACAAACTTCCATCCATCCATCCATTAGCTGTAAGCGCGTATTTTCATCAGGGTCATGGTGGAGCTGGAGCCTATCCCAGCTGACTTTGGGTGAGAGGTGGGGTACACCCTGGACAGGTCGCCAGTTCATCACCGGGCATATAGAGACAAACAACCATTCACACTCACATTCACACCTACGGGCAACTTAGAGTCACTACAGTGTTCTTTTTGCTGTGAGTCAACAGAGCTAACCACTGCACCTCTGTACAGCCCACCACTTACTTTCATATGTGTTTTTTCAGTTTTGCTGTCGTCAGTGTTCATCTATGGTGTGTCAAAACTTTTTGACTGGTACTGTACATGCACAGTATATCCCTGTTATATATGCTGTCAGATCTAATCTTCTAATACAGGATCCATGCACTCTGTTACTTTTAATAGTAATCATTAGTATAGGAAAATGTACTCTGCATTAGGCACACACTGCACACCATTAGTTTGGAGTTATTAGTCAATTGATTTTCTTTTTTTCTGACTCTGATGAAGTTCCTTGGTATTGGATTTTATCATTTCAGTGGGGGAAAGCCTTAATACAAATAGTCTCCAATCTAGACATTCGATAGTACTACGACTACTGGTGCATCCCCATGCTCGGTAACAACATTGATTTCCATTTAGTAGAAAGAACACAGCTGCTTCTCCTCATAAATCCAACCTTCAGAATCCACTCAGTGTGTGAACTTCATATGATCTCCTGGGTTGAATATGTCTAATCAATTTTCTGCTGTATCACACATGCACACATAGGTTGAACTCTGATCGTACAGTATATTGATTCCATAGAACAGAGCATGCGGTGTTGGTGTATATTAGCCTATAATTCATTCTCATCACCCACAGGTGTCGATCTGTGGGTTGACTCTGCAGATGCGCAGAGGTTTAAGAATGCATTTCTCTGATTCTCCTGGGCTGAAATGATGAGCTGTTTTTAGATGTTTTGCTGACCTGTCAGTTAATTTATGGCAAAAAGTTTACTAGCCGCTTTCTTTTTCCTCTTCTCTGTCTCATTTTTCTCCTCCTCCTCAGGGTTATTTTGCTGAGCTGGATAACTCAGAACTTAGCCACCTCATCCCCCCTTCCCTGGAGAACAAAAGGGACGTGCTGTTCGGCAACCTGCCAGAGATTTATGAATTCCACAACAGGTAAGTGGAATGCACCTGTGCATTACCATATACAACACATAAAAACATATATGAAGGAAACATACATATAGATATAGAAGATATTTTATATATGGCAAAAAAAAAAAAAATGACTTCCATTTAAGGCCAAATGATTTCCCACCAGCTGATGTGTAGACTTTCACTCCCATAGACAGGTTGTTCTTTAACCTGGTAACCACAGCTAACAGCATTGATAATGTATCATAAACTGACTAAATTGTATTACATAATGAGACAAAGACAGCATTCACATTGTTGCTGTAGTGGTTGTGTGGCCGGTTCAACATCCATCCTGCACATAGTTTACATTTTAGAGTAAGAGGGCACCTCTACACTTCTTCTATTCTATAATCCTTTTATTGCCATATATCATATCAAGTCAGGATTTTCATACTCATGTACACTGGCTCCATCATCAAGTTGTATAGGATTCAATCACCTTATTAATTTGGGGATCTAGATCTTGTTTTACCTTATTTTTCAATGCTTTGAAGACAAGTCTTCCCATTACTATATCCTGTCACCATCATGTTCCTGTTACACTGTCATTTTTTTGGTACTTAGTAATTTACTCATGTAATTCCCATCACAGCTGCACCTACTGTACTAAGCCTTGCCCCTTGTACTGATAGGTAGGTAGGTAGGTAGGTAGATAGATAGATAGATAGATAGACAGACAGACAGACAGACAGACAGACAGACAGATACTTTATTGATCCAGAGGGAAATTTACTGTTGCTACACCTGTCAACCTTTCCACTCTAGAACAGGCACATAAGCTGTTCACATTGCTAACAGTGGCAGCTGAAACACCCAGAAGCCTGCTGACTTTTCCAGCTGGAGTGTCGCAAGCATATATTATCAGCTGTACCAAGCTAGCTTAACTTGACTATGAGATTTAGCTGAAACCTCCATCCCCAGATGATATTTCAACAATTCCAGCTGACTTTTAGCTGATATTAGCCAATATTTGAGCAGTGCAACATATTTTATTTATCCATTCTTTACATATTTGTTCTTCAGCAAGTGTGCATAGGTCAGATCTATCTAACTTCTGGGCCATGCAAACCAGAATGTTGAGGAATCCGAAGCATGACAGACCAGCTGTGCATTCTGGTTGCTTAGCTATGTCTGGATTGTTGTTCGGGGGTACAGTTTAGTGAACGTGGAAACATATAACAAAAAAAAATCAACATTTGCAAACAGGACTAATATTAAACATATGTAGACTCCCTGAAGACCTGAACCAGAGTTGTTCCTTTCCTTTCCGTCCTTTTTTCCCCTCTCTTTTTTCTTACAATTCCTTTCCCTTCTCCCTTGATTTCTGTTTTGTCTTACTTCCTTTCTCTTTCCTCTATCTCTCCTTGTTAGCACTGCTTCTCATCTCTTTGCACTGTAAATGGTAAATGTTTGGAGTGGAGCCATTGTTAGACTGCCTGGAATTATTTCCACTGGACTCATTTGTTTTGCATTTCATAAACTCAGGCTGCCAAGAATCAAATAGTTGTGTGACCACTGCTTTAAAGTCCTACTCCAGCTTCTATGAAGCTGGAAGACTTAAGAGAGGCAAACTGAAAGAGAATGTTACAAAAGCAGCAAAGATTGAATATCCTCACTATTGGTCAGGCTGGGTCAAAAACAATGGATCCTGCACATTCCATAATGCAAATCAGGAGCATATTTTTCTTAGACCCTCTCTGCCTGATAAATGCCAACATCTTTCAAACTCCACACCCACACTTTGTAACTGGCTTTGTGATAATACTTTGTGGTCTTCAGGTCCAAGTGGAGATGACATAATCACAGTTATTTTCTCTGACTTGACAAAGCTCCTCTAGAGCCACAGAACACATTATACAACTGTTCTCATAGGTTCAGTAGATCTGGCTTGTAAACCAACCTTCATGTGAGAATTTCATTTTATTTAATTTGCCAAAATATTTTATTGACACAAATAATGGCACTATGAATTGATGTATGTAGAAGCTTACAAATTAATATTAGGTTTGATGAGACGAGTAGAGTTGGAGGCCAACTTTCTCAAGAAGATTCTAATAAATGACTAAAGTAACTAAACTGAAGGAATATCTATAAAAAAACTATAAAAGTTGTTGGAATGCTAGTTTAATGGCTTGGACATGTTAAGCATTATGCAATTTGGCTTATAGCCCAATTACAATGTCCATTGTGTTCTGATTATTTTCTTTGTTCTGAAACTTCCTGCAGGACATTTCTGAGGGAATTGGAGAACTGTGCAGAGAAACCAGAGCTGGTGGGAACCTGTTTTCTGAAAAGGGTGAGTAGCTTAAAAGACTTAGTTTACACTTTTCCAGTATAATTAAAAAAATAATGAAATTAATTTATTGACACAATGCACAATAGGAAAAAAGTAGAAATTCCTCAGGATGTAAGAGGATACTTGGAATTTCTTCAAGCTTTAAACACTCTTGCCTTTCTCACCACAGTCAGTATGCAGGCCAGGTCCTTGGTGATGTGGACACAAGGCTAGGACCTGAGGACCTGTCGATATTAAGGGTTTTTCCCAAAGTCCACTATCAGCACCTTAGTTTTCTCTGCTTCTTTCAGATAGACCTCTTCATTGTTTTCAGTAACCAAACAGACCACAGTTGTCGTCAGCAAACTTGACGATAGAGTCAAAAGTGACTCGCGTGTGTACAGGAAGTTCAGCACGGGACCTAGAACACAGTCCTGGGGTGCACCAATGTTAAGGATAAGGGTGGATGAGTTGTGTCTGTCCACCCTCACCATCTAGGTCCTGCCCGTAAAGAGGTCAAAGATCCACCTGAACAGTGAGGTGTTTAATCCCAGGTCCTTGAACTCTGTGACCCTTGGTAGTAGTAATCAACAGCAACCCTCCGTTCTTGTCCAGGTGGGATAGGGTGGTGTGGAGGATGGGTGCTATGGCATCATCAGATGTAATCATTGACCAGCCACTCAAAACATTTTATCACTATAGGGGTGAGCGTCACTGGTTGTTAGTCTGTCAGACAGGCTGGGCTTCTTTTCTCACAGGAATGTTGGTGGACCTTTTGAAGCATGTAGGTATAACAGACAGAGTCAGGGACAGGTCCAATATCGTTTTGAACATCGGGGCTAGTTTATCAGCATAAACTCTGAGGACCCGCCCAGTGATATCACCTGGTCTTTTCTGCCTTTGTGGTGTTCACACCCTTAAATGCCCTCCTGACATTATGTTCAGAAAGAGTGATAGATGTGGAAGGTGGAGGTGGTGTGGAAGTTGTTAGAAAAAGCGATTAATTCAGCTCATTGTATAATAGGTGGTGTTCCATCTGCCTAAAAGACATCTCCACCAGAGGCTGCTAAAATAAGGTTAGGAGAATCTTTAAGGATCCCAACCACTCCAATAACCCAGCTTTTTCTCTATGCAGTGATCAGGAAGAACACGCCAACTTGTCAGCAATTGGGGGAACTGAATTGGGGGACCTGCAGTATATGAGCTGCAATGACCAGATATGTGTAATGTGCAATGATCTGAATGATTTAAGATGACCAGGATAACATGAATGTAATGCCAAGATCAGTCATGGCTGCAAATATCACATAAAATCAAATCAAAAGGAGCAGTGAGCAGCAGAATGGCTGTAAACACTAAAACACCACCGCTGGTTTTACCGATAATGCATCTGTGCAAGAAATGCCACATTTAAATACTTAAGACCTGCAATGCTAAATCAAAAATAGTTATCTCTATAAGATAAATTAGCCTTATGATGGCGATCAGTTTGCCGCCTGCAGAGGACTCTTGTGGAGTAGCAGATGAGACTGAGTGAGCAGGAGAATGAGGAGTAGAAAAGACGTTTTTCCTCTTAGGCTGAGGTGTTGCTACAACCAACAAGAACTGAACCAACAACAACATAATTTGAATGTGAGCATTGTTCTCACACTAGAACAGCGGGAGAGAAAGGAGCAGTAATTAAACTATGACAGCAATAAGATGTTTGGCAAAATGTGACTGCTCTAACTAAAAGTGTGAAGGGCCTCACTCAGCTGATTGGGTGATAGAAAGTAAAGACACATCCAAGAGACTAAAGGAGTAAGTTCTTGAATAGGTATGTGTACAATTCTATACAATATATATATCGTACACTAAGTGGTATACCTGTAAAACTAATGCAATCAATACAGCTCACCAATAAAGATAATAATGTCTGAATTGACTTACCATCAGCTCTGATCACATGTTCCTTAATCATCACATTAAAAGAAATTCCCACCAGCAAGCACTTGGTGACAGTGGCAAGAAAAAAATAGATCATGGTGGATGGACATTTGTCGTGACTGGTTTAGAGAGGTTTAGAGAGGGGAGGAGTTTAGAGAGGGGGAGGAAAAATTGCAGCAGCATAATAATAATGATAACTACAAATACCCCAATTCCCTGCAATGAATGGAACACTATGCTGCTGTCTGTGCTGGTGTTCCTTTTTTATTAAATAGAGTGTAAGTATATTTGAGTCTATTCAGATCATGTCTGTCTGCCCTTAGGCCCCTTTCATGTCTGCATGTCAGATTCGGGTAATGGTTACGCCCATGTGTCTGTTTCACATCAGTTGTCCTGTGCTTCACAAATCGTAACATTTGAAAGAAAAATGTCAGCTGTTACAGTACGTTTCCGCCAACACGTACAGTTTTTGATTAAACAAATTAGATTAGTAGAAAATTTCATATTCCTGCATCAGTTGAAACTGACTATGAAAAACCTTCTCTTCAGTCATACATGCGATCTTTGTGTTGACAGAAAGAAGAGCTTCAGGTGTATGAAAAGTACTGTCAGAATAAACCCCGCTCTGAAGTCCTCTGGAGACAGTGTGGAGACAGCCTCTTCTTTCAGGTAACACACACACAAATACACACAATATCAGGAGACAGCAGATGTATTAATTAATTCTATCCTATACTATATATTATACTATAAACTATAATAAATAAAATGCTTAATGTAATGTAAGTACATAAATATCTTCTTAATTCAAGATTGGAGTGGAGGTCATGAGGAAATTCAGCCATGAAGCACATATAGTGATGTTTATGATGTCTGACTTTGACCAAGCAGCAGTTATATTCCCTAAACCCCCTAAAAGTAACATCTACGCAGGCCAGCAGACATTTTGCTCACTGCAGCTTCAACACTAGGTTAACTAAAACGTGCATGTGTCACTTCCTGATGGAGATTATTTGGTGTTTGTGACAACAGGAGTGCCAGAAGAAACTGGACCACAAACTGTCTCTGGATGCTTACCTGCTGAAACCTGTCCAAAGGATCACCAAATACCAACTCATGCTCAAGGTAATTAACTGCACACATGTGCACACACACATCCTTGTGTTTGTGGCATTGTAAAGACAACATACGAGAACATGCCTTCCAGGGACCACCCTTTCTGATGCCAAAAAAATCAGACAGTGTCCTGGAGTGTAAATGAGATACCACTTTAAATTATCAGTCAGACAAAGTAGAGTTCCCTGACCGGAAAATGATGGACTGGGAACATCTGTCAGGGACTTGTCAGATATTTAGTTATAAATGTTGACGATCTGTTTTTTCTTTTGCTTGCGTACCACTTGAAGGACCAGTGTGTAGGATTTATTGGTCTCTCACCTTAACCTGCCTTGACACCTGCATTTATATAGAGTGCTTAGTGTCCCAGAAGTGTCACTCTCATACGTGAAGCATTTCCACACTGCTTTAGCCAGAAAGGTTAGTCAGGTTGGTTTCTCTAGCATGTCTGAGTTTGTTGTGATTCTTACAACACAAATCTATGAAATTTGCAACACTTCTTTACTATTTTTTTCAGAGACAGTGGATATAGTATTTAAGATATAGATATAAGTATAGTATTTTACATCTTTTGGTCAAATTGTGTTAATGAATGGATGAAAAATTATGGCGATAACCATCATGATTTGACTTTCTCATTGTACATTAAAGCTGTTTTGTCAGTTGATTTAAATTAATTAGAATTTGCTACTTTATAGGACCTAGTATTAAGTGCACAGTGTTATCACCATTTAAAGGTATTCTGACAGGATATAATATATAAAAAAAATGCCAGACCAAGATCAGTACAAAACAGTAAATTGTAAAAACAGATCGAGTTGTTGTAAGGCCGCTGGTGCCCCACAGCAAAGCGTGGAACCCTTAGTAGTCCTCAAAGGTTAGAACATCACAACACTGCTTACCTCTGATAACAGGTCACAGGTCAGCCACAAAGCAGTTAAACACTGATAAGCTGTCACAGAAGTAATCTGATTTGTTGCCTCAGCTGTAGTTAAAATTCCACAGAGCTCAAAGGAGTGACATTAGAATATTTTGAGACGCTAATATTTGCTTGCTTGTTTTGATTGAGTTGCTTGTTTGATTTGGCTTCAGGGTCTCAATAAAACACTCCAAATTTAGTTTAACTATTATCAGTACATCAATAACAGGGCACTGTTTTCTGACTAATTAGTTTAGCCTGCTCCACCTAATCCCCCACAGGAGTTCCTAAAAGCTCTTTTTGAGCCTGGAGCCACAGTGAGAATTTACTGCAGTCTCTCACCATGTCGCCCAGAGTTCTGAACATATACTCTGCTACACTCCTCACGGTGGACTATAGAGGTTAATGATCCATTCTTTCACCAATCTGAAGACTGCAGACTTTGCCTGATCATATGGAATGAGTATGAAGCCTCTAACCTTCCAGCAAATCTGATCAAACCAAGTTTGATGGAGGTTCTGCACTTGCCCACTCACTATTTCCCTTCTCATGTCCAACTTGAGATTGGATGTGATTTTTTAATAAACAGAAGGATCTGTGTGTCTCTTTCTTGACTTTATTTATTGGCCAGCTTTGCCAGAACCAGTTGGAATTTCCTCACACTTATTGGTTTATTACTCAGTGTTCTGACGTTCTGCTACGTCGGATCAACGGGCATCTCAAAACAAATGAAAATATAATATTTTAATGAAAGATAAAGGACGCAGGAGTTCACAAAAGTTTTAAAACAGGGTCATAGGAAAAGGAAAAGTATCTGGAAAGAGCTGCAAACACGAAACAAATCTGAGGACACGGCTCAATGTGCTTCCATTCAACTTTCATACTATGACATACGTCTATTTCTTGCTTCTTGAAAGCTCCTGAGAATACCTCACTGTTTAATTAGATATTGCTTCAATAAAAGATTCTTTCATTCAATATTTTAAAAATTAATTAACTCTTAAAATCTCTCCACATACACTTCCTTGTTTATTACAGCCAGTTAAATGTCACTAATAACATACTAGAAGAGCTGTTAACACGGTAATTGCGTCAAGGCATCCTCCACATGATAAACCTGTTACCTCAGCCTGTTGGAGTTAATGATTAACTCTGGCTGGCACTCCTCCCTTCTCTTCTCTTGTCTCATCTTGTAAGCAGGATTTTAGAAAGACATTATGAGTTCCCACAAGTTTTTCAAACTCCTAATTTCTAGATAATTAGATTATTTCCTAAAAGAAATATAGAAGCCTGACCTCACTGCCCCCTTCCCTTCATCCTGCTTTATTCAGTCATTCTCAGCCTGCTCTTTCTCTGTCTTTCAGGAGATGTTAAAGTGCAGTAAGGGTGAGGGGACGGCTGAGCTGGAGGAGGCCTTAGCCACCATGCTGGACATCATCAAGTCTGTCAATGACTCCATGCACCAGATAGCCATCACTGGCTTTGAGGTCAGTATGAGAAATGAATTCATCATCATTATCGTCACGACTGCATGTACACTGTGAAAATAAAGAGGTTGAGAAATATGAGAAATAAGGCAACCACCAAGTCACTTCACTTTTCTTTTTTTATTCATTTAGACAATACATACAACATATAATATAGCCAATGCAGTACATACATATATGCACACATATCTAAGGGTCACGTGGTATGGCCAGACCACTCTTTGGCCACTAAACTCAACCCTACAGTCCTGGAAATCTCATGACTGTCTCTTAATTATTAAAGTTCTGAAACAGAAACTAACATGTCAACAGTCAATCTGTCATACTGTAGGCTCGTCTACAGATCGCCCACACCCCGAGAAAGTTTAGAAACTAAGCTGAGCTAACTGTTTAGTTACATTCCTAAGTTAGACTTGACTAACAGTCAAGTGTTTGGGCAGCGGTAGTCAGTAAGTGAGCTTGTGGACCGGCAGGATAAATCTTGGTAAAATGTGAAGAGCAGCACTTGTCCTTCAGTGACTGTCTGTGTACCCGATATGTCAGGATGAAAAAAGAAAACAAAACAAAAAAAGTCACTGTGATTCACCCAAATCCAAACATGGATGAGTGGATCAGGGTTTGAAATCTGTGGCTCAAATATGTTAAGATAAAGGAGGTTGCATTGTTTTAATGTTGAGCCACGTGACTCATCCGAGACCCAAGTATAAGAAGACACATAACAAACATCTTTCCTCAAATTAGTAACAACTTCTAGAGGATTTCTGGAGAATTTCGATGAAATGCATGATGAAAAATTCCTAGTTCACTGGATTTTGGTGAGTTAAGGGAGCGATTAGAATATTTATTCCTCTCAGGCTCATACTTTCTGTACTGAAGTTCTGAAATGGTTTCACAACGTTGTCCAGATGTTCTGCATAGGTTTCCATTTTTCCGTTTTCAGCTTGGATTCATTCAAAAGAGAAACAAATGCAGATGGATGTAATGATATTTTAATGAATGGAATAGATTTGTGTTAAACAGTTTCCCAAAATGCTCCTGTCATACATATTCAGTAGAATACACAAACATTAAGTTGCATCTGGTCAATCTTTGTTCCGGCAGTTCATAAACATCAGATTACTGTAACATGCTAGCCTCTTACTCAGACAGCTGTGCTGCAGCTGTCTCAGCTCTGCCTCTGAGCGATGAGTCAGTGGACACGAGGAATGTATTGCATCTTTTCTTTCCCTCACTTTTTTTTGCTTCAAAGAGAGCAGAAGTGACTTAATCATCACACTGTGTGTGTGACCCCACACTCATGTGATCAAAGTAAAAAGCCGGAGCTTTCCGTAAACCAGCATTTTCTTTAACCTTGAATAACTGTGGTGTGTGTGGATTCTGACTTTTTTGACCAAACATTTACTTGGATATGTGATATGAACCCTGATGTAGTCCACGCAGCTGTGTTGAAAGATTTGTCACTGATATCAAGTTAAGTTCCTTTTCCTCATTCCTCAATCTCTTCAGTTCAATTCATTCACTGTGTGAGAATGCACACAGTGAAGTACACAACTTTGACTCTGTGACCAGAGAACAGATCTTCTGGAGATTGGAACTGCACAAATAACAGTTCCTCTTGGTTCCTCGCAGCCCTGGAAATCCTGAAAAAGTCTGTCTACCCAGCCTAAACCCCAGATCATTTATTAACCTAACCCTCTCAAGAATGACCTGGTATTCTTAAGGTCAGAGAGTAAGCGAGAGTAAGTAACCCGAAAGCATACTTAGTTAATAAATTATCAAAAGGTTAAGATTAGGTGAGTATGGAAGCGTATTGCATTCACTTGAAAAAAGCAAACTCTGAGTAACTCTGAAAAACTCCGTTTTTTTCTGAGTAATTTATTTTTTGGTTTGTTTTTCGGGGTAATTATTTCTGTTTTTCGGAGTATTTTTTTTCTCCTGTTTTTCTGGCAAATTTTTTCCTGTTTTCCTGAGTAATTATTTTTCCTGTTTTTCGTGCTAATTTTTCCCCCTGTAATTTCTTTTCTGTATTATCGAGATACTTTGAAATCCCGCGAGAACATCCAACCTGCAAGTGACTCCCGTGGATCTAAGGTGACTCCTGCCCCGTACGTACATGCCCTACTGTCAACTTTCTACCGTACCTCAATAAAGGTAAGGCATGTAATTAGTTACACACAGGGTAAGATACTCTTGCTATGTTTTAGACTTGATCCTTCTATTGTAAGCCTATTGCTCAATGTAGCAGGTAAGGAGACGAACATGTCTATGGGCATGATTTAAGTTGTCAGGTAAGCTGACAGTTTTGTTTCCATCATGCTGGACATTGTTGCTCATCAAAAATGAATCGCTTTTCAACAACAAACAACTTCTATGTTAGTATTCTCATGTTATGTCTCTATAGTGTTAGCAATAGGCTTACAATAGAAGGATAAAGTCTAAAACATAACAAGAGTATCATACCTTGTGTGTAACTGTAACTGATTACATGCCTTACCTTTATTGACCCGGTACGGTAGAAAGTGCGGGGCAGGAGTCACCATAGATCCACGGGAGTCACTTGCAGGTTTTGTGAATGTGAGACTGTCCAAAATTTGTGGAAATCTCTCCACGACCTGATCTCGTCCAGCTCCAGAGACATGGACTTCTGGTCCTCTCAAAATATTCGAACAGGAGTAATCCTCAAAGACAAAAGAAATGAGTTTTTAGTGAATAGCCCCCCATGGCTTGCTCTTAAGAATGAAATCCCTTTGTTACAGAAGTGTCTGAAACAAATAAATAATCCTCATGCCAATAAACAGTACACACTTATAGAAGAACTTAACCTATCCTAAACCCCTTGTATTTAATTAGTATGGATTTACTTGTTTATATGATTTCACTTCTGTTGATTTGAACTATTATTTATTTGATGTTCCTCTCATTCCTCTTTATATCTGTTATATGTTTGATATGTTTGATATGTGATATACACCACAGCAATCATTTTTTGTTTGGTTTCTCATGGAGGTGTGACTTTACTTTAAAATGTATGGTTATAATGTTTTTGTCTGAGTTTGTCATTGTTCATGTAATATTGTTTGTTTAAAAAGAAAAAGTCACTTGCAGGTTGGATGTTCTCGAGGGATTTCAAAGTATCTCGATAATTCAGAAAAAAAATTACCACGAAAAACAGAAAAATGATTACTCGGAAAAACAGAAAAATAATTACTCAAATAATTACTCGGAAAAACAGAAAAATAATTACTCGGAAAAACAGAAAAATAATTAGTCAGAAAAACAGGAAAAAATTACTCAGAAAAACAGAAAAATAATTACTCGAAAAACAGAAAAATAATTACTCAGAAAAACAGGAAATAATTAGTCAGAAAAACAGAAAAATAATTAGTCAGAAAAACAGAAAAATAATTACTCGGAAAAACAGAAAAATAATTACTCGGAAAAACAGAAAAATAATTACTCGGAAAAACAGAAAAATAATTAGTCAGAAAAACAGAAAAATAATTACTCGAAAAACAGAAAAATAATTACTCAGAAAAACAGGAAAAAATTACTCAGAAAAACAGAAATAATTACCCCGAAAAACAAACCAAAAAATAAATTACTCAGAAAAACCAGAGGTTTTTTTTTTTCAAGTGAATGCAATACGCTTCCATAGGTGAGTAAGTTGTTGTAATAATAATAATCCTCCTTTGGTCCGGTCATAAATAATATGACCACTAGAGGGTGCTGTCACTTGAACATGTAATTTTGGGGCACTTGCTGACAACCTCCAAAAATTGACAGTGTAGTCCCCGCTCATTTTAATGTCAAGATGGACCCTGTTGGTGTGAAAAAAGACTATCTTGTTTTTATGTTTAAAAAAAAAAATCTGGGTCGAGACATTTACTGTATGTTTTCACAGAATCACATATTTGGCGTCAGTGATCCAAGTCAGATAGAACACAATTCTTTTACTATGAACTCTTTCTGTTCATGATTATCTGCTTCTTTGTGAGATTTGATCATGAGAATAACCAACAGCCCTAAACTGCTTTTCTGTTCAGGGCCTGTTTGGCTCCATGTGTGGGTTTATTATCAAAAGTGTCATGCAGAAAAGAGAAGAGAGAAGAACTAAATACTGCAGAGAGATTTAGCTAAGTTTAACAAATTTAGTAGTGTTGAGAGTGATAGGAGGGGCCCAAAAAGAAAATCCATCAAACTACATCTATCATCTGTCTATATAGTCATCCAATCATTGTTCACAGGTAGACGCCTTACAGTCATTATACTCGTTTAGTCATGCATGCTATATGTAGCCACAGGACTGAAGCACATAAAATAACTGCTTCCGTGAACTGCTATGACTTCTTTGAGCGGTGCTATAAAGCCTGACTGTGTTTATGTTGACGCTGACAGGGAAACCTGAGTGAACTTGGGAAGCTGCTGATGCAGGGATCCTTTAATGTGTGGACTGACCACAAGAAAGGCCACAGCAAGGTAACAACCTCACACTCCTGTAGATATCATGACTGTCTCTTCATTATCAGAGGTCTGGAACAGAATTATTAGTCATTTCAACATGACTCAAACAGAACAGCTTCAAAGAACCACAGGTTTTACATAACTCCTTAAAGGACCAGTGTGTAGGATTTAGTGGCATCTAGTGGTCTAACTATTATTAGTACTATTTCTTGCTTCAAAATGAAGATGCAAGAATCAACAGAACATATGTAGGTTGTAGGTTTGACTGGTTTGATTAGTAACATTCTGACCTATGTGAAGGAATGTCAGCAATGTCACAGTGTTGTTCAGTTGACGTAAACAAGCATGTTCGCACATCTCAGTCATAGATTTAGCATTCCAGAGATTGGTGTGTGACTATACTTGGCTCGTTTGCATGAGTGAGCGTCCTCCTGGACATCAGCCAAAAGTGACAAAGACAGAACACTGGGGAAAGAAATTACAGTCATGTCTAGACTAACGTCACTGTAGTGTTCATATACTTTATTAGGACCATTGGCTCCATTATAGTAACCAGCTTACTGTTTGCAAATCAGCCAACGCTATGACTCAACCACAGCACACAACCGAGCCACAGCCAGCCAGCCAACTGGTGTTGCCAGCTTTTTTTGCTGTGAAAGTAGCCAACAGTAGCTTCAAGATCCTCCAGTTCCTTTGTTAGTTTGTATGCACAAACAAAATCACCTGCAACTTCAGAGAATGCTTTCTCCACTACACCTGTAGGGCTCTATTGGCTTCCAAACTTGGTATCACAGACATTGGAAAAGAATACCTACATTACTTACACGAGAGACGAGACGAGATATCCACTGCAATGGAATAACCAGGTCAAGCAAGTTGAGAGAGAGCTGATAGATTTTCAGATAGTTTGGAAATGAAAAAACACAGTCTGGAGCATCAGGGAGGAGTTATCAGACAGGTAAATGATGAATTGCAGTAAATGAGCTAAAACATGCACCCAAAATTAACGGCATAGTTTTTTTGTTTTTTTTTCATATAGTTATCAAAGAAAGAACATAACCAACGACAACACTGATGAAAGCAATGATGCATTTGTGTGTGTTTCTGAAAATGAAGGTTAGGACTGATGTTGCAGCAGCTGATGGTGAAATAACAGAAAGTCTGTTGTCCAACATTTCTCCTCTTCAGTCAGGAAAAACATCCAAGAACACTGCTGATGATACATGTGACATGTCATCTATCATGACCTCAACAAAACACTTATCAACATGAATATAATAGTTGGCAGACAATACAGTGACTGACTGATGATGATTGCAGGTGAAGGACCTGGCCAGGTTTAAGCCCATGCAGAGGCACCTGTTCCTGTATGACAAGATGCTGCTGTTCTGTAAGAAACGAGAGGAGACCACCGACGGGCACGAGAAGACCCCGTCCTACAGCTTCAAACACTCGCTCAAGGTCAGTATCTGATCTGGTGCTGTGTGTGTTTCTTGTAGCAGCTGTGGAGCTGTTTTTCTTCAATGTGGTTTATCACACACCATTAAACCAGTTGCAGTTGCAGTGTTGCAGCAAAACAAAGGAAACACGTTGTGCTTTGGTGAGTAACATGGAAACATAACTCCATGGGACACATTCAAGATATTTAAAACAATGAATTGGCAAAAATAATGTATTTTAGTTTTATCCGTTCATTGCGGTCAGAAAGATTAATTATAAAAACATAAAATGATATAAACTTGTGTTTAAAGCTTCATAAATTGATTATTTGGCAACTTTTGGGCAGTGGAACAGAACACTGATGAAATATCACTGCAGAAAGTTATGATGCATGTGTCATATACTGTACACATCCAGCGGACACAGAGCAACATTAGCAATAATTTGGAGCTGTGCTAAATATTTGACGTGCTTTTATAGTTAGTCACTAACTATGTTTGTCTGTTTGTCGGTGCTGGGCCGGAAGAGCGATGTGTTTGTTAATTATATCATGTGATGTGATATGTGTTAATATCTTCATATCATATGTGATATGTGTTAATATGTCCATATGCACACCTTGCACATATGACACATTTCTATGTGTATATTAATATTATTATCATTATTATTATATACTGTTATATACTGGTATTTTTATATATATATATATCATACTATATATATATATATATATATATATATATATATATATATATATATATATATATATATATATATATATATATATATATATATATATATATATATTTTTATATATATATATATCATACTATTATTATTATATATTATATTATTATTATATTATATGATATTATTATATACCATATATACTGTGCTATTATTATACTGTTTAGTTACAGTAACATTACCATCATATCATCAGTACTACTACCATCATCTTGCCACTGAACCTTATCTACCTATTTATCTTCTTTTTCTTTTTAAGTGTCCTTGTCCTATTCTGTTTTTTGTTTTTTTGTTTTCTTTCTACCAGTATCAGTATTTTATTCTATTGCATTGTATTTTATTGAAATACCGGACTGCTGCTATGACGACCAAATTTGAATGAATCTATCTATCTGTCTGTCTGTCTGTCTGTCTATCTGTCTGTCTGTCTGTCTGTCTATAGCAAATAAAATCAGAACAGTTGAGTGATACTATTAATTCGTCATTAGTTCACTTCACAACAGTTCTGTCACTTTTTTTTTTTTTTTTACATCAGCTAAGGACTTAAATATTTAAAAAAACAGCCATAAAAATCAAAGTACACGTGAAATACATTTTCACACTGACGTATGTTCAATATCCAAAATATTTTGGCTTCATTGTTGTACGGTGGGTGGAGACGTGTCAAACATCAGGTGCAACAGGGTGACTCACCGATGTTGTTTGTTTTGGTCTTTTCATGGGAATTTCTGACAAAAAGAAAAATGTAGAATCTAGCAAGCTTCATCATTCATTGTATAGTCTTCTTTGCATTTTACTAACTAAAGCTTCATTCAAACAAATTGTGACAAAAGGGACACACCAACATTTGCATCTCACACTGTCTTTGTCCTCCTGTCTCTGTCCAGATGAGCTCCGTGGGCATCACGGAGAACGTCAAAGGTGACAGCAAGAAGTTTGAAGTGTGGTACAACGGCAGAGAGGAAGTTTACATCATCCAGGTATGTTGATGCAGGCAGAATGAGACAAAGCAGTTTGAGGATGTGTGCTTCAGTCTATCTATTTTAGTCCACACCACTACTGTACTTTTTACTCCACTGCATCCGTTTGTCAGATGCAGTCACTATACTTTACAAAAACAGGCGTGTTCATTTGCAATCATTCAATCATTTTAGCTTCTCAGATGGTTTCATTTCAATAACTGTCGAGACCAAAATGAGTATTTCTATAGAAAGAAATCCTCCTGTTATTAAAGAAAGGTGCAAAAAATGATGAACAGATTTGTGCTTTGGAACTTTTCGACTTTCTTACCCCAAAAATCATCCAATGACCCCTCAGGTTTATTTGGTGACCCAACCTGAGGGTTTGGGGAACACTGGACTAAAATACACCTAAAGAAGACAGATACACACAGATGCATCAACGGTCTAATAATGTCAGATATGATGTATCAGTCAAAGAGGATATATTACTGCAGAATAAGTACTCATAGTAGTATTGTAACTAAATATAAATATTAGTATATATGTGTATATATATGTGTGTGTGTGTGTATGTATGTATATATATATATATATATATATATATATATATATATATATATATATATATATATATATATATATATATATATATATATATATATATATATATATATATTATCACGCTTTTCCACAGTCCTCCTCTTGGGGGCAGTGTTGCACCACATAGCTCATCTGAGTCTCTCACCGAGGAAAACAGCATTAGTGTTGAAAAGCTTTTGTTGTATATGTTGCTTGATGCGTGCGCATGTGTGTGTGTGTGTGTGTGTTTGCATGTGTGTCCCTCCCCAGGCTCCTTCCATGGATGTGAAAAATATGTGGGTGTCGGAGATTCGGAAAGTTCTTACAGGCCAGCTGGAGGCATGCAGAGGTATACACACACCCACACCCACACACACACACACACACACCCACATGTGACATCATACATACATAGCATGGACATGGAAACACTGGATTTCTCATCGTTGGTTGCTGTTGTTGCTATTTTAATGTATCCTCATGCGAACATTCCACTTTATTATTCTTATTCACATACTGTTTGATTTCCGATTCCATCTTAGTGGCTCTGTCATCATTTCCTCCTGCAACAACTCAGTTTCTTCCCGTTATCAGGAAGATTTTCGAGTTAACAGCAGTATCTATCAGCACATCTAGGAGTTATCTTTGGCTGGAGATAGGCTTGTCACTCTCTTGGACCGACTGCCAAGTTATGGAAACATCCTCTTTCTAATACTTGAACTGCAGACTGAAGGGGGAAAAAAAGTAGCATACAAACACAATCACAGTCTGTTTAGCTGACACAAATGCATCACAATAATTCCGACATATAACAATACTCAAACAGATGCTGACCAATGTGACTCTCATGTAATTTAACTCCTTTAAATTCTGATTAAAAATCATCTTTTTTTCACTCTGCATCCAGATCACTGCTGCACACACATAGGAAGCGATGCATTAACAGATTTGTTCTCCTTGTAACTTTTATGAACAGTGACCTTTACGAAGTACTGCAGAACAAAAAAAAAACAAAAAACAGAAGAGGAATTACAATTATACAACATCACCGATGAACAGCATGTACAGTACAGCTGACTCTGTCACTTAGAAATTGCATTTAGGTGGTAATAATTTATTTTCCCAATAATAATACTGCAGTCACGATGAGTGCGTGCTGTATTGCACCACTGGCTATTTTGGCACAAAACTAATGAAATACTTCTTACTGATACGTTCAGTATGAACGTTTTGATTGCAGACTGCAGTCCATTGGTCTGTATGTTTAGGCGAAGATTTTCAACCAGAATATAATGCATCACAATCTCCGCCAATCATATGAAACGGTATACACTTCCTGTCACCTAAGCAATGGTGGTCTCCTCGTTTAGAAGTGTTGCGAACGTTGTGTGGATAAATGAAAACAGATTGTGTTGTACCTGAGACGGTTCAGAAAAGTTAAATTTGTCGTCTCTGGTGAAACCAGGCCGACGATTCAGCACCAACAGAGAGAGGACATATCCGAGCTGCCTCTAAAAATGAGACGGGTCTCGTACAAAGTTCATTTTCTCCTGATTCGTCTGATTTGGCGGTTCAACAAGAACACAATGAAAGTACGGCAAAATGTTTCTCGCTGGCTGCAGCACCTAAAGATGCTGTGACAAACCTAAACTCAGGATCAACAAAGTCCATTCAGCAGTGCTGAAATGATTAGTTTATCAACTGATTAGTTGATGGACAGAAGATTACATTTGCACTTGAAAGAGAGCACCGAAAAGTTGGGGGACTCAGACACAGATTAACAATGGTCAAAAAGAGCAGCAGTGATATCCAGACATTTAGTCATGTAGTAGTTTATTAAAGGTCAAGTGGCAAAACCAATGACGGTAGAAATAATGGACAGAGCATGAGTGACTGTCCTGCTTCTTCTGCCGTCCTTCTGCTAATCTAAATATCAGCACAGATTTAAACAAATGTAAGCCTTAATATCATTTGAACAGGTGAGTTCTATGAAAATTCACCCTCAGTACAGTCGTCATGAACGGGGAAATTAGCCATTGAGATTCAGTTTTTAGGTTCAACATGGAGGGGAGATTCTAAACGACACATTCTAAAGGAAAAACAAAAACAGATGTTATAATGGTACGGTGATTACACACTGATAAATAAAAATTTAATAAGAAATAGGTCTAAGATTCTGTGTGAGAATTTTCTTTGTTTAAGTGTTATCAGAATATCTTTGTAGTGCCATTTAGACAAAACAACCAATTTGAAAACATGACTTCAGCCACAGGGAGACTGCGATTGATATTTTACAGATTAAAGAATCCATCAGTGACGAAAAGAGAAAAGTAATAATGCTATTAATAGTTGGGGCTCTGGTGTAAAGATGAAGCATGAAAACAGAATGCGCTGACATACACTCCCCCTCCCCGTGTGTTCCTGCCTCTCTCGGCGCTCTCTGTACCAGTGAGCATCAGTTGTCCACAGTTCCACTCTGTGGTCGTGACTGACAGGAAAACCACCCTGTGTGAGCCACACACTCTGCCTATCTGACAACCCGTCTAGGACTGTGTGTGTGTACCTGTGCCTGTGTGTGTGTGTGTGTGTACGTGTGTGTGTGTGTGTGTGTGAGAGAGCAGAGTAATAACACAGCAGCCCTGTCATGAAGCCTGGAGAGCAGAGGCTGTAGTAGGCTCTGACGGCCCATTGTGTGTGTGTGTGTGTGTGAGGAAGACTGAAAGAGAGAATGAAATTGGTCTGGGAAAAGGAGAGGGAGGAGATTGAAAGTGATGGGGAGCGAAGAGAAGAGATTTTCAGGATGGAGACGGAGGCAGCACGGAGGGAACCAAGGGAGGGCTTGAAGGGATGAACATGAAAGGAAGGAGGACAGGTGTGAAGAGGAGGATGAGGAAGAAGAAGTGCAGTCATTTAAGCTCGGAGAAGGAGAAAGAGAAAGAGAGAGAGAGATGGATTATAAGAGATGATTGTGAGAAATGCTTCAAGGAAAATTTCTGTTTATTACGAGCTGGGCCTTTTGATGAAAGGTTTTTCTGGAACTTTCAGCCACATCTCACTGTCTTTCTCTCTTTGTTTCTTTCTTTTGTTGCATTGCTGGGTCAAATGTAAAAAAAAAAAATAATTATTCATCTCCATGACAACTGCCTATGAGATATTAAAAATTTGTCCTTGATCTATTTCCATAGTCAAGAATGAACTTTCGCACTGGAGTTTTATTTTCGCAGTCAATCTCCATCAGTAATAATACTATTGTTCTCAGCAAATGAACCTGCTGAGATCTGCTGTGTAGCAGTACGAAGAAGTGAGGCAGAGGTCAGAGAAGGAAGCCTGTGAATGGGATGTTATCAGATCAGTCCTTGCACAAATCTGGGTGGTCGCAGTGCTAACAACCTCTGAGGTGTTCATGTCTTCTTGATAGTTACGTCTGCAGCTAAAGGGACAGGACCAAAACTAAGAATTACTTCTTTGTGAATTCATGTTTGTGGCCATAGAGAGAGAAATACTAAGTGCGGACACATAGTGGTGAGCAAATGTACAAGAACCTCGACTTCATTTGGAAGTCTCAAGCAAACAGACAGCTAAGCTAACACGCGACATACAGAGATTAAACTGTGACAGCCCGTCTCATACTGAGGCGCTAAGGTAATTTTATTCATGTCATTTTGATGAACCAGTCCTCTAAGAACTGTAAAGATACAGTGGATCACTGCCACATATGTATCTGACCTCAGGACTAGCCTCCTTGAGCCTCTGAACTAATACAACTGCATGAACTGCATCAGTGATAGATACCACTAGTTTCAAAAAAATCTGAACATTGTTTTTCATAATGTAATCATGTCCAAATTTGACAACTGTGTTTGCATTTCGACTGAAATTACACGTCACATGTTTGAAGGGCCTCGGTGCCAATAATGCAAAACATTTCCCCACACTGAGCTCATCCTTGGTTCAGACAAATAAGATTAAATGCTACGATTTGTTTTGGATGTATGTATAATATATAAGACGGAAATGATTAAACAACAACACGATCCTACCTACGCTCCATGTTTGCTGCCTCCAGACTGTCTGCACAGCTTGATTCAGAGATCTCGAGGCTGCATGGGAAAAAAAGACATGACACAGCCTGAGAGGGAACATGCCACAAAATATTCAGCACTTTTCTGTTGATGCGTGCGTCACCAGCTTACAAACTTATGAAGCGCCTTCTTTGCAGAGCAATAGGAAAATTAGACAAGATGAGATCTTATTGGTTTATTGATCTTTTCTGGAGGAGATTGGCCCTCGGGGCAGAATAATTGAAATGATACAGCAATAAAATGGGAAAGAAAATATGATGTAAACACAAAAATACAGTTGTACAAATAACTTATATGAGGCATTACTTATTCAGTCCACTAATTCATGTGCTAAATAGGCTGTGTAAGGGAAATGTAGGGATTGCTTACATGTATGGATTTATTCTAATTTCTCAAATAATAGCCTGGAGGCATGAAGGAGGGGTGGAATTACCTGTACTCTATTTTACATGATTAATTCGGAATAATGTGTAAATTCCACAGCACTAATTCCATCAGAACAAAAATGGTCCCCACCGTGCTGCTCTATTTTTGCACTGATGGAATAAGTGCTGTGGAAATGTATATTACGTTTACATGATTGCGCACATTAAATCCTGAATTTGTCCGTTAAATGTGCAGGTGATGTGGAATGTGCATTAACAGGAAATGAATCTGAGCAGATCAGAAGAAATAAAGAACTGTTTGCACATTGATTTGTCTGGTAATTCCAAGGCCAGTTTCTCTCTGCGGTTAAATAAAGGCACTGGGCATGCAGTTCTGATAGTTTACTTACAGTGCCCGGAAAAAGCATGCCGAGGTCCTCATCTCGCCTGCTGCCCGGCTGACAGCACACCTGACCCCTATGCCTCTCCCCGCGGGTGGTGGCCCCATGTTGTTTTTTTGGGCTGGGCCATGTCCCGTGGGCTAAGACCTGACCATCAGGCGCTGGCCGGCAAACTCCCCTCTCGGCTCTGGCTCCAGAAGGAGGCCCCAGTTTCCGTACTCCGGGCGAGGTCCTGCAACTCCTCGTGTTCCATCTCATAACTCTAATTCGCCGGAGGGACTCCCATAGCCCATCTAGCCTGGGAACGCCTCGGGATCTCCCAGAAGGAACGAGAATGCGTTGCTGGGGAGAAGGACGTCTGGAGCGCCCTGCTAAACCTGCTGCCACTGCAATCCGAACCCAAATAAGCAGAAGTGAATGGATGGACAGCTTACTTGCTGTACATTTTTTCTGTTTACATGAGGGGATCCAAACCTTTTTGGTGTGTGACCCCTAAAATCAAAGGAGTGTCTATCTGCTGCTGCCTGTCATAGATTGTTTGCAAGTTGTGAACATTTTTCGACCCCTGAGAGTTGTCTTGCATCTCCTTTGGAGGTGATCCAACTCCCTGGTTGATTTGGTAGATTCAGATTTTTTGTAAAAAAGAAGTGGGAAGTGAAGAAAGCAGTGAAATGTGAGTTAAAATGTGTACACGTAAGCTCGGATGCACTGATTTGAAAAGAACGGCGAGCCTTTGCCTGCAGCTGTGCACGCCCAGTCTCCTCACTTCGACTCCTTGCTGCTGCTCTCTGCTAACGTTCTCCTCTCACACCTCAATGAGACCAGCCTTTATGAATAAAACATTGCTAGATCCATGATGAAAAAACATATCCCTTTTGCTGAGTACAATATTTGGAGCATGTGGAATAGCTCTGTGCTGAGTATGCATTTCTGCGACAGGTTCATTGGTTGCTTGGAACAGGAGGTGACAAGCCAGATCATTCACAGAGCTTGGTATTTCACTTATGTGAGCTATGCGTTTGGCCGAGGCTGCGGCTCACTGTCTGCAGTTATTTTACTAGATCCTTCTCTAGAGGTTTCTTGTCACACAGCAGAATCCCGCGGAAGGCCAGATTTGTTAACGCTGCATTTATGAAGCTTCTTGTTTAGATATGGGTTGATATCTAAAGCTGTATCCCCTGACTTCAGTGTCGATGTTTCTTTCTTTCTTTCTTTATAGCGCCACAAAGTGATTTCTATCAGGCCAATAAAAGCAGCTTACAGAGTTGACGCAGCAGTTTTGGTAGATTTTAAGCATGGAGATAACTCTGAAAGAGTCAGAGGAGCTTTTTGGTGTAAAAGATGTCACCGTTTAACGCCGCTCTGGAGGTCAGACACGCCACCTGAAACCAGCACCTTCCATTTCACAGCTAATCAGAAAACCAGCGGGGTTAGATCGTTTCACATCCCGTCCTGTACTATTTGTTCTCTTCTATGATTTAATATCTTAACCTTTTTAATGAGGACTCACCTTGTACTATTGTCGCCACTAGCTACTATCCTGTCCTATATCCTTTCTGTCCCGACCAGACACCAATATAAGGGCACAGAGGACTACAAACAGGACGCAGTAGCCACCTCAAGGCCCCCGTGACACACTTAGACACACTGCACGGGACAGGACAAAAAAAAAAAAAGAATGCCCTTGAACAGGGTACTGAACCCACAGCTACTCTGACGGAGCTGCTAAGAGACAAATAGTAATAGAGTGTTGCTGCACAGGGCAGCGTGAAGGAGGGAGTCTGTCCTCACTAGAAAAACAACAGCGTTCAAACACTGAAGATGACCTGAGTTTATGTTTTACTGTAGAGTAACATGGACGCATCAGTTCAGGAGATTTTTCTAGATAGAGGGCATCAAACTATTCTGAATATATTAGAGACACACAGCTGTCATGTTTGGCAAGGTTATGAATTATTTAAGAAAGGATACTGGCCAAGGAATCTATGTAGGTTCTTGGCATACTTAGTCACATGAAGAAAATTCAGCTACTTTGTCACTAGAAGTTGATTGTAAACTGGAAGGAGTTAGAGACCATGACACAGGCTGGAGATGTGGGGAAGACTGTAGTCAGGTGACAAACACCTGGATACATGAGTGGAGAAACATAACAATGCAGATGCCATCCACAAAATCATTGAATGCTATGAAGCGAAGATCTCAAACCAACTGAACACCTGTGGGAAACTTTGGACCAACCTGTTAGACACCCTCATTAAAGATCTTTTGGAAGAATGGTGTTCATCCCTCCAGTAGAGATCCAGAGACGTATAGTGTCAATGCCAAAGGAGCACTGAAGCTGTTCTCACAACTCGTGGTGGCTTATAAAGACACTTTGTGTTGGTTTTTCCTTTCATTTGTCACCCATCTGTCTATACAATTGTTCCCGCTGTTAGGGAAGCTGCTTTGTGTATGATTCACTGTCACTGCAGATTTAGTTTATGTTACTTGATTTATATTCATTCTGGATAGAAGATGTTGTAGTCTGGTTATGCGGTGAATGGTATGTAACACAGTTATGTGATGGTTTTGTGCATCTGCCAAAAATGTCACGTAAAAACGACAACAAAGGAGCAGAAGCAGAATTACTGTAATGTTTCAGCCCTCCTGCATATCTATGTACACACAGTGAACAACTGCAACACCAGAGCCTGCAGTTCACGTGCAATCTCAGCGCTGATTCTTTTAGCTGTATCCATGATCTTTCCCCAGCGTTAACTTAACAGTTTTATATGTTTAAACTTGCTCATATACTAAATCATTTCTGTAACAGTCATGTGAATCATTGTGAAAAGCACGCTGTAAAAATGTGAAAAACCATGACAGTAAAAAAACGCAAAATATGCCATGAAATATGACTGTTTTTTGTATACAGTAAAACACAGTCACTTCAAAACCTTTATATATATGGCATTTTAAGAGAATTTATACAGAATAAAGTATTTCATATTAGAGAAAAAGACGGTAAAACACTGTAATATTTCATGAAAACACCTTTATTTGTATGGCATTCATACAATATTTTCATATCAGTTGTATGACAATGTTAGATGTGGACTAAAAGGCCAACCTTAAATGTGAAATCAACAGTACTAACATCATTTTACCGTAATATTAGGGAAAAGCTATACCGTATTTATTATGGTAAAATTGCCTCTTTTTTTTTGCAATTTTTTTTACTGTAAAGGTTTTTGTGCAATACAGTGTTGTCATTTAAAGAATAGTAAAACATAATGTCACTCTTGTGTTTACAGAAGCCAGCCAGCTCAACATCTTCGGGGCCCCCATGAGGTGAGCAACAACAACAACAATCGACAAAGTGAATCTTCTCAGCACAATAACTAAAGGTTCTAAACTGCCATGATGCAGATTTTGCACGGGATTTGAAGCATTGCAACTTTGTTGTCAGAACATCCTGGGGAACATAAGGACAGAGGGGAATTAAGATTCAGACATTTCATTGGTTCACACCAGTTCTACCTGTGTCTCTAATCCAATAGGAACGTCCGTAAGATGGCACTGAGACAATCGGATTCATCAAGTCCAGAGTCTGGCTTCAGGAGGAGCAACCCCAGCCCTAACATGAGGCAAAAGAGAGGTGAGAGGTCACTTGTTACCTGAGAACAGACTCCAGCCAACATAAACTTTGTTTTTTTCTCTCATCACCGTCTGGAGTCACAAACTGCAGATGGGAGATGAAGTGTATACCCTTCGGGTTGCCGCCACTGTTGACTGTGGCAAGACGGTGTAAAGAAATAAAAGGCCATGTGAGACAGCACATGCTGTCACACACACACACACAATCTCATCCAAGCCTGGATCCTGCACTCATACACACACCTACACACACACACACACACTCTAAAAGCCACTTATCAACCTTTGCACACACAGTCAGGCCAAAAGCATGCAGGGATGCGGGGCAGTTCCTACACACACACACACACTCACACACACACACACTGTTGTCAACCATAGTTGGGGATAAGATAACAGGTACGATTTCACGCTTGTGAGAAAGCTCTCGGTGTTACTTTCCAGTGAGTGAGAATATCAACAGTCTATCAACGTTTGTGTTGACCAGAGCCGAGTGTGTGTGTGTGTGTGGTGAATCTAAGACTAAGTCAAGCTGACAGGAGGGCTCCGTAACATCATCGTCATCTCCAAGGAACCACTTCATCTCCTTTCCTTTTTTCCTTTCTTTCATCACTCCTTCCTCCCTCTCTGCATCTCTTTCTATCTATCACTTCCTTGTTTAGCACCTTCTTTAGCCCAACTTCCTCCATTCATGCCTTCTTGTGTCTTTTTAGGTTCCTTCAATCAATTCAAACTGTACTTTTAATTATGTAGCGAGAATCGTGTGTTTTTACCAAACTGTGAAATATGTTGTTACAGACTCTAGACATTCTTACCTTAAATTTACACCACAGTTAAGACATTGGAGGCAAGTGTGCATCTGTTTAATCCACACAGACTCCAGCATCCTTTCCCCCGAGGTCTTGTGTAAGGAATCAGCAGCCGGTGTCAGCCTCAGTGTTTTTTACCAGGGTGACTAATGTCAGAAATACCATCATGACCACCCGTCTGTTCAGTTGACAAGACAGTTATGAGCTGACTGTGTGAGAAATAGACAGGAAGCAAACATTTGGTGTTTTAACTTTCACAGAGCTCCAGGCGGCCACAGTGAAACCGGAAAAGCTCGATCGATCATTATAGATCAAGTCCACAACCGTACAGACAGTGCAGGGCTAAGCTGCAATTTTATGTCTTCATTGGAAAGTGACAGTGGAGTGAGGGGATGACAGGTCTTTTAGACTGTCTTCAAAGGCTTCAGATTGAACTGCTCCTGAGGGGGAGTCGGTTTCTGTGCCTTATATGAATCCTGAACAAGGATATAGTTGCCTTAACTTCAACCTGTTCACAGCTGGTTAAACCGATCTTTAAGGTCACACATTCCAGATCTCTCCAGATCATTTTTAAAAGTTTCAGTAGTTCAACTCTTTCAGAGTGCATGATCTCATGAAAGCAACATTATCATATGTAGACGAGGACGTAAAAAAAAAAAAAAAGTCTGACATTCGCTGATTGGCTGGAGAAAGTCACATGATTCTGCTCCTTCATTGAGAGGCATAGGGCACCATTTTAAGAGTCCATGGAAGTGACCATATATAGTTCCACATCCACCTGATAAAGGGTTAATAATTTACTAGGCAGGGGTGAAAACACACAAAAGACCTAAAGGCAGCTGATAGTCCAGGCAAAAATACAAAGAGTTCAAAAATCCAAGATAAACCAGTCCAACAAAAGTCCAATAAACAAAATCCAGAACTGAGAAAAACAGAAACAGTAGCAGGAACACGGGTAAGCACGAGATGGAACAGAGGAACTAAAACAGGAAACAGAACACAGTACGATCAGACAAAGACACAAAGGAACACAGGAACTAAATAACACAGAGCAGGACAATTAGACACAGTCGAGACTAACGAGGGACCGGTGAAACAAATCAGTGTGCAACTGAATTTTTTTTTAAAATGTGGGAAAACACAAAGACAGGAAGTAGAAACACAAGACACAGAGGAGGGAGGATTACAAAATAAAACAGGAAACTCAAAACAACAAACTGAAAACCTTGACACATAAGTGTCAAACTAATTACATTTAAAATGTTTCACATCTGCCTCAACAGACAGACTTAATTCACCATGTATTATGGTTGGATACAAGCGAAAAAATATTAGTGTAAAAAAGTATTTCTAGTGTAATTTTAATGTAAGATGATTTTATAGTTTATTTAAATGGAGGCATCATTGTCGAGGCAGAATATTTGTTAATATGATGTGGTATACAGTATGTAATGAAAGGTATACACACAAACTTCTTTTGTTCTAAACCAGGGGTGTCACAATCAAATGTTATTGATAATGACAGAAATATTTAAAAAATGAAATATTGATATCATGTTAATAACACACATATGATGATACTGTGTAAATAGTCCAGAGCCTTTTCAGTCCACTTGCATTTCTTTCTGTTCTCTCATCAGTCAGAGTTGATTTGTCAGGAGAAATACGTTCCAAGAGACAGATGTCTAAGACGTGTCAGAACACTGATGGTGTGGATTGTCCTTCAGCTTTCAGCCTTATTTTTAGTTGAAAAGAAGCTCTGAGTAGCTGGAAGTTCTCTTTTACTTAGTGTCTGTTACACACACACACACATTTCTCTTCCAATCCCCACAGCTAGTATGAAGCCAAAGGTTAGGGACAGTTGACAGCGGCTGTTGTTTTTGGTGTCACCCCTCAAAATGGGTGTCTGGCCACTCTAAAAACCAACTGTCCAAACCCATACCTGTCTCCTCACATCCATTCACACCTTCTCCTCTTTTCTCTCCCTCTCTCCTCTGTCATCTCTCCTGACACTTTTCCCCCTCTCTCCGTCCTCTTTATCTCTAATGCACCCACTGAACTCCTTTTTAATATTCTATTTATCCTCCACTCTCTCTTTCCTTTCTAAAAACGATTCCACACCATCCCCTCTCCTTTCCCTCGCTCCACTCTGCCTCCTCGATGTTTGTTTTCTCTCGATGATGCATTATTGGTCCAAAATTACCTCGCCGAGCAGACAGAAGCACTTTTTACTTCCATCTCAGCGCTGATCAGCTGCTTCCCGCCTGATGATTAACACACAGACACACATAATTTCCCACTGGTTGGAAGAGCGGGATCTTTCATTTGCACCCGATCACCTGATGTTTAACTGTGAGCCGCATCCTTACATTTTGGCACATTAGCACAGTTAAGTGCCAAATTATCTATCAGCAGTTCCTGTGACAAGTATCACTGTATCACTCTGTGTTACTTTCTTTTACTTTACTTTATAATGCTAAAGAAAGAAAGACTTGGAAATGTCATAACTCTCTAAGTTTTGGAGTTTTGAGGATCATCTTTTTTTTCTATGATCTCTAGAATGATTTATGGATGTTTATTCATGATCATAGTGCTGATGAAAGTGTTCATCACACTAAATCAAAAAGTACATTTAAAATGTCTGCAGAGATGTTAGAAGTAGGGGTGTAGTTTGCTTTGCTGCACCAAACCGGCATATCTTACAGTAAGGCAGGTGTAGCAAGTGGTATCAACCATCATCACCTCCCCGCCCTACAAGTGGATCCATCCATAGTGTCAGAGGTCAACAGAAAAAGCAGAGTCAAAAATATTAATGAAATGACCATAAACTGCAAACACCTAAATCAGTTTCCCTCATCAGGTGTGTGTCACAGCCACTGCTGCTGCTTACTGTTGTCTGTATGGTAAGTGGGTCAAATGGTTGGACTAGACTAGAATAAATAACTGTAACCCTTTGTAAGGAAAATTAATCGTACATGCACATGAAGGAGTGTCAGCCCCTTTGTCCAAGGACAAGACAGATATAACCTGCACATCATGCAAACAGTGAACCAGGCTGACAGACTCAGTGATCTCCCACAGTGAGGTCACTGTGCCCTTCAGCCCTGAGAGACAGACAGAGAGACAGACAGAGACAGACAGAGCAGGAATAGAAGAGTCACTTTGATGTACAGATCAGAACAGTGGAAGGCTGAGAGTATTTTACAGTGGCTGCATATTGAGGAACTTTTTCATTGATGAGCAGGACGTTTCAATGGATGACTCATTTGAGTTAGCGTCTCTCTTCTGCACTGCTGATTTTTTTCTGCTGACAGGCCATACTTTTGCTTCTCTTCATATATATGTTCTTACTATCTACTTTTTTTTCTTTCACCGGAACTCTGGTTCATTCTCTCTTCCTCATCCCACAATTGGGCATTATTGAGCAGCTCCACTCGAGACGTTCAGGGATGATTGCTTTACTCAAGGGCATTTCAGCCACATTTGTTAAGCAAAGGTGAAGTTGTTCACAGTACTTCATTTCAGACTGATCCAGGGTCTGTTATGTGGCTGTGATGATACTGTAGTATTCACATGTGACCTGGGCCAAATAACAAGATTAGTGAGCCTCAAGGTTGGATTAAAAATGACGGTAATACGTGAACTTTGACTCAAAATGGACAAGTTTTATTTCACATTAGTTAAAACCAAATGAAATTTAAGACAATATATTCATTCAAAAATAAATGCACAGACAATCATACATAAAATAAATACCCAATCAGCCAAGGACGCTAAAACAGATTATGTAAGCACCAGACATCAACAGCGGTTACCTAAGGGCTATAAGAATACTGACACACCACCACCACACAGGCCATCACATCAACACCGCAAAAAACTGTAACAGTTAAAATGACACACCAATGCATGCAGTGACGGAAAGAGGCGAGAGCAGCCACATATCTGGTGGAATTTACATTGTTAAATAACATTCAACTCAGTATGTAGGCAAGTCAAACTAGTACATAAAGTTCTAGATTCTATATTGCAGCTTCGTATCCCACCAGGAGCTACTCTACCCCAAATAACATTAAATAATTGCAGGTGAAGATATGTACAATTATATAAAAAGTATAAAATTCAGTGCATTTCTACAGTAACATTCATAGAATTGAAATTAAAACATTTTAAATGGATAAAAGGTGAATGATTCAGGCCGTCATCACCTGTTATACCAGACTCCTATGTGTGTTTAAATCTCTATATATAGAGATGTTGTCTGTCCATACACCCGACAAAGGTCGATCAGAAAGAAATGTTGTGCAATCAAAAGATGTTCTCGGCAGTAAGCGAGACGGCATGCTGTATTTCTCAAGTTGTACCTTCCTCCTACGCGCACATTCAGGTGGGTTTGGTTTTGAAGGATTTTTACAAACAAGAAGTTTTTATTATAACATCATGTTATATCATCATCTTGCGTTTGTATCTACTGATGGAGAAATTCAAGCTTCAGTGAAACGTCCACAGAAATAGTGACTTAATTTACATTGTGATCATCAATATCAAAACTTAACGTTTGTCAAATATGTGTCAAATATATTCAGAGTAGAAACAACTACCAAACATAGCACACAAGTAAAAACATTGAACAATTTCAAACAACACTCAAAGCATTCTTCTTCTTCTTCTTCTTCTTCTTCTTCTTCTTCTTCTTCTTCTTCTTCTTCTTCTTCTTCTTCTTCTTCTTCTTCTTCTTTGTCCCCTGCTGTACTAACTCCTGCTTCCTCTTGCTTTCCCACTCAGTTGATGCTTCAGCCAGCCAATCGGCTGCTAATGCTAGGAAACGCTTCACGTTGCAGGGACTTTCAAACAGGAGGTCTCTTCCAGCAGGTAACAACATCCAGTGCTCGCTTGTGCCACCTTCATCAAGCTCATTATCATCACTAGCACACCCTCGTCCTCATCGTCTGGTCTTGCACTGCTCGTACTGTTGTTGTCTTCATTGACGTCCTGAACAGGAGTGGCAGCAGCAGCAGCATCTGCCTTGCTTCAGTCCTTTCCAGTTCAGTCCTCCACTCTCCAGCGACACAACTGCCTCTTTTTTGTCCCTCTAATGTTATATAAATTTTTGTGTCAGTATCTCACTGTTGTCGGGCAAATCTCTCCGTGTGCCTGCGGTGTCTTGGCATAATAAAGGCCACGTCTCCTCTCTGCTTTCCTTTTATCTGCTCATGTCGGTATCGTCTGCATCTGGCCGCCCTACAACGACGAAACTGTGATTTAGGACAGAGGCACTGGGTACAGTTGAGGAGACAGACAGCACTGACAGCACAGGGAGACTGCAGGAGATAGACATATGGATCAAAAGAGAGAGAATCTTCCTGCAGAGTCTTGGCAGTGGTGACACCACAGCAAGGCTAAGTTCGGTGGTGCAGCGCTGCGCTAAATGTCACCCTCTAATATTCGAGGCCTCTTGACATTTGGAAGCATATTAACATTTTTGCAGGAGGACGGGCATTGATTCCGGCTTCTGCTTTCTATGTCAAAGCAGTTCAGCCAGTCTGAAAGCCACACGTGGTCCTAATGAGACTGATAAGTGAAGAATTGAGGAAGTCGTGGGGGGTTGTGAAGTAATAGAGTCAGTTCACCAGTGAAGCAAACCTCCAGCAATCAAACAACCTCATGAGGGAAGAAAATAAAAATGAAAATTGTTTTATAGTATTTTATAGCCCACTTCCAGCTATAAAGAAATCAAAGTAGAATTACTATAAATTCTCAAACAGGAGCTTTTATTTACCTTAACTGCAGAGAGAACTGGGCCTTTATTGGAATCAGACAGGCCTTTATTACTGATATTTTGGTGAGAATCTAATAATAGTTTTCCGTGTTAAGCTACTGTCAAAACTTCATCTCTACTGGATGGTTTTAAATATGAAACATCTGCAAAATGAGTATCTCTATATCGTAACACCAAGTGACAGACCTGCAAAGACATAACAATCAAAGATCAGTATTTGTACTGTAAAAGTAAGTATGCCACTACTGATTGAATCAGTGTGAATGTACAGGACGTAGACTACATGGACATCGCTACTTTTTTACAGTTTCAGTAGGAAGAACCTTCTCAGAGAGTGCTCAGAGTCCATCCAGCACATTTTTTTTGATGAACTGGAACCGAGTGTGACCTTATCAGTCAACATTAGTATTGGACCTCTCTGATGCTCTTGTACCTGAATGGGAGCAAATCCCTGCAGCCAGGTCCCAAAATCTGATGAAACCAGAAGAGTGGAGGCTGTCAGAACTTGCAATTGCGTCTGTTGGTGTAGTTGTGCCTTGGCAGTCAATAACCAGAACATACAGAACAACAAAAAACCAACAAAGTAGAACACACAGTACTTTGCTCGTTGCTGTAACTTCATCCTTAATTTCAAGTATGAACTCAATCCTTGTAAAAAAAAAAAAAGAGTTATACTTGGTACTTGTACACTCAATACAATAACCACATAAACACCCGCAGTCATGCAATACATGCACACACTCCTAAGCACTGCCTTGAGCAATGAATGTGCTGTCTCCTGTATGAGATGGAAATCAATGCACAGTCGATGACAGGTGTCCTCCTGCTGAATAGACTCACCATTTACAGGAGTGCTCTCTGCAGCTCGCTGTGCTTCACTCAATAAGCCCAACGTGTTAGATCACTGAAGAGAGGACTGAAATTGAGACCACTCTGTCTGCTCCATTCACTGACACTCACTCCATTGCTTGGCTGTTTTTCTCCAGTGACGCAACATCCCAACTGAGCAGCGGGAAGGAGGTGGAGTTCAACCTGTAGATGGTTACCATCAGTCATTTACATTGAAGTCACTGTGTGTGCATGACAATGGATGAAAAAAGACCTTTGAAATAACTGAAAGCTGTTCCACAGTTGTGTTCCTTCAGGTTTAATGAGACATCAATGCTGAAAAGTCACTTTTGTCCAAATAATGATGGCTGACAGGTATTTATGTGAAGTCTGACATTTCAATGTCAATCTGTGACTCGTCCTTTTAAAGGTCAACATGCCATTGGGACTTTTAGATTGACAGGTTGTTTTAAGTGTAAGTGCATAGTTCAAGCACATGGGCAGACAGACATGTTGATCTTGTGCTGAAGTTGTGACGAATGTAATAGGTCTCATTTTATCATGCAACGTTAGAGCTAAAAATAACACTATAGGTCAGTGTGAGAAAAAAGGTTTTCTTACATATTCCTTGTAGGATCGAGGTTTTGAAACATCTATCCCGAGATTCTTGCTGCTACCTCAATACAATGGAAGTGGATGGAATTTCCTTTGTGCTTTAAGAATGACATATAAAAAATGTACAACTGATCAGCCTTAACATTATGCCCACTGATGGATGTGGTGGTGTGACAGGAAAAATGGGAAAGGGTAAAGATTTGAGCAACTTTGACAAGGACCAAATTGTGAGGGCTAGACGATTGGGACAGAACATCTCCAAAACTGCAGCTCTTGTGGGGTGTTCCCGGTCTGCAGTGGTCCGTACGTATCAAAAGTGGTCCAAGGAAGTAAAAAGCGGTGAACCGCTCATGTTAAGCAAAGGCTGGCCCATGTGGTCTGATCCAAAAGACAAGCTACTGTAGCTCAAATTGATAAACAAGTTAATATTGGTGCATTTATTGCATTGCCACGTTGTGGGACCAGTCAGGGTGCCCATGCTGACCCCTATCCACTGCTGACAGCACCAGCAATGAGCTTGTGAGCATCAGAACTGAACCACAGTGCAATGGAAGAAAGTGGCCTGGTCTAATGAATCATGTCTTCTTTTACATCTTTACATGGATGGCTAAGTGCTTACCTGGGGAACACATGGCACCAGGATGCACTATGGGAAGAAGGCAAGCCAGCAGAGGAAGTGTGATGCTTTTGGCAACATTCTGCCGGAAAACCTTGGTTCCTGTCATTCATGTGGATGTTACTTTGACACATACCACCTACCTAAAGAATGTTGCAGACCATTGTCACCCTTTTACGGAAACGGTATTCCTTATTGGCAGTGACCCCTTTCAGCAAACGGTTCAGGAATGGTTTGAGGAACACAAGTTCAAGGTGTTGACTTAGCCTCCAAATTCCTCAGATATCAATCCAATCAAGCATCTGTGGGATGTGCTAGACAAACAAGTCCAATCCACTGACAGGACTTGAAGGATCTGCTGCTAACGTCTTGGTTCCAGATAACACAGCACACCTTCAGAGGTCTAGTGGAGTCCATGCCTCGATGGGTCAGGGCTGTTTTGGTGGGAAAAGGGGGAACTACACAATATTAGGCAGGTGGCCATGTGTGGGTACAATGTAATGACTGATCGGTGTGTGTGTTAACAGAAACAATGTCGGAAAACCTGTCCAGAAAAGGAAATCCATTCACCTCCATTGTATTGTACGGTTGAATCTATCTATCTATCTATCTATCTATCTATCTATCTATCTATCTATCTATCTATCTATCTATCTATCTATCTATCTATCTATCTATCTATCTATCTATCTATCTATCTATCTATCTATCACATTTGTACATACAGCAATCTACCAATGCACACATGTCTGCAAGTATCATCTTTATAAATATGTATAAAGGTTAAAAGTCTTGTGTTTTGACATGAAGATGGGTGTCAAGAATGTTAAACCAGTAATATTTTCCCTAACCTTGTTTTTTCTTTGTTTTGCATTCCATGTAACACCTCCTCTCTCTGTCCATCCTCCTCTGCTCTTTCACTTCTTCTCCCTTCCCCTCCTTTTACTCGCTCGCTCTGTCACTTCTTCCCGGCCTCCTCCACCTCCTCCTTCCTGACCCCTGTCCGGCTATAGAGCCAGCTGCTAAGGAGACACAGGTCACCCGCCGCTTCTCTCTTACCTCCTCTCTCGCCTCATCCTCCTCCTCCTCTTCCTTCGCCACGAGACGCACAAAAGGTACCTGATTAGCTGTCCAAGCTTCTCCTGCCTCTAACTATTCCTATATTATCTTGCTCTTTTATGCTCTGTCTCTCTCTGTTCTGTTCACACTCAGAGCTCTGACACAGTCACACACATGGCAAACACACATCGTTCACAGAAGAAGCCTAATTATAACACGCCACTGTTTGATAGGCTCGTTCAGTGTTGAATGAAAAGGTCAATAAATTAAAAATTATAATGCAACGAAAGGACAATATAAACAAAAAATCCTTGATGTTATTTTATAGACCAACTGGAATTACATTGCATATTTTGTTCCTGCTACATCACACACATCTGTTCAAAATCTGCTTTCAAAAGGAAGATTTGATGAAGGATTTTTTTTCTTTTGGTTCAGTAATACTAACTGTATGTTTTTCTGTGTATGCAGACCGGCGTTGTCAGAAAATTGTGTTTAAGGGCAAAATACGGTGTATTCACATCAACTGCAGCACATCTGGAATCCAGTTTGCAACATATTTCGCACATTTAACTACACATACATAGATGGGTTCACCAAAGTTACTGCAATGAACTATACAGGCCAGTATTTATTGTGCATGCTGTGCATCATAGTAATGAAATGTGAGTATACACGTACAGTAGAATCAAAAACATGACAAACCAAGGTTGTGAAATACACTAGTCACTAGGAGAGGTTGTGAGATGTGATTGAATCATTTATGACAGATCCAAAATGCAGTTTTCACTAATATACACAGAATAATCAAGCTAGAATCAAATCAGTTCCATGGCATTTTACTATGTATTTTGGGGAAAATAACATAATCTTTTAAATATTTTAAGATTGTTCAATCTTGTGTCTCACAGAAACATAAAACTTTAAAGGATTTAGTGGCATCTAGCAGTGTAGTTGCAGATTGCAAAGCCTTATCTAGAGCCTGTGTTTGGTTCTGGGCTGTCTGAAACATGATGGTTCCACATAATGGACATGGAAGAGGACTTGCAGATATTCTTAGTTTTATCTATATATATTTTATATTCATGGTTCTTTGGTATTTTGAGGTATAAACGTGTTAACAGCATACTTCCTTAAAACATGAGAAAAGTGCGCTTGTCCTTCAGTACATACCTGATTATCGTATTTCAACAAACTCTTTGCAATTTCATACATTCTGAGGTCAGTGGTTGCAAAACACACTCAAATTGAATGTGTATGCGTGTGCATGTATAGAGTGGGGGCAAAAAAAGCTATTTTCTTATTACCTTCTCCCCATTTGCTGCTCTCTTGAAATTTATGAGATGCAGAGAGAAAGTCAAGCCTACGCTGAAAATGAAAACAATGTTAAAGGGGAAAAAAGCTGCAAATGAGTAGACATACATATTCTTTTTAAAAAGTGACGGTAAGGAAATAATAATTTTGATAAGCTGACATTTGGAATGTAGGGTGACATTCAAAGTGGCAGTAGAAGTGCAATTTACTGCAGGAATATAGATGAGACATTCATTTTCAACCAGGCGGAGGCAGGGGAGGAATTAAAAACACCAGAAGAGAGCTACTGAAGTTTTCCCTTGAAATATTTCCATGCAGTCTGTCCTCAGCTTTTATTATATTTCTTTTTCCCTGAAAACAGTTGAGCGTGTTTCTGTAATGTACGACCGATGAGAGCACTGTGGGAGCTTAGTAGAACGTGGCTGCAGCTTTTTGGCCTGTAATTTTAATTCTCAGCCACCAAAAAATATTATACTGCATTACCATGGAAACATACAAACAGCAGCACTGTATGCCACAATGTAATTTTATACATGTCTGTGTCGTGCAGATTTACTATAGGTGGCTGTCATATTATTAGTAGTAGTAGTCTAGTATCTTTTTGCAGGTTTGCCTAACATTTCTAATGCTAATAAAATATTGTCTTTACCAAGTTAGTGGTCATTTTCAAACACTTGGGGCATGTCACAGTAGGAAAAACAGGTGTATTATTATTAATAATAACATCTATGCTTATTTTCAACTCAACTCAAACTTTATGTATAAAGCACATTTAAAAACAACTGAGGTTGACCAAAGTGCTGTACAAATTGATATAAATATACATATAATACATAAAGTATAATATAAAATACATATTACATATAATACATAAAGTGCCGTAATTAAGTATCTTATCAAACATATCAAACACATTCATACAATATGACTTGACAAGATGCTGTTGAGCCAGTTTGAAGTTCACACCATCACACTCAGTGAGCCTCAACTTTCACGTATGCCAAATTCTTACAGTATGAATACCTAGCAAATGCTTTATTTACAGCATGTGAGAAATTATTAGCACCTTTACATTTTTAACTTTATTTTGCTACAATAAGACTATATGAAGCAGTCTATACCACGAATTCCATATTATATTTATTAAAACAATGCAATTAATGGGAATATGGAGAGAATAGTCAGAATTCGTGATGGGACTCTCATGATGGTCAATAATTAAAGGGGCAGTAGGGGGCAGCATTTCACCTCCTTCTATATCAGTAATCTCCAAATCAGAACAGAGTTTTCACCTCGTGGTAGTGTGCACTCATGGCTGTCTGTCGGCTAGCATCTGCTCTGCCTCTCCACCCTACTGGTTTCTTTATTTTCTATTTCTTCATCCTCATGTTCGACTGAGGACAGATTGGACATTACAGTTACTCACTGCTGCCTCTTGGGGCACAAGTGGTATTACATATACAAGAAAGTACGGGCCCAAGTAGGTTGGATAGGATGCTAATATCTGTAGATATATGAAGCACCATGCTGACATTAACATTCATAAGCTATAAACTATATCTTATATATTGTTCATTTAAGCTACATAGATGAACAGTCAGTCAAATGCAAAAAACACTCGAAAGACGTTGGATATAATTCTTCAGCTTACTCTTCTTCTGTGCCACGGCGTCCCATAAGAACCAACAACTATGTCTATGGCAAAAAGTCTTTACTTTAACAGATGGAAGCTCAGCTCATGTCAAAAAGGGACTTAAAGATTGTATTTCAGGGATCTCTTTTTGGGGGTGATGTTGTGTGCTGTGTGCTTTTAAAATGTTAGTGTCTAATGAAGCCTCTGGTTGGTTATTTTCCCCCGGCCAGGTCCCCTCTCTGCTAGCATAAAGAGCAAGAGACATGAGATAAAGAGTGATCCCACTCCATTTGGTTATGAAGGTACATGACCATGCCAATATATTTATGTAATGTACAAACTCTGAGCATGCTGTGCCTTACAATGTATTATTGTAACAACCTGTGATGTTGTGTGGTGTGTGTGTTCATGTGTGCACGTATATGTGTGTTTGTTCACTTTCTGTATTTTTCTGTTTCTTGCCTGCTGTGTTGACTTGGCGTTATGTGTGTTATTTGTGATGTTTGTGACATTTCAAAATGCATGAGCATCGAATGAAGAGAATTAGGTGAAATATTGTGTTGTAGTTTTTGTGTGGTGAGGGGCTTTGTTGGTTTTTAGATCACTTGTTTGATTTCTGCATGAGTGGAGTTGCACTGCTCTCTTCACTAGACAGATTGTCCGTCAGGACGTTCACGTTTTAATATTGTTGAGCGGCAGTCGTCTTGAAAATGGTGGATGGTATAAAGCTTTTGGATTCCCTCCAGATACTTTGCGTGGTGCTATGGCTGCAGTCAAGAAACGTCAGAGCATGGCTAGCAGCACTGCTACTGCTGCTGGCGGCATCTCAGCTGTCCCTAGATCCACCTCCCAACCAGGTAACTGCAGAGGAAGACTCATCTCCTATAGTCATTTGTGGCTGTTTTTTGGTGGAATTGATTTCATTTTTACGTGTTGATAAGTTGGTGAGAAATTGAGTTTATTTTGGTTAATTATTTGGTGTTGGTCCTTTGTTTCATATTATTATTTCTTCCAGATTTTACGGTGTATAACCTCATCGTCTTTCTGCAGCAAACTTGACTTTTATCCCCCGATTGGTCATAGAAAACTCAGCTGGAACTCAACCTCTGGTTCCATCACCTTTTACCAGCCTCTTCCATCAAAGTGTATACATACTTTATGTTCTCATACTTGGTTAAAAAAATAGGTCGTTTGTCAGTTCCTTCCAAAGTGACCCCTATGACTGTTACAAACCAAACCCTAAGGTTAAGTTTTGGAAACTAAAGCTAGTTGAATAAGGTTGGAGAAAGATTGTGGTCATCTTGGTTAAAAGACAGCTGTTGGTATGAGATGGGATTCAAACTGCAATCTTCAGGCACTATCAACCAGTGGTGGCTGGTCGTATCTGGTCGTTCCTGGATTGGGCTACAGGCACTGATGGCTTCTGCTTACACGCTAGCAAAGTGGCTTGGTGCACTGAGCTTCAATTCAGTGTCAAAGATGGCTAGAGACACCGTCTCCTAAACCCTACACCCACTATAGATGAAGGTAGATTCAGGACAAACTAAACTTCACACTACCTCCATCTTTGATTCAGATGACAATGAGAGGTTGCGCTGTTGCATTTGTCTTCTGTTCCAAGCAAAGAGTGTGTTTCAGTAACCAGCAAGTCGTCAATGGAGATTTAAGCTTAGATAGAACTTTACTTTTGACGTGGACTCTTCTTTCAAATTCTCATCTGAAAATTCTGCAGGACCATGTCCCTGTCACACAATTAGCAGTTTTTGAGCTTGTTTAGAGTCACTCTGTGTGATAAGCTTGGCTGGAAGTTTAATTATTGCACAATGACTCGTCAAGCTTTCATGATAATGTAAGACAAATTACTTAACTACACAGCAACATTACTTCCCTGTCAGCGAAGCACCATCACCTGCCAAGTGGAATAATAACGCCCCCTTTGTTTATGAGTAAATGTTGTTGTTAAAAATGTGTATTGATTTTTCGGTCAGGCTGGGGCCAGCGGCGTCTCCCTTCCATGGACACTGACGACTTTGAGACGATCCCGTCCAGTGCAGAGGAATCCTCCAACTCTTCAGAAGAGGAAGGCAACAATAAAAATGTAGGTTACAGTGCTCTTTGATCAGTGTGTATATATATATATATATATATATATATATATATATATATATATATATATATATATATATATATATATATATAACCCTATCATTTCATTAATAATTTAAATGAGATAGTAGCGCTCAACATTGTCAAACATTCGTCCTTGTGAAAAATATAACTCGACCTCTCTCCCCATTCTGGCCCTGCTGGGTCCGGTCAGCTTTCACTATTAATCATCACATTCTATGATCACTCACCGTCCCTCGACAGCTCTCCATTCATCCCTTGTTTCCTCTCCACACATCCTTCACTTTCTCCTGTTTTCTACTAAATTCCCTTCTGATCCGGCTGAAAGAGAACCCCTCCGCTGCTTAATTATGTTCCTTGGACATGTGTCTCATTAGCTGCGGGAACCAATGACTTGACATTTAAGAAATGAGGGGGGAGAGACGAAAGATGGGGAGGGTTATAGCTGCACAGGTCTGCTGGGTACGGCAGCCTTTCCATCCATTATGATCTGTGTGATTTACAGTACGGTACCACACAAGGATCACACACACACTGAGCCTGTCAGTGGCGCCCACGTGCATGCATTCTTTCGAGGAATTGACATTTTTGTATCGGGCGACAGATGGCAAATTAAATTATTTGTTTTTATCAACATGGGGGAAAAAAATGTGAATCCCTCCTGTGGATGCTACTTACAGACAACAAAGAATAACTCAATAAGGAAGCTATCCAACTCGCTGTGGTGTCTTAAATCCTCATATTTAACTACACTCATCTACAATCATCAAAGGCAGTTTGCACTCAGCCAAATCCAGAATCCCTTAAAGCTGTACTGGTCAATATTTTTAGATTCATCAGTACAGTACAATCAAAAAAAGAGAGTGAATATTGTACTTGTGTTATTGACTGGACTCAAATGTGTGTGTTCAGCCCCCCCAAAACGTAATTACTACAGCTATAATGAAGCTGTTCAGCTTTCAACATGTTACTCAACACAAACGCTATAAGGTTCAGGGTGTAACATTTAAGGAGATGTATAGGCAGAAATGAATATAATATATGAACATAAAAAGCATAACTATGTTTTCATGTGTTCATATTAACCTAAAAATAAGAATCATGTTTTTATTTGCTTCGATTGAACCTTTTATATCTACAGAGGGAGTGGGTCTGCCATGTTGAACCGCCACATTTCTACAAACCCAGAATGGGTTTGGCAAGTGATATTCAGTTGGTTGCAATCTGCAACTTCACCACGAGAGGTCACTAAATTCTACACACTGCCCCTTTAAAAAACGACAGGTTTGATTGGTAACCTGTTGCTTACAACCTGAACATGAAATGAGCAGCAGAAAATATAAAATGACAGCAGATCTGACTGTTTTTCACATCTTCCTCTAGTTACTTCCTCCAGACACTGGAGGTCCTGATTCTGAACTATTCTGTACATTGCTAAGATGGAAATATGACTGATACTGTATGTCAAAACCCTAACCCAGATCCAAAATGGAACTGTCTAAATGAGTTTGACTCACATCTTTCTGCAGGGTGATGCCGGTCGCTTTCGGGTGCAGCTGACCTATGAGTCTCACGAAGCGCGAGACCTTTCTCTGGAGTCAGGCGACCTGGTCCAGTTCCTGGAGGAAGCAGAGAACGGACACTGGTGAGTTCCTGTTGGAAGTCATTCATCTTGTTCCTGCTTGTTTCTCTGGTTTGGTTGCAGCTTCTCCTGGTTTAGCTCTATATTTGATGTCTCTGGCTAAGTGGGTCCCCATCTGCCAGTTCAAACACTTCTTGTCCCTAAATAAAGGTGCGAGAACATGAACTCGCCACTTTGAGCGAGCATCTCACAAATAAGGCAAAAATACACGGGCTGACATCACGTTATGCTTTATTTAGGGCACTCGTGTTGAGCGTCTCATTCCCTCTGTGTGCCCTCAGTAAACTATAATTGCCGTGTGAGTCCTCTGTTTCCGCTCTCATTCGTAGAACGCTTTATTTTTCCGTTCTCCTAAGGAGTTTATATTTTTGGCTCAGCATTCTTTGGAGAAGACTTCTATTGTTGAAGCACATCGCAATAGCAACAAAAGGATCATAGTTTGCCTTTTACAGAGTCTTTTCATTATGATTTCTGCTTACGTTCAGATTTGGTCTTTAGCCTCTGTATACTCAGCATTTCATTGTGGAAAACACTGCATAGCTGATTCTTATGACTGGCTGTCGATTGCATCCTTTTTCTTTTTTTCTCATCAACATGGAGCTTTAAATGAAAATGGAATGAGTGGAGACAGAGGTCAGTTGTGAGCAGCAGGGAAAGGCAGTCTTCAGGTAGTACTACACCAATACTCCAGCTGCACAGCTGCTTGATATTGGGAATGACATGACAAGTCATGCTGCCTGAAAAGTAATAATACCAGTTCTGTACAAAAAATAATACCAACCGCTATTTTAGAGCAACATTTATAGTGTAGACATGCAGCCTTTTGGATTTTTTAAATTATAATTATGAATAAGAATTAAGTCCTCTCGGTTTTGAATGAACAACATCGAGTAATGCAACAAACTTCTAAAGTAACCTAACAAAATGAAGGAACACTAACCGTCCTTATGAAGATGACAACAATCAAATCAGAGCTGTACATTAGAGGACATATTAGACAAAAGAATATTACAGCCTTCACTCTGTGATGTGACACTGTCAGGTGCAACAGAGGACCTTCGTAAAGACTAAAGAATTTTCATATCAGCTACTGCTACGTATAAATTGCTGTGCCAAAATATGTCAATAAAATGTAAATAATAAACAAAACTTTCATTAAATTGTGCCACAATGATAATATAGTGAATATAATGTTAATTTTGCATTAAGTTTATATAGATAGAGAGATTTGGAGTTGGGTTAGTGGGTTCCATTCTTTATGAATTGGCATAAGGACAGATAAATATATCTGAAGGTAAGAAAATGAGTACTGCAGAACTTATTTTTTCGTGTGTTTTTCAGTCCATCCAGAAACACAGCCACCATTTAGAAATAGCTTTTCCTAAATTTCAGCAAGTCAGGCTGATCTAAAAGAAAATTGGTGACTTGCAGTTGAATTGGGTAGTGATTTAAATAAAGGGAATGAAAAGAATAAGAGCAACAATGATGATAATGGAAGGATCATGGACAATTTTATCATGAATTTCATTAACTGGTAGTTTTCAAGCTAGCTTAGAGAGCTCTTCTGGTCACGATAGGCTTTTTTTCAAAGCAGATGTTGACTCACACTCATGACCATGACCAGGAGACACAGTGAAATGGTATTCAGTTTATTAGGCTACACCAGTGCCTTTCCTACCTACTGTCACATGTCAAAATGTCTTCTTCTTCTGGTCTTTTACCAAGCTAATGTGTCATCGCTGACTAACTATTGTCCAAAATTGACACATTGTACATTAGCTTACAGTCCACAGGACCATAAATTTGGGCTGCATGTGGACATCTGAATCCATGGGCAAAAAAAAATAAATTTAGGTCACAGGGAACCTCGTGGACCCTACATACACCAAAACTATAACGAGCTTATTCCTGTGATTGATCTAAAATACTTTACACAGCAGTTTTGCATGTGTATAATATTGTCCCAACCTCTCCAGCTGGGAAAAACTGTAATTCCTCAAGCGTCCACTTGAGGCTGGCTACAGAAGATGTCAAACTCCATAAGCGCCTGTATTAAAATGTCCAACTTTACAGCAGAAATAAACATGTTTACAGCCTGTAACAAAAAGAGTTTTGGCCTCTGTAGCTAATTTCCCCATTCTTGACAACTGTACTGAGGGAGAACTAATGTTAAAGTAATAATTAACAGTGTTGCCGCTTTGATTGACCCATGGGTGCCATTACAGATGGGTTGTTTGAGCAACCAGGCATCAATCGCGTCGCCTCAGGTCTGCCGATGATCCACGTCTTTGACGATTTTTAGATTAGCCAGGAGGTGGAAGTCAACATGTCAGCGGCAGTCAGCGCCACATGTTTTGAGCTTCAAACCCGCTTCAGAAATGTATGGGTGACACCACTACGTTGTCCATTCTTTATGCTGTCATTGTATCGTCCTTGCAACTCCATGCCAACACTGCATACTGATCATTCAGAGCAAAATAGCCCTTTGTTTAGAATCTAAAAATGCCAGTAGGTGGTTCATAATAGGTCACAAGTTTTAAAAGTCATCACCTGGTGAAGCAATCACTGACTCATTGGCATTCATCAACGGCCCTATCAACCACCTGCAGCTGTGTTATGGTCATTTGCTGCTGTGGGACAGCTCAATGGGCCATATTTGTGTCAATGTTTCAATAGAAATCTGCTCAAATGACCCTAATAGCAGTGTGTGTGCTACCTTCCAGTCTGTTATTTAGAATGCACTAATCTTCCAGCTATCAGCTCAGTGAAAAATTGCATCATTGTGTAATTTTATTCATGCACCTTTTTGCTCTAAAGTGATGCAGTAGATTGCAGCAGTCTTGGTGCCAACACATTTCTACAAAGCTTTAATTGAAATTCTCAGACAGTAACAACACCAGTGCCTTTGAGGTGATGTGTCACCCAAAGCAATATGTTTTCATAATCCTCTGATCGTGTGTCTGAGAAATAACACAGTTTTGATTAGATACACAGTTGTATGGCTAATTCAAGATGAATTTTCAATGTCAAACTATTAGCACAGAGGCTGGTCAGTGTTGCAGGATGATACTCATTGACAGCGTATACACTACAAGGTGAAGGTTAGGTGGATTTGTGAATTGTAAGGTATGCAAACCCATTCACATCTATGTCAAATCCATCCACATGTGGAGGTGATCGAAGAAGTCTCTTTGTTGAGAATCAGAAAAGCAGCAGCAGTCATTCAGGTCCTTGAGACAGCAGCACTGGTATTTGAAACGTGAATCAACGCTTGCAGAGCAAACAGAAGTTGTGCTGCCTCTGCCTCATTTTTTTATCACTTCATTCCCACAGGGGGGCTTAGCATTAATTGTGATTCTTATGGTTTTTACTGATGACAACGTTTCTCATTGCTGTCTCATGCTATTTCACATCTTTATCCACTTTAATATCAGGCACCTTTTTTTTCCATATTCTTGGCAAAACAAAAAAAGCACCTTACTGCCTGTAAAAATTCACCCTCAGTACAGTTGTCATGAACGGGGAAATTAGCTATAGAGACCAAAGCTGTTTTTTGTACCAGGCTGCAAACATGTTTATTTCTGCTGTGAAGTTTTTAACATGGGGGCTTATGGGGGTTAAAAGGTTCTGTAGCCAGCCTCAAGTGGCCACTCGAGGAATTACAGTTTTTGGCACTGCATTGGCTTCTTTTCTCAGCCACAGAGGTTGCCGCTTGGGACAGACCCAACCAACCATGAGCCTTACCCAGTGTAAACCTACAGAAGCAGGTTGGAGGTTTACAGTCGAGGATGTTTGTTTGTGAGGATCAACTCAGGGCAAAAATATTGTTTGGAATAGTGCAATCAAAGAAAACCCAGTCCAGTTTTGTTTCTCACAACACCTATAGTATATTAAGTGCTAAACTTTTATTCATATACTCCAGTACCATTACTCTGAACTTCAACTTTAGTCCCCTCCACTGCAAAAAGGTATATTTTATTCTTATTCTGAGCAATTGAAGCTAAGGCAGAGAAAATCAAGGAGTAGCGAGAGAAGCAAAATCCAGAGCGTCACCGAAAAAAAGGTTGAACCCAAATTCAGATTATGGAGGCAGAGCTAAATCAATTTAATGATTTAATGACACATAATCAAAATACAAACGACAGAATATACGGTCCACGGGAAGAGGCAAAATTCAAAGTCAGAGAAAATACAGAAGATCCAGGGACCTCACAGGGAAAACAAGTGATGGGCTGTGACACTTCACACAGGGACAAAGAATGAAGACGTTGTAACACCAAGACGTGAAGACTGGGCAGGATAATGAGACCCAGGTAAAAAAGGAGGATCAGGAACAGGTGAAACTAATCAGGGCGTGGCAGACAGGCTTGAATCACAACAAATGCAGAAAGTAAAGTTATACAAAATATATAAAATACCTCAAACTGGAAATATCTAAACATTCTAGTTTCAACTGTCATAAAGTTATCTGCATTCCTATGCAGATATCTGTTCATAGAGATGAGCAGAAATGTGTCTTTGTCATCTTTCTCATGTATCAAGTTGCTAATCGGACTGCAGAGAGAGTTTTGGGCCAGATATCTGTTTTCCAGATATCCACTGGCCACATCGGAAGCCCAAAAACATTGGACGTTTGCCCCAGGAGCTAAATCACTGTCAGACGATAGCTGATGGGTTCTGAGATTGTCCTAATACATACCGGGCTCCAGCCTCCCACGACCCTGAAGAGCATCAATGGATATAGAAAATGGATGGATGGACCTTACAATATAATGCAGTGCAATACAACAAAACCATAAACTTCAGCCCCAGATATTAAGTTGAATCCATCCTCTCTGACAGGGTATCAAGAAAAATTGAACGTTAAGCTTCAGAAAGGCACGCGTTTGATGCAGAGCTGTTATGCTGCATTGTGTTATATTGTATCACCGTTAATGATATTATGTCGTTTTGCGTAAGGGGAGCCATTTTTTTCACTTCCTCCATTGCTATCTGTAATCATTACCCATACCATGGCTTCCCGGTTAAAAGTCCACATTAATCAACCAAGCCAGAGAAAGGAAATGAGAGTAGTGCAACAGCTGCTCCTCAGCCGCCCTGTTCTCTCTCTACAAGGATTAAAGGCTCAGTGTGGCTCGTTCGGAATTAAAATTTTATTCACTATAACGTTACCCCAATGAACCAGCGGGAGATACAACAGCAAAACGTGTGACTAATGGTCTATTGCCAAATCAAAGGAGGCGACTGAAAACACAATGGCTTCAGATGAATAATAAATCTCCATTTCATTCACCACTCCAGCACCATCTATCCTTTCGACTCGCCAGAAAAACAGAGGCTACCGCCTTTATGGACGAGGCAGCCTCTGGAATCAGCCACTGAAAGAAAGCGTTTCGGTCTCATGCAAGCTCTCTGCATTTGGAAGTGACTTGTACTCTGTTAGATAAAAGCTCAACTTGCTTGGAATATGCTCATTTTTTCATCAGCTCATGCATATTTCAGCCCTAAAAAAACTGTCTCCTGTCTTCTGCATCTCTGGGTTCTCTGCTGCTAAGAGGTCTCACTCGCTCACACTTGTCTGTCCTCCTCACTTGAGGAAAATGAAGAAACTTTTTTTTTTTTCTCAACCTTTTTTTTGGGGGGCGGTGGATCAAAGTTAATGTGCAACTGTAGAACTTCACAGGATGTGACTGATGAACTGTGTGCTGGTTATGTATGTGTGTGCATGGGGATTTTTGTATGTGTCTGTGGATTTGGGTACAAGCTTTTTGTGTGTGCAAATTGACTTCTGGGACAAGTGTGTGTGTGTGTGTGTGTGTACACACTGTTGATAGTCACACTGCTTCAACACAAGCAGTAATATATTCGCTAATTTAGCCTTCTCGAGAGTATGTTGTACCCTTTCAGATTTAGGCTTTCTTTTCACACACACAGCACACACACTGTCCCTGTTCCAGGCCCTGTGGGCTTGCTGTTGGCAATGTGTGGTATATTTATATATGGTCTGAGAACACATTAGCAAGTCCGACCACATCCTGTCAACACTAAGTCACAGTACGAGCAGAATAAATAGTAAATTACTTCACTGTGATGTTCGATGCGATGTGTGATACGATGAGTCTTGAAGAAACTTCTTAAAGTCAACTTTTTAGGAGGCAGTGGGGTGCTGGTGACTCAGCTGGAAAAAGAGGCAGATTGAAGTTATGATCTGGGAGTCAGGGCTTATTGTGCAGACCTGGACAGAGAACGGTCAAGTCTGGGCCAGGTACTGTTGTTGCTGACAAAGTCACTGGTCACGTTTTATGTCCAGTGCCGATGTTCAGTGCTAATGCTAATGCAGGGGGGGGGTTATGTGACCTTTCAGCACTGTCCACCTCGACCCACCATCTGGGAAGGCTACAATCTGTTGCCTGTGGTTGGTGCGGACAGCCAATCAATAAGACTTTGAGTTGCCTTGATTCTAAGATTGTGAAACATGACTCCCTGCTCTCTCTCTCTGATTGTGGGTGTGTGGTCTGGAACCAAGCTCTGCGAAACCAATCATGTCTCAATAAGACGTTACCCAGCATCTAACTGACAGATCACTCACATTAAGCCTCAATTATAACTGTCACAATTACATTTCCCTTTCGTGTTTCAGGAAACATGAGACTTCCATTGCACCAGTGTTATTAGTCAGTCACATGGAGCTTCTCTATAGGCTGTCAGGCTGTTCTATTTTCAGAGGCTGTTTCTTGAGAGCAATCACATCAAGGCTTACACCAGTGGTTCTGGTGTAAACTGGGGCAGGGCGGATAGAGCCACTGCGGGCAGTTGTTTCACCTTCCCCATTAACTTTTCAGTCTCTTGAAGGGAGGCATGACAGAAAAAGGTTTGAGGCCCACTGACTTACTCTATGGAAGTTATCTTTTCTACTTTGAGTGCTTGTCATTTTAGTTTTAATTTAATGTTTCCATTTTTACTACAACTACTCAGGAAGCAGGAGGATATTTTTTTCATTATTAAGAAATGTGTATCATCAGAATACATTGTTACTTTTGATTTATATTATTAATAGTAAGTACCTCTGTTTAACTGTTTTGCACTTATACTAAAATGTCACTAGCTAATAAGAATAAGTAAGGAGAAACAGGATAACTTTCGTTCTGACTCCTTTGCAACAGCAATATCTGACGATCTGTGAAAATCAAACATTGATTATTTTGCCTCCTGAATTATTATATAATATTTTTATCCTTAGTCATCTACTCACAAAATGGTACGTACTTCCTTCCTAGAACTTCCTTTCTCATGAGGTTGGTGTTAATCCCAAAATGTTACTCTGGTTCAAACAGTTACTTTTACCTTCCTATGTACGAAATAATGAAACGATGGGATGTGTGAGATAAAGTGTGACTGTATTTACTTTCCTGCTGTGAGCAAGTGAAGACCCTGCCCTGCATTGTGTTTCATGTTCTAGGCTAGTCAAGAACCTTTTAACAGAGGAGACAGGGCTGGTCCCATCCAGTATACTGCAAACCGCATCTGAAGGAGGTCACTCATTACGTAACAACACTGCTACTTCTGACTAACACTGGCAGCCTTGCTGTGACACACTCACTCACCCACCTACCACTCCTCCCCACCTCCTTTACTCCAACATCTTCAATTGCTCCCTCACTCTCTCACATGGCAGTTGGGCCAGGAGGGATTGGGTGGGCTGCTGCTCTGGGAGAGGGAGGGACTGTTGGATAGGGTTTAGGTTGGATGGAAGGATGGAGCAGATGGGGATGGAAAAGCTTTGGCTTGTTGAGTTGAAGAATCAGAGCATGATGTCACTGTTTGCAGCACATTGCCTCTACTACACCTTTTTCATGACTTCTCTTCTCTCTCTCTCTCTCTCTCTCTCTCTCTCTCTCTCTCTCTCTCTTTCGAAATTCTGGGAGTGGACACAGTAAGAAAAAATATATTTTGAAGCCAAGATTTATCTTAGTGGCTTAATTGTCCATGACATGTGTCTTGTTTCTCCATTTTGTAGAAATGTGTGCTTAAAACATTTCTTTTCTTTTCTTTTTTTTGGGACATAGAGAAGTAAGAAAAAAATTTAGTTGAGTGGCATTTGGATTGACTTGAATGACATGAAGTGAATGATCTCCCGTAGGTTTATTCAGAGAAATAACTGCATTAGAGAAAATCGGGCTCTTTGATTATAAGTCAAAACTACAAGACTGAGAATTTCAAAACAAAAGAAGAGTCAAGTACTTAGTCTTGGAGTATTTTGAGCCCTCAGCTATGAAATACTGAAAAAACACGAATCCTCAGAAACAAAATATTGGCTATAACATACATATATATTGTGGTAAAAGAACAACTGAGTACCTTGTTTTAGCCTCATTCACATATGAAAAGAATGTTTTCAAACCCAGAAACAGCCCCACCCTGTCCCAGAGGAGATGCATGTATGAGTGTTAGTGATATGACAGAGTCTTCTGAAAGTTATATTTTTTTAACTTGACTACATGACCAACTCTGGAAAAAAGTTTAAAAAAAAAAAAGTAGTACTGCCTGTCAAATTAGTGTACCTCCCCTCTAGCTGTCTATGCCAAATGTATTGTAGCCCACCAAGGAAGGACAAGACCAAGACCAAGACCACACACTATATAGCCAAGTTAGACAACTAATATTCCCGACATTAACTTTCTTGGAGTTTATGTGAAAGGGAGTCAGAGGCATGACAGCCATTAACAGTAAGGAAAATTACAAATTACAAATGAATCAAGTTATTGCATCAGTGCACAGGCCGTTTAGTGATTTCTCTGCAGTTGCTTAACCAATTTTGAAATCCTGAATCCCATCAAGTCCTGAGTCCACTTTGTCACAGACAAGACCGAGTAAAGATGGCGTAGATTCCGAAGTCACTATACATTCAATTTATTGATTCAAAAATAAGATTTACAGTTGAGTTACTCTTGAAATTATCCAGGAAACAAACGTTTCTATGCGGAGAAACAGTGACAATGTCATTAAAAGACAGTTGGGGTAAATACTTCCACATATTGTACACACACCTTCATCCTCAGTCTAAACCTCACATGAAACTTGAGCACAGATTGTACTTCACAATCCTGAATTGATAAGTCCCTGCTTCGGTGTCTTACAGGACAGCCACTCCTTGGTCTCTTTGCTCTTTCTTACTCTCTGTTCTCTCACTTTCACTTGTCCTCCATCCATCTCCTCGCCACCTCCTCCCTTTCATGACGGCTTGAAGGCTGGCCCTTGAAGTGTTTGCCGTGGCCTCGCTTGTTTTGTTACGGAGCTCTGTCCGCCCCTCTTCAAAAACAACTATCCCTCCCTTCTTCAGCTCACTCAACCTTTTTTCCCTCCTTTTATCTCTTTCATTTTCTCCTTCCAAGATTTTTTTTTTCATACTTGAGGAGGACAGAACTCCATGCTCTAGCAGTTGACCTTCAGTATTTTGGTTAAGTGGAGCCCATTTACAAAAAGGCCTCTTCACCTGTCTGTGTTGATTGCCCATTTCTGCCTTCCCTATAATTCTTTATGCACTCCACTGGCTGATATTGTCGCAGATATTGAACGCCTCACTATTATGTCTCCTTGTTTTACACTCCTATTAAAGCTGCATTGTTTGGTGTGTTATGTTTTATTGGCACTGCAGTCCAGGCTGTGCATCCGTCTTCTTAAACACTGTGTTTGAATGCCACAGTATGTCCCCCCATGCTTGTTTTGTATATTTTTTATAATAAGTTAACAGATTGTATTTAAAGTTGAATCTGACTTGAATTTCTCTTGTTTTTTCAGATATCTTCAGTGATCTGTGTACAGCAGCACTCTCTGACTCAGACGAAAATGAAGCCAGTACATGGGGAGACGTGTCTCAGGACAGCATATAAACATGGCCAACTGTTGTAGTTCATTATGTTGGACTACAAACATTTTTTTGTTGGACCGCAAACATGACTGATAACTCCAACAGTGGTTTTTCAACTGTAATTTCCTAAGCTGGACTTTAGATATCAACAACTATTATTTTTTTTCTACTTGTAGTTCTTTGTGTTCTACTACAAACATGGCCTGCTCTTGTATTTCAACTGTAGTTTTTTTTTTTTTTCATGTCTGAGTCATTGAAGTTTCTCTGAAGTCTCTGGAAAAGCTGGAATCTTAACATGCCTGAATGCCACAGTGGGAAAGCCATATGCGAGAAGTACCAGCTGACCGTCTGTGGAGTCCTGAAGAAGAAGATGGATGTGGCCACTGAACTCTATATCCAAAGTTGGATGAATTCATATTACATATTGTAGAAAAATGCAATTCGTGAGTGAGTGGGCTAGATACCTGAAAAACTCAAATCCCATTTTTGACTCCCCATCTCATGGAAAATGTGATAAATTCCATGTTCTGGTTGTGAGCAGGCCTTGGCAAGGTGCCCTGTTTTGCTGCTATGCTGTGCTGAAGCAAAACTCTCTCAGACCAGGTTCTGCCTCTGCTGACCCGTTTCAGCTGCTTCTACTGTTCAGGTTCAGAATACAAACATTAGCGTCAGCCTCCTGAAGAATCTAGAAGTTGTCTTTGCTTGCCTTTCTTTGTCCTGGTAGAGTACTCACATAATGAAGTGCTCCACACTGCATTACTATCATTACATTATTATCAGATGTATTATCTCAACGTGCCCGTTCTCATGCCCTGTAGAATAGCAAATTATCTGTATAAATTGCTCTAAAAGGCTGAAGAAATCTACTTTTCATATTTCAATTTATAACGCAGTCGGTTTGGAAGAAAACTTGTTATATACTTGGATATAAGGATGGTTTGTTTTGACAGAAACTTCAATATATATCATTGTTTGGAGATCTGTCAATGAACTCATTGTCTTAATGATGAAATCCTTTTATGTTTGCTGTATCCATTTATATATGAATCTATAGCAATTAACTACAAAAACAATAACAATATAGGTGACATAGAATATACACTGTTTGCTTTTTGTTACTTAGGGGCAGAAACGTTCTTATAAAGTTAATATAGCTAACGTGTTATTTAGGGGTCATCTTTCTACTGAACTGACTTCTGTAAGTCAAACATGGACTCTCCTTCTCGCTGTGTTTTGGTTTTCACCAACTTTTAAGAAGGTATATTTTCTGTATCTAGACCAGGTCATCGCTAATGTTGTCTGTAGGCCTTCTGGTGCTAAGCAAGGAAGCTCGTTTGCCTAAAGCAGCTTTCTGATGTTCCTGGAAACAAGGTTAATGAGAGTGATAGGACCAAAACAGTAAGTCCAGGCTGTGGAGACAAAGCAATGAGCTAAATGAGTCCACAAAGATCTGTGGAGTTGAGCAGATTAGCAGAGGAGTTATGTGATAATACTCTGTCTGTTTGCTACGTCAGGGGTGCAACAAATGAGAACTTGATATTCTAAAAGAATTTCCTTCATCAGTTCATGGATGGCTTAATTACTTTCAATCAATGCACGTGAGAAATGAACCAATCATAATGTGTTTTCTAGTTTGTTCATTTTACACACACACTGAATAGCAGACAGAAGACGTCAAATAGCTTTTGATGGAAATTAAGAATTACTGCAGCATCTCTTCTATAGATGAGTAGCATGGTTTTATAAAAGAAACAGATTTATGTTGCGCTACTTGTACTCATCTCTACATAATTCGATTTTCGCTGTCAGGCGTCTTGAGAACATTTCACACTTTGTTTTGCTGCGTGCCAGCTGCTATCGATAGGCAGATCATATTTAAGCATTGCGTTTCAGATTTGTGTGCATGTAAAGACTTCATGAACAATAACTCAGATGCTATCCAGGCAACTAGAAAGAGGCAACCAGACATGACTTTGCAAGGATGTTGAAGAATGCGTCGACTTTTATATCATTGTAAGGACGCTCATTTACAATGGATAATATTCCGAATCTATTAATTCATGCACACGGATCTCTTCATGTCCTGCTGATTCATCTCCACATCCATATAATGGCTCATGACAAGCTGCGTTCAGACACATACTCGAGCAGAGACCATATTGATTGTATTCTAACCTTGAAATTCCTTTTATGGATCTGAGCGCCAGGTTGTTTTTGCTGAAGCCGAGCAATAGTTCAGCAGCGTAACAACATTATCAGATTCATGATGAGTCTTTTGAAGTCCATGTCAAAGCACTTACACCTGTGTTTTTGTTTGTTTTTTCGCTACTGAGATATGAACCTTTGTTAGCAATCTGTGAGGGTCACCACCATAAGCCAGGTAGCCTGGAAAGCGTTCCTATGACACATCACACTTTTTGTCTAAAGTAAATTACAGTATGTTGGGAAAAGTCAGGGAACTTTTAGGCTATTTGCTGCAAGTGATTTTTCAGGGAAATGTTTTATTAGCAAGTAGCACCTGGGCTGTTTCCTAACATCAGCTGTGTAGGTTTCACCATTTCAGAGAAGAAAATAGTACTGTACACTCACTGTTCATTTATGGCGGAAAATGTAAATAAACAATAGTGTTAGGCCAATGTTGCATATTTTGGGCAAGTAAAGATCCATGTATTCTGTATGACTGCTGTATTGTTGGACGCCGTTCTCCATCTGAGTTTTTTTTCATTGCATTGTATTGCATTTCTACTGACAGATTGAATTATATAAACTATTCGATGAGAAATCCGAAACAGCACCGCTGTATTTGCAAATATATGACACGTATGACACGCCCATTTGAAACAATTTAGATGACGGCTTATTTGATTTACATTTACACTACCTGCAACTTAATGAAAACGCAGAGAAGAAACCAAAAGGGTGTCGAAAGGCTGAATATTCACCCAATGACTGAATACGTGTCAGAATGTAACAATGAGTTACTCTGCTAGAAGGCTACAGTAAGTTACTGGGCTCAGTCTTTGAAATGACTGAAAGAGTTTAAGCACCAAGACCTTGAGAAGCAATTAATGGCTGGATGATGCATGGATGAGTAAGCGGATGGATGGATGGATGGATGGATGGATGGATGGATGGATGGATGGATGGATGGATGGATGGATGAGTAAGTGGATGGATGGATGGTCCATGGGAGGAAAAGTTAACTATATGGACAGATGGATGGATGATGCAAAGATGGACAGGTGCATTAGATAGGTGAATTAATGGATAGACAGATAGACAGACAGATGAATATTTTGACACTGTAACTGGGTTACAATCTGTACCAGAAGGCCAAACTTTATTAAAGGTCATATACATCCATATTTGTCCAATTGTAAAGAAATCTACTCATCTTGAACATGCTGTATATTTTGTTTATCATATGTTAAATGACAAATATTGTATCTTTGTAAAGGAAATATTTATATTGTACTGCATCCTGCTGCAATGTAATTGCCATTTCACTCTATTATGGAATGTATCAAGTCTGTATATTGTACAATCTGTCATTGTAATGTACATATTGGTTCATTGTGATAATATGCATTTACAATCTGAATTTTGTCACCCTGTTTTGTTTTGTTTTTGTATTTTGAACTTATTCCAAACTTAAAAATGCATGCAAGGCTCAGATTTCATACATAGAAGTGAAATTCAGACCACATTCAGACCATGTTGCTTCCTGTGGAATTAGGACTGTTCCCGTCAGAGCAAGAAGATCACATGGATACATACAAACAGACAACATCCTTTGATATCTGCTGCTATGCAAATGATTATAAAATTATGCACTTATTATACATACAAGGTTTCAGAACAGGAAAAACTGTTATAAGTCATTTTTGTGGCTTTTCTCTAAGCATCCCACCCACCTACTGTTTTGTACCATAAAGTAATATATCATAAGTTTCCCAAATTTGACCTGTTTTTGTGTTTTCAGTGAGAGCAGAAGCAATCGGTCATCTCACTGATGGTAGTGGTTTACTGGAAGTTTATATGGACACCATCAGGGGACATTTTTTTTTTTTAAATCTTATGTGCAATTGGTAAAATGCTCTTGAATTTTGATCCATACACAAATTTATAATATATTACATTGAAAGAAAACTACTCTTATTAACTACGACTTATTGAAGTGGGGTTGTATTATACTTATCTATAGTCAGCATGTTACCTAAAGTTATAGACAGGAGTACCAGCACAGAAGTTAAGCAATACACAATTTGGATGAGAACTAAATTACATAGTCACACAATAATACAAACAAACTGTTCCAGGCAGCAGTGAACCAGCAACTCCCGTGTTCTGCAAGATAAAATTGGTGTTTTTGTCAATGAAGTCTGGTGGCTTTGAAGAGAGCAAAAATCAATATAAACATTTAAGTTTCCTGTTGTCTGGCTGCAAGATAAAGGAGTGAAAATAATATAGGGTACACATAATAATGATACTGATTTTTTGTTTTCATGTTTGGCTTCTTTTTGTAGCTTAAATATGTTTTGATGTTGACAGGGTCCACAGTGGAGCGTTGCTTAGCTTACATGTCCTGTGCTCTTTTCTTCTTCTCAAAACCTGGGACCTGCTGACCACTGTCTACTGTAGGTAATACACTGATTATGGACAGGTACCTCATACAATCTCACTTCAGTGAATCCGAGCTAACCCTTTAACAATCCATAATTCCGCTGGAAGTTGAGGAAGTCCGCGCTATACACTCACTATGGATTAGTACTTCTAACAACTTCACAAATCTGAACCAACTCCTTAACACAGAGGTGTGCTTACTTTCCAATATAGCATCAAATACAGTGGTAGCTAATCTGTTGGCTAGTGTTGATCATCTGACCGGTTGTGTTTCTAACCTTATTGGACATATTCTTACATTCTATCATGTTGTTCCTGGATTTTCACAGTTGATTTGATGAGTACAGTAGTATTATAACCAGTAGAATCATGACCAGAACTACAAAATGAAACCCAAGGTGTAATAAACCTTTGTTTTCTTACAATCAAGAAGAATTCAAGGGTACACATTGCTAATACCGCCAGAACTCAATCCCCAATTTGAAGACCCATAATTAGAATCAACATGCAGGGTTCTCAAGACTGGGGACTGCTTCCAGGCTTTGTAGTGTTGTCCTGTCGTAATTTGAAAACAAATTTGTGGTGTCCGTTCAGTCACAAACACCATTTGCTGCTTCACGAATCCAAACCAAAAGGTTTTAAAAACGCTGTCAAAATCATTCTATTGCAAACACCTCTTTCTTTTTACGAGTAAGAGCGCAATCATGCAATCATTTCTTCACATCTTCACATCTTCCTTGAATTTCTCTGTACATCTGTTGTCACTGTAGGACCAAGAACACAATGCAAACACAAGCCTTGTGTTATAACAGAATCTGGCGAGCCTGCAGGACAAAACATTGTCTCTTTGCTATCAGCTGAACAGGAGATTGTTCTATATAAAATACTATACTCAGCAAGCACAGGCCCCGACACTGAGAGAGAAAAAAAAGCAGCAGAGTGAGAATGGAAGAGATGTGATCTTTCTCCAACACCTCACTGTGTCCTCTATCTCCCGGACCAGACTTGTGTGAAGAAAAGATGGGTGTTCAAACGAGATGTTATTAAAGTCTGTGCCAGGAGGCGGTGAATTCACTCGCTGTCTGAAAAGAATCCTCTCTGCACGTCATCGCAGCTTGTTTTATTATGATTTAAGACTGTATTAAAATGAAGCGTAATTATTGTAAGTTGGGCAGTGAAAGGGAAAGAAGGTGCGAGAGGTAAAAAGAAAACAGCCTCTATGTTTGCTTTTTTTGCTGCAAACATGGCTGTCAAAGTGATAAGTGTAAATAGCTTTTCTGTATGTTGGAACATGTGATGAAATACAGGCGTCATGAAAAGCCTTAGTGTATTTCTGTTCTTTTGTCAGTGATCAATGGCTCCTCAGGTACGCTGGAGTGGCGCCTCTGCATCATTACCATTCTAGCCGGCCTCTGCTCCCCCCATCAAGGGGAAGAGAACAAGCTATTAATGTTAGACTTAAAGCATAATGTATTCTCTCTGTCTGTGACTGGTGCTAACATTTTTATCTGCTTTCCACTGCCCCCAGATGAAAACATAATTTAAAAGAAGAGATGTGAGTTATAAAGTCCTAAATGCTCCAGATTGTCTGTCTGGCCTCAGACTAACCCTAACCCTTGGAGATGAGTTAAGGCTGCCATTTGTACCAGGATGCTATCTCTTAAAATATGTTAATTACTATACAATATATAATTTATATTAGGAGTCCTCCCCCATGAGTTTCAGACACTTCATTTGCATTCTGGTGAATGACTAATAACTAACCCTGCCAATTATGCCTTATATGCGTCAATTTCAAAGTCCTATGCTACTCTCAGCATAATTGTAAAGCAAATACTGTAGTCAGCTGGTTGTATCCTGCAGATGCATAGCAACCAGAAATCTAAAGGAACACATGAACCATGGGGTAACCATTAGGCAAACAAGTATATTATTATAAATAGGTCCAATGGGGAAACAAATACTAGTGCCAGTATTTTTGGAGATCACTTTAAGTGCGCTTGAAATGTTGCTAATAACTTCACATTGCACAGGGAAACTGTACACAAGTACAACAAGAACTGCAAATCAACATTCAACCACTGCAATCTGTAAGCTGTGATGGATTTTCACAATTTAGTAGTAAGAATGAGTAAGTTGCTCTTTGGCTTCAATTTTCAAATAAATGACTGATCAGAGTACAATGTTATCATTAGCAGGTGAACAGGAGAAACCCAACTTGTGATAAATTGTAGCCTCCTTTATGTCTGGTGAAGAGTTAATCTTCACGTTTATGTCACAAAGTGACATTAGCACTGACCATTGCTATTTGACTGATTAGAGATACATTCTCTTTGTTTCTTTGACAATAACCTTTGATTTCTGAATCAACTGAGCAAAGTATTCAACTCGTTTTCACACTTTACAAGTCCAAAATGACCCTAACAGACCTGATGAGGGTGCAATATAATCATCTCGTCCCATGAGATGATTAGAAGATTGTTGTGATTTGTGATTTTGTTTCCTTACATTGGTGTACACTATTTAACACCATAAAGACATCCTCAAAAAAATGGTAGAACTGCCAGAAAAGCAGTTGGTCAAAGAGCTTGGCTGGTTTTACTGATACTACTGGTTTTATCTGTATGGGTAGTCTTCCTCTACCTTTGTGTGTATTTATATTTATGTGTTTGGTGACTGAGCATCAGAGAGCAGAGGCCTGAGCTAGAAATATAAAGGTTTGAGGAAGTGTAGGGAGGACAAAGCTGGTAGAAGGAAGATAAGGTCTTGACAAAGCTTTGTTCCGCACAGTGAAACTCCTGAGGGCTGAATACAGAAGGAGACAGAAAGAGATTGTGTGTGCGTGTGTCAGTAAGATGACTGGAGGAGCGGTCCGACAGCCCAAGGAATGCGACAAGCATACTAAGGACTTCACAAAAGTCAAAGAGGAAGAAGCAAAACAAATAAATAGCTGGAAGTGAATGTCTTCACTGTCCTCCAGACTGCATACTGCTACCTAAAGGGCCACAGTGTGTGTGTCTGTTTGTCTTTGTGTTGCTCTGATTGCATCACTCTGCATGTGTGTGCATGTTAAGTGTATAATGTGAAAGATTGTTGTATTCATATTTTTGTTGAAGCCAGTGCATTCACGAGGACAGTTGGTAGTTTTCCAAAATCAATCCAGCAAGTTGTTTGCATCATCATGTGGCTACATTCAAAGATACTGAGATAGATAGATAGATAGATAGATAGATAGATAGATAGATAGATAGATAGATAGATAGATAGATAGATAGATAGATAGATAGATAGATAGATAGATAGATAGATAGATAGATAGATAGATGCTGTCTAGTCATCCAACCATCTAGTCTGATGGCATCTGCATTCACTTTGTATTTAGTAATTTGTCACAGTCTGTATGTCGGACTGCTGTAAGTATTGCATTGTTATGACTGTAGGACTTCCCTGTCATTCAAGCTCATCATCTCCAGGTCCAGATCTGATCATCATCATCATGTGTGTGTGAAATAAATAAATGATTAAGCATTTATTTTTATGCTTTTTAAGGTATTTGTTTTTGTTTGATTACATTTATTTCACTGAATATCAATAATTATGATATAAATTCAATTCATTTGCATACTCTTTGAACAGGTTAAGATAAATTGACATTATCAAACATTTTATGAAGACCAGATACTGCAGGGAAGACTGCAGTATCTTGGGTGGGGAAAAATGACATGGTTGGGACTTGATTTGCCTTATTATGGACTCAACTTGACTTGGACTTGATTTGACCAAGAATAAATAACTGGGGACTTGCTTGAAATTTTGACCAAACAACCCATAAATATAATCTCTGTCAAGGTCATTTTAGAAATTTGTTGTTTCCTCTATCTATGGAGGCCTCCTGATTTAACTCCAGCAACCCCTCACCTCATGTTATTCATGACTTCCACGCAGTGAGGTATATAGATTTTAAATTTAAGGAAAGCAAGGGCTGGTATTGGATGGAGAATTGCTATCAGTAGATAGCAGGTAGAGTTGAAATATTGGTATTAGAATCCTAATTGTACAGACGGGCATTGCAAACTAACTTAGGCTGTAGATGCCATGGTATTTGGCACTCATTTATGTCATATACATGTCCCTGTACAAATAAACATAGACAAATAAATCAGAAGAGAAAAAGTTCAATTCTGCATTCCCAGTGTAGTAATAGTGCATATGTGTGTATAAGCCTAATCTAAAGCAGAGAGCTTGTTGTCTGCCTGACAGGAATTCATTTTCTGTGTGTGTGCACACTTTTTTCCCTGTGGAAACAAAAGCCAGTTTACAAAGCTCTGGGATTTTCATTCTTTACCCTTTCATACAATCCTCCCCTGTGAAAATGTGCTCCTCACCTCCCCTTTAGTCTGAAAGATGACGCATATATTTTATTTTGATGGTGTACAGGTTACGTGATTAGGTATTAGACAAAGACTGTAGTGATGCTGTGACACATTTTCCAAGTATGTCTTTCAGTAATCAGTTAAAATGAATGCACATAAATAACATCCGCAGGAGAGAAAAGCATGACGTACCACACAGGCATTTATAATGCACTTGAAACAACAAAGTCCCTCCGGCAATGTTGTACATACACACAATAACACCATATGCAAATGTGAAATCAATGTAAAAGCAACTAATCAGTACGGCAGTCTATGAATACCTTATTATTGGAATACTTTTGTATATTTTATTGATTTTTTTCAGGGTCAGTAGTATGATGCATAGCTTGTCCTACGTGTGAAATTAACATATGCAGGGGGAAAAAAGAGCTGTTCTTTGAAAGCAGCTTCACTTCCGGAATCAGAAATCTGCCCTTTGCTAATAATACTTTTTCATCATATTCTGAAGTTCTGAAGTATCTAGGATGTAACATTCACAGGTCGTGACAGGAAAGACAGGGGAGATACAGAGAGGGGACATAACATGCAGCAAAGCACACGGTGGACTCAGCCAAGATATGCAGTACACGGTCCTTCAGGTGAGCCACGGGGCGCCCAGATCCCATGTATTTCTGTTGCCTTCAGGAACTCCTCAAAAAATGTATAATATCACCTCACTATTTTTAAATGTCCCTTGAACTTGACATACGTATTCAGTTCAGGTACTTCTGTTAGGGAAATTGGAAAATGTTGCTTTTGTCGTTAGGTCGGACAAATAGCCTAGTATATATGCCTACTTGTTTATGATAGCAGCAGAATAAAAAGCGCTATCTTGTAAATTCATTTGGTTTAAATTATTTTGTTAGGCTTTAAGGAGGTCTAAAAGCATACATATACACATTGTGAATTACAATAGGGCGTAAGATAAATATTTAAGTTGCATTACATAGCAAGTGATGAAGTTAAAAAATACTTTGTTAATCATTAAGTCGAGACTTGTCGTTGAAATTGACATGCTGTTGAATTATGCTGTCAGAAATACTTTATGTAAAATAAATCTTTAATATTTCTATTACTTCTCCACGTTGTTTCTTCGTCTCAGAAAGTACGGAAATATTTCCCACAGTACCTGAATGTTGCAGTGCGCACAGAGTGCGCATTGTGATTTGAATGAACGAACCAATCAGCGTTCACGCCGGGCGGAGGCCGCTAGGCTTTGCGTCAGTCTCGGCCAATCAGCGCGCGGACCCGTTGTTTGCCTTGCTTTTTGAATTGAGCTCTAACAGCAGGCTGACACCTCCTCTGGACTGCCGTGAAGCAACTGTCAACAAACTACAGCAGACACATTTCGACCATTTGGACTATTCTCACGCTTAAACGACAACATGCGTCGATACCAGACTAAGGCCTGAGAGATGTTACACATATTTTAAACAGTGTTTCGGACCGAAGAAGAACTCCAAAGAACTCTTCATTGTGTTGTTGACTTACTAGCTCGGTAGCTAGCAAAGTTAGCCAGAGAGCTTATTGAATTAAACTGGTGGAACAGCCAGTCAGCTCATCTTTCGGTTTATTTTTTTAAAAAGCTAAAGTAGCAGCCACAGGAACAGTCGGTAAGTTTGGCTCACTGAGTTTATTCATATTGTAGGCTACTTTTGGAAAAAACACCACAGTAAGCACTTTATGTTAGCTGCTGACGTTAAGCAAAGGGAATGTGCTGTCGCGGTGAAAGCAACGTTAAGTTGACGTCAACCGTAAACGTTAGCTGGATATGCTGTTTTAGTTCATTCTCCTGCTGAGTTCATGTTTTAAGGCACTTAAGCAGGGCCGTTTCTAGCTATTTGGGGGCCCCCCTATTTTGTCAAGCTATGAGGGAGAGAGAACTTACTTAAATAAATAAAAATACAATGAAGTAGCCTCCATATTAATGTGCAAACAATAAAAAAACTAGTAAGAATAATACTAATGTTTCAGGTAGTAAGAAACATTCAAATGTAATACTGCAAACCCTGATAGTGGTATGTAGAAAAAAAGCTATTAACATGAGTACAAATACAAGAAACCTGCATCTATTTTAAAGTGCAAGCAATGAAAACAAACCAACAATAAGAATAATAGTTATGTTGTAGTTCAGATATGACCACAGCCTTATGTTTCCATTATCCTCCTCAAAAAAAGGTAAAGCAGACCTGGCTTTGCTACTCACAAAATATTTAAGTTTATATTATCAATATGTATTTTGGGAGAATTACAAGTCTTTATTTGTAGCGAGGCAAACCCTCATTTGTTGTCCTTAATAAAGCCTTTTTTATATAGGTTATAAGCAAAACTAAGCTGCTATGATAGGAAAGGTGTGACGTCTACAAATAAAGAAAGTTACTTTTAATTCTCCCAAAATATATTGAGAGGCTGCGGGGCCCTGTGCAGCCGCATAGTCCGCATGAAGCAAGAAACGAGTAGTTAAAAGTAACAGTAGCTACATGTTGATATCTGACCTAATTATTTTGTTTGCTTGTGTGACGTTTTTACCCCGATGCACTTTGTCCTCTGTTTTAGCCATAAACCTGTATGAACCAATGTAACTGCTTCATTTGTTGTATTCTTTACACGCAGCACTTTATCTGCTCTGACGAGTAGTTTTCATTATGGAAGCTGTTGTAACGTTCTGGCTGCTGTTATGTAAAACAACGGAACAAATGTAACTCAAAGTTTCAGTGTAAACTTTTTTCCCCACAAAGTTCACAAACGTGTTGCTTTCTCTCCAGTTGAATTGTCAAACTCTAGCAGTCGTTGTGTTTGAAGTCGTGCCAACTTGTGTCTCCTGCCTTTAGTTTGACAGTTGTCACCCTTCTCCTCTTCTTTACTTTCTCCCTCCTCCCTGCCTCGCTGTGTTCTCCCTCTGTGTCTCTCCCTCTGTTCGTTCGCTGTAACTTTTGATAGTTTGGACAGTTTGGTGCCTCCTTAAGTTCCTGCCATGGCTGACAGCAGCATAGTGACTTTGGGGACGGCTCGGAGTCTGCTGGTGGATTCTTCGGTCTATGATTCGAGGATCGCTGAAACCACCAAGGACCATGTATTTCTGGGCATGGGGTGTGAAGACGGGGAAGGTCAGTCTGCGGGGGTCAACCCTCTTCCTTTTCTCTAAATATCTTTAAATACCCAGAACAAAAGCCAAACACAGCGATGTTCCAGGTTCCAAAGAGCTGTAAAGAAACAAGGCGGTAAAACCTGAAAAAAGTAACCGACACTGTAAACTAAGTCCCTGCTTCAACACACACTCTGCTGCCCGCTCATTAGGACAACATAAAAGCACCACTCACTATAATTAAACACAAACCACAGCCTCCAAAATGACCACAAAGTTGAACTTTATCTCTGAACATTCTCACCTAAATGAAGGAATGTAGGATTTAACCCGGCCTGTGCGGCGACCTGGTTACCTCTTTCACTTCGTGTGTATGTTGCATCGTACAGCATGTTTGAATAGATTTTTTTTTGATCACTTTTGAGAGGCATGTGCTTGGTCCACACGCGGGCCTCAGTTACCTGACTGGAGGTTTACCAGCATGTGAGCGTTTGTGGAAGTTACTTCAGTTAGGTGGACCTTTTTAATACAGTCTTTGATCCAGGATTGTCTGGGAGGGCTGCCAAATGAGTCATTAGTAATTTTCACTGCTCCATCCAAGGGAGACGATCCAGTGAAAGAGGGTGGAGAGTGCTGACAAATGTTATTGTCATTTTTGGGAAATTACAAAATTATACTTAATAATGATAATAAGTAAAATATACCTCGTTGACCAGGGCTTATCATTTTGGCCTTAGTATTGTCCTTAAAAATTAATTTCAATTAAAAGGTTTCATAGTCATAACAATTACCTCACATTTACTAATAAGATTTACACTATTAGGATAATTAAAACTCATGTGCGGTTTTCAGAAACAATAAAACGTTGGATGATAATTAGTGCTATGAATTTTTCTGCTTCTGCTCTGATGGAAGGTGTTGACAGCAGGTTTGATTATGTCGACTGTTGCATGTCACGGATTGATATCACCTCAGCAACACTTCAAAGATATCAATTTTAATAATGTTACTACTCTCACTCATGCTGCTTATTAATCTGGCACTTTGGCATACACCTGTCGGTTCTAGAGATTAAAATATGAAGCAATTAAAGAAAAATAACATGCAGACTGTAAATTACCTAACTTGTTTACTTCATACGCGCATTGTAGGCTACTAACTTATAAAACTGCACTGCCTAAATGTATTGATAGTCTGTGATGTTAGCTAACATTCTGGCGTGACTGTTCACACATTGCTCTGACCATTTCAGATTGAATTTATGAGCGCACCCATATTTATATGACCATGAGCATTGTCCTCACCACCTCACTGAGTGTAACCAGACTTTAGAGCATTTACCTCTCGCCACTGTTGTCACAAAGAGAGAAGGCCAGAGCTGGGTCCAGTCTGTGACAGACTGACTCAACAGCGGTAAAAGACGCTTTTACACATGTACTCACTGTCTTTGTATCAAAGTGACAGAGTTCTCTGGTAGAATTCATCCACATTTACCACATAACAGCCCCTACTATCTAAACATTTCCTCACTTGTGTTGTACTTTATGCTCAGAATGTTCAATAAAATTTCAATTCAATAAAAGTTAATAAGCTGTGATTGCTTCCACTGTTGTGGACTCTCCGGGTTAGCTTCCTTAAAGTTCAGCATCGTTGTGTGGGTCACAGCTGACAGAAGTTGAACTTAACACACAAAATTCAATAATCGCTGCGCTTCCATCGCAATGAAAATATTCTTTAATGCTGCTGTGACCCGTCCAGCGTCCGTAGAGGACAGCTCTAATGACGAAAGCCCTGCAAACATCATTGGTTTTTCACTTGAAGGGAGGTCCGGCGCTCTGGATCAAACAATGCCAATAAACTGGCAGTTCATTTTAAGGGCTATTTTCTATTTATGCTGTCCTCTCATAATGCTACCAATATTGAGTCTGTCTTGGTTGTCAGTATGGACTAATGAGAAACTATTTGTGAAGCTTGGCTGGTGGCAGCACCTAACATGCTATCTTCCTGTTTGAATTCAAATGAGCTCTCACGTCCCACTGAAGGGAAAATATGTATGTTGGTTGCATATTCATCCTCCTCTACCCAATGTCAGTGCGACCTTTTTTTCTCTCTCTCTACAGTCTTAATCAGTGATACAGGTGTATTGTTTGGCTGTAACCCCAGGCTGTCAGTCAAAATGAGAAAAAACTTACATCACCTCCGAGAGACGACCTACTCCTTGATCTGTCTCTCTCCTAATTCGTGTGTATGTGTGTGTGTCATTCCCGCTCTCCTCCTTGTTCCACTCCTGTTTCTCTTCATCTGTCTCAGATATGCTGCCAAAAGTGGAGACGAGGATTGTTCTGGTGGGAGAGGCGGGCAGAAATGGAGCGCTGGTGAAAGCACTGCAGGTACATCATTCCTCTATTAATCCTAAAGGTCCACTGAGCTCCTCCGGCTTCTATTAAGTTGGCAGGCCTCCTTGATCTGAGCCGGTCAACATCACTGCTGTTCTTGGTTTGATAAGTAGGACACGGAAACTCTGTTTTTAAGGATGATGCTGATGCTTCTGGTTTAAAACTTTCAATAGTAACTATTTTATACTTTTGATAACTTAAGTTAACTTAAGTTATTAAAAGTTACTTGTTCTGTGTGTGTCTCTGTGTGTGTCTGTTGCCCAGATGTTGTCTCAGGTGTGAAATGACACATGAAAATCAGCAAGAAGCCCAGCTCGGCGTCGGTCACTCTCTACTTTTCTCTTCCTAGCTTCCTCTGTCGTCGTCTTTGGCTCTGCCATTATGTCCAAAGATGCCGTTGAGCACGGTTATATTGCCTCATAAATCAATGTCGTCAATGATATAACCAGTGACTATTGGGGTTTTTTCAGATTCCACGTTTGTTATACTGGCACGAATCAAGCGACTCAAAGCAGGCTGTATCACTGGTGATGTCTTAGGAAAGACAGGATTCCCCAAATAATGGATCCAGAAAGAAAATCTTCAGTTGTTGTAATGTCGCACTTTGTGTTTTTCAAGCTACTTCACACAGAAAGTCTGGTAATAGCTGCTGTACTTGCATTACTGCACTGGAAGACGTGTTTCCACTTTTGTTTATTCATTAATTGGGTAACATTGTCAAGAAGAATTTTAGAGAGAGTTTATTTAAAGACGGAGCACACACACCTCCCTCCAATATCTCTCTCACACACACCTGCCTGTCTGTGGAGATAAGGCATGCTAATACAGGGGTCTGGGTGTAATATTTGGCAGCCTGCAGAGCCGTCACAACCTACAGTATTAAAGTGTAGCTTCTGCATAGAAATGAGTGACTTGTGATTTTTGGTAACAGCCGCTGCTTGTGGCTGGTGTGTGTTTACATCCCAGCCACACTCCTCTCACTGCCACGACCATATCAAGCCCAACAGATTATCAGCTTACTACACAGCTCCACTAAGCTTCGAGGGCTTTTCATGAAGTATTTGTGTGTGCTTAACAAGTGACGGGCAAAAGCAAATTATCTCATCCAGTTTCCATATAATCTTTGACAAGGAGGGTGTCAGATGAATGAGGAGATTAATTGATCTAATTATAGGCAGGACACCAACACAGGACTATGAAAATGGAAATCTGATCTGTGTCTTGGGTTGGCATCTATTATCTGTTCACGGGAGGGATTTAATTCCGTCTCTACACTGAAGAGGAGACATGATTTGGTTTTTGACTCAACAATCTAACGACTAGGCCCATTAGTAGCTGCTCTGGAGCTTTCAACTGAATCACAATCAGTACATCGAGTTGCCCAGTTTTCATGAAATTATACATTTCGATCTGGTCTGGGTTACACTTTTTCATTTTTCAACATTTTTCTTTAACTTTATTTATGGAGTGTTGCATGATAGGCAGGGTTCAATGTTTTTTTTTTTGTTGCCCAGTTGGGCAATCTACTTGCCCACAGCGTCAATTTTACTTGCCCTCCCATACAAATTATTTCATTAATTAGTGGCTATCACAATAACGGCAAAGCTTCGTACAAGCAAGATGCTGTCTGCTCTTGTTATGACCAAGCGGCATCCTTCATGGCTGTAATATGAAGCTAATGCTGAAGTACCAAAAACTGCAGCTCCTTATGCAGTTATACATAATTTAGAGCAAGGCCGCTTGATTGACAGGTGGGTGCCATTACAGGTGGCTTGTTTGAGCAACCAGGCTTCATTTAGCCCGCCTCGGCTCCACCCACGATCCACGTCTGCCCATTTTTGGATTCGTGGAGAGATGGTGGAGGCAGGACTACCAAAGGAGCCAGATGGCTCACTTCCTTTGTTACTTCCACATCCCATAGCAAACGTGTGTTTGATTCTTTTCTCTTTTTTTTATACCACTTGTCTGACTGCCATATTGTGTAAATAGAGCCCCCTAAATCCGACACACTGGACCTTTTCAAGCTGAATGAAATATTGTTAGTTATTAGTATAACTACAGGACTCTTACTGTGAAATAGTGTGTGACACATGATAACTTTAACTTAGTAACGCAATAAGCTCGTTGTACTGACCTCAGCCCATGCTGCTAACTGCGTACGGCTAAAAGATTCCACATAGAACTTCCCCTCGTAAACTAAATGACCTGAATCTTCGTGCATTAGGTCGTACTGTAACAGGTCATCATAAATCCATGAACACTTTGAGCCCAAGAGCCTACAGTATATGATGATAGTATGACAACAATCTTGTGAGTTCATTGCAAGTGAGATGGATCCAATAAAGTCTCCATCTGTATCAGACTGTATCATATCCATTTGGAGTTTGACAGCCCAGTGATGCAGGCTTTGGCCATAGAGCTGCTGCTTCTGTGTATCGGGAAAGCTAAAGAAAAAAAAAAAGCGCAGGTCTTTTCCTGAAGGTGGGTACATGAGGCTTGTAGCAGTAGTGACATTAAAAGGTTTTGGTCCTAAAGTTTTGTCAGAATTTCAACGCAGGCTGTCTGAAGTCTGAGAAGCTCCAAATCAGATCTAGGAGCAGTGGTTTTGATTGACCAAGGACTCCATCATGATTGTTTTGCTATTTTTAAATCATTACATGATCTATGAACCAAGAAATAATATTAACCACTCAGTTTATATTATGTTTCCTTTTTAACAAAACAGAAATGGAACTGATCCAGCTGCAGCATAACATCCATTAAAAATGTGTTGATTTTTTTTCCACGGGGATATTTATGTGTCTATCAGCGCGTGTTTGTGCCCGCTCCAGTGAGCAGAACAGTTTTGTGTCTTTGAGTAGCGCCATGTGAAGGTGATTTGGAGGCGTGGCGGCCGACTAAGTGCCGCTAGAATGACTTCCTTCCCAGGTCTCCTGAGCCCTGTCACTTCTGAAGGCTTCCTGCTTAAATCATCTATTTCTCTCTGCCAATCTGCAGTGCAGCCACATCCAAAGACATCTGCCGACAGCTCCATCAGAACTCTCCCGATTGCCTGCCTGACCGCCCGCCGCCAGCGCTCATGCAACCCACAGAAAAAGCGGGCCCCCACCATTTCTTCCTCCCGTCCTCTTTCCTTTCTGTCCTCTTCTTTTCCTCCTCCTCCCGACCGAGGGCTTTGAACTTGGACTACCCCCCCTCTGAAGCTTGATATTTGTTTGAAGTCACTGTCTTTAGACTTTGCAAGGACGCGGACCCCGCCCCATCTCTTACTCGCCTCCTCTGTCCTGCATCCCTAAAGCCAGGCGTTCTCTCCTTTGTCCTCATCCGGGGTTCATTTATATGAATTTATCTCTGGTGTCCTCTTTTACTCTTTTATTGTTTCTCATTCTCTCTCAACCTCCTGTCCTTCCCACCACTTTTTTTCCCGTTTCACTCCTCTCAAATACCAGTGTTTGACATCCACTTCCTGCTGGTTGGTTTTTACAGGCCATCAGAGTAATGGAGGTACCGGTGGTAAAGATAAAAGAAGCAGAGGCGGGTGCCGAGGAGAAAATGATGATAAAATCTATAGTCAATATGGTACAGTACAGCGTCTGCCTCTCTGTGTGACTCTGACATTTTGATGGGAACTTGGGGACGTGCTGCATGAACCTTAATTCACACGGAGTACTCACTCAATCAATGTGCATGGCCAAGTCACTGATGGTGGATTGATTTGTGGATGAATATTTAAATATGTGTGTGATGTAATACTTGATATCTGGACTGCTCTCTAACGGAGATTTGCACTCAAATGTCAATGCAGGTTTCTATGCTCAGGAGTGATATGAAAGTCAATTACAGAGCTTTCTCTTTAGCTTCATGGCATTTGAAAATGGCCAGTTTCCAGCTGTTAACACAGAGGTTAAAGTGTTTGCACACAAAAGCTCTCATTAGACAGGTCTTGGTGTGCGATCATTATCTAAGAAGCTTTGATTTTTGAGTGTGATCTCCTGTTAAAGAAACGATTTAACATTTTGAGAAATTGGCTTCCTCTCAGAGAGTGAGATGAAAAGATAGATTACAGATTGATTTAGCAGCAGCTACAGTACCAACACCACTTAAGTTCACTCATCATCTTTTGCTCATGTATTCCATTCATATTTAAAAATGCTAATTTGTAGTTTCAGCATGTGTTGGAACTGTCTCTAGACAAAGAACTTATCCCCTTTTATGCAGCAGATTGCACAGGCTCCGTATGGGCACGAAAGCACCAAATCTGGCAACCCACAAGACATTATGATGCTGCATTCTCACATTTTTGTTCACGTTTGTTTCACGTTTCTAACGTCCTCAAAAGGACAACAGTGCCATTTTTAGCCATGCTAGGCTCCGTGGATTTACGGCCAGATACCTACAAAACCAATGGCATTCCCATTAGACTCTGCTCTACTTTGTGTGTAGTGTTCAAGTATGTGTAAGTGTTGACTTGTGAGCTGATTCTTGGCCAGAGCCAGGCTGTTCCATGTCCTTAAACTAAGCTAAGGTGTAGTATTCGTGTTGATCTGCCCATCCCACATTTTTGAAACAAAGCTAATGAGTGTATTTCTCAAAATATTAAATTGTTCCTTTAACACACTGGTGTTAAAGCATTGCTGATTCTCACAATATGATGTCAAACGTAATCCTAACTGTGTATGTCATTCCGCCGATGCCTCTCCACTTCTTCTGCTTTTGTCCTGTGTCACTTACTGGAGCTAAATTGGTTTATAAGCAGGTTTACAGGTAACACAGGTCATTTCACCCCTCCTGCACCGCCCATAAGCAGCCCGACTTTTCTACACCTCTTTTTCTTGATGAATTTGAAGGTGTCTGCAGTGTTATTAAGAGCTACATCCTTGATACATGGAAGAAAATATTTACTATATTCTTCTAATTCGGTAACAAATTTATATTATAAATTCATGATCACAGATTCATTGACTCCGTCCTCTTTCTGGCCTGTTTTAAAACCATCCAAATATTTGGTCTTGTAGCACTTGGAGACAAAACCGAGCGAAAACACTGGTCGACACAGCGACTTAATAAGGCCATAACACAGTAGATCAAACATATTGAGCAGCAGAACTTAACAACAACCTAAAGTTAAGTTCTGCTGCTTAATATTGATAATGATGATAACTTTATTTATATAGCACTTTTTAAAAACGCTGTAATGGACAGAGACGGTTAGAAGTTAAACTACATATTTGTGAGTTTGGGGAGGGAAGTTGGAAAATATTAAGAAATGGACTAACAGTTGTTCATCCAAAATACTTCCTTTTTAATACGCAGCTTTTTTTGTCCAATTTTTTTTAAAGAGAACATCTGCTAATAATGAAATCAACTAATAAACCCAACACCCAGCAGCCTCACTAACAAGGCTAACATTCATTCACCCTCACAATGATAATTCGATGATTAATTGTGCACTTGTGAATGTTATATTTGCTTCAGCGGCCTGTCATGCACCGCTCCATTACTCCACATTGTGATTCTTCTCATTCAGGACATCAGCTGCCCGTGCATAATTACAGACAGCGTCCAGGAGTTTGGAGACGGCGAGAATACTGATTATGAGACGGTGTTCGTCCTCACGGACTTTGATTCTCCCGACTACAGCTACCTCTACAAACGTGACAACCGCATCATCGGGCCTCCCGTTGTGCTGCACTGTGCTGCGAAGGAGGAAGTAAGTTATTGATTATTTCAAGATGTCACAAACTAGATCCACAGACATAATGATGTAATTAAATTAATTGGAGTATCTCAAATACATTTCCCTGTCTTGGTCTGAAGTATGGCGGTTTAAACCTTTTCAACCTGAACGTCAAATGAAAAATGTACAGCTTCACTCTGAAATTCTAGTCCAGGGAAATATGCTTTAGTCTTTTTGTCGTGTGGCGAGGACCCACCAGAGACGGGCCTGAGATGAATCTTGATTTCAGAGAAACAGAAAACAGGATGCAAAAAATACATTATGGCCCCCGAACAGGATGATAAACAGGAGCTGCCTCTGCCTGCTGTGCTGTCAGTCTGACAGAGACTTCACATAGGATGCAAATGCCTAACATGAACAATATGCCCTGACTGTGGCTGCTATTAACAAGACAGAGCGCTCCGCATTTGTCAGCTGAAGACAGCACATGCATACACGCAGGTTCAGACTGCACTGCAGAGCATCATACAGATGTGTATCTCTTGATAACGGGGAAAACTGTGTTTTTCACCCTCGTCAGGCCTTTATCTGCCATGAAAAAAGAATTTCTGTTTCAGGTCCAACAATAATGTTTTTGTCCCAGTCAGCCAAGACGGTCACAATTTACTGCAGTGAACAAAATCTCTACTAACTAAATATATATACGTCCATCAGCCAAACCTTATTGTTGCACACTGAGTTGTTGTACTCATACCACTAATTAATGCATTTTAAATATAGTGCTGTAGTATTTGTAGTGAAGAAAGAGAAGGACCAGTGTGTAGAGTTTGATTGAGAGTGTGATTTAGTTGCTACTAGCGATGTGGTTGCAAGTGTAAAGCAGCGTGAAACTACAGTGGCAGCAAAATGTGCAAAATAACACAATATTCCTGATTTAATCCGCATCCAGACAGGATCAGGCGCTGCTGTCAGTTGCTGCAGGACTGTGTGCTGTAGTGTGGAGGTGACCGGGGGGTGTGTCCATATGTGTTGAATGTAACTGCTGTGAAACAATCATTTTTAAAAATAATTTTAGCGAGGCTGGCGCTTGCTCGCTCTCATTGCCTCTCCACCAAAGCTCGCTCTCTGTCAGACCACTGGGCACAAACCAAATTGAACTTCTTCGCGTCACTATTCAGCATAAATTGCGAGTCAGACTTAGACAGGTACAAGGTTAAGTCCATGAGTCCACCTGGACAGTCTCAGTTTCAGAGACATTTCAGGGCGATTGTGGAGGGTTTGCTCTCAGCATCTGATTGGTGACCGCAGTGTGACGCTGGGCTGCATTGAATCCAGCTCAACTTCTCCACCACAGGTCACTGCGCTTTTTGACAGACCACCCCTGTGTCCCGCAGCTACAGCCAAAACAGACGACACCCACTCAAATGAATGTCTGAATGCGACCCGAGAGTGTTTAGTTTGCCCATTTTGGGCTACTGTAGAAACATGGCAGTTTAACATGGTGGACATGTAGGAGGTCTGTCCTATGAAACAAAAACACGATTCGAAGTCAACATACACTAATAAAAAATCAGCAATATTATATTCCATTTCTGCCATGTTCTCTGACACAGTTTACCTTTTTAGTTATTAAATCTAATATTCTTTATTGAGCGTTTTTATTGCTCTGATTTTTGTTTTTATTGTTCCTTCCCCACAGCCTCTACAGTTCTCATGTCGCCCTCTCTACTCCACCACAATGCTGAACCTGTCGCTGTGTTTCACCGGCTTCAGGAACAAAGAGGAAATGGTGAGTTCATTAACTATCACCGCTTGAGGATTATAACTCAAAAGTTCTGTGTTCACGTTACTGAAGCTTTTCTGGTTGCACTGACACGGCGCTTGTTTTAGTATGCATTTTGCAGTCTGATAGTTTCTCCAGAGGCGGTTGCCAGCAGCTTTTCATTCAGCATCTCACGGTTACCATTCCCGCTTGTGCTTTTCTTCCCTGCAATATTTAAAATGGAGCCACTGATTTTGCCAATTATATCTTGTCGTGCTGAGCTGGTTTTAATTTAAGAATAGCACAGCTACCCATAAATAAATAAATGCGAGCTTCCTGAGTAAGTGTGCAATGCTCCGTTCTTTGAAACTGTTTTAGAAATATGTTTATTTCATTCTGTCATCTTGGCTTCAGTTACAGCTACAGGCACGATATTGTTATAACTGCAGATACCTCACCAACCCGTGGGTCCATCTCAAGCTCCAAACTTCCTTGAGTTATTAATGTGTTCAAATTTACTAGGAGCCAGTATGACGTTCTCTTTTTCACGTCAAACATCTCTTCTTGGTTTGAGCCTCCGACACTTTAGTTGGGTTGCGGTCGTAACGTTTTCGCCATTTGTCACAAAGTAGTTCAGTGCTCAGAGTCATGCTGTATCTGCTTATTTCTGTATAATGTTATCGTGACATATTTCCACCCAATGCATACATGGCATACATGGTATTTGGAAATGGTATTTGTTGATGTACTGTGCTTGCTGACGCCATCTAATCAGTGACCATAATAGTCTTAGTTACGCAGACTGACGAAAAAGATAAATAGCAATAGCGTAAAAGCCACTGTTGGGTCAATTCCACCCTGATATTTATTTCCCTCCTTGTGGTAAAGCCTGTGTTTGTGTATATCTGTGTTCCATGTAGAAGAACTTAGTGAATCTGGTTCATCACATGGGTGGGACCATCCGGAAAGACTTCAGCACCAAGGTTACTCATCTCATCGCCTACTCCACTCATGGAGAGAAATACAGGGTTTGTACATGCTTACTTTTTTGTTTCATTGAGTCTTTTTACTCCGTGTGTATCTGACATTAAAAGCCCAAATCATAATCCTTAATATTTCTTTCTCCTAGTCCTAATGTGCACAATTCCAATGTTCCAATATTTTTTTATCCTTTTCTCTCTCATATCCTTTGTTTGTATTGGTGTGCAAAATATGATGATGCATCTGCCAATTTTCCTGAAGACATTTGATCGATTTAAGAACGCCAACAGAAAGGGCAGAAAATAACGACATCAATGTTTGCCTGAGTTCTGAATGTTTCAGCCGCATTCACTCATTGTCGGTGGGCATGAAGAATAAATGGCAGCGCTGGCCAAATCCTCAACAACCCATTAATATCAAAACAGTGCCGGCACAGAAGTGCCTACCAGAACCAGAAACACAACAGAAATAAAGCAGCCAAAGTGAAAATTAAACCAACTCAAAAAATACTAAAATGACAGAAAGCATCATTTTGTCATATTCAGACAGCTAGAAGTACAAACGCCCGTCCACCACTCCTCCTGACTGTACTGCACATTTCCTCTTAACAACCAAAACGAGCTGGAAATTATGGGATGTTCCTCTCAGCCTGGCTTGAATCTGATGTCAGAAAGTGATAATTTTATTTCCAATTAGATCGTTTTTAAACTGTTCAATACACGGCCTCCTCCATATGGATACAAAGAGCCAGATAGATGGGTGGATGAATAGATTGGCACTCGTCATTTTCTTGGCATCTCTCAGGACACATTAACAGATGCTTGATGCCGTACTTCTTTCAATCATCTCTGGCATGTCTAATCTTGTCTTCCTCTCTCTTTTCACCACCTCCCATTTTGCTTCTCAAAGTCTTGCGGAGGCTGTATTTTGTTCAACATGACAAAATGTAGTAAGGACTTGTTGGCTTGGTGACAGGCAGCCAAGGCTGATTTCCATTTGAAAGTACGGTGCTAACTAAAAAAAGGGACAAAAGGAACTGTTTCAACGATGGAGCCTCTCAAACTTGTTTTGTATTGTGCCTGAAGTGGAAACACTTTGTGTTGTGACTCTGAGTGACAGGAAGATCAGGAGAAATGAAAACAGACTGGGGATTGTTGTGCTGCGAGCGCTGACAATGGAACTATTTGAAGGTTTTTTTTGTTTTCAAATTGTGCATAGATAAATGTCATGGCCTCCTTTTCCACTGTCTAGCTCATATCTTGGTTACACATTTACTAATTTGTTCTTTGTTTTCCGCCTCTGTCTTAACTCTCTTATTGTGCCCTCATCTCTCAGCTGGCAGTGTGCATGGGGACACCCATCCTCACTCCATCATGGATTCTCAGGGCCTGGGAAAGAAGAGATGATGTGTAAGTTGAAAATTGTCGAAGGAAGTCTGTGCACCAATGTTTGTTTGTTTTTTTACCTAATGCTTTTCCATTTTCTCAATTTAGGAAAGTTACTTTGTAGTAAAAAAAAAGAAATATTCTGCATCTTGCTCTCATAAGACCTAAATTACTCCAATGTGGGATACATTGTCTCAGTGCATATTTTTAATCTACACCACAGATATTATAAAATCTAATAAAATGTGCAACATATTTTCAGGAAACTGAACTTGACCTTCCACTTTAACTGTTCTTTATGTGATTTCATTTACATTATGTAGAAATTGGTCATTTTGTGATTTAACGCCCCCAGTTTCGGAGTGTAATAACACTATAAATTTGGACAGCTGTACACATATTTGTTACGATTGTGATCAAAAATGAGCCAGTCCACAGCTTTTCTAACAGTCAAAGGCAAGGTCAACAACACAAGACATAGAAGCCAGCTAATATTAATTTCTAGTCCAACAGCAGCCCGCCCAGCTCAGCGTCTATCTTTCAGCCTTTTATTCTACCAAACTCTCACCAGCGACTCAAAGTCAGTCCCAAATTTACTCTTATCCTTGCTCAGTCACTCTCTCACTTAACCTCTCAGTTAAGTCCTCTTCGGTCATTTGGCCTCTGCCATTATGTCCATGGAGACTGCTGATCCTGCTTACGTTGCCGCTTGCGAGGAGAATTTTATTTTTTTTTTCAAATTCTTATTTCATGGTAGAAAAGTTACACAGTGTTGCTTCAAAGTATCTGAACAGAAACATAACTGTAGAAACGATGACACGCTTTGACAATAACCATGTTTTTCTCGCCTCTTATGTGTTAAGGCACTTCCATGCAGGAGAAGAGGAGTTTCGAACAGAGTTCAAGGTGCCTCCGTTTCAGGACTGCGTCCTCAGTTTTTTGGGTTTCTCAGATGAAGAGAAGGCCAACATGGAAGAGAGGACTCTCAAACATGGTCAGTGCTGCAGCGCAGGGAGTCTCTCTGCCTGTAACGAGCTAGGCACTGAGACAGGCACAGTGTTGATAGTGTGTATGAAGTGTTTCCAGTTATTGTGTGTCCAAAGCTGACAGACCTGCTGCGACTAATTCCAATTTCTAAGCTGTGGTTTAACTAAGAGTCAGTTCTGATTCATACCTACATTAAAATAAGTAAAGCTGATCAATTTTACAAAAGGTACCCACTTATATCTGTATCCATTTCATCACAGTCTCTGCGTTTTTCTCTCTTTAAGGTGGCAGTTATCGTGAAGTTGGAGATGAGAGGTGTACACACATGGTGGTGGAGGAAAACTCAGTGAAGGAGCTGCCGTTCTGTCCCTCAAAGAAACTCTTTGCGGTCAAACAGGAGGTGGGTCTGTCTGTCTGTCTAGGGAAACATGAAGAGTTGATTTGAGTGTTGCTTCTAAAGACAAACAGGTCTGACACCTCTGTGATGCTGGTCAAGTCTTATCCTGACATAGCTTAATAATCAATATACGCTGAGATACAGGAGTGAAATAATAAATCCACTCAGTTTGTTCCTCCTAAACAGAATTCCAAATGATCATCTGATCAGGATTCCTTTAGGTTAAACCTCAGTCGATGCTTTCTCTGCTCTCCCTCTCTCTGTCTGTGTTGTCAGAGGGAGCGATCGATAACAGATTTCCTCTTCCAGCAGATGAATAATTTGGACCAATAATCCCCTGATCAATGCAGCCTTTTCTTTACTGTGCCACTTTCATTGGTTTTAAAAGGAAAGTGTATCAAGTCTTTGTCTACCTACCTCGGTTCGAATCCAGGGTTCAGTAAATAGTTTTCTCTCCTCTTCTCTGTAGTGGTTCTGGGGAAGTATTCAGATGGACGCTCGGGCTGGAGAGTCTATGTACCTCTATGAAAAGGTGAGTTAGTAATGTGTGTGTGTGTGTGTGTGTGTGTGTGTGTGTGTGTGTGTGTGTGTGTGTGTGTGTGTGTGTGTGATGTGTGTGTGTGTGTGTGTGTGTGTTAAGCATGCTGTACACTGAAAAACAACAGAGGTTTTCTCTTTACAAACAGAATAAAGGCAAAGAATTAACTGTGTCCTTCAATTCTCTGTCACATTAATCTTTTTTAATTTACATTGCTCCCATCCCTGTTTCACTACTTTTCTCCTCCGTTACCGTGTAGTTTATTTGAAATGAAACACAGCGTCCTCCAGAATACACAGGATGATGGTTTTGTTTCTCTTTCTTGTGCAGTATTTTTTAAATTTTGAAATTGCGTATTTTAAAAGTTTAGTTGACCTTTTCGCCATCCACCTACCAATGTTGCAACCCTTTGAGACAACCATCTATGATCAAGTTTTGGGAACATGATCATTCTGACCAGGATAATGTGTCACACTATAGCACAGTCAGAACACCTGATTGAAGCTGACTTGTGCTTTGATTTTTTTTTTTTTTTAAGAGTCAGCCCGAGACATTTGCCTCTTGGAGTTTCCTCCTTGTCTCCCTGCAGGGAATGCTGGGAGTGCTTCCTGAGATAAGATAGACTTTAATGATCCCACACCGGGGAAATTCACTTGTCACAGAAGCTCGTATACACAAGGCTGATGAAAAAATACAAGTAAGAAATATATAGGAAAAAAAGTCAAGCTGAAGAAAGTTAAACAGTCTGACAGCTGTTGGAATGAAGGACCTGTGGTAGATGATCTTCTAACATGGTGGGAGTAGCAGTCTGTGCGGGTTTAAGCAGCTGCTTCAGTAACAGTCTCATGCAGTGGGTGAGAGGAGTTGTTCATGATGGATGTCCGCTTCCTCTGTGCAGTCTAGATGGAAGTCCAGGACAGAGCTGGACCTCTTGACCAGTTTGTTGAGTCTTTTTCTGTCCCTCTCTGTTCTTCCCCCTCCCCTGCAGACGACTGCATAGAATAATGCAGATGTCACCACAGAGTCATAGAAGGTTTTTAGTCCTGCACACTCCAAAGGACCTCAGTCTCCTCAGTAAGTGGAGACGACGTTGACCCTTCTCGTACAGGACGTCTGTGTTTGTTGTTGAGGTGAACACTCAGGTATTTGTATGCTCCCACCATCTCCATATCCAATCCCTGGATGTTCACCGGTGTGGTCTGAGGCGTCTTCCTCCAGAAGTCGATCAACATCTTCTTTGTTTTGCAAACATTAACTAGCTCACTCCAGATATGACTATGTAGAATACCAGAGAGTGTGCACAGCTGTCATCAAAGCAAAACTGGCTACTCTAAAGTCGTCAGTGTTAATCTACAATATAGAAAAGCCATTGTGTATTGAGGGTGTCCAAACTTTCGACTAGTACTGTTTTACTTATCTTTCTTTACTCATCTTGTATTAATCTTGTCTTATACATTTTTTTCATCCCACCGTACTTCAGAATGACAGCCCAGCCATGAAGAAGGCAGTTTCCCTCCTGTCCATCACCACCCCCAATAGTAACCGTAAACGCAGGCGTCTAAGGGAGACCTTGGCTCAGCTCACCAAGGAGACGGAGATCTCACCGTTCCCCCCGCCACGCAAGAGGGCATCAGCAGAGCACAACTTGTCCTTGGCCTCACTGCTGGACATATCAAACACCCCTGAGGCTTGCAAAGCTTTGGCAGGTAAGAGAGGAAGCATGTAGTCCCAGAAAACTCCAAATGTCAAACAAATGTTTGACCATCATACCGTTTCTTATTTACGGAAGAATGACCCAAGAGGAGGTTCTCTGATTACTTCGTTCTTCATAAGAAAACAGTAACGAGATGAACCCATCTTCATTCCAGAAGATAGAATAGGGTGCAGTACAAAGAGCAAAGGAGTCGACACTGTGACCAGAAATAGGAGAAGGAGAACCAGGGAAAGGAGGACTAGGACAGACAGGGAAGGGAGGAGGAAAAGGTCCTTCATGAGTACAAGTACCCTTCGACAACCAGAGGAGGGACAGCAGCAGCCAGGAACTTGTACAGGTCAGATTTTCCTTCAAGAGCAGGGCCATACTGATGTTGTTAGCAGACACCAGGCCAATACAGGACAAATACAACATTGGACAACATCTAAAATGATACAGATATATATCTGTGATAGGCCAATGTTGGCTGAAAATCAGGCTACCGATATGTAGGTGGAGCTCCAGCAGATGAAGCTGTGTCAGAGTTGGGTTCTGATAACTGGTTCCACTTTTGTCCATATGGTAACAAATTATTGGAAGCTTACATGCTCTTCTTTTTTTCTTAAAGCAGTACTGTGATGTAGAAAACTCTTTCATAGCACCATTTTTAGCCTGCAGACACGTTGCTTTGACTGGTTGTAGTGATAAACTTCACCTGTGTTGGCTTTCAGTAATAGAATAGTAAAACAACTATTTTGATTCAGCCCTAATGTTATTACGACTGCTAAAGAAACCCACACATCGCTGACAGCAGTGTCTGTCAGTGCAACATTACAAACTTTCCTTCCTCCTGCTTGTCTTTTTCCTCCAGAGAGTTCGAAGCCAACCAAGAGTTCAACTCCGGTTCTGTCCAAGCAGTCAGCCAGGTGGCAGGTCTCCAAGGAGCTCTACCAGACTGAGAGCAACTATGTAGACATTTTAAGCACCATCCTACAGGTAGCAGTGTGTGTCTGTGTGTTTGCACAATGTGGACAATTCTAACACTCCCTCATAGGTTGGCCAGTCAGTTGCCCTTGACAACAGTTTCAGTCTAAGCTACAATCATTAAAGTGTGTGTGTGTGTGTGTGTGTGTGTGCTCTCACTTGGTCTTATCAGTTGGTCCCAGCAGAGTCAGACAGCTGACCACTGAGGGGGAAAATGACCTGCCTGACCGTTTCTCTTTCTGTCTCCCACCCCTTCAAAATCTTTTACCCTTTTAGATTTTTTTCTCACCTATCTTTCTTTCTTATGCTTCCTCCATTTTGATTTTGTTATTTCAATCACTGTTTCTTTCCCAGCCTCTCTCTCTCTCTCTCTCTCTCGCTCTGTTTCTGCCTCAGAAGTCTTCCTTCGATTTCTGCCATCTCTTTCTCTTCTGTCTTCCATCGGTCTCTCTGTTGTATTCTACAGGGTTTAACTGTCCTCACAAAAAGCTGCCTTGTTTTAACTAAATCTGGGAATATAAGGTTAGCCACATGGTGTTGTGGACTGCCTTGAATCTAAAAACACACCACGTGCTGCTAAAATCACCCTAAAAATGCTGCTGTAGCTCCACTGTGCCAATTATCACAGCAAAACACAGCTGAGACTGACTCCATAATCCAGACATTTAGTAATCACTGAAGGCATGAGTCACAGTGCTGTTGATTAGTGCCTATGACACAGTCAATCCATGCTCCTTTTTCACTTCAGCAGAAGGGAAATAAATTTGATCTGTATTTATGCAGCATATCCCCTTTTCATATAATAGCTATTTCTAAAAGTAGCATATAGTATAAACCTTTTTCAGTATAATTAGTGAATGGAGCTTTTGGGTCTGTGAAGCTGCATTTTGTCTAAAGACCAGCAGGGGGCAGCTCCATTGGCTGCCAAAAAAAGTAATTCCCCTGAGCCTAATGCAAAAATGACCCAATTTCTCACTCGATTTCTGACCTCAGTCAACAATGTCCTCATCACTTTTTAATCTCAATCACTAGTTTCAAGTCTTCTTTCATACAGCATGATGTTCATTCAGTATATTATGGTCCCATTTAGAGTTAAACGGGACGTTGATTTGTGAGTCTATCCAGCGCAACACACTCAAGAACACTCAAATGAAACTATCAAACTAGATAGCGCAGATCAAATATGAATCAAGAAGCAGTTACCCACAAGCTCCTCACTCAAAAATCATTTTTAGCTACACAAAACCACAGAGGCTTCAAAACGGTTGTCCACAAGAAATCAACAGCAGGTTTACACTTGGTAAATCAATGTTTAGACAAAAATTGTAATTTTACCTCTGAGATCATTATAATTTCATTCAAAGTGGACAAAAATGCAATAAAACTCTCAAATGTGATCTTTGTTAGTCGTTCCACTGTTCCAACAATCACCAATTTTTGTTTGGTCGCAATAAATCCTTAAAGTCCGTGTAAAGGCAATTCCATGTTTTCTTTCAAAACACAATAAATATGTTGGAAAATAGTTGCTGAAAACATGAAAAGACTTTGAACGATGTATCACTGAAATGTGGAGTTAGAGGTTCAAACAGTTTTTCACCAGTTTTCAGTTCAGGATTTTGTGGGCGGTCCTAAAACGAGGCTGCGTGACATCACGCGGTGATCATTAACATAAAATTAACATAACTACGCCCCCTAGCGCAACGGTCCAGAAGCCTTAACGGTACAGATTGTGGTTCTGGTGGCTCAAACATATAGGGCTGAACAATACCAGTAATACTGCTAGCTGTAGCATCCACATTGTGCTTCTTACAGTCCTAAAACGAGATCGCGTGATGTCACGTGGTAATCATTAACATCAAATTTGCATGGGGCGTGGCTTCTGCGCATTCAGTGGACACGCCCCCACAGTCCTGGAGCTGAGAATACTGCTCATTTTACCTGATTTTGACACCTAATTTCATGAACTTGTCGTTATTTTTTTGATCATTCAAATTTGGCTGGGTGACACAAATTTATTCTGACGTCGTTTTGAGTCGCAATCCTCAAAGCCAACAGTTGAGACATTCACGCACAGCTAGACCAGAGGCCAGAGAGTGTGACGGCATTCTTTGCTCAGGACACTTTAGCTCCACTACACTGTATATTCTTCTATTTCAAAGAACAGTGGCAGTTAAAAAAAAGAAGCAGTACTTGTCAATGTCCTGCACATTTCCTCTGATTTATATGACAACATTTCCTGTATTCAGAGCTCATGCAGTGTCCACTTAGATCTGCTCAGGTATGACTCGCAAGCCAAGGGCAATACAACAGGACTGTGCATCACCAAATTAGACTGGGTGACATTTGGCCGCTGTTGGGACTGAACCTGTGACCTCTACCTTTGTCTTGGTCTCACTTTTGACCCATAGCCCTTGGACAGGCTTTTTTTTTTTTTGACACCGAACCTGTTTGGTTTAAATAAACTCAAGCAGTACATTGCTGTCATTGCCCCTCGTGCTCAATTCTTTCCTCACAAGCTCTTTGTAACAACTGAAGAAGATAAATAAACACACTGCAGTAAAGACTCCATGACTTGCTGTTGGTCTATGGAATTGGATTTGTCCACAGTTGACCAGATGGCCAAAGCTGTCCAATGAATGAGTTACCTGACACTCTATAACATCGTGTTTACTGCTCTTGGTTTGTTTTTTAGTTCGTCGGTATGAACATGGAGCAGAGTATAACTCATTCCTGCCTCAGTTTGGAGCAAATGAACTAAATTAGAGTTGTGAAACTGACCTCGAGTGCTAATGTCTTGACTGACATGCAGAAATACAAGGCAAACTGAAGGAATACAAGGAACTAGATTTGAATGGTGCTACTACTTTTACTCATAGTGATTGATCTGGTAATAGACTCAAAAAACAACACAGCAGCTTGGTAAATTAGCTAAGTTGTTTAATTCATATGCTCATCGCACCCCAGTAATTTAGCATCTACAATGTGCCATTGTCACAAAGAGAGCAGAGCAGGGACTCATCTGTGTGAGACACAGAGAGCTGGCACACATACAACACAGATCTTTCTTCTGGATTAGATATGGTAAAAATGAATCATAGATGAATGTCTTCATTTCTTAAATACTGACACCAGAACTGATAACTCTGTCTTAAATAATGTAGTCTTGTGTTTTGGTACCCACTACCACCACAAGGAGCACATAAGGCTACATCTTGTAAATGTGCATTACAGTACAGTGTGTAGACATGTTGGCTGTTAGTGCCAGTGTGCTCTGATGTTTTTCTCATATCTGCTTTTATTTTGAAGCTTTTCAAGCTTCCATTGGAAAAAGAGGGGCAGGTGGGCGGACCCATCCTGGCCCAAGAAGAAATGAAGACAATATTCGGCAGCATCCCGGACATCTACGAGGTTCACACCAGAATAAAGGTAGCATGTCCTCAACTGCTTCTATAAGTTTGACCGAATTGTTGTGATATTGACGAGGAGTTTTAATTTGTTTGTGTGTGTGTGTTTGTTCATCAGAGTGACCTTGAAGAACTGTTGACAGACTGGTCAGAGGACAGGAGTGTAGGAGACATCATTCTCAAATATGTGAGTATAAACAAAGAGAGTAGAGAGTGTGCAGATCTTGACTTTGACTTTGCATATTTAAGTGTTTTTACAAAGAAATATAACCATATGGGTACTTAAGCTGTTGCTGTTAGACACTCATCTGTTGCAGTTGTTCAGAAGCTTTGTAGCTCTGTTGATCTGTGATGATCTGTCAAATCATCAGTCAAACACTGAAGTGTTCACTTACATCAGGAGTCATTTGTGACAGTTGCTTTCAACAGTCGGAAAAGGTCAATGCCGCTGAACACTTTCCACCTGAGGAGAACACTACATGCTCACATGTATTGAATTGTGGCATCGGTCTTCACATGCAAGGCTAAAATGGCTACATTGTTTGTCAACATATTTCAGAACTCTTCACCCGTAACATTATGTTGTATAACATAGGTTAACATCTTTTTCTGTATAAACATTGCTTTTATTCATCCTGTATTAATACAAGGTTGATTTGCTGAACTGAAATGCTTAATAGGCCCAATTCAGAACAAAGCTTCACAACAAGACAGAACTGATTTGCAGTGATGAGAACTGGCCCAACTTGAGTCAAACCGGCTGATGGAGATACCTGAAAAACATCTCGACAAGTCACTAGTGGCTGCCTTCAGAACATAACAGCCAATCAGCTATTGAAGTCAAACTAGTATTCTTTCGCATCTCGTCTAGTGGCATTGGTGTACAACTGTGTGTTTCAAGTAGATGAAAGGTTTCAAATCTCGTCATCATGAATCTTTGCTCTGAACTAAACCTCACAGTAATGCGCCATTTCTAATCACTTAAAAATGACTCAGAATTGACTCTCTATGTCTCGCCCTTAACAGGGTAGCAAGAAAATTAGGAGTCATGATCAATTAACCTTCTCTGAACACGTAGCCTTGGTTGCCTGGTCGTGCCGCTTCGCACTTTACAACATAAGAAAAATCAGGGCAATCCAAACTTTTCTTGTCTGTTGTTCCCGGTTGGTGGAACGTGCTATCAGTTCCTACCAGATGAGGGGCGCCCCTCTCTACCTTTAAAAACCTCCTGAAGACCTCCAGCTCTTCAGAGAGGACCTCCTCTCAAACACTACCAACAACTGGACATGCAAAATCTATCCACTCGAGAGCTGTCACAGTACTTATTGCTGCATTAACACAACCTTGTCACACTGTACCATGCTTGCTTATAATGTATAAAGCAAGCAGGTATGGGGTAGTATTCAGAGTTGGTATATAGGTATGGTGACACATTATTCTATGGGGCTAGCTTGAAACAACTTTAAACCAAACAATCCTTTCTACTGTATGTGAAACCTCATTTTCTGTGGATCTGCTCCTGATCTGTCCTTATCCTCTCTCTCCAGTCTAAAGACCTGGTGAAGGCCTATCCACCCTTTGTCAACTTTTTTGAAATGAGCAAGGAGACTATTGTTCGGTGTGAGAAACAAAAGCCACGCTTCCATGCTTTTCTCAAGGTATGTCCTTGTGTGTCTGTGTGTGCCTGTGTCTCTGTGTGTCTGTGTGTATGTGTGTGTGTGTCTTTACCTGACCGAACACATTTAAATTGAAGGTAGCAAAGGAAAAAAAAAACACACACACACAGCATATGGTAATATGGTATGACACTACTTCACAGCAACACTACAAACTGTCAATTAGCGTATGGTTAATGTACGTTATCCCTGTGAATGGAGACTGGTGGTTCCCAATCTGTTTGGCCTGTGATCCCTTTAAAATGAAGTACTGTCTATTTTTCACTTGTCCCAGTTTTTGGCATTACTTACAGTCTGGAACTTTCATTTGGAAGAGTTTCCGAGGCAAAAGTGGAATGCAGTATTTCACAAGAACATTGCAAAAGTTGGAGACGAGTCAGAACAATGAACGTAGATATGCATTAAACAAATATCTTTTATCCCTTTGTGTGACCCCTCATTTATCTTGGTTCCTCTTGGGGGCACATCCCGCCGCCTAGGTTCAGAACTGTTGGTCTACTTCTATTGGAAACATCATCTATCAGTGCCTTTATATGCATTTAGGTAACAGAGTTACAGTCGACGTCCTCAAGGAAGTTGATTTCCTAAATGTTCATTCAAATAAGAAACCTTGTTTCTTTTTTTGTACTGAACATATCCACTGTCAAACAATCATAACATTTTATTTCCCTGATTCACCAGCTTTCATCCTTTCTTGTAACACTCTGTGTCATTTCTGGAAAAAATAAAAAATATTATATTTATATTACATAAATATTTTTCTGCAACAGTATCTGCAAAAATATCCCGTTGAATAAATATACTTGACCTTTATTTTGCTGATGTTGGCATGCATTGAAAACCTTTTGTTTCCTGATTCAGTGTCACTAACACAAACACACTGTCACATTAATGCCTTCACTCTACAGATCAACCAGGCCAAGCCAGAGTGTGGCAGGCAGACACTGGTGGAGCTGCTCATCAGACCTGTACAGAGGTTGCCCAGTGTGGCCCTTCTTCTTAACGGTAACACACACACACACACACACCCCTTTGTTAAAACATTTTTTGTGCTAATTACATCCCTCCTTCTTTTTCTCCTTATCTTCCTCCCATACCTGCTTCCCTCCTCTATTATCTCCCGTTGATACGTCTGTATTTTCTTGACCTTTATTCTTTCCTTCTCACCTTCCTCGGGATGATTTTCATCTCTTCCTGCCTTTCTGCTCCTGAACAAAATTTCCCTTTCTTCCACCATTTCAGACATAAAGAAGCATACGTCAGATGACAACCCGGACAAGATAACGCTGGAGAAAGCAATCGAGTCTCTGAAAGAAGTCATGACGTGAGTTGGCATGACGTCACCTTTGTGTTCAGTCACCACACAAGAGATATTGAAGTCTTCAGATCATTGAGAGGTCATATACAGTGCTGTGTTAATAGCAGCAATGATTAGTCCATTAGTTGTCAACTATTAAATTCATCTGCAACAATTTTAATAATCGATGGATCATTTTGAGCAATCGAATTCTGATTTCAGCTCCTCAAATGTGAATATGTTCTGCGTTCTTTAGTCTTCTATGAGGGGAACCTGAACATTTTTCAGGCATGGACAAAACAACAGTATTGGATAGTAACAAGCAAAAATCTGACAAATTCAGATAAAAATGATGACACGATTTTTAAGATGCTCATTACAATTCTCCAGAGTCCAAGCAGAGCCAAAAGATGCATTTCAAATTGCCAAGCAGCAAATTCCCACATTCAGCATTCTTTCTTGACAAGTCAGCTAAGACAAGTGACAAGACAAGACATGGATTATCAAAATTGTTATTGATCATTTCTTTGTCGGTCAGCTAATTGATTTATTGGCTACTCTCTTATCCCCACCAGTCACATCAACGAGGACAAGAGGAAGACTGAAGGCCAGAAGCAGATCTTTGATGTCGTTTATGAAGTTGACGGCTGTCCTGTAAGTTTGACTGCTGCTGTTTGAAAGTCTGTGGTTATGTTACATTGATTATTTTGTTTATTCATATGCTTGAATATTGGTGTGTAAACAGTCTTATTTAATCATGAAGAGAATATTTAATATCTCTTACCTTCTATGCTTTGTCTTCTCTGCAGGCAAACTTGCTGTCCTCCCACCGGAGTCTCGTTCACCGGGTGGAAACAATCGCCCTGGGAGACCAACCATGTGACCGTGGAGAGCATGTCACACTCTTCCTCTTCAATGACTGCCTCGAGGTGAGAATGCACATAAACACCAAAACGTCTTACCTTTGTCTCATCTGTAGCTCTGACCCACGACTATCCTTTAACCCTTACTGTACCCGAATCTTCTCCGAGCTGTAACTGAAACACTGAGATTTTTCTAAAGGCCTGGTTATAACAACATTACCAACAAGGTCATTGTTTTTAGCAGCAACTTCTATGAGCAAATAAGTTGATGAAGTAGTCACTTTATTTCAGTATCTATTAATCCTGCTTCCATTTTTATAGTTGGTTTCAGAGAAAATTAAGTAATTCTGTCCTCTCAAACCCAAAAAATGAAAATTCTATGATGTCCCCTGGGACGTGAAAGATTGCGAGCATGCAGCTGTGTAGCAGTGGTAGAAATACTACCTGTACTACTCAAGCTCACTACTAACTAACTGCTTGACAGATAGTAAGTCTAGTAGTACAGTCCCTATTCTGCCACCCTCCACCTCCCCTGCTGCACCTTCACCAGGCTGAAAGCTGGCATTTTGAATGGTCATCAATGAAGTCAGAGACTCACTATTTTCAATTCACTAACAAGCTGACAGTTAACAACTCAGAGCCTTTTTCCCCTTTTCAATAAAGCTCGGATGCTAGTCAAACGCTCACATTGGATAAACCGTCCACAGTCAGCCTTTGTCCAGCTTTGGTTGAGAGACAGGTAGTTAATAAGAGTGTATAAATGTATAATAACACATTAAATGTGTTAATCATCAAGATCAAAAGTTATTTTCTAATTGTTTCACTGCGGTTATATTCACTTATTACATTCAGTCTGGGCACCCCAGCTAACAAATTGAGCTAACATCAGCTAACAGCAGTTACACTTACTTACTGTGCATCAGGAAAACCAAAAAACATTTCTATATTTCCATAAAATATGATAGACAGTTTCACCAAAATCAGTGAAAAACTTGGCGGTGTGTGACTGATCATACTCAGAGCACAAAGTTAACACTACAGAGACTCAGAGTGAGAATGGCGGAGACAGCATTCACCTGATTTTATGGCAGAAAAGTTGCAAAATGTTGCTTTAAACCTCACTAGTTATGCCACATCTCAGCCATGAAGTCTGCTATTTTGAAAATATTCACATCTGCTCAAAAATCTAAACTCCACGCTCGCGGTGTTTACACTGCGCTGAGTGACAGTCAGACAACACGCTTAGTACAGCACGTCTCCATTGGACCCGGCATTATTTTAATGTATCTTACTTACTTCAGTGTTCCTCCTGCATGCTGTCTCCTGCAAAGCTAGATCACGTTCAGATATTGTTGAAAGTTAGTTTGTAAATATTCTGAAGACAGGCCAACGTTCATCAATTCCTCATGCTCATGTTACGGTCCTCAAATGGAGAGACTGAATCAAATATTCAGCTGGTTTATTATTTTATATAACAAACGTAAACATACAACAAGTTGGTGCATCACCTATTTTCACCAGTTTAGACCTTTAGATACATTGAACCAGCTATGTTCTACCTCCGCCTCCTGCGTCTTTCTCCCTCTGTACCCTGTTTGTGGAGACACGTGCTGATAGCCCCGTGCGCATTCAGTGCTGGGCAGGAAAGGAGCTTTTTGCAGAGCAGCAACATTGAAAAGGTGATCGATTCATGCGTGTGCAGAACAGGGCGGGCATTCATGGGGGGATGAGGTGGGTGGCTGCGCTGATTCAGGATTGTCAGCGACACCCCCTAATGAGGTGTGTGTGTGTGTGTACCAGCTACACACACAGACGTCTGACAGTTTTCCATGCAGTTGTCACCGTGTATTGAGTGAATGCGTTTGAGTGGGTGGCCTCAGCGTTGCCTCCATCATCACCAATCATTGACTAACTCTTGCATTCATATAATCACTCTCTCTGACCCTCTTCACTCACACTGCCAAAACAACAATGACCTATGATGTAGGGTCCTATTCCATCCCCCTCTCTCTTCCTCCCTCCACCCTTCCCTCTCTTTCATCTTTCTCCGCAGTTTAATTGATGTGGCATTAATGAGTTGCATCGTTTACCTCTATGAAGGCCTCATTGATTTTGTTGCCAAGTAACCGATAGCAGCTCCACCCACACGCTGCAAAATGCACCTACACTCAATTTAAAATCACACACACACACACACGTAGGTGTTTGGACGTTGTCTCTCTTGTCTGATTTTGTGTGTTTGTATCTCTGTAGATTGCAAGGAAGCGACACAAGGTGATCAATACATTTAAGAGTCCGCTGGCACAGGCGAGACCACCGGCGCCACTCAAGCACATCGCACTCATGCCGCTGTCCCAGATTCGAAGAGTCCTGGACCTGCAGGATTCAGATGGTAACCACAGCAGCAACACACACGCTGTAAACTGTGAAGTTACTGCTCATGACTCGGCTCTGCACGACGTTTGACCTGCACTCATTGTGACAGCTTTTTGGAGAGCCTGTGTAGTAAGGTGCAATGTTGGAAACGACAACAAACAAACTCCCAACACCTCTGCTTGATTTCTTTTGCAAACAGCTGATTTGCTCAGAGATCAGAGTCATCTGCTAAATATCAGTTCATTCCCAAGGTGTGTTTTTGGAAAATCCCACAGTAAGCATGAATATCATTGAAAGTATAATGTCAGCTTGCTAATTTCTTAAATTAAGAGGATTAATTAGTTACTGACTCAAACGTTGGTTTCCTTTGAGACACCCACAAGAGAGTGTTTAAAAAATGTTCAGTTCACATATTTTTGAAATATTCAAACAGTTCAGCCAATATGAACATCAGAAACAGGGTTTGCTGGCTGTTATGGCCATTAAAATCTATCCAATGTGCTTCAACACATTAGCCTTTTTACACAAAACCCCCGCTGTCACGCCGCCTTTGCCTTTTGACACCAAACCAAACAATGGTGGCATAATGCCCGCTCAGTGTGTGATTTGTCGATAGCATGCCGACGTTCCAGAAGCAAAAGAGGCTCAACGTACGTGGACACCCATGTGTCACCCCTTTACACAAACGTCAGTTTGGCTCTGTAACACTGCTGGCTCAGAGGTGGAGCAATGACACCCCCTCCATCCCGACTTTATATGTTTTTATACAGAACGGTAAGGCGGAGTGATGGAGCAACAATCCGACCTTGAACAGGGAGCTAAAAGTACAGTGATGGAGACAAAATTTACAGTGTAAAGATGGACTAAGTTTATTATATGCTTATATGATATATAAGATAGTATGTGATGATAGTATGCAGCAGTAAGTCTTTTATTTTGATGTCTGAGAAGATGTCGGAGACACCGTCAAATGAGCTAAAGACCTGTCAACAGCATGAAAACGAGAAGTTCCACACAGTAACGACAGAACAGCAGAAACTTTAAGTAAGTGGGGGCAGCAGTAAGGTGCAGGACATCTAACACATGACACCAAACACACTGCTGCACATCTTTCCGTGGGTTTCCTGATCAGCATGGTTACATATCATGAGACGGTATGACACGCTGACAGAAGAAGAACACAGTGCGTGGAGACAAATGCTGTTCACACAGGGACCAGTAATGATTGATGTTCTGGATGAAGCACTGAAGTCTATCTGTCTTACATGTTTGTGTCTTTTCTTCTTCTATCACTTGCTCCACTCTCATCTTTCCATCTGCTTCTCTTCCCGTCCAACAACCCTTCCTCGATCGTCCTCGTCCTTTTTCTGTCTCATTGTCTTCATCTCAATCTCATCACTGGCTGATTTCCCTCCTCCCGTCTTTTTGTCACTGTTCTCTCTCTCTCACTCTCATCACTGACTGTCCATCTCTCGCTCCATCTCTTCAGAGTGTGTGAATGCATTCGCCCTGGTGGTTCGCCCTCCAACCGAACAGGAGAACTTGTTGTTCAGCTTCCAACTGACCGGAGAGGATACGGTTAAAAGCGCCTGGCTGCGAACACTTTGCCGCCACGTCGCCAACACCATCTGCAGGGCTGATGCGGTGAGTCGCCGCACACACATGAAAAAGAAAGTTGGTAGTTTGTCAGATTGGTGGCCAGGGAAAGAAGCTGTGATAGTTTTATCAACAGTGATTTACACTAAAGGAACTTATTCCTCTTGAAAAACAAATTAGCAAAGTCTTATCACAATCCTCCAGCCTCAGAAAGAGTGCTGGCAATTCTGGCAAAATTTGGAACTGAAAACTTTCTGATATCTGTGCCCAGCACCAGAAACGCAGTTACAAAACTGAGGAAACTAATCTTAAGATTGAAAGTTCATTGGTGTGATCCAACTGACATTTTCCTGGGGGCATCATCTCCTCGCCTTGTTTGCTATTTTGGTGAATCACTGTGCGCCCCAGTGGGAGTAAAGGTGTAGTAGAGGGTGTGATGTGCCAGACTGCAGTCTTTGTGCCAAGAATGGCCGACTTGATCATGGTTTTGTTCACACACAGTAAATAGATATTTTTCCATGTAAAACAATGAAATCAAACTAAATAAATAAAAAAAATCCCATATCTTTTTGTTTTTATCATTTAAGATAAGATAGACTTAATGATCTCACACTGGGGAAATTCACTTGTCTTTGAGGTTGATAAGAAATTACTCATAACTAAGAAATATATAGAAAAGTCATGAAGTCACGCTGGTGTTAAAGAGTCTGACAGCTGTTGGAATGAAGGATCTCCTTCTTACATGGTGGGAGTAGCAGTCTGTTGCTGAAGGAGCTGTTTAAGGCCTCCACAGTCTCATGCAGGAGGTGAGAGGAGTTGTTCATGATGGATGTCAGCTTTGCTAACATCCTCCTCTCCATCACTTCCTCTGTGCAGTCTAGAGGGCAGTCCACGACAGAGCTGGCCTTCATGACCAGTTTGTTGAGTCAATTTCTATCCTACAGAGGCCAGACAAAAACACCTCTAGGTCCTGCAATGTCATATTGCCCAGCATTGAGGGCCCTATCATACTCCCAGTGCGAAGCAGCAAAGTGTCTTTGCTAGTTTCCCACTGACACGCCCAGTGCTCACATTATGTAAGAAGCTTTTGGTCTGCTGGTCTTGGTTGGTCGGTCATGAGGTGTGGTCAGGTACGTTGTTGGCACATTGTTGTCCTTCCATTGTTGTGGATGGTATATGTAGTGGCGAGGTAGCAGATTGCAACCAACTGAATACTGCATGCCCAACCCTCCTCTTCCAGTGATTGGTTCTGTGGGTCACCTTTCCTTTGATGTTATTAAATACCTGCAGCATCACACAGCAGCACACACCATAAGAGCGTGATCCTGTTGTGCTACATACAGGATCACATACCATGCTCCAGCGTACGCCAGCATAATGATGGGTCTTCTTTATGGCAGCATGGTGGGGTCTCTCTCTGTAGAAACGGGTTGCGTCTTCACCTCCGTAGACGGTTATGGAAGCCGTGTAGAGCAGGACTTTGCTAGGCTTCAGTAATGGAGAATGACAGAATATGGGCTGTGAATAAGTGTTAGAGGGGATGTGTTCAGATAACAATACTACAGATACATAGGCTACTCTGTCAGAGTCTATGTGTGTGAGAGGAGATGTGGCATCCGGATCAATTGTTAGATCATTATTTTTTAATAACTCAAATGGATCTATATTCTAAAAAAAATGCAGTAATCTCCTGTAGGTTTGTCTAACTATACTCAAACAGAAGAAATGGTGGATTTGTTGCAGACTATTTGGTGTTCTAGTATTTCCAGCAGAAGGAAGGATTTAATAAATAAACTAGTGTGTGTGTGTGTGTCTTAATGCTTATAAAGGAACATGTCACGCAGTGCACTCGTTGATGCGTTTTTAATAGTTTTTGGACAACAGTGGCGCTCTTTGGCACATGAATACCAGCTCCACAGCCATTACTAATACTAATTCCTAGCTGGTTATCATGGAATGTCTCGAGATTAAAAAAACAACACAGAATATAAGCCATTTTGTTCTTTCATGGTTTGAGTAAATTATGGAAAACCAATGTGTTATAGGCTGATTAAGCTTCATGATTATAGAGTCCACTGGAAGACATGGAGGTTAGGCTGTTTGCTGTATTTAGCAGAGGAAGCAGCAGGGGGCGGTGTTGGCCTCTGTCTGTCTGCTGCCTCGCAGCTGCATTCCTAATACTGTTTTCACTGGGTCAGCGCTGCAATGTGAATACCAACGAGACAGAGCCCTGCTTGTTAACAAGCCCTCTGCAGGATGAGGGGGAGAGGGAAATAAAGAGTGTGTGTGTGTGTGTGAATCCTGCTACACAACCCCTCCTGCTACTATTTTGGCAGCAACGCATAATGTATCTATTGGTATTGATTACATGAATTGCACACCTCGGGTCATGATTTATTACACAGAGTTTGAGGTTGTGTTGTTTTTTGTCTTGTAACCAGGAGGACCTGATTCAGTGTACAGACCCAGACTCACTCCAGGTCAGCACCAAGGATATGGACAGCACCCTGAGCAAAGCCTCGAGGGCCATCAAGAAGACCTCTAAAAAGGTAAAGGCAGAATCATTTTTATGGGTCATTCTTTGTTTTAGCTGCGGCGTAGCACTGAGAGTAACGCAGAATGACCACCATCAAAGTTATCTAGCTACACAACTAAGTGTGGTTGAAACAGAGGGATGATGGAAACAGTGTGATTGACTGTTCAGAGGTGACAGAGCTGTCAGGAGAGATGCATCGACCCGAAGTGCCATCTCTGAGTCGACCTGAATATCCTCATTTGAGTACAGTCCTCCTTCAGACAGACAGGGCTTTATAAATTGTATGCAGTTCAGATCATGAGGTAAATATTTAAATCATTTCATGCTGAATTACACAGAAATGTGAATGAAATTACGCACAAGACATCTAGTGCAGACCTTTCACACTATTGTAGTTGTGCAGTCATAAAACAATGGGACAGAAATCTGACTGAATTTTATTATTTATTTATTTGCTGCTCTTTCCAACTCTCAACAGTTAAATGATTTGAGTATTTCACAGGACAGACGCATGATACTTGAACAGAGTCTGGAACAAGCAGATAAAGATACGTGACATTGTTAATTTGTTAATTTTTTTTCTGCTTGAGGAAACATCTGAAGCGTTAAGAGGAGTGAAGGTGTCAAGGTTAAAGAAAGGTCTTCAACTTGTCCCGATATTGTGAACTTAAAAACAGCCGCACATGCAGAGCTGTTATCTGTAGAATAGGTTTGCATGTATCCATTGTGTACGTGACTCCTGCAAACAGCTAAAACCGTATAATAATGTCATAATACTACAACTGCTGGCAAAATATTTGGCTTCTGTGTCGACCAGGCTTTATGAGACTGACGCCAATAAATGTAATATTTATTTCTTATATTCTTTTTCTGTTTTCTCAAACTATTTGCAAGAATTCAAATCCACAGATTTTGAACCACTGTGCAATCAATAATGAAAAAACAGATGGAGAAATCAACCACGTCAATAAGATGGAGGATAAGCGTTTATTGCAGGTTTTTGGTATCAGTTGTATGTTTTTCAGTAACAAGAAATGTCAGAAGAGAAATGCTGACAGTATCTTGGTACAGTGTCTCCATGGCAGTTTGTTCAACAGAGAGCACTGCCAAGTTTATTGTGTATTATAACTGAAAAATCTATTTGTTTTATACATTTGTTGTCAGTTCATTTAAACCTAAACGGATATATCAGTGTTGATAAATTATTAAAGGTCCAGTGTGGAGGATATGGGGCCATCTAGTGGCGAGGTAGCAGATTACAACCAACTGAATACTGCACGCCCAACCTTTCTCTTCCAAGCTAGGAGAACCTACAGTGGCAACAAAACTCACCAAAGGCCTAAGAGCCAGTGTTCTATTTACATTAATATGATATTCATAACTTTGTTTTTATTAGTGTATAATCACCTGAATAATTCTGTTTGTTACCTTGAGAATGAGTTTATATCAACAGACACTGTGGTTTCTCTTCCACGGAGTCCGCCATGTTGAATGGACAAGCTAGACACTGGCTCTAGAAATTAGCATTTTCTGCACATTTTAGAGAGGAGAGGTGATCAGCAACTACACCGCTCGATGGACCTTTAAATCATGGAGAAGGAAAAGTTGAGTGTCATGCGTGAATGCTTTTGTCTTGTAATTCTGGTTTTTGAAATGGCATTAGCATTTCAGCAAATCAAATAATGACTAACTAAATAGACTTTGTTAATGAAAGCTTTTACTTTCATGTATTTCTTGTTCATGTAATGGTACAAGTGGTTCTCTGCTGAAAGGTACTCTAAATGATGACAAGAACAGGTTGGCCTCAGCAGTGATGACTGCTAAGTGCAAACAGACAAAAAGAGTGCCATCTACATTTACTGAAAATTAGTTGGCTGAAAATCTAAGATAGACATAAAATGAATGAATTACTTTGTGTGTGCTAGGTGACGAGGGCTTTTTCTTTCACGAAGACCCCAAAGCGTGTGATCCAGAGGGCGTTCATGGCCAGTGGTACTCCAGATGAAAAAAGCCAGAGGCTAAGTTGTGAAAACCGTGCCGGCAGCAGCTCCACACTGGCTGTAAGTCTTTCTGTTTATTTTCCTGCTCTGGAACATGAGCTGTACTCATCATACAGCCGCACAATGTTAACGTTGGTGTTTTTTCTTTTCTATATCTATCTGTGTGTCTTGGTCAGGCCCTAACTAATACACAAATGTAGGCATTTTGTAATATAATGTAATTTTTACACTTGTTCAAGTTCTCTGTGATAGCAGGACCAGTATCTCTGAGTTGGTTTCCTTACTTCGTGTTGCCTTCAAGTTTCTAAGAGAAGGGCTGAAAATATGTCTACTTTGTCTCACATCACGGTTAAGACTGGGTGGCTGTTGGCCGTCTCTGTCCATCTATCTGTCCATCTGTTCCTTGTTTCCTTTCTATTCTTTCCATTTCTTTCTCCTTTTGCTGAGAACCAGGCAATTGATCTCTCCATCAAACCCCGATGGAACAGCTTTTTCAGTCAGCGTCACTCGTTTTCATCTAACTTGATTAAAAAGCAGTAAATCGCTTCTGCTTTTAAAAGTGCTGGAACTTTTTCTGTTCTTTGTCCATTTTCGGACCTTTTATGGCCGTGGTTAGAAATTCATAGTGCTATATTTTCAATAAACAAGTGAGTGTGAAGCGGAAGGAAGGAAATTCTGACATTCTTTAAACAAATAAATCACTCAGTTTATCTTGTTTCTATTGATGCGACTGTAAAAGCAGTGAGTGTTTGGCAGCTGTATTGCAGAGTGATTAAACAACAGATATTAAAACATTTTTAATAAAGCTGTTTTGACTTGGTGCCCATATTGAGATTAGGAACTTACAAAGTGTCCAGTTTGATTCTGGTTGTACAGCAAAAAGAAAACAAAGATAAGGCCAGTGGCTCAACTCAAACTTCATCTACGCACAAAAAGAAACTATTTTCCTATATTTAAAATACTTACATGCAACTGACATGTGTTTTCTGTTTTTTAAATCTCATTGTAAAAGAGGTCACACATGCACATTACGGATTTCCACTCCCACAGTTGGCTGTATATGAACAATAGCATGCCGTTAAGTGCAGCTTATATTCTGAACTCAAAGATCTAAAACATTTTCTATATACACAAAATAACCATTTCTCTCAAATATTGTCCACAAATCTGTGTAAATCTGTGATAGTGAGCACTTCTCCTTTGCCGAGATAATCCATCCCACCTCACAGGTGTGGCATATCAAGATGCTGATTAGACAGCATGAATATTGCACAGGTGTGCCTTAGGCTGGCCACAACATACTTCATTTGTGAGAGTTGATTTCTGACTGAGGTAGACAAAAGCAGGCTTCCCGTCTCACCTTTCAGAAGCAGATTTTCCTCAGCTTCTGCTGGCAAGTTAAGTGAAAATGCAGTTTGGCGCGCACTGATTTTTAAAAATGAACAAATAAAGAAAATAAAAATTAAATTTAAGTGGCAACTCTGGCTTTCAAGCCAACACAGACCATTAAAAACATTATAAAATAATTGTTCAACATTATTATAAAACAAATATTTGTTTGATTGGATTTTTTTTTAACCTTCTGTGACCCCACAAACAAATGTGGTATAAAATGCCCCTTGCTATTACTGGACAGTACCTGTTTGGCAGGCGGGTTTATCCAACAATCACTTGCTGATTGAAACAAAGCACTCGAGAGAAAAGACAGTATTGGTCTGTCCATGTCTGTGATTTGAAATGCCCTCCTGCGGATGTCTCTTCCCCGCTCTGCCTGAAAACTTGTTCTTGTCAGACTTTACGCGACAGTCATTCTCCTTCTCTTTCCTTCAGGTCTTTCTGTCTTGTTTGACCTTCTGGGGGTTTCCTTTATCTTTGTTTTTCATTTAGTTTTTGTTTCAGCATGTCTCTCTTTATTTTTTCATGATATGTAAATCTTTGCTCCATATGTGTGTCCCCTCTGTTATTTACTCTAGATGTCTCGATCTGCCTCAACGTTCAGTTTGAGTGATTCTGCCAAGAGCAGTGCCGTGGTGCAGCGCTCTAATTCTCTGGACCATCCTCCTGTCAGAGCGAGGGTCCCTGTGTGTATGCGCACCCCCTGCAGCCCAGCCCAAAATCCTGCCCATAGCCCCCGCCCCAACACTGAGTTCAATCAAAGCCTCCGCCCCAACTATTGCCCCACCACCCAAGAACGCAAGTCCATCTTTCATGCTCCAGTATCGAACCAGCCACATCCAAGTGTCCACACTTCCCAGGAGACCACCTCTTCATCCCGTCCCACTTCCCTTTCAGTTCCAGCTGTCCGAAACTCGAAAACCTCCCAGCCAAAATCTAGCCAGCCTATCTCCAGACACCTACCCTCTGTAGGGTTCCAGCCTAGGTCCCTGGTTCCTCAGCCAGTTAATGTCAAAGGCAGGACCTTTTCTGAGTCATGCAGGGATTCCGAAGTCCCCTCGGACCCACGCAAGGCTGTCCTGACGAGTCCTCGCAGGGAGACTCTGCTCTAAACCATCGCTAAGCTCAGTCCCGGAGTCTGACGTGAGCAAACATTACTCTGCTCTAGTTTCAACTATGGGTGCACTAATAACATTTTTTTTTTTTTACTTCAAATTAATCTTGCTATCTGCTATATGTTGGCCTTTTAACATCCAAATCCCACCGGTGCATTTGCAGTCCCAAATCAACTCCTTAGAAGCTAAGACCCTGCAACTAAGATAGATCAGATTAATAAAGTGCTGTTCTACAGAAGAACTCTGGACCTTGATGGTTATATGAGAGGAGGTTAGAGACTTGTAAGTAGTGTGGGTGTAATGCTTCTCCTCACTTGAGATTGGTATGTGTGTAAAGGGCAGAGATTTTAAGGGTTGATTTGGAATAGCTCTTCCTGTGAATCACCTGGGTTACTAACTGGTGGCGGTGGTAGCCTGGAATATCCACTTGGTGGCTGCTGTTAATAGTGGGCTGTATACAAAGGGTGCAGCGGAGCTGGGCTGGTGTAAAGCTGGAACACGAGTTTCATCCTCAGGGGAAAAAGGCTTCCTTAAAGACATGCTGTCACATATAGAACATTCTATTTTCCTGTCAACTGTTTATCACATGAAACAAAGATCTCTAAAAGCCCAACAGTTGATTTACAAAGTACTGAAGCACTCATGTAAGTGGCAGCTGAAGAAAATATCCTAAATGTCAAAGCACGCCTTTAATTTTGGATGCTACGCTCTTTTTGTGTTAACGAGCCAAAACACACAAACAGCTCGCGGAATTCAAATGTCAGCGTATTCACGGGAGCCGGCCAGCTTCTCACCTGAGGTTTAACGTGCGACGGCAGGTCACCTGTTATCTGTCCTACATTCCAAACCGGTTGTGACGGCCAAGTCGTCGAGCACATAATGTCCACATTCACCTCAGCCGTTTAACCAGTATACAGGCACCGAACACTGCTCTCCCCGTCTGAAAGGTATTCATGCTTAAAGAATGGGGTTTGACATAACAGAAGACAGCGTGATCTATTTGGAGATCATTGAACCATTTCACAGTGAGCCATACACAAGCCTTCTCATTGTAACCTGCCAGCCGACGCAACAGTTTAGAAATTGCCCGTTTTACTCCCATCTTGCGTGTCAGTTTGATTTTAAGCATTCTAATGTGCAGACAAAACCGTCAAAAGGTTTGTTAGCAGGTAGTCAGTTTGAAACGGATTCATAGCAGATAAACCCTAACCCTGCAGCACAGTCCCCACAGACTGCAGCCTGACCAACACTAACCAAAATACCAAGTCTGTGCACAGCACACACCATGACATTATGTTTAATATGTAATACTTAAAATTTATCATTTTAATGTTTAGAATATATAACAAAGAAAGTAAGCCTCTGTAATTTTGAATATAAGCAGCCACAAAATGAGTGCCATAATGTAAAATCACCTCACATATCTACTGAAGCGCAGTGTCCACTTCGAGTCCACAGAATCGCACCGCCATGTCTCCAACAAACTAAACACTGGCTCTAAATGGGGCGTTCTTCATGTTTCATGTGTTTGGGGTTGTAATCTTTAACTACACCACTAGATGGCGCTGAATCCCACACAGTGATCCTTAAAGTACTCGACGATAACGTAATAACGATGCAGCACATGGCTGTAAACTGACTCAGTAGCTGAAAAAAAATGAGAGAACAGTGTACCCTCTTCCTCACGTGGCGTTGTCACACTGTGTTCCTCCTGCAGTCTGTCATCGCCTGTTGAACTCGGTGACACAGACAATGGAGCTGGTATAAGGCTGTAGTGACAGTGTTGTGATCAGCCCCTCTTAATCCGCTCCAATAAAAAGCACATCTGGGTTTAGTGCTGTCAGTATGTGTGTGAGTGCACACTGATTGAATCTCAAACGGAGACATCTTCATGTACATATTGCACGAAATGACAGGTTATTATCATGCAGGCTCAGCTCTGGCAGGTGTGTCACAAGGGTCTGGTATGTTTGCATTGTGACCAGGCTCTCTTTGTTCTGGTCTTTCTCTTCGCTGAAAGTAGCCCGTTTATCTTCTCATCCATTCAGCCCTGATCATCCTCAGTGTTTACATACTAACACGTAATCAAGGCCACCGTTCACTGGTAACGTTCATCAGCTGACTGAAACAAGGCAGGAAATAAAAAACAGTAACTGCTGAAATACTCATAGAAACCACTTTGTGTGTGTGTATGTGTGTGTAAAAGCCAGGTGGAAAGCTGCTGAAGTGTGATTGTGTTGGCAAAGGTTTGCCTGTCTCGATTAGTTCAGTGCCAACGTTTGGCTTTGAAGGCAGAGAGGCGCTGGTAGCAGCGTTTGTCTCTGTGCACTCAGTAATTAAAATGAGTCTGGAGCACATAAACCGTACTTGTCCTTCGTATACATACACACACACACACACACACTTTGGACAGTAAGTTAGACGGCTAGGCGGTATATCTTGTTAGTGTAAAGTGTGCTGAAGCTGAGCTGAATAAAGTGAACATGTATTCACACATGCTCAAGTTACCCCTAAATTCCACCAGACACGGCTCGGTGACGTTGTGGCTGCAACTCTGTTTTGGTCTGTTTTTCTGAAACACTCATGCATTGACCGCCATCAACTCCGGTGGCCATGTCGCAGCCACGCCCTGTAGAATTTAGGGTTACTTGTTAGTTTTTTACAACTCCTTATTTTTATTTTTTTTTAGTTTTTACTTGGAAGTTATAGTTGCTGAGATCTGGAAACAGTGCTACAACAAAGTCTGACGGGATAACAAACACAGGCAGCAAACATTAATAGTCTAATGTGACAAGAGACCACATTTACTACCTCTTTAAAAAGAAAATCTTAAACTTTCTTCAGTTTCAGCGGGGTACTTAAAAAGTCCATGAAGCGGAGCACACACACACACATATATACCATGCAATATGCAACCAAAGCAACGCACACATTATTGGTCAATACAGCTCAGATCTCTTGCTTCCTCCCTACAGATTCTGTCTTCATATACAGATATCTGTTCATAGAGATGAGTATAAAGTTGACACAGGGACTGGGTCTAACTTGTAACCTGTGCCGGATGTTCACAGTACACAGTTTGGGGTGATAGTTTTGCAAATCACCTTTTCTCTCTGTTCGTTTATACTTTGATCACCTCGCTGCTCATGTTTCTTGCCACATTGGACCACGTTATCATGATGTCATAGCATGCCTGGATCTCAGCAATTAACTTATTATTAATAATGATGTGGGGAACAGCCAAAATCAATCAAGAATAATTGGATATTAACAATTTAACTGCCATTTTTCTCACCTCTCCTTCACACTGACAATGTTTCTTTGTCTTATTGGTTCCTCTGTTCTCTGTTCACAGGCACACCATTCTCCCTCCATGGTCAATCTGTCTTCCATGTTTGAGAGGAAGTACCACACATTCAGTCGTTCAAGCACTCACCTCTTCTGAAATGCTGCGGTCCGGTAGCACCAGCTGGAGTCGACCCATCTTCTCCTTCTGCCTTGACTGCCGCTAACAGCGAGAGTTAACCGGACACGTGTATGTGTATAAAGTTGAAGCTATCTGTAAAGTATGGCAAACTAGTATTTGTCCATGCTGGAGCTCTACAAAGACTTTTCCACATTTCGAGAAATGCACTGAGGCCAGGGACATACTTGAGTCTGATATGTGGCAGTATCAGACTTCCAGCTCCTTAGCTGAACCATGGCCAAGTAGGTTCAAACAATAAACCAGTTGCTCATCAACCTGACGTGTTCAGCCAGAATGTCTGTTGCCAAGAACTCGCTGGAAAGATTTAATACCCTTCTTGTTTTGACAAGGCAGTTTGGCACATTTTTCCAAACATGTACAATGCTTAAATTGAGACTGTATCAATAGCTAACTGGAACGGTACTCTACCATGCTCGGGGGGACAGGTGTGTGATTAGCACTGGTTGTGGTAAGGTGTTAGCCTTGCCATCTAAAAAATGAAGGAAGCTCTGCTTTGTGTCTGCAGTTAACAGATTATCTTGATTTAACTGATTTTTACTTAAACAGAGACTTGTTACATTTCGTGTTTAAACGTTCAGCTTTCTGGTTGTTTAACATTGTTGCCATTGTTCAGTGAAGCGTTAACACTAACTATAGGCCGAGTGAACATCATGTCTTTCCTCTGGTTTTTAATCTTTGGGAAAGTAAAATAACATTTAAGTTTAGACATTGAGGTGTTTCTATTTAACAGATGCAGCTTGTTGCTCTTTGTGTGTTTAATGTACTCAAGTTAAAGTTACAAGGTTGAACTCTTTTACTGTGTTGAGGCTTTTTAAAACTTACTGTGTGAGAGAACCTTTATATTAACTGACATTTAATGTTTTATTGTAGCGGAGTAGACGTAATTTCACCTGATATAATATTGTGATTAATCCACCTTCAAAATATAAACCTAAGATAGCTTCCAGCTTTTATAAAGCTTCTATTTTAACATTTAAGAGATTCGTTTGAGAAGAATAAAAGCACATTGGCTCTTCTTTCCTGTTGCCCGTCCACGTTTTAAAAGATCTTTTTACGGTCCGTCTTTGTATCTGTGTGTGTTAAAGAAGGGATGCTGCATTAGTGTATATATTTATTCTTAATGAGTACAATTATACCTCTTTCTTCTCCTTCTTTTCTTTCTTGCTATTTATGTTTCTTTCCATTTTAATGTCTGTCATTTCTCTAATGTTTTCAATGAGCTCCATTCGTCTACTGTTTCATCTCTGTATTAAATGCACTTAAACATGTAGATTGCTTTATTTAATCCTGTGTATGTTTTTTTGTTTTGTTTTTTTAACCACCAGAACATACTAAAAAAAACATTTAGAGGGTCCTGACTCAATATGTTAAGTCACTAGTGTGAAAATAAATTATTTTATTTCCTCTTCATGTCCTGGAGTAAGGTTTTCTACTGTGCCCCTGTTGAACAAAATGGGCCAAAAGGTTAATTCTTGTAAAAGTTTATCATAAATCTACCACACTCGCTTCTTCATACTCATCTGTACTTTCTACTTATTTGATGTTGGAGTTGGTTTAGAACTTTCTGGATCCCCCTAGACAAACAGTTCACACACTGAGTTTCCGTTTCTCTTTTAAATTCACTTTGGAACCAACAGGGCCAGCTTGGTCTTTGAAGAAAGTCAACTCAGTCCAGAAATACTGACAAATGGGTAAAACTGGGTAACCAGCAAGGTTTTGACTGTGATAAGATGAAACATTTCTAAAGTGCTTGCATGATGTAACAATGAAACCAGGTAGCTGCACAAAGGTACCATGGTGATTCCTCTAATACTGTGGTATCTCGTTGATCATAGCAGAATAAAATCTTTAGCGTTCCCTCTTCAGGGAGGTTAGAATAATGTACAGAGCAGAGCAGTTTCTCACTGTAGAGCCTGACCTGACCTTTACCAAATGTGGTTCTACCAGTCAATACAATGATTCTCGTTAGCAGCCACTTTCTACTGAGCCCTGGAGGGGCTGTGTTTTTCTACATAGAGCACTTGAAATGTATTGTGTCAGTCATGTTTTATGCAGCCACATACTACACATTAATGCAATGAGGTATCAAGTGCACCAACTGTACCCTGGTTGTTGCATCGCGGTGGCAGCAGGTTTAGGTCCTTCTTCCTAGCAACACATTCCAGCTCCTTCTGGGGGATCCCAAGGCCTTTCCAGGCTAGATGGACTATATAGTCCCTCCAGGGGAACCTTGACCTGGTTCTACCTCGGGATCGCCTCCCAGTTGGACGTGCTCGGAACACCTCCAAAGGAAGGCGCCCAGGGGGGCATCCTAATTGGATTCCTGAACCATCTCAGCTGTCTCCATTTAACGCAAAGGAGCAGCAGCACTACTCCAAGCTCCCTCTAGATGTCCAAGATCCTTACCCTATTTGTAAGGCTGAGCCGGACCACCTGCCAGTCCATGTCATGCTGCATTTTCCCATCAGTCATGAACAAGATGAGATACTTGAACTCCTTTGCTTGGGGCAGCAACTCACCCCCACATGTTGGTGGTGCAGTGGTTAGCACTGTCGCCACTGTGGAATTTGCATGTTTTCCCTGTGTCTGCATGGGTTCTCTCTAGGTACTCCAGCTTCCTCCAACAGTCCAAAGACATGCACTTAATAGGTCAGTTGGTGACTCTAAATTGCCCGTAGGTGTGAATGTTTTTTTGTCTCTATGTGCCCTGCAATGAACTGGTGCCTTGTCCAGGGTGTACCCCGCCTCTCGCCAAAGTCAGCTGTGATAGACTCCAGCCCTGCCGTGACCCTAATGAGGATAAGCAGTTACAGAAAATGGATGGATGGATGATTCTTCAGGTCAGTCCTACAGTGGGGGCACTTCGAAGCTCATTGCCATTGATGTGTAAAATTATATGGACTTTCTATGACTGTGATTTTACATTCCCCAATATTTACTGCACCAGCAGTTGGAATATTTAAAATAAGATCTAAGACCCCCCCACCTGCCAAATCTTAGCTGCTAAATGAACCACTATGTTCAGCTATTTGCTTCCTGTTGCATCTGGAAAAGAGACTGATGTGACTGAATCATTGAGCTGAAGGAGGACAAAGGGTAACTTCAGTGTATTTCAAACGTTATGTTGTAGCCCATTTCTGGCTGCAGGCTGCAGCACTCTCACTCAGTACTAGACCAAATGCATAAAATGTTGTCCCCATTAGTCACTTTAACACAAAAATATGGAAAATGAGGTCCAGGTTGAAAAATACACAAGTTACACTGTAAAATGCAGAGTAGATCTGAGGTGCAGTGCAGAGTTGGGTGGTATTTTTTTCTCTGGAGTAACTATAGCTGTCAGATAAATGTGGAATAAAGTAGCATACAATTTAAATACTCATGTTTTGTACAAGTGCCTCAATTGCACTTGAGTAAATGTACTTAATTGAGTACTACAAAGTGTCTATGTATGTTAGGAGGATCTGTGGGATGAGAACAAGTCGTCTGAACTTTGACACAACTAAAACAAGTCAAAGAAGTACAGTTGTAACCAAAAATGCTGCTGCACTTCTGTACAATGAGTTAATACACCTCCTGCACAGTCAGACCTTCACTGTGTCCTCCTGCCCTTAACTACAGTGTATACAGAAAGTATTCACAACACTCCAGTTTTTCCACATTTTGTTATGTTACAGCCTTATTCCAAAATGGATTCATTTTTTTTCCTCAGAATTCTTCACATAATACCCCATAATGACCACTTAAAAAAAGTTTGACATTTCTGCAAATTTATTAAAAATAAAAAACGAAGAAATCACTTGTACATAAGTATTCACAGCCTTTGCGATCAAGCTCAAAATTGAGTTTAGGTGCATCCTGTTTCCACTGAACATCCTTGAGATGTTTCTACAGCTTAATTGGAGTCCACATGTGGTAAATTCAGCTGATTGGACATGATTTGGAAAGGCACACACCTGTCTATACAGTATAAGGTCCCACAGTTAACAATGCATTTCAGACCACAAAACAAGCATAAAGTCAAAGGAATTGTCTGTAGACCTCTGAGACAGGACTGTCTCAAGGCACAGATCTGGAGGAGGGTACAGAAAAAATTCTGCTGCTTTAAAGGTCCCAATGAGCACAGTGGCCTCCATCATCCGTAAATGGAAGAAGTTCGGAACCACCAGGACTCTTCCTAGAGCTGGCCGTCCCTCTAAACTGAGTGATTGGGGGAGAAGGGCTCCAGGGTTCCTCTGTGGAGAGAGGAGAACTTTCCAGAAGGACAGCCACTGCTGCAGCACTCGACCAATCAGGCCTGTATGGTAGAGTGGCCAGATGGAAGCCACTCCTTAGCCGCCTGGAGTTTGCCAAAAGGCACCTGAAAGACTCTCAGACCATGAGAAACAAAATTCTCTGGTCTGATGAGACAAAGATCGAACTCTTTGCCATGAATGCCAAGTGTTATGTTTGGAGGGAAACCAGGCACCGCTCATCACCTAGCCAATACCATCCCTACAGTGAAGCATGGTGGTGGCAGCATCATGCTGTGGGGATGTTTTTCAGTGGCAGGAACTGGGAGACTAGTCAGGATTGAGGGAAAGATGAATGCAGCAATGTACAGAGACATCCTGGAAGAAAACCTGCTCCAGAGTGCTCTTGACCTCAGACTGGGGCGACAGTTCATCTTTCAACAGGACAACGACCCTAAGCACACAGCCAAGATATCGAAGGAGTGGCTTCAGGACAACTCTGTGAATGTCTTAGAGTGGCCCAGCCAGAGCCCAGACTTGAATCCCATTGAACATCTCTGGAGGGATCTGAAAATAGCTGTGCACCGACGCTCCCCATCCAACCTGATGGAGCTCGAGAGGTTCTGTAAAGAGGAATGGGCGAAACTTGCCAAAGATAGGTGTGCCAAGCTTGTGGCTTCATATTCTAAAAGACTTGAGGCTGTAATTGCTGCCAAAGGTGCCACAACAAAGTATTGAGCAAAGGCTGTGAATACTTATGTGCATATTATGTTTTTGTTTTTTTATTTCTAATAAATTTGCAAACATTTAAAAAAAAACTTCATGTTGTCATTATGGGGTATTGTGTGTAGACTTTTGAGGAGGAAAAAAATGACTTGAATCCATTTTGGAATAAGGCTGTAACATAACGAAATGTGGCAAACGTGAAGCGCTGTGAATACTTTCCGTATGCACTGTATAATCACATTAGCTGCTCCAGAGTCAGCTGACTTCCTCACACCGAGTCAAGGTGTGTTGTGGATAGTGAGCCTTTAAATTTAGCCACATTAGTATTTAAGTCACGGCAGCAGACTGGGGGAAAAACAAAGAGGAGCTCCTGTTTTGTCCTCTTCACATGCAACCTCTTCAAAGCATTAGAAGATAATCTGTGTCTCGTGGATAAAGCGTGGAACGTGCCAGGCTGCCAGCTAGCGACTGGAGGTAGAGTGCCATGCAGGCCCGAGGCAAGGCGAGACAGGGGAATAGCCACAATGAAAAGGCACCTCTTCACGGAGGACAGTCACTCTTTTCATATTTGCCTTTGCCTTCACTTCAAAGTGCCTCTGACTGACTATTTAGGGGTGAAACGAAAAGGGAGACTAGCTAAAAGGAGTTAGGGGGGCTGGAGTGGCCACGGTGAAGAAGGGCACAGTCCAAAATCATGCAACCCAGGTAAAGATGTAATTAATAACAACAATTCATACACAGCACAGTCTCACTAAATACTGTGATTGAGAAAGACGTCTTCATGCAAATACTCTGCTCTGTACATGAGTCTGAAAGAAATACATTTCTCATCCGCAAATGGATTACACAGTGGAGACACCGCAAGAGAAAGAGGGCAGTTTGACATTGAAATCCCGCAGTGCAAAATATGAGTGTGTGGAGATTGCACCTATGGCATGTAAAGGACTTCTCTACTGTGAGAGAAGTTTTCATTTTCAGCGAAAGTTTCTCTTATTTAACCATGACCCAAAACTCAGCCTGACTTCAGCAAAATCTGGAGGCCTTCCAGGCCGGAGGATTAAGAGTTTTTGGAGTATGAAACATTTACCCACCCTCCGTAAACTTGAAAGCAGAGATGTTTTCTCCCCCGTGAGAAGCCAGTGAAAGTATTTCAGTGTTATTTAAACTATTATGATCATTTTAAAGCTAGTATGTGCTTATTTCTTACACGATTATGTTTAGAACACCACAACCTGTTTTTTCGTCTGAGAAAAATATCATGAATTCCCTGTGAAAATTTAGGTTGGGGACAGTAGCCCCCAGTAGACAGGAGAATGTGCAGCCCCGTCCTTGGCTGGAAGGGAACCAAGCAGCAACCTCCATGGCTGGAAAATGAAGCCAATGCGGAAGTTTCAAAAAACTGCAGTTCCTCAAGCGGCCACTGGCTACAGAACATTTTAACTCCCATAGGTCCCCATGTTAAAATGTCCAACTTCACAGCAGAAACATGTTTACAGCCTGGTACAAAAACTGTTTTATAGATAATTTCCCCACTCACTGTACCGAGGGTGAATTTTTTTTTTTTTTTTTTAATCTTACCTGTTCAAATGATATTAAGGCTTAAAGTTATGCATAATTAACAGCATAGCTACTTTGATTGGCAGGTAGGTGCCGTTACAGATGGCTTATTTGAGCATCCAAGCACCATTCGCCAGCCTTCAGGAGAGGTGGATACATGTTGCATGTAGTCAATGCCCCTGACATTGATGCTACTTTTCATGTAACCACCAAAGTCAAATGTTAATTAAAGCATCATCTAATCAGCCAAAATAAATATAAAATGTCCATTTCATTTTATTTTCATTCATTTTCATTTTATTGGTCGATACCGATGAAATGGCGATATTATCGTGCATCACTATCCTGATGCCACAACAAGGGCAAAGTTATGGCTTGTTCAAAAGAGTCCAATATTATGCCAGGATTTGTCTGAAGCACTTGTGTGACATATGTTCACAATTCAACTGCCCAGTTCGGGACACACACACCGCTACCATACCTTGGTGTTGACTTCATCAAACAGATTGAACAGAAAGGAAGAAGTCGAAGATGCCTCCGAGCTGCCGCTTGCCTGCCCAGCAATGGCACCCCAGATGGAGCAGAGACACGATGATCTGCAAAAAGAAAAAAAGAAAAAAATCCCACACAGTGTCTTAAATTAAAAAAGATGAAGTCATTTTCTTTGTCACATACCAAAACTGTTCACCCAGCACTCTAACAGCCATCTCTCCCCTACTTGGATAGCCGTGGGTGGTAAATATTAGTCAGCTTTCTGTGGTGAAAGTGACTGGTGTACTTTTACAGATGAGGTAATCATGTGGTCTGCTGAAGGAACGACAGGTGAATTTGTCACTCTGCAGTGCCTTTAGTTTAATACTAATGTCAGCATGCTAGCATGCTCATAATGGACCAAGAGTGCTGCATGAGTCCAGTTTGCAAACACGTACCTGCAGCTCACCCGCAGTGAAAATCTATTACTCTTTAGATGCATAAATGTGTATTTTCAAACATGAAGAGAAGGAGCAGAACCATGTAGTTTAAAAATATGAATTAGTCCTGTGATAGGTCTGCTTTTGACAATTTCATGGTATCTCAGTCTTGTCCATGTTGTCCATGTTATGTTTTAAACCTGTTTTTGATTCTCTTTGCATTATTCCGTCCCGCTACTTGTGGAGAACTTTGTCCACCTTTAGTTTTCCTGGAGGTGTCTCCAACCTTGAGGTCCACTCGTCTTTGCTTTGCCCTGGTCATAGTCCATTTTATAGAGTTTGCTCATGCCAGCAGCTGCCACTATTAAAAAGCACTGAGTGAAAGTAACTCTGGCAGCTGAGGCATCATGTTAGCTGAATTTAAGAATGTAGTTTTGTACAAAAAGCTCCACACAGTCACTCTACAAAGAGAACACTCTCCAGTGTGGAGAGCAAGGATGATTACAGCCTCCAGTAACTCCACCATGCCTTGCCAAATGGCACCATGAGCAAACAACAATACAGCGGCACCAATCAGCTGTCGGTTTACTGCACAAAACCGAGCTTGAAATAACAGTACCATTAATGAAACATGTAAACACAGACCATGGTGGAATTAAATAGTGTTATCCTCTGTGTGTGTGTGTGTGTGAGTGTGAGTGAGAGAGAGAGAGAGAGAGAGAGATCATGTGATTCCCAGTGGACTATGGCTGACCTTCAAAACATCAATAGGGAGAACGGAGCTCAGCTGGATATTGACCAGCGCTGATCTGCCTTCTCTTCTCCCCTTTCACAAGCAATTACTTCCTTAATTGGTTCAATGAGCTCCTCCTTCAAACTACACAGTCATCATTGCTCATTTACAACAGCTGGAGGCTACATGTACTCCCCACTGCCAGGGCATGTTTCCTTCAGAGCTGCCAAAATTATCAGGGTTCCACTTGAAGTCAAATGAACTTGCATGAAGTGTTAAATAGATTCTTCAGTGGTAGTCCTGTTGCCAAGGTGAGTTGCCGTGGGATTTTCTCCTCTTCATTCTGTTCAAATTGCAGCTCCGTCTCAGCAAACATGTCAGTCATGAGCAACCATCAATTTACATTTATTCAGAATTTAGGATGTCTCAAACTCCCGCTGTTTTCTAAGTTCTGTGAGTGTTTCATGATAGTGCATGTCCAGTTTTATGTAAATCATCCAGATCTGACAGACATTTATTTGAGCCCAAAACTTCTGTTGGTCCCAAAATCTGTTGGGCAAAAGAGAGATCAGTATTGTCGGGGTCTAAACGGGCACCTGATGAGTTAGTCTGTTGCTTTGCTTGCACCAATCAGAATTTTACAATAAAAACATCAGAATCTGATGACAGCTGGACGGTTGTTTGCTTATGGTGCCAATGGGAAAGGCTGGGTTTACCATCCAGGCCAAGCAGGCAGCCCCAGACCCTTTGGAGCCCCAGGTTCACTGTTTGTATGGGTTGTGGTAGTTTGATAGACAGAGGTGGCTCCATGAACTATCTGACTGTTTTACTCTTTGTCTGCTGTTCACGTCCTTGCTGTCTCTTTCTTCCTTCCTGCTTATTGTCGAGTGTTCTGACTGTGGATAATGACTTTTGCTGAAGATAATCTATTCTACAAAGAACAACCAGAAGCTGAGGAACTCTTTCGCAATTATGACAGTTATATGAGCGGAAATTAACATTCTGATTAATAGTGGTTGGGTTGAGGGTGAAATATGTATTTATGCACAAGATACAGCAACTTTATTGATTATTTAAAACTCCCAACACACCGACAGGATCAGTTAGAATCTAATGTTAATGAGTGTTCTTTTACACATCTAAAAGGTTGCAGGTTCATAGAGTGATTATAGTTTTACATTTTAGTTTCAATGTCTCAACATGATATTGTGTCTATATACTAGCATGATTATTTGGTATAGTCTATATGAACCTATGAATTGATCTTTGCTGTGTGACAACCATAACGTAATGTTCTCTTAATTCTGTTATGACAATGTTCTTTTTATGTAACATTCAGTCCACAAATACACACAGATGATGTAATATTATCTTAATATATTTTCTGTGACCTTATTTGATTTTTGATTAAAAGAGTTTGGTTGATGTAAAATGTGTGTCCTTGCATTTATTTACCCCAAAGTCATTTCTCCCTTTGTTGTTTAGATCAGTGTTTCTCAATCCTGGTCCTCTGGGACCGCTGCCCTGCATGTTTTAGATGGTTCCTCCTCCACCACACCTGACTCAAATGATCAGCTCGTCATCAAGCGCTGCATCAAGTGGCCTGATAACGAGCCACTCATTTGAATCAGGTGTGGTGGAGGAGGAAACATCTAAAACATGCAGGGCAGCGGTCCCCGAGGACCAGGATTGAGAAACACTGGTTTAGATCATCAGGACATTGAAAAGGATGAACTTTTTTTTTTTTTTTTTCAGTTTTGGGAAGCATACCACTGAATTGTTTCACTTTCCCTATGCATGCCTATGTTTCCCCTTGCCTGAGGGCCTAATTTGACGCTTCCCACCTATAAGCCTTGTGCCCCCCCTTGGATATTTGTTCTCTGCTCTGACAGTGTTGGTGGCCTTGCACTTTTTCAAATCTATTTTAATACAATACCCCCGTGTGATCATCCAAAGAGTTCCCGTTGGCTGTAATCCTTCCCCCTATAGCGAATATATACACTCTTTGGAGTGATTTCTGTGCAAAATACATTCTTTCATTCAGCTGAAGCTAATGAGACCTCAGCTGTCTGAGTACATGAGGATATCTACCAAAGTTACTGTCGTTAGGCACGTTTCAGCAGTGCATTACCAAACCCTTGTTCACTTCACCTCAGCCTTTCCCCCATTGGGGGAGATTCCAAGGGTGAATCCAAAAGTTCTGGACATGCACTTACAGAAGCATTCCTGCAAAGTCTGCAAGTTCAGGGGGCTGTCCAAATCCGCAGTTCATCAGCCCCCAGGAAACTTTCTGTAGACCTCTGCTCCCCAAGTGGATTCTAGACTTCTCTTTGCACTTTACACATCATGAGTGAGTTGCTAATATCAGTAACATTAAGAAGCTTTTAAAAAGATATTCTGAAAAGCAATTCATCTCCATGGAAACACCTGAGGTCTAAAATCCTGTCTGATAGAGCATTTCATCCCCTCACCGTAAAGCGCCTGAGTAGACTTGACATGACAGTGAACAAGTCAGGAGGGCGCACATCTGGATTCATTGGATGATGCTGTAGATCAGAGGTTTTTTTCCCAGAGTCAGAAACTAACTAACAGTCTGAAGTTCTGTGAAACAGCAATATTGGGCTGGCTTAGCTCAATTGTTGAGTGTCTTTGGGCTCAAATAGCATAATCATTATCCCAAAATCATCCAAGAACTGAGTGAAACCAGGCACGTAAAGTGTAAGGCATCTTCGAAAACCTGGCATAAACTAAAGCTGAGTGTTACTGATATGACAAATTTTGTTTTGTGTGTTTATTTTCTGTATATGCAATATAACTGGATTGAGGTCATTTGTTGAACACCTACGCGTGATTGAAGTAACTACAGTGCAGACAGTTGTTGGTTGTTTTATCACTGGATGTGGAGTCTGCAGATGAGGGGGAGTATGTCAGACATACTGTTTCAGTGTACACAGGGTTTATAAACACATGCTGCATTATGTCATTTCAAGATGAGAAACTGTTGAAGGTCCCTATTATAAATAATAAAAGCTTTTCCAACTTGTTAAGTTTGTGTTGCACTCACATGGTACACATTTTTATATCATGGATCAGCTGCTGCAAAAAACAGTATTGGAAACAGTTGTGTATTTTCACACAATAAATTCTATGTCAATCAGTGGTGGCTGGTATATTTTATATATATATATATATATATATATATATATATATATATATATATATATATATATATATATATATATAACACAAACTGCAGGATACCTGTGCTCTGTGAAATAAGTTATTATGCAATGCCAATATAAAAACACCACACAATCACAAGCTTTACATGTAAAACAGAACTTGTAAACAATTGACGTATCAGTTTCGAACAAAGTGCCTCCTGTGACAGAGGTGATCAGCTGTGCTGTTGAGCACATGAAACAGTGCTGTTAGTAGTAACACAAGTTACAGTCAGATACACATACAGTCAGAACAATATACAATAACATCAAATCATTTAGATTAATAAAAGTGTATATGAACTCTTACACTGTAAAAAGGATGTATAATACAGAAATGTATATCTCATGGTTGAACTCAAACCTTACATATACAGTATTAGCTTCCCTTTTTCGCTAGCTTGCTGTCTGATATCATGGTCAGGTTGATCTGGGCCCAGCTCTTTCACACGTAGTTTGTCCGGCAAAGTTCTCCTTTCAAACAGATGCTGAAGGAGTGATTTTACCGTAGTGAGGGTTGGGTCTTGGAGGAGTACCGTTACGTACGCCCTGACTTTAGCCGTAGCTGGCTTGGGGCAATAAAATCGCCCTTTCTGTAGTAGATTTGAGGACGCTGATTGGCTAATTCGTATGTCAAACGTTCAAATCTTAAATTAGCGATTGGTTTAACTGCTACAAACACCCGCCTCCTCGGGGCGATTTCTCCAGCACCCCAGAGCAGCTGAGACACACAGACAAGGGTCAGCATATTGCTGTGCAGTTGATTTTCTTTCATATTTTGCACATATTAATGGATGTATTCCATTATTTAAACACAAATATCAATACATGACTAGAGAGCGCAGACTTCTGCCAAAGTCATATACAAATCTGCATCACAATCACAACAGAGGTGAAATCAGTTCAAAATAAAAGGTTAATAATAATAAAAATAAAATATGATTGGTCCACCCCATGATTTGGATCTGCACCTTGGGCAATGATACACATGTTTCCTAAAAATCATGTCAGTAGTTGTAATGAACAAACAACATGACTTCATTGGTCGAGAAAATAAGGTCAGCAAGTACTGGTGCTAGAATCATGGGGGAAATAAAACTTTTTATCCCCCCATTTTTAGGTAGAAATAATTCTGGTCAAAAAAAGTTGGTAATAATTTCAGCCCAACATCTCAGCAGCACGATGCAGATCCAACATTCACGATCCTAATTCAATGTAAAGTTGTATTCAGGCTTTTGGAGGCTTTCAGGCCCCAGGACACAGTGGAATGCTGATGGGGGAACAGAACTGGTGCAAGTGGGCAAAATGACCGGGCTCAGCAGTCTGTATGGACATAATGGTAGAGGCAAACAGACTGAAGAGCATGTTCAAGGGAGAAGCTAAGAACAGCAAGAAGCCACTGGTCAAGAGTAAATCTGTGACTGACTTTTGTGGTTGGTGAGAGCTTGGTGAAATAAAAGGCTGAAAGACAGATGCCAAGCTGGGCTGACTGCTGTTGATCTAGTAAGTAATATTAAGCTGGCTGCTGTGTCTTGTGTTGTTGTATTTACTTCATGTTTGGCTGTATACCTTACTCAATCCAGTTATGGAAATTCATTGTCTGTGTCATGCTTTCACCGTCAGAAAAAACATTCAGCTTGCATCACCCGATTATGTGCATCAGAGGGGAGTATACTCAGTGCTAACTGAAAAATTAGGAGGTGTACTCCATATACCTGCGTATGCCCTGCACATGTTCTATTATGTCATCCAAATCTGGGTGATCTCATTCTGGCGCCACAGTCAACAAGTCTTTGAAATCTTTACAGTAAAACATGAAACAGTGTAAGACAAACTGTCAACAGCTGCCAACATCACACTGCTGGCTGTGATGGACAGCACAATCATGGACTTTCTCCTCCGTCTACCAACCATGCAGCAGGCCTAATAAATGATGAAGTCATTGTAGCGGTATAGTCCTTAAAAATTGAGACGGTAGCACTGAGAAGGAAACTGGGAGAAGTTTGGCTTTCATCAGCAGAGCTTTCAGAAGAAAGACGGCGGCTCTGGGCTTTGTTTGAACTCAACAACCTTCATGATTTCTGACATTTTATTCCTGATCAATGCGGTTCCAACTATTGCTGTAAACTGAAATAATACAGCCTACAGCCAGCTCTGCAGGAAATGTTAGAGAGTATGTAATGAACGCTGACCACCAAGAGCGAAAGAAAAAAAGGAGGAACACGAGGACAACAGCTTGTTGTTTTGTCAGACTAACCTGTGTCTTTGTAGAGCCCATTAATCTTCACATAGAACACCGTCATCTCTAAACCTGGGTTGTTATCTTTTATCCGGCTGAATCATCAGGCCAGTTTGAATCCAGCTAATACAGGCGACCCCTGCACACCTGCTCGCACTGGAACAGGTTACGTTTCCAGCTTGTGTTGATCCTTCTTTCGGGTGTAATTGGTGTTTCATTAGGGAGACACCAACAATAACTCCTCAGCACACCTGTCCTCAAACAGTGAAGCGTTGTCACAACAAAGCTGCAGCTCCTAAATCAATTAATGGATTTCTTGTGGAAGCAGCTGCCAGCTTTCTCCCAGGACTGAGGGGGGGTATTGTCTGTCTGGGTCCTTCTTAACGAGGCCCAGATGAATTAACATGGATGAGAACTTAATTAGGGCGCACTCTTATTTCCTGTCAGCCTCTTTTTCACCGCACTTTATTTCTCCTCATCACCACTGACTGGTCTCTTCTTTTATAGTTTCATCACTGCTTTGAATGAGCGTTGTTGGCCGAAGTGACGGCCTGACAGAGATGACACAGGACCAGCTACTGGGACCTTCACAGGAAGACAGAGATGGAGTGAGGGGGCGGCGAGGAGAGAGATGTTAGCGAGTGACTGTGGATCGATATCTCAAATGGAGAAAAATGGCTGCACGGCAACAGGCGCTTCCAGCTACTTGTGAGCCCTTAAACAGGTGAGAAACACTATCGACGTCTCGCTAAGCTGAGTGTTTACTCAATACAGAGGACATCAAAGCAGAGAGCAGCCCATCTTATTTACATGTTTTACCATAGTAATGGAAGGACGAGGGCATTCAGCTCTTCACTTTTTACATTTTTCTTTGATACCGTGACCGTGCATGTCCACACATCTAAACTTTGCTCTGGCATGTTCTTCACGATAAGCTCACTGCTTAGGGGAGATAATGCACAACACAACACAACACATCCATTTGTGTTCATCAGTTGATCCTGCTTTTAAGTTTTCTGCTTCAGCAAGCAAAAACTATCAACATATTCCTGTTTTATTTTCTTCTTCTCGCCCTGGAACACGTTTTGTCTGAAAGCAGGTTGTTGTTCATTACGCCTTCGCTTCGCGCATACAACGTTCATTTCTGCACAGTTCGTCGAGAGCGGTATGCCGGAAAGGACGAGATGAAGAATGCAGAAAGGGATGCTTCCCCCTCGAGGTGACGCCGCGAACGCGAATCTAACCAGATGTCTATTTACATAAGCTGGCAGCGCCGAGTGAATGCGGCGCATGCTGTGCAAGTTTAAACACTGCCTTGCTGTTCTTGGACCTTAAGCCGCTCACTGTGTGATTTCAATAAACATCTTTATGAAAGATGGCTTGAATCCAGAGGGGATCTTTGCTTGAACAAAGGAGAACAACAGCTTACCAGAGTTAATTATAATAACAGATTTTATTGATGTAATATTCTGGATAAAACTTTGCAATATGGTTCACAAAGATGTAAAAAAATGAATCAGGAACGACCTGATAATTAATGAATGGTTAACGAATAACTCAATATCATCAATGATAAATTAACTGACTGGGAGATCATATATTAATGAATCATTAGGTCATGATTGGGTAATAAATATAAATAAAGACTCAAACATTCTTCATTATTGTTTGGGTGAACTAATAATTTCATGACTAAATTGATTTATACTTACTTAAAGCACAGGCGCATTACCAGACAAATGTACTTGAAGTATCAAAAGTAAAAATACTTTAATACTGCAGTAAGATGTCCCCTGTGACTGATATTATGACATATGACTGACATTGCATCACTGCGTAAACAACATTTTACCATTGTAACTGCTCCAGGTGAAGCTAGTTGATCTATTTTAGATGCAGTTAGGTCGTTCTGCTGAGAAGAATTACAGCATACAACAATTTCCTCAAATATGAGTCGTGCTGTTTGTGCCTCAAAGGGTTGTTCAAATAAAACCATGTAAGAAGTTTAGAAGGGAAATGTCTGTTAGACTCATAAACATGTGATGAGAGGTCCAACCAGATTCTGTTTTTGAATCATTTTTAAGCGGTCAAAATATGATCCAAAAAACATCCTCAGTGCTTCAAGAGTTTTCCAGGTGTGAGAGGGATTGGTAGATAGGGGTAGATGACTGCATCATCCACCCCAATGCCTAGTTGGCAGGCGAATTGTATGGGGTCCAGTGATTGGGCTTACTAGAGGTTTGAGGCGGTTCATAATGACTCTCCATGATCTATATCAGGTGAGAAGGTGACAGGTCTGAAGTGGTTGGGTTCCTTGGGGTGCACAGTTTTTGGTACTGCAACCACACATGAGGTAATGGTCCAGTAATTGGTCCAGATAAATGTAGTTTTTCAAAGTATTTAAAATACATTATTAAATTCACCAGAATTTATTATTAGTTAGAGTGTAGCTCTGCTGCTATCAAGGGTTCAGGTAATGAGGTAGGAAATCACTGTCATCAGGTGTTTTGACCCCATAAGGGCAAAGGGTTAATGACCACTGTGGTGCTGACGTTTGTTAAAGCTCAGTCTTTTTGATTGGTTGAAAGTTTATGTACGAATGGAAGAAATAAAATTATTGTTATGATGCATCCAAGAACAACTTTTGGATTTTATGCTAATCACAACACACAGCATACATCAAGACTATGCTAAGCTTGTCAGGGTAACACATGCTCTTTGTGTCAGCCTTCATGTTGATATGTCTGAGATCCGTGCAGAAACTGAGGGGTTGTCAGGTGGAAATGACAGATAGAGCTGTGTGTCATCTGCATAGCGGCGATAACGCTATCGATAATGGGACCAAAACAGTTTGTATAAATAGCAAAGATAATTTTATACATTAACGGACTTGAACTACAAAAACAAAACATGCTTGGGCAGGCTTTTATTGTAAAGGAGTCAGAGGAAACAGTGCATTTGTCGCAGAGGTTAGTGGTACCCACGGTCACTCAAAACTACCTACTAAGAAACAAGACAACAGATGCTTCGTTTCTGTGTCCGGTGTGGGTTTGCTTTCATGATGAGTCATTCATCAGTATTCAGTGCGCGCACGCACGCACGCGCACACACACACACACACACACACACACACACACACACACACACACACGCCTCTCCTTCCTCTCACGAAGTGTTTTACTGTTCTACCTGAGTGTGTAGACAAACACACCAAATCAGGTTTTCTTCTTCTTTTTTCCTTCAACGCACACAAACAATCATCTCCTCCTTCTTTCACTTCACTCTGCTTTCCAGCTCTGCTGGAGAAATGTGAAAAGGTCAGTGCTCTCAGGAAGTGGTGCCTCTGCTGATCAAAATGGAGAGGCTGCAGATGAATTGACCTGTCATTGGCTCAGTGCTTCAGCTCCAGATGAGCTCCAACTGATGGACTTCTAATTTTTCTGTTTGCTTCACAGAACACAATGTTTCCTTGAGAGTTTTACTTTAATATTTTCAGATCTCCACGCTGTTAACGTAGCCCTACATGTAAATGTGATGCTCAGTCAAAACTGGATATTTAGTATATTGAACCAATGTTGTGCTTTAATCATCAAGACTGAAGGTCTGAAACAGAAAAAGAAGAGCTTCTTCCAATTTTCACAGCTAGAGGGGCTGAATGTAAAGCTTGTCCTTTAGGTGGGGCAACCGGAAACACGTCATGAGGTCATTAAAATCAAAAGGTTTTATCTTTTCGTCCTAGGAGTGGTGTGATAGGAAGCTTATAGGGTGGAAAAAGGGGTTCATCAAGGAGAACAATGTTCATAAGATTAGTCTTTGAGGTCAGGAGGTCACCAAACTCAAGATCCAGCCAACAAATAAATATTTACAGCAAATCTGATGGAACATGATCCATTAACATCCTCACTGAGTCCTGTGGAAGAAAATATTCCAATGTTTATCTGAAAGTAATGAGTGTTCACCTTCCAATGACCTAATGAGTCTGTAACTTTGAAAAATACTCACTTGATTTGATTAATTGAGACTACTGAAGCCTCTAAACTTTGTGTTGTATGTATTTTTACACAGAGTGAGGACTCTGGGTTGGGTGATGCTTGATCAGAACTTATTCGTAAGATGTGTTGTCTGTGTTACATTGGAAGCATGTTGGGGAGAATCTGATAATGGCCAATACGAAAAGGGAGGAATGATTATAGAACCTGTTGGACTTCTTTTGGTATTGGTATTTTTGTAATGTAGCACCCCTAGTCTCAGAATGGATATCATATCACTGTGGTAAATATGGACAGCTGTACACATGTTTTTGTTATGATTAGATTGCTTATGATTAAAAAACTAGCAAGTCGACAACTTTGCCAACAGCCAAACATTAAGTGAGGTCAACAACACAAGACATAGCAGCCAGCTAATATTGCTTACTAGTCCAACAGCAAGAAATGTGAAAGGTTGTTTGTCTTATGTGCCCTGTGATGAGCTGGTGACTTGTCCAGGGTGTACCCTGCTTCTTGCATAGAGTCCAACCCACCGTGACCCTCACGAGAAAAAGTGGTTACAGAAAATGGATGTATCTGATGTCACTTCTCATCAACAACTCTGCCTTTATCATTTAGACATGAACACGCTCAGGGTTGGACTGAAAAACCCAAAGTCAGTTAATAACCAACGTTGTGACCTTTTGAAAAACAGCTTGAAAAACTTTTTAAAGCTCATTGAAACCATGATTTTTTTCAGATCATCCCTCCATTAAGAGAGGCACTGTTCCATCTTTTTGTTTCCATCTGTCCTTCACTGCTCTGTTCCCCCTCATGTTTGCAGGATGAATAGGTAGAGTGTTAATAATGATGTTTTCCACTCATTTACTAATTGTGTCTCATCAAAAGACACCAGAGCAACCCCTCATCAAACCATGTTTGTGTGTGTGTGTGTGTGTGTGTGTGTGTGTGTGTGAGAGAGAGAGAGAGAGAGAGAGATGAAACATAAGGATGCTAATGTCTTATTGATGATGTAATCCTGGAGGGGCCTATTGAAGATGTTACGCCTCACCACGAGGGGATGGACAAAGAGAGACAGGGGAGAGTTTAACCTTGATGTGGTAATGAGTCTGGACAAGAGGACGCAGAGGATGGGATCACTTCCCCCAGTCTGTAGCATCATATGACCATCCTAATATTTTTCCATCATGTTGTTATAGTTCGATAAACAGCCTGAACACGACTCTGATGGCTGTAGCGTATTCAGCGAGGCGCTCTCCGGACTATTTGCTGCCATCAGGCACATGGCACCATTTATTTTTCAAAAACGGAGAGAGAGAATGTGTTTGTTTTCTCAGGCAGGACCTGTGGGATGCTTTGTTGATCTCCATCACAGAGAACATTTGCTCATGCAAATCAATTCTTCTGAAGACGCTGAGCCTGAAGGTGGCACCAGGCAATTCACATATGACATGAAATGGGCAAACCGCGGCTCGGAGGGACTCCGAGTCCCAGAGCCACCAGAGCCTCTTTTAACTGTAATTCAGCCTGTTAATATTCTGGCAGGATCTTCACATCAATTGTGAATGCACTTTTAAATATTTCATAACTCTGAAATCTTATGTAATGAAGTTCTAGGCTGGACTTGTCAGTTATTTTCTGATTATTTTCTCAATTAATCATTTGAGAAAAATGCACAATATCCTTGAGCATGAGGTGACGTTTTGTTTTTTTCCATCAGTCATCAGTCCAAAACCTACAAATATAAATTTAATTTACTATCATGTTGGACCAAGATATGCAGTGAATTCTCACATTTGTGAACCTGAAACCAGCAAGTTCTGCTTGAATCGATTATCCAAATAGTTAATCAAAAACTGATTAACTGACTAATCTTCAAATCCTTTTTTTTTTGCCTTAACCAGAGAATCTGGTCCAACCTCCAGTTAAACGTGTAAATGTTTCCATGGAACTAATAAGAATGAATGATAAAGAGCTTTAAACATTTAATTAAGTCCCAATGCAACGTGAACTAATGTCATTAGTTCTGTCAAATAATCTCTTATGTTGTGAGACCATTAGGGACATAATTACTTAAATTATGATGTAATTAGTGTCACACTGTTTAACATCACATTGCAGTAATAGTGAATATTTCACAAACCACAGATAAAAATATGTTTTATCTTTATGAAACAATTATCACCTGCAATCATTGGTTATGAGACTGTCACATTAAAAGGTTCATGGACTTTCTCAGCCCATTTAAACCCACAGACATAAAAGGTTTAAATGAATTAAAGTACGACAAAATAACTTTAACATTTATTGATTTAATTTTGTGGGAAGTGTTCTTGGTAACACAAAAATACAAATCATATACTTAAATGCTTAACTCAACCATGACTTATTTAATGTATTAATTAATGCAAGATGTGTCGTGAATTCATGTTACATTAACAAGTAAACAAGTTACTGTGACTTTATGTGACGAGTTCACACTTGATCATCAGCTAAGGAACATAAATTCACAGTTACTTAATAATTAATAATTAAATGCATCTAGTTAACTGGACTTTATTTCCATGAAATTGTATGCTGTAAGTGAATATTTATCTCTAGAGTGTTATAAGGAAGTACTACTGCGACTGTGTGACATTTTAACTGCACATTTGTATCCCTTATCCTCCATTTTTATAGTCCATACATGTCCTAAAAGTACGATAGCCTTGAGTATATCCTCTTGTGTCAGGGACGCTTGGGAGTTTTACATTGGAGCTGATGATGTTGACTGGTTTAAGCTGAAGTCAGAGTGTCACATGGCAGATGTTTGCTGCTGTTTTTTGCAGAGCTGATGTAAGACAACACATCGCTCCTGAAAGTTAAGTTCTTTGAGTTTAAACGTCTTGTGGAACACTTTTGGTTTTTGTTCTCCTGCTGGGTCAGCCCTCTGCCTGTAAACTCTCTGTAGGCTTTATGGAGCTGACCGTTCACACTGTGTGTGCTGGATGATGTATATTTTGCATTCCGATATGTTTGTCACACCTGCTGCATTAGTGCCCATGTTCCATTCACATGATGGTTGTGAGTGTAACTTTTAATTTGGATGTTGCATATATTCTTCTGTATTCTTCTCTTTTAGCAGCTCATGGTACAAGCAGAGCTGTAACAGTTAGAGATTTGTCTTCCCTGGCTATGCTAACCCCGTGTACATGTACTTCTGTGTACTTCTGGTCTGCAGCTTCTGTCCTGGTTTGAACTCGACCTCTTAGTGCCAAAGAAATGAATTCTTATGCTGCTGCACAGACAAATATTTTAGACAATATTTCATTTCCAATAGTTCGGAGAAGGCCCTTGCATATTTTAACATGTCAACGCCTCACGTCCACAGGCCGGACCTCAACCCCGTCCATGCCCTTTAAGATGAACGCAGAGCATATCAATGGCTGTAGTTATTGGTTTTGGAATGAGATGTTCAAAAAACCAACCAACGTGTGGGTGGAATGTTTGGCCAAGCAGTGTGTATAATTTTATACTGAGATGTTAATGTTCTGATATTTTTTTTTATGGAAATAAACCAAGAAACTATTTCCAGAGCAAATACAAATTCCAATAAAGCAGTCGTGATTGGCAACATTTCCCACCAAACAGAGATGTTAAAGATAAATCTGCGTCAGTAGGAACAGTTGACAGTTTTATATTACAGTATGTTGAGTGGGAAATTAATATTTAACACATTTATTTTTAATTAAACACATTTCCAATGCAGATTTTCACATCAAATATAGACCTGACATGTTTTAACTCACTGAAACTAAACTCATATACAATCATAACATTACAAACCACGAAAATTATATTCAATGAAGCAAGAATAAACACAAGCTTACTCCAGATGAATTAGTTACCCACCTCTGACTGCAAGTGAATAAATCATTTGATGTCATACAAGAAACATCTCCTGATGCATAGAGCCATGTACCTGAACTGTGTGGAACTGTGTGGAAGAATGGTCCAAACTCCAACCTTGAACACTGTGAGAGATCAGTTTGTTCGTACAGGAAGTCCCTTGAAGCAGTCATTGCAAAAAAAAACTCCTCTACCAAGTATTAAATACATTTCAGTTAATGTGTTTAGTATTCTTTATTAGACATAACTTATGTTAGGATTTCTTTATCTGTGTAGTTTTATTGACTTAATACCAAAGTCTGGTCTGAATTTAATGTGAATATCTGCTTTGGAAAGATGTTTAATGAAACACACTGACTTACAGTAGCACAGGCTGCGCTGCTCTTCAGACAGTACGTCGGTGTGACGGTGCAAGGTGTCCGCTACCTTGCGCATCTGCTCAGCAGCACAGAGCGGGCAACTTCAAGACACAGACGTCACCCACGAACTCTGAGGTAAGACAACGTGCTAATTACCTTTTTCCAACAGTATTGCAACTCCCAACTATACAGTATATTTATATATAAATAGCTATGTTTGTCTGGATTTCTAAACAACATGCAACATGTTAACACAATAACTAACTAAGCTCATGTAATGCTTACTAGCATAATTGGAAAGTAAGATCGTCCTTAATTTCCTTCAGGATCAATAAAGTATCTGTACTCTACTCTAGTTTTGACCAAAACAATGCCAGATTAATAATCGCAGCAGCCGGTGTCGCAGTCAAGTTAGCTGTCACTTTTGGCTAGAGAGCATGTCAAGTTAGCGTAAACAGGCAGTCACAGGCTTCGGATGGTAGTGGTCTGAATCATGTAAGGTTTACCCCATGCCCATCGTTCAGCAGCGGCTATTCAGAGCTAAATAGTTTTGTTTGTTTGATATGGCAGCAGACAGTAACTAGCATAATGTGTTGGATCTATAACGTGTGAGTGCTTTAATGAAGTTTATTGAGGCCTCTGCTGTAACTGTTAAGTCAGCCTATGTAAGTTGACGTTTTTTCATCTAGGCAGGAAGAGTTGCCTGTGTGCACCATGGCAGGTGCACCTTGCAGAGGTACACTGTGGTCATTTTTCAGAAGGTTGGTTTTGAGCAAAGATATGTGTCAGAGAAGGAAAGTGATGTTGAACACATTCTTCTTAACTATGTAGTTGATTAATTTGATTTATTTCATTATCAGTTAAATGTAACTAAAATCCACGAAGATGCAATTTGGTAGACAACCAAATGAAATTCATGAAGGGAGAGCTGGTCTTAAATGAGACAGAACACGTCAGTTATAGTAGTACATAGTTTCATTTGTGTCAGTATCACAAACCTCCTCCTCCTTAATGTCATTGTTGTTAAGACAACCATGTTTGCCAATATGTTTTAACCTGTTTTTATTTTCCCCAAACAGAAAGACTGACAACAGTGTTGCTGCAGTAGTTGATGCAGCAGATGCAACTAGGTAAGGGTTAAACACAACACATCAGTCATGTTTGTTACAGGTGGTATGTGACATTACAGTAAAGATACATTCATACATGTGTGGCTGCTGTACTGAATACAATGCAAGTGTACACAGGTGACCCCCCTGTAAAATTCAGCAGAACCACCTTAGCACTTTATTTAGGGTCATACACCAGTGCTTTGCACATCACATCAACTGTTTATGTTCTTTTGCTGCTGTTCTTTTTCTCTGTTGTTTTTAAAATGTGTTCGGCTAAGCGTTTTTAATTTCACCATAGAGAAAAGCATATTACCTCAGCTGTTATTCATATGTTGTTGATACGGTATATCTAGGTTATTTATGATGTTTTGTTCTTCCACAGACCAGCGGTTGGCAGCGCTACAGTCCAGACCACAGACCAGCCCATGACCATGGATGAAGATGCAGCTCAGTAAGTTGCTCTTCAGTACAAACTGTGCACTCTCAGACATCAATTCAGTCAGAGATGGAATCATCTTAGTAGAGAGATGGTAAGTAATGTTTAACATGTGTGGTGTGTCGCGTCAGGGCAACTGCCCTGTCCTCTTGTGAGATGGTGCCCTGGGAAACTGCCCTGTCCTCCTGATTTAAGTTTACAAACTTTTCTTGTATATATTGTCATCATATCAAATAACATGCATTAAATGTTGTTTTACACTTCACATTGTTTGTCTGACTTTTTTTGTCAATTCAAGGTGATGGGATACATCTGCACCCAGCTGTACTCAATTCAAAATACGCCGGGCTGGGGATTTCCACTAACACGCATACACACATTATAAGTTGACTCAACTTAACTCAGTCAAAGCAACAAGATCACTTGATTGAGTCATCAAACATTTTTTACAGTGTAAGAGTTTATAAAATGGCTACAACAATTTTAGTACCCAATTTTATGTTATCCCACTGTAAAACAAACAGTAACAACCAAAAATAAAAAAAAACTTCCTCCTTGAATACACAGGTCTGGGCAAGAAATTTGGCAATACTACTTTTAAAATGGTGATGGCACCCCTGACTGTTAACCCTCATATTTCAGGTTATTGGTAGAATTGTACCCATGTGTACAGGCTCAAGTTCAGGTTTTTCTCCATCATTTAGTTTCCACAACTGATATTACACTTATATATAATAGTGCATAGTCTTAAGTAAATCTATGTGTGTTGAAATAGTTTGTTTTCCCTGGTTGTTTTTATCACCAAAATAAGTATTGATAAGTAAGTATTGATTTTTAAATGCAACTTCAGTTTCACTTTTCTTAACTCAACCGATGAACTAAACAATATACTGTATAGTGCACTACACAGAGTTCCCATATCATGTTTTTCTGAATGCATTTTTTTTTAATTCATAACAAGTGAAATGAACAATAAAAACAAAAACAAACACCACATCTCTACACAAAGTTTTCACAAAGGGAAATTTCAGTTCAGTTCATTGTCTCCAGACAGGAAACAGCAGCAGTTTTTTTGCAGCCAATTCACAAAACATCTGAATCTACTCTTCTTTGTCTTTTTGACTGCTGTTAAAGTAGAAACAACAACAGAGTCTGGTTCTGGACTGGCAGTGTGAGCAGGAGTTTCATCAGAGGAGGTCAGACGACATGGTGGAGTAGAAACCACAGCAGAGTCTGGTTCTGGACTGGCAGTGTAGGCAGGAGGTTCATCAGAGGAGGTCAGAGGACATGGTGGATTAGAAACCACAGCCAAGTCTGGTTCTGGACTGGCAGTATGGGCAGGAGGTTCATCAGAGGAGGTCAGAGGACATGGTGGAGTAGAAACCACAGCCAAATCTGGTTCTGGACTGGCAGTATGGGCAGGAGTTTTATCAGAGGAGGTCAGAGGACATGGTGGAGTAGAAACCACAGCAGAGTCTGGTTCTGGACTGGCAGTGTAGGCAGGAGGTTCATCAGAGGAGGTCAGAGGACATTGTGGATTAGAAACCACAGCCAAGTCTGGTTCTGGACTGGCAGTATGGGCAGGAGGTTCATCAGAGGAGGTCAGAGGACATGGTGGATTAGAAACCACAGCCAAGTCTGGTTCTGGACTGGCAGTATGGGCAGGAGGTTCATCAGAGGAGGTCAGAGGACATTGTGGATTAGAAACCACAGCCAAGTCTGGTTCTGGACTGGCAGTATGGGCAGGAGGTTCATCAGAGGAGGTCAGACGACATGGTGGAGTAGAAACCACAGCCAAATCTGGTTCTGGACTGGCAGTGTGGGCAGGAGGTTCATCAGAGGAGGTCAGAGGACATGGTGGAGTAGAAACCACAGCAGAGTCTGGTTCTGGCTCAGTTTTGTCCAAGCTTCTGTCAAAGACGTTCTGGACGGCAGTTTGTGCAGGAGGTTCATCAGAGGGGGTCTGAACAGCTTGTGAAGTCTGAGGCTGAAACAGCGCACATATCTCTCTCACTGCAACATTAGTGATGGTGTTCAGCACCTCTGCTGCAAAGCTGTTGAGCCCCTTCACCAGGACGTCTTGAGGGTAACCCTGTCTAACCTTTTCCTGGATAGACAGGACCATGTTGTCTCTGATGGAGGAGGAGAAAGTGGCCTGAAGGAGCACGGAGGACAGAACCTTGGATACCTGGTCCTGAACTGCTTTTGTGACCCCAACAGCCATTTTACTCAGCTGCTGGGAGGGCATGTTGAAGGAGATGTTTGGAGGGGGCAACCAGAAGCCCTGCAGGACTTTTGGAAGCACTTTTAACACCACCTCCATTGGGCAGAGCAGTTCGGACTTGGGGCCTTTTTGCTGCTGCTCGGTCAGGATCCCGGCATACTTCAGGGCCTGGCTGATGATCTTGGGATGTCTGCAGGTTACAGTCATTCAAAATTAGTTTTAAAAACACTTCAAAGCAACACAGAGACATCACAACCACTGAACTTCAACTGATCATGAATGCATGTCAAATATGACTCACTGAAAATGAGGAGGGATGGCCTCTGGAGAGCTGAGCAGCCTTCTGGCTTCAAACTCAATGTCCCTCATCTTCATGCTGTTGTTCACCTCCCACACCTCAAACAAGGAATGACATATCATGAGCAGATTTGACACATTTACACAATAAATCAGGTAACAGGTAACTCCAAACTACTGTAGAGTCTTTTCAGGATTGTGGTCTTACCAGCTGAAGAAGAGGCCTGACGTCAGCATCATAAGCGTCCAGTTCAAACTCCCAGAGCCTTCAAACAGAAAGAAAACACAGGCTTAATCTTCACTGTTCCCCTCTTCCTCATTACAGACAGATTGGTGTGACATGAGCAGAGATGAGGTTGGCTGTAGGTAGGTAACTTACTGTACTCTCAGTGTCCCTTTGCTCTGCTCAACCAGCAGCTCACTCATAGTTTCAGCAGTCACCTCAGATGGGAGCTGGTTTTTCTGCTGAAGCCTCAACAATTGAGACATCAGTGCAATCTGAACAACAAGAGATCACATGTCTTTATGTTAAAGTACAAGACAAAATGTGTGAGACTTTACCTGCTATTTTAATTTAGTGGAGACGTGAAAACTATAGTGGGTCTTACCATAGACTTATAAGAGGGCAAGTGCCAGCAGATCTGCAGAGCCCGCTCATATATGGGTGTGTCAAACAACACCTGTGAAGGAAAGAAGATCATGTTGCTCATTGGTTTGTTATTCAGAGGTCTAACTCCACCAGAACAAGTTTGCAGTCTAAGTCCAGTTAAAAAACACTCTCACTTACCCTGATGGGTCTGTAGATGCTCCCGCTTCCTTCAGCAAAAGACATTTTGTTGCTGTATATCAAAATGGCACTGTGAGCAGGAAGTTCATCAGTGGTGGTCAGAGGACATGGTGGATTAGAAACCACAGCCAAATCTGGTTCTGGACTGGCAGTGTGGGCACGAGGTTCGTCAGTGGTGGTCAGAGGACATGATGGAGTAGAAACCACAGCCAAATCTGGTTCTGGACTGGCAGTGTGGGCACGAGGTTCATCAGTGGTGGTCAGAGGACATGATGGAGTAGAAACCACAGCCAAATCTGGTTCTGGACTGGCAGTGTGGGCAGGAGGTTCATCAGTGGTGGTCAGAGGACACGGTGGAGTAGAAACCACAGCCAAATCTGGTTCTGGACTGGCAGTGTGGGCAGGAGGTTCATCAGTGGTGGTCAGAGGACATGGTAGAGTAGAAACCACAGCAGAGTCTGGTTCTGGACTGGCAGTGTAGGAAGGAGGTTCATCAGAGGAGGTCAGAGGACATGGTGGAGTAGAAACCACAGCCAAGTCTGGTTCTGGACTGGCAGTGTGGGCAGGAGGTTCATCAGAGGAGGTCAGAGGACATGGTGGAGTAGAAACCACAGCAGAGTCTGGTTCTGGCTCAGTTTTGTCCAAGCTTCTGTCAAAGACATTCTGGACGGCAGTTTGTGCAGGAGGTTCATCAGAGGGGGTCTGAACAGCTTGTGGAGTCTGAGGCTGAAACAGCGCACATATCTCTCTGACTGCAACATCAGTGATGGTGTTCAGCACCTCTGCTGCAAAGCTGTTGAGCCCCTTCACCAGGACGTCTTGAGGGTAACCCTGTCTAACCTTTTCCTGGATAGACAGGACCATGTTGTCTCTGATGGAGGAGGAGAAAGTGGCCTGAAGAAGCACGGAGGACAGAACCTTGGATACCCGGTCCTGAACTGCTTTTGTGACCCCAACAGCCATTTTACTCAGCTGCTGGGAGGGCATGTTGAAGGAGGTGTTTGGAGGGGGCAACCAGAAGCCCTGCAGGACTTTTGGAAGCACTTTAACACCACCTCCATTGGGCAGAGCAGTTCGGACTTGGGGCCTTTTTGCTGCTGCTCGGTCAGGATCCCGGCGTACTTCAGGGCCTGGCTGATGATCTTGGGATGTCTGCAGGTTACAGTCATTCAAAATTAGTTTTAAAAACACTTCAAAGCAACACAGAGACATCACAACCACTGAACTTCAACTGATCATGAATGCATGTCAAATATGACTCACTGAAAATGAGGAGGGACGGCCTCTGGAGAGCTGAGCAGCCTTCTGGCTTCAAACTCAATGTCCCTCATCTTCATGCTGTTGTTCACCTCCCACACCTCAAACAAGGAATGACATATCATGAGCAGATTTGACATTTACACAATAAATCAGGTAACAGGTGACTCCAAACTACTGTAGAGTCTTTTCAGGATTGTGGTCTTACCAGCTGAAGAAGAGGCCTGACGTCAGCATCATAAGCGTCCAGTTCAAACTCCCAGAGCCTTCAAACAGAAAGAAAACACAGGCTTAATCTTCACTGTTCCCCTCTTCCTCATTACAGACAGATTGGTGTGACATGAGCAGAGATGAGGTCGGCTGTAGGTAGGTAACTTACTGTACTCTCAGTGTCCCTTTGCTCTGCTCAACCAGCAGCTCACTCATAGTTTCAGCAGTCACCTCAGATGGGAGCTGGTTTTTCTGCTGAAGCCTCAACAATTGAGACATCAGTGCAATCTGAACAACAAGAGATCACATGTCTTTATGTTAAAGTACAAGACAAAATGTGTGAGACTTTACCTGCTATTTTAATTTAGTGGAGACGTGAAAACTATAGTGGGTCTTACCATAGACTTATAAGAGGGCAAGTGCCAACAGATCTGCAGAGCCCGCTCATATATGGGTGTGTTAAACAACACCTGTGAAGGAAAGAAGATCATGTTGCTCATTGGTTTGTTATCAGACAGAGATAGATAGATAGATAGATAGATAGATAGATAGATAGATAGATAGATAGATAGATAGATAGATAGATAGATAGATAGATAGATAGATAGATAGATAGATAGATAGATAGATAGATAGATAGATAGATAGATAGAAAACTATATAACTATATTTCACTCCATCAGAACAAGTTTACAGTCTAAGTCCAGTTAAAAACACTCTCACTTACCCTGATGGGTTTGTAGATGGTCCTGCTTCCTTCAGCAAAGGACATTTTGTTGCTGTATATCAAAATACAGAACAGGTTCAACGAACAGGTTTAAAGGGCAAAGCCACAACGAAATTCTCACGATTTTTCAGTCCAACCAACGACTCGAGAGTATTCAAACAGAGCAGATCTTCCAGACACAGGTGAAGAGTGTGTTTAGGTTGAAGAGTGAGTGAAGTCTGAAGAGATAATCTCACCTCACTGTTGTGTTATAGTAGGAATACATTCTAGAATGCTTCTTCTAGAATGGCTCCAAAGTTCTGTTCATGGCACAGATTTGGGTCAAAGGTCATCTGATTGACCAGGGAGGTCCAGGGGACATTATGGAGAATATAAATACTGTTTTTCAGATGTAAATGTCTGGATATGTGTGATGATGACCAGATAGATAAAAAAAAAACATCATATTGAGTCCACAATATTCTTATTTATGCAATCAAATGCAGTGAGAATGAGCACCAGATCTGTCCAAGACCATGGTGTATGTGTGCCTATTAAGTCTGTGGCTGATTTTCAGTTTAATAAACAACAGGACAATGACATCGCTGACTAATATGAGTAAAAAAAATATCATTATTACCATTACAAGTTTTTTTTTTTTTTTCCACCCAAGACTAAAATAATGAATTCTGTTTGTCAGAATTCACATTGTTTGTCTGACTTTTTTTGTCAATTCAAGGTGATGGGATACATCTGCACCCAACTGTACTCTGTATAAAAAGGATTTATTGACTTGTTGCAGAATAACTACTGTGGTCATGCTGAGTGAACTCATTGCCCATCACAACATAGTAATAATAAGTTACCATTCATCAACGCCTGTGAAAAACTCAAAATAATCCTTCAAATCAATTCAAAATACGTCGGGCTGGGGATTTCCACTAACACGCACACACACACTATAAGTTGACTCAACTGAACTCAGTCAAAGCAACAAGATCACTTGATTGAGTCATCAAACATTTTTTACAGTGTAAGAGTTTATAAAATGGCTGCAACAATTTTAGTACCCAATTTTATGTTATCCCACTGCAAAACAAACAGTAACAACCAAAAGTTAAAAAAAAACAACTTCCTCCTTGAATCCACATAATTATGTGGGTCATCGCGCTATACGTCACGACAGGCCTGGGCAAGAAATTTGGCAATACTACTTTTAAAATGGTGATGGCACCCCTGACTACAGCGGTGTGTTTATGTAAATAAAAGCTGTCAGGAAGCTGATTATAGAGAGAGTCTGAGCACCACACTCTACCTGGGCCACGAATATTTGATTCTATTGTTGAGAGAAGAAAATATTCATGAAATCAGGAGAGCCTAACTTCTCCTGCCTCTTTTCCCTCATCCTGATACTTTTTCACTCCTACTCCCCTCTTCCTTCTCAACTATTCTGACCCTTTCTCCCCTTTTTCCTCCCGCTCTGTGTCTTTCTTCTCCCATCTCGTCTCCCTCTCCCTCTCCCTCTCCCTCTCTCTCCCAGTGGCTTTACATCTTGGGCTGTTTCCAATCTCCTCTCCCAGTAATTGCCTCATCCGAAAAACTTTCCGGAGAGGAGTAGGGGAGCTTTGTGTGCTCTTTTGTGTACTGACGACACTGATTGTTCGCAAATGAGCTGGCAGCATATTCATTCAGCAGGAGGTGATAAGGAGGCCCTGTCAGGGGCCAGAGGACAGCAGGGAGGGAGGGATGAGAGGGAGCGACTCGGATAGAGCAGGCAGAGGAGGGAAAGATTTGAAGAGCGCGTAAAAAAAAAATGAGGGGGAGAGAAAAAGGCAGAGAAGATGCGGTAGAGAGTGTTTGAGAAGAAGAAGTGCTTACTTTCAGAAAGACATGAAATAATCAAGGCACATTCCCAGCAGCACCAATTAAACTCCTCCAAAGAAACGGTCTTAGTCAGGAAAACTTCTATATATGTCAGTGAGCATTCCCGGTCCCTGCTTTTGTTTAATGCTATTAGGCTGATGTGTTCATTTTAAGAACAGCAGATGACTGGAAATCTGACTTTATCCCCTTGAAGTTGTTTTTTTTCTTTCAAGGAAGCTTTTCAGATGCGTTGAAAGGCACATTTGTGACGCTGCGGGGTAATGTATACAAATCTCTTTCTATTTGAGGAGAGAATCTCTGCCACGGCGTAATCCCAGAGACCTCGAAACTGTTTTTTTTTAAATGAGTTTTCATACATTTCATTTATTGTTAAAAAACACATCTAGAAGTCACCCAGAGGGCAAGATTACACCGCCAATGAAGGATTTTCTTATTTGAACTTCATGACCTTATTGAAGCCAGCAATATATATTTTTATATTTTAATACGCATCCTTATAATAACTCCATTTGATTTTCTATAATATTGTTATTATAAAATCACTGGGTAAACCTCTAAACTACTGGCATGTCAGGCAGTTTAAAAAAAATCTGATTACAGGCCGACATCACAGCTAGAGGCAGCCTTGACTTACAGAGGTCATAAAAGTTCTATATTGATTCTTTGTTGTCAAGTAGAACTAAATGTCTGTACTGATGAATACGAGTGACTGCTTCTTACATCCTGACATCTAGTTGGAAAAAACATCAAGTTTGACCTGAAGGTAGCACCAGAGGAAAGGTCATATTCTTATCCCAAGCCTCCAAAAGAGGTTACAGTAGTTCACATCACACAGAGCTTATAGACAGAGACACGGGGGAGTGAGGAGTTTCCAGTCAACACTGTGAACTGGACTTGAACTGGCTACCCTCCAGTTTAAGTCAACTCCCTTCAGACTGAGCTATACTGCCACCCCGGTTTAACACTACTGCCTACATAAAAGTGGATCACAATATTTCTTTATTCTCTGTACGCCATACACTCAGAGTTTGTGTTAGAAACTGGATGTGTCAACCAGTTTGTGCAGCGAACTATTCAAACTATGCCTATAAGCTGCATACAACCTTTTGAATTTTTGACCTTTTGCATAATAAAGTTTGTGGCCATCCAACTCTTTGTGGGAGATAAGATGTCTTGAACAGAGGTAAATACTCTGCCTCTATAGAATTAGGTTGAATGAAAGGCACAACTGTGGTTTGAGCAGAATGTTAATAACTGAACTGTAACACTGTCATACTAGTATTAAGCTTAAATAACCACTTGTTGATTTTGGGTATGTAGGTTATTTGATAAATTAATTCTCAATAAGGTGATAAAGTAATATAGTACAGGAGTCTTCAACCAGGGGTCCACGACCTCTAGGGGTCCGCAGAGGTGCTGCAGGAGGTCTGTCAATTTTTGTCATAATTGGCAATTTTCACCAAAATAATGGTGAATGTGAGGGTGCAGGTAATTGGGAAACTACAAACAGCGGACTTACACATTTAAAAATATTAATTACATGTGGGGGGTCCCTGTTCTGTTTGTCTCTTGTCCAAGGGTCCTTCAGCTGAAAAACTTATATATAAATATAATTATTTAAATACCTTAAAACAAGCTTGGTTGCACCAGATAAAAGCTTTGCAGGTTTATAATTTTGCACTTGACTCACACTTAAATTGTTCTGTTCCCTCGAATAAGGTAGTTGAACTGACAATGCCAGTGCAGTTTAATACAATTGAAAACACCTTCATTGGTTTCCCTGTTTGGATCTGGGTGTAGCTCAAAAGGTGAAGGCAGTATCTTTAGCTGATGTTTCCACACTTAAGATGTCTGCTCAGATGTAGCCAGTCGGTGCAACCTTTCAGAGCTTCAAGGCTTTGTGGAACAGGAGTGTACAAGCTGACTTCTTCCACTCTTTTGTGCTCAGAAATGATTATAAAGTATAATTTTACTCAGTCTGACATTTGACAGGCGCACACATGTATGTTCACACATACACACTCACACACACGCTGTTAAAAAATGGTGTCAAGAGGATCATAAAAAGCTAAAAAAGTTAAAAAATGAACTCCATTTCTTTGAACTATCAGTGTTGCTTTTCCATTTGTGTGTATTGGGTGAATACATATACATACATACATTCATCCTTAGCGAACGTTAATGCTGACTGTACTCATGCCCCTGGGGTCGATAAAGCGACCATTATCCTGTGAACTCCTGTACAAGAAGTTATTTATAGCTGCTACATGAATTAGTTTGAGGATTTGAATGTGATACAGTGCATACGGAAAGTATTCACAGCGCTTCACGTTTGCCACATTTCGTTATGTTACAGCCTTATTCCAAAATGGATTCAAGTCATTTTTTTCCTCCTCAAAAGTCTACACACAATACCCCATAATGACAACATGAAAAGTTTTTTTTAAATGTTTGCAAATTTATTAGAAATAAAAAACAAAAATATAATATGTACATAAGTATTCACAGCCTTTGCTCAGTACTTTGTTGTGGCACCTTTGGCAGCAATTACAGCCTCAAGTCTTTTAGAATATGAAGCCACAAGCTTGGCACACCTATCTTTGGCCAGTTTCACCCATTCCTCTTTATAGAACCTCTCGAGCTCCATCAGGTTGGATGGGGAGCGTCGGTGCACAGCTATTTTTAGATCCCTCCAGAGATGTTCAATGGGATTCAAGTCTGGGCTCTGGCTGGGCCACTCTAAGACATTCACAGAGTTGTCCTGAAGCCACTCCTTCGATATCTTGGCTGTGTGCTTAGGGTCGTTGTCCTGTTGAAGATGAACTGTCGCCTCAGTCTGAGGTCAAGAGCACTCTGGAGCAGGTTTTCTTCCAGGATGTCTCTGTACATTGCTGCATTCATCTTTCCCTCAATCCTGACTAGTCTCCCAGTTCCTGCCACTGAAAAACATCCCCACAGCATGATGCTGCCACCACCATGCTTCACTGTAGGGATGGTATTGGCTAGGTGATGAGCGGTGTCTGGTTTCCCTCCAAACATAATGCTTGACATTGATGGCAAAGAGTTCGATCTTTGTCTCATCAGACCAGAGAATTTTGTTTCTCATGATCTGAGAGTCTTTCAGGTGCCTTTTGGCAAACTCCAGGCGGGCTGCCATGTGCCTTTTACTAAAAAGTGGCTTCCGTCTGGCCACTCTACCATACAGGCCTGATTGGTAGAGTGCTGCAGCAGTGGTTGTCCTTCTGTCAGTGACCATCGGGTTATTGGTCACCTCTGTAACTAAAGCCCTTCTCCCCCGATCACTCAGTTTAGAGGGACGGTCAGCTCTAGGAAGAGTCCTGGTGGTTCCAAACTTCTTCCATTTACGGATGATGAAGGCCACTGTGCTCATTGGGACCTTTAAAGCAGCAGAATGTTTTCTGTACCCTTCCCTAGATCTGTGCCTCGAGACAATCCTGTCTCGGAGGTCTACAAACAATTCCTTGTCATGTCCAATCAACTGAATTTACCACAGGTGGACTCCAATTAAGCTGTAGAAACATCTCAAGGATGTTCAGTGGAAACAGGATGCACCTGAGCTCAATTTTGAGCTTGATTGCAAAGGCTGTGAATACTTATGTACAAGTGATTTCTTCGTTTTTTTATTTTTAATAAATTTGCAAAAATCTCAAACAAACTTTTTTAAGTTGTCATTATGGAGTATTATGTGTGAAGACTTCTGAGGAAAAAAAAAAATTTAATCCATTTTGGAATAAGGGAGCAAAAAGTTGAGTGTGGAAACTCATTGGTCTCCATTTTGGCTACATGGCGGAAGGGGAGGGACCACCAGCATTTTGAAAATGGCAGCCAAGGAAACTGCTGGACCTGAAGCGGTTATGATGAATACCATGATATATAGAAGGAGGAGCCCCTGTTGTTTTAAATAAAAATGGCGTGGAGTCGACGGGGACAGTCGGAAAAAGGAAGCTGTGAGAGCGTTGATGTTGGCGTCTATATCTTTTGTTGTTTTCCTCAAAGCATACTGTCCTACACCCGTTCTTCACAAGCTCCCAAAAGGATTACTGCTGGATCTGGAATTTGGATGAGTTTCTATGGTGGAAAGAGTTAAATGAGGGAATGGACTTTTACTGACTGGACTGGGCTGGACAGGTAAAATCCGAATAGCACATTTAGTTGGCTGATTTCTTTTTTCCCCCCTCCATATTACTTGAACTAAACTGGACTATTTGTTGTTTGGTGGTATTGATTTGAACTACCCAGAAAGCTGGTGAATCATTTGTACTGTTTTACTTTGTGCTGTTGATTTGCCAAACACAGACTGAACTAGGGGATTTTCCAGAACAAACTCTTTCCTTATGTGTGAAATACATTTATAATCCTTTTGCACTTCAATCTGTATTCAAGTATTATTAGTCTGTGATATATCTATATGATGTGTGGGCTTTAGGATGATGTGAGGGGTTGGAATTAGTTTTTTTTATGCTCTTTAACCTAAACCCTGTGTACGGTAAAATAAATAACTGACTGACGAACCCCATCCAAACCTAACTGGCACCCGAAAAAACAATTCACCATTGCAAACTATTGGTACTAATGCTTCACCTGGTTGCAATTCAAAGAAGGAAAAGTGTTACGATCGTCATTTCCGGTAAGTGCACAACAGCTGTACTCAAACTGAGACAACACTACCCTGCTAAAATTAGCACACTACGACAGGAAGTACATAGTGTACACAGTGTACTAATGGAAGTGTACAAATTGAGACATGGCGTGTGTTCATGCTTCTGAGGTAATTGTATTAATTTATGTCCATGTCTACATATGAATCCTCTATATGCTCCATCATAACAGTCTCAAAGTTTTTATCCTCTCATTGACACTCTGCTCTTCCTCCCTCATTTTCTTGTCATCTACCCCTCGAAATGACAGTATACAATTTCTGCTCACAGAGCAGAGTGACATTGTTTTTCATAAAGTCAAGAAGTGAATCTTTCTCCATGTGACTTTTATTTCTGGGCTCAATTGTTCTCTCTTCCCCCTGACAAATATCTCCCATTCATATCTGCTACAAAGCCAGTGTTTTAATTTTGGATGGCGCTTATTCAAGGTGTAGATGGGGCCAATTTGTCTGTCATCACTCGCCTTTCAGTTGCAATTAGCACAGACAATCACAAGCTGATATGACAGCTGCAAAGAATGAAACATGTACAAGAATTGTACATATTCATCTGGAGAGAGAGGCAGAAGATAAAATCTTTTCTTGCACTTTACATGTGTTATGAAGAGGTTAGCCAGTGTTAAGTGTGCTTGACTTGAACTTCTAGTGGGTGGGAAATGTAAATGAATAATTGAATAGATGGAATCGATAGAAATTGAGTTCTCATTTCCAGAAATATCAGCACCTGACCAGGTTTTCATTTGGGTTGTTTGGGCTGATAAACAATCAGTCAGGTTTAAACACGTGCTGTCTGGGACAAAAACTCTAAAATGCCAATCCCCTAAAAGCTGCAATTTAAACTGCATCTGTGGTTTAGATAAAATCCAGTTTCTGCTCCTGCAGTACTCACGTCAGTGCCTCTAGAGGTCACTGTATTGAGGTTGAAGATCTAACTGACTGTTAAGGTTGTTTTTTGTTAACCACGACCTGACCTGTTCCGTACTCTAACATAAGCAAGCGGAGTGTTGTCAAAAACTGTATAATTGACCCAAACAGTGAATGCACTAACTGCAGGAAGTTTGAATTTTGAGCAGATTATTTCCTGTGAATACGGCATCAGAGATTAGTTTTCTGTTCAGTTCTTGAGTGGTTTTATTTATCACCATAGAGCAAGGGTCGGCAAATAAGTTTGGACCCGGGCCAAATTTTTTTCTGACAATTCCATCGCGGGCCATGACCATGCTTTCCTACTGGGAAAAAAAAAGGTTTTCTATTTTTTCTATTATATTAAAAATAAACAGTATTTAACTTTAAAAATGCATTTAATTTAATTTAAAACATTAATTTGCTTCTATGTGCTGTTATTATCCCACTGCTGCATCTCCTGGCTGAAGATTGCTAGCTGATGCGATAGCAAATTGATGCAAAATGCCGTTGTCAAAAGCCATGAAAAGAAAAGTTGATTCCGAATGCAGGACTTACAAAGAAGAATGGAAGCAAAGGTATGCGTTCATCCTGCCTGCATTTATTAATGCCAAGCAGACGTGTCTCATTTGCAACGAGGTTGTTGCAGTTTGTAAAGAATACAATATTAGAAGACACCACGAGACAAAGCATGGCCACTTCAAAAACGCATATCCTCTCGGGACAGAGGCGCGAACACAGAAAATACTTTTAACACTTTTATTTTCCACAGGTTACAGTGCACGCACGTGCCAATTAGTGTTACAACCTGTGTGTCAAGTAAAGAGGCTGCAAGGATGTTCTGGCTGCTGTTTTGTCACGTTACTTATCAGCTACTTTTCAATAAATGTTGTGAAATCTGTGGAATTGTTGTATTTTTAACAGAAAACATGAGGTTTAAAAGATATATTAAAATATATATAATTTAAAATAAATCAACGTCATCTAGCGGGCCAGATATAATTGATGGCGGGCCAGTTTTGGCCTGCGGGCCGCTAATTGCCGACCCCTGCCATAGAGCATTGACATAGATGTGTACTCTAGGGTGTGTCAAGTACACTATGAGATCACTGTTCCCTCTGACCACACTAACCAAAACACACCCAGCACCGAAGCCAGCTTTGGTCCTGAGGTAAAAGCTTGAAAGACTTTCATCATACATCCTGAATCACTTTCTTTTTTTTTTGCACTTGAGATGTTTTTCTTACACCTTTAAAATCAAGAGGGCCTTCAGACTCACCACCTTTGTGGGGGGTCAGGACCACCAGGTTAGGAAGCAGTGTTCTAGGAGACAGTAACACCCTCACACTTAGCTCCCCTTTAAATGCCCTGTTTGTGCTGTCTTTTGCATACAATTGTATACTTTACTGCTTACATTGCTCCCATGTATGAACTGTGATGTGCCATTAGACATTAAAAGCGCTCCTGAGATGAATTGGATGTGAAGTAATTTACCTACTGTAACCTGCACCAGGTTCCTGTATCGCCTCACCCAGCGGAGGAAACGGAGGCCTTGCATCAGCTGTTTAATCTGCTCATTAATTATACATGAAGCTTGCAGAATTATATTAATTGTTTACCAATTTGAAACCACCTTGGGCACAATTAATCTTTTTAAGATGCCAATACAGTAACAATGCCAACACAGTCTCCGCACTACGTCTTGCCGCTCAATGAAATGCCACTAATTTATTCAGCGGTGAAATTAATGCATGCCCATATTGCTGATCGCCTCATTGTGTACGTCTGCCATTCCACAGGAGGGAGGGAGAGAGAGAGAGCGTGGGGAGAGGGAGGGGGAGAAGGAGTCGATTAGAGATGGAGAGAGAGTTGAAGACAGTCAGGGATCATGGGTGGATTATGAGACGATGGGCTCCTGGACACGAACATGTAAAAGGCCCTCCGAGCTAGAGGAACAGATTAATGCACAGATTGCTTTGCATTTCTTTGTGTATCTTTGTAGTCATTTGATTGACTTTCCAACACTTCAAACAGATGCTCTGGCATACAGGCCCCAAGAATGAACCCTGTGGGGCAACAGAGAGGAACAATCAAACCAACTGCTGGCATTTTCCAATGCAACTCTAAAAAAAACACCTACATCTGTCGGTTCATGACTTTTCCTCATCATTTTTACCCCTCACAGAAACCAACACACCTAGCATCTCACCTAACCGTCTGTTTTGAATGATGCTGCCATATCACGAGCTGCAGCTAGCTCCAGTATATTTCATAGATATTAGTATAGGTAGATGGATTTGGTGGACAAATAACATACATGTGTGACAGAGTTTTTTTTTCCCCAGTATTTTAACTGAAATAGCATGTTATTATCCAAAATTCATTTTGTACTTTTAATGTCCTTCTTCTACAATAATAAAATTATTTGAATGCATATTTGGTGCTGTGGTTAGCCATGTTTCACAGCGAAAAGGTTCCTCAGCTGGGCCTTTCTGTGTGGAGTTTGCATGTTCTCCCCGTGTCTGCGTGGGTTCTCTCCGGGTACTCCGGCTTCCTCCCACACTCCAAAGACATGCACTTAACAGGTTAATTGGTAAATTGTGAGTGTGAATGTTCCTGTGATGTGACTTGTTCAGGGTGTACCCCGCCTCTCGCCTTAAGTCAGCTGGGATAGGCTCCAGCAACTTAACTGCTTCAAGAAATCGCAGTTTTTAAAACTGATGACGCCGTTGCAGCAGGGAGTAAAACCCACTCTGTGGTTCTAGTGTTAAGAAATGTTAGCGTGCTAACACAGTAAACTAAGATGGTGAACTTTGGTAAACATCATATCGCATGGTAGCATGCGGATCTGTAGCATGGTTGTAGACTCAACATATGTTGTTCATTGTTAGAATCTGTGTCAGCTGAGAGTAAAGATCATTGTCCTGATGACATACAGTATGAACTCAACCAAAACTGCAAACGTTTCAGATGATACAACTTAATTATCGCGCAAAGAATTGTTTTGTGTACGCATATCTTAAAAGCAAAGAGTTCTATGTTCCCAGCTGAGATCTGGAATTTTGTCAATGAATTATTTTGTTGGACATGGATGGTATCTGCTGAAGATGAAAATAATAAGCTTTAAATATGATACAAGTAATGTTTCGAGATAAAAAACAACTCCTGGTCCGTGTCTCTATCCACCTCAACAAGACCATAGAGCGGACAGACAGCCGGAGGAAGACAGCATTGCTATACTGTTAATGCCATCCGTGTGATGGCGTGTGATTGGCCGTCCATGGGGAACTGCTTGCTGAGTAGCCAATGATTGTCTGCAGGGTTGATGGTTGTGCTTGAGTGATTGATCACTTGTATGCACATGCAGAGGTCTCCTCCCACTGTTTACTCACACACTCTCACCCTGGACATGCATTGATCCCTCCAAGTAGTCAAACACACACACATATACACAATGTACGAAGACTGGGTGGCTGTCACTTTCAGCTGAGTCAGGCAAAAGAGGAAGGGTGAGCGGTGTTTGTTTGATGTATGTCTTGTGTTTCCTGAAGGCTTCAGTCCGTGGGAAACGGGAGCCGCTGGAGTCTCGTGGTGCAATCAAAAACCTTAGATACTCTCTGTGTCCTCCTTCTGACAGGTTCACTTTGTTCAATATTGATGAGCAATGTTCAGATGCTGAGATCCAATAAAGGGATTTGCGCTGCATATTCAATGATTTTGCAGATTTATTCGGCGTGTAGCAGGCCTTCTGAGAATGTCAATATACAGTGGAAGTGTGATGAAGGGAAGAGAACAGAGAGAATGAGGTGATACTGAAACTATGGTAAACCCAAGGTGGGTTCTGAGGCCCTGTGGGTCTCTTGAGGATGATCCAGGGGTGCGGCAAGATTCATTGCACATTTTTAACGAGGTTCCATCACATTGAAGGTTTCATGAAAGGTTTTCAAACGTATCAAAACAAAAGGAAAATCAATAAATATCCAAATCACCATATTAAAAACTTGGTTGTCATAGTAACACAACATGCTTTCCAGCCCGGGAGTTTTTTTTTTCAGGAGCGAAGAGGAAGAGATCAAAAGAATGAGCTCAAAGATATGCTGATACATCTCAGCCCTCAGCGCAGTCTGACAGGATGGAATCTGGGGAGGTGGGCATGTGCATGTATGGCGAAACAGTTCCAATCCCTGGTTTGGATGAACCTCTGTGATAAAAACACACACAAGGAACTAAGTATTTAACCCTTTAGAGGCACATTGAGGCTAAATCATTTCTTAGCATGTAGAACAGCCTGTATCCCACTGCACCATGTTGTTTCCGGCCTAGAGGGCACTTTATCATTTTTAATCTTCCATAGGGGCATCCAGGAGGGCACTTTGCATTGTTTTTCAATCATGGTGGCACCAAGGGGGACAATTTCAAATGACTAATTGTCAACTTGAGCAGTCAAAATGCTATTGTGTGCACAACAAGACACACTTTGTTCCCACGTTTTCAAAGAAAGCTGCGATTCAGTCAGTCTTTGAGATAAAAAGATCTGACAGGTGTTAGAGAGTGTTAGAGAGACTGCTGGTTCGCTTTAGTTAGTTGGGTAGTTGAACAGGGCTATTTACTGTCTGCCATCACTACCTCTGAGCAACACAAGTGATGGTCTCAAATGCATTAAGAATTACCTAGAAGTACCTCAAGAAGCGGACTGAGGGAATGCAAAGAGTGTGCAAAGCTGCCATCAAATCAAAAGGTGAACTTTGAAGAATCTAAATTAGAAAACCTATTTTGCTTTGGACAGGCAGATTTGTGAAGGCAAAACTCTAGATCTATCAGCCAATTTACATCCCAACCTTCAACTATGGTCGTGAGCTTTGGGTAGTGACCAAAAGAATTCGATCATAGATACAAGCGGACAAAACTAGTTTACTCCAGGGTTGCTGCCTTAGCCTTAGAGATGTGGTGAGGAGCTTTGAGTTTGTGTCATAAGATACCACCTGAGGTGGTTCAGGATGTCTCCTGGGCTCCTACATGTGGAGGTTTTCAAGGCATGTCCAACTATCCAGGCAGACGAAGAACTTGCTAGAGGCCTTGAATAGCCCGTCTGGTCTGAGAACACCTTGGGATCCCCAGGAGGAGGAAACGTTGCTGGGGAGAAAAGCAGTAAATCTGCTGCCACCATGACCCAACCCCGCTTAAGGGGAAGAGATAGATGGATATTTTACTTTGTTTACCACATAACTCCATATGCGTTATATTATAATTTTGATCTCTTCAGTGTAGAAAATAACAAAAATAAACCACTGAATGAGAAAGTATGTACAATCTTTCAGTTTTATGCATCTTGGGTGGGTGTACTTGGATTAAGAGCCTACATTGGTCCCCTGGAAACCCCTCAGGGAGTCCTTGAGTCCTGAAGAGACTCCACCATACACCAAACCAACAGTTTGTTTGTCTGTTTAATTGGCTGCACAGTTTGCATAAGATAAGCATGAAACATGCACAGATATGATGCCTTCATTAAAACAATGATCACATCAGAAACTCAAAAACTGGAGTATGTGTGTGTGCCGCCATGACACTACACCTGGATGAGAGAGAATAAACAATCAGAGACTTTTCATCAAGGCTTGGTATTATCATGAAAGACCTTCCAAACTGGGAAACAAGCAACAGAGTTGAGAGAGAGAGGAGGGCGGAAAAGGACAAAATAAAAGAGAGAAAAGAGGAGAAGATGGAGGGCTTAAATCCAAGAGGGGAAAGCAAGCTGTTCATTTATAAGTGCCACACTAACTAAATGGAAGGAGATCTCCTCGAGTGTATTCCTTTAGTGGAGGACAGAAGAGGCTGGGAGAAATGAGTAGTAGCAACAAGGACAAAGTTGTTTCTTTTAGAGAATGTAAGATGGTTGGCCTTTGGCAGCCTGTGCACTGCCTCTTACTGCTGTTGGATCTGTTTCAAGTCTCAAGTTTCCTTCACTATCAAGAGCATTTTTTATAAGAATGTCACAAAGCTCTTTAAAAACACTCCTGAAAGGAAGTTCAAACAAGTGGCAGCTAGTTCTGTTTTCACCTCGTCTTAAAATCAGACTCAATTAGCCTTGACATTGTCAGTGCCTTGACATTGTGTTCATGTTTGCCTGTTTTTACAAATCCGAGCAGTCCATTTAAATGTTTTGTGCAAGTCCATGTGTTGATCTCATTTATTACTTCAAAGTTGTTCAGAGTTAAAATTCACAAATAAATTATTATCCATGAGAAAATATCAAGTAATCTACTCAGTGGTCAGTTTATTCTCTAACTAATGCAGTCTACTGCAACGGTTCAACAATTAATCAAGAATCACTTGAAGAACTGTAAAATAAATGCACACATGAATTCACGGTAACATGGAGCAGCAGTTAGGAATAATTGTGGTTCTGTTCCTTAGTTTAGTCTGTAAGCAGAAAAACGGGAAGTAAGCCTGTACCAGCTGATCAGTGCAGTGGTCACTGGTCCAACCTTACAAGTCCAAAGAAACGTTTTACAGGCCTTCACATTTTACTGATTCATTCAACTTAAAGTTGTGTTTTAGATTAACTTTAATTTCAGTTTTGTTTCATTGTAAGCAAAGTTATATTGTTTTGTGTATTTCATTAGTCTTTTATTTTTAATCTGTTTTTATTTATTTTTGTTTTCAGTTCTGTTTTAGTTATGATTAGGGATTACTTCTTTCCATAGTTGGTTTGCTCCTTTCAGTTTGGTTTTTGTTTAGTTTTAAGTTATTAGTTTCTGTATTCATTTCAGTTTTTTTTTTTTTTACATTATGTAGGCAATTTTTGTCAGAGGCAAGATTTGTGTAATTCAGAATAGGTATTACAATACAAACACAACACTTTGTAAAGGTACTCAGTCTGTCTCAATAAACACATGCTGACCATGTTGACTAAAACTAAAGACATTTTCTGTATAGTTAGTTAGTTATTTAGTTTTGTAAGTGTACAATATTGTTTCAATTAGATTTTTCTTTTTTTTTCCTGTCTGCGGCTGTGGCTCAGCAGTTAACAGGTCCACCAATCAGATGATCAGATTCCCGGCTCTTCCAGTCTGCATCTCAAAAGACTCCATGGGCAAGATGCTGAACACACTGCTATTGGTGTGTGAAAGTGTCTGAATGATGATGAATGATTAGCTCTGATGAGCAATGCCATCAGTATATAAATGTGTGTGAATGGGTGAATGAGATATATAGTGTAAAAGAGCTTTGAGTGGTCGGAAGACTAGAAAGCTGCAGACCATTTACCATTCAATATAAGATTTTCTAGTCTTGACACGAATGAGTAATTCTAAGACTGTGTCTGTGTTTATATTAATGTGTTGCATTAGATCTGATTTGTAGTGCCATATTTAACTAAATAAATCTCTCAGGACTAAAGAAAGAATGCTTTTGATGTACACTGCTTTCCCACAGTGCACTGTAAAAAGGAAAAGCGGGGTACTTGCAGCTGCATAAATTAAAACGTGGCAAAACAATTTGAGGAAGAAAACAGTGTTATCGGAAAAGGAGGTTGTGCATTAACAAAAACGATTCTCAGTGGAGTGCCAAACTCAAAATTCAGTGTTCCCAAAAAATATAACAAGCTATCGCCTCACAAATTTTCAACTTAAGGAGGACAAACATTTTAAGAGTATTACATATTTGAGACCTTGCACCAGTAAGTTAAACTTGTGCCACCGATTCATATAAAGGAGCACTTTGGATCAGACAAAAGAGTGCACTGCTCAACACTGTGTAGTGTCAGTGGAACAAATACTGACTCTGGCCAAACAATAGAAACTGGCTATGATCACTCAGCATAGCTATCACTACATACATGCTACATTACTTCATAGTTAATTATTTAGCTGATCCAGATGTGCAGATGTGACCCAACTCAGTCTGAACTTTAATATAATAAGTCTCCTTTGATTTCTCAAAAATATTCATAGGTGGACAGTTTCAAAGAAATCGACAGTTTCTTTCATGTCAAACGTCCAAGCAGAAACATGCACATGATCATAAATATACATCAAACATATTCAGGAAGACTATGAATATTCAGTGGTGTCTTTAAATATCATGGATGTATACAGTCATACACCCCTAAAACACAACTACAAAGGTTTCCAAGGCTTATCGTGATTATTGTGCCAGTTATTGTGTGCCTTTTCTAAAGTCACATTAACAGCAGTTCAACCTCTCTGCAAGCTTTAACTTTTATATTGTTGTCAAGCACACTTGACAGTTTTTTTTTTTTTTTTTTTGGTAAAAGTCAGTTATTATTTTATGATGGATGCGAGAGGCAGCACAAATCAAGTCAAACTCTGACATGTCATTTTATAGCTTAAAATGACTCAGCGGTATTTCTTCTCCTCTGAGCGAATCAGATCCTCCAACTGACCCACCTGAACACAAATATACAAGACACACGCTTAGACACAGCTTTACATCACAGTCACATCCTCACATCATAAACCAACCCTAACCACTGCCTTATTTTCTATGGGTACTTGTAAGGGTACATTCAAAATGCAGGTTTTTTCCATTCAGTTCAGTCGGGTGGTGTGTTGCTGGTGCTGTACTGGTTGCGGTGGTGCAGGAGTGGAGAATATGCCCCAAGAATTTCTACCTTATCGTGGTGGTAGGGTTTGCATATCTCAGGGACAATAGCTCCTGGGAGGGTCTCCCAAGGCAAATTGGTCACATAGACCCCTATGGATAAAAACATGACAAGCTGCGAGACCTTGCCTGAAATAGGGAAACCAGGGTCCCCTCCTGGAGCCAGATCCGGGAGGGGAGCTCACTGGCGAGTGTGGCCAGGCCCTAGCTCACGGCAAGCGAGCTAGCAAAGCAATGTGGAGCCGCCACCCTGTGGGCTCACATCTGCAGGGGGACAAATAGGGGTCGGATGCAAGGCAGGGACCTGGATGTGCTTTTTCATGGCATCACAGACTATTCCTCGGGATGTGGGGAAGCAACCAGAGCTGGTGCACGAGGTGGAGCGTTACCAACTAGATATCGTTGGGCTCACCTCTACGCACAGCACTTGTTCCGGAACCTGTCCATCCTGGAGAGGGGCTGGGTGTGTGGATACTCACAAGCCCCTGGCTAAGTGCCGTGGTGTTAGAGTTCTCCCTGGATATCGAGAGGAGTCTCTATGAGACTGCAAGTTGCTGAAAAAAAGAAAGAATCCAGCATTTGTGGCTGTCGCAGGCCTGTAATTAGCCTATCTAATCAATTAATTTGGCCTGATTGACTAGCCTACCTACCTGTCAACCTGCCTACGTACGTGCACTTTGTACATGGTGTTTTTGGGGCAGCTGTTTTGGATGGAGCCCTGTACAGGAGGGGTGGGATATATTTTTTGGTTATCTAGCTGTCGCTTGCTAGTTTCTTCAGCATTACTTACAATGTTAATTATTAAGTAACATACCTTCCAATATCTACAATAGATACTATGCACCTTAATGTGTGAGGTATTCATTTATGTTATTAACAAATCCAATGAAAAGACAAAAACTGATGTGTTTTGTGTGTTTTGTTTAGTTTAATCTATACATTTTGACTTCTCTATCCTGTCTGTGTCTCTCAGCCCTTTGCTTCCTACTGAAAACATGAAAAACAGGTCACACATATTCTTTCAGTGTTTTTCCAGGTCCACCTTTTTTCCTAAACCAGCTGGACACAGTAGGTTTCATCAAATGTTACTGAAATAGGAATAAATAGTGATTAAATGGTGGCAGATTAATCCACATTCTGTGCTCTGGTGAGTATTTGGGGCAGCAGGATGGTGTGTGTGGGACGGAGTCAAAATAAACCATAGTGTGTGTGTGTGTGTGTGTGCTCATGGTAACGAAGGAACATCGAGTGAAACAGTGTGGCTCACTGATTTGTTTTTTTTTACCACAGTAGCGCCCTATGGATGCTAATGTCAGTCCATCATTTTGACCCAGATTGTTTCAACAAGTTGAACAAATTTAGTTGAGACGTTTAAAGAGGAGGTCACATCTACTCAGAGGATTATCTCAAAACCTTGGACAAGCATGTCATGATCCTCGGTGATGACCTCTAATTACTCTGGAGATGTTTGCATGGATTTGACGTGGAACCTGGTCCACACATTCACAGTCTGTCAGGATAAAGTGTCAAAACTTTGGTGATTCTAGTGCAACCACCAAATTCAAAATTTAGGTTGTTCGATAGTTTGTTTTATGTTTAAACACATACCACATGTTTAATCTTGTGCTAACTGGAAAATATTAGCATTCTAACACACTACACTCATATGGTGAACACCATAAATATTACTTTCTAAGCATTAGCATGTTGCTTGAAAGGTATTGTTAGCATGCTCACATTTAAATATTATGTTTACTAAGGGGCATCATGGTGGTGCAGTGGTTAACAGGTTCTTGGCTGGGGCCTTTCTGTGTGTCTGTTTTTTTTTTTGCACGTTTGCCCCGTGTCTGCGTGGGTTCTCACCGGGTACTCCGACTTCCTCCCACAATCCAAACACATGACCTTAACAGGTTAATTGGTGACTCTAAATTGCCCATAGATGTAAATGGTTGTGTTTATGTGCCCTGTGATGAGCTGGCGACTTGTCCAGGATGTACCCTGACCACTACACCTAACCTTAAGTCAGCTGTGATATACAAGCGGTTACAGAAAATGGATGGATGTTGCAAATGGCAAACATAATATCTGCTTAGCATCAGTATGTTAGCACTTCTCAAAGCACCACTAAGTGTAAGCATCCTCATAGAGCTGCTAGCACGGCTGCATTCTTGGTCTTGTTAAGAGTTTTTGGACAACAATGGAGCTCTGTGGCACAGAGGACTGAGCTATATCAGACTTTGGCTAAACAAGCAATGGTTAGGTGGTCAGTTCATTGTTGCTTTTGTTTGGATTTTTCAGTGTCAATCATAATCATTCCCCTGTTTTTTGGACAAGCCACGGGGCAGGGCAAGATGCGTGATCATGTTTAAGAAGTAGAGAGTTTAGCCGCAGAGCTAACGTGGGTTGTTGCTGTTCGGAGTCTGTGGTTCTTGTGTTGTGTGGCGGGGTGCTGTCTGGCTCAGTGTGACCGTCTGCTCTGCTTTGATAGAACACTGACTGCTTCATGTGAGATTTGATTAGCTGTGTCAAAATAAAGTCTCCTGCATGGATAGATACCGGAACTGTTTTCTGTTAAATAAAAACTAAGGGGAAGGAGGGCGTCATCATGAAAGCGAGAAATATAAAATATACATTTATGCCTTTGGGTTCCTGATTTTTTTCCCCTCTCTCTCTCAAAGGGTGTATGCTGTAGCAGCCAACAAATGCAATTTAATTTCAGTTGGACATTAAGACATAGGAAATATAGGCCTATTCATAAGCTTTGCTGTATAGTATTGCAATGTAAATTAGGCCTGAACAGTGCTGAGCTCGTCCACTACAGGCTGTAAACTAGCAGACACTAATACAGTCTGGACAGGAGGTACCAGGTTATGAATTGGCTATTTGTGAAGCAAAATAAATCCTCCATTTCTCTCTCTTATTCTTTTTCACTTCTAGTCCCTCTCCCTGTAAGCACCCCTCCCTGTAGATTTAACTCCTCGCTGCCTTCACCATTCCTCCACTGTATTTGTCCCCTTTCCCTCACTTCCTCCATCCATCACGGAAGCAATTACCTGCCTGGTTTGGCTTCAGCACCTCCTCCCTTCATTTCAGAAGGCTGGAGTGTAAAAGAAGGGAACTTAAACTCGCTGTGTTTTGTGGGAGAGAGGCAAATCACAGTTGCACACACACACACACACACACACACACACACACACACACACACACACACACACACACATTCAGCAGTGTGTGTGATGGTGAGTGACACCTGTCAGGCTAATGGTCGTATCTGCTGGGGCTGTGCTGGAGGGATTCATGGCCTGCCTCCTTTCCTCTCCTGAGTGCACGGCCCAGCCGGTGTGTCCACTCGAGCAAACGTTGTATATTAAAATAAATAAACCTTTTTGGCCACCATGACAGCTTCTGCCCAGCACATAAAGTCTCACTTTCAATAAATGCTTAATGCTAATGTTGACTTACAGCTGCTGCATTTAAGAGAGGAACAATGTACTTACAAGCAAATAAGAACTGTCTGCTTTTTAGAAGAATGAGCACTAAACTGTAAACTTGTAACATTTTGGTACTTCTTTCTCTTAAAGCACACTTTTGGTGAGTTGTAAAGATAAATAGTCCCTTGGAAGGATTGTCTTCCTGTACAGCCGTGCCAGCCACTCTGTGACTTCATAGTATTGCAATGACAAAAATCCTGTGGCACGAAAAGCATTTTCCACATGAAGCTCCATTATGAAAGAGACGCCTGTAATCGCTGACAGCACACCTTGTACTGAAAACAAGGTCATTTATGATTCTTGTATTATGATTTGTTATGTTTTTTTATTTGTCAAACTTTGGCAGAGCCCATGCAGAAATTCAAGTGACTGGACGTCTTTGAGTCTGCCACAGCTCAGTTTCAGCTAAACCCTAATGTCAGAATGCTACACTCACAATGAAACCTTCACTGTCTGAATGTGGTGTTAGCATGCTAACAAGCTGCTAAGTTACACTAAATACCAAAGTACCACTGAGGCTGATGGGAACGTCATGAGTTCTGAGCTGTTTGGTCATAAAGCAAACGACGATGCAAAGGATGATGGTGCTAGATCTAAAGTGAGGAGACAACAAAGTATAGGGATAGGATGATAACGTCAGTCTGGATATTCCGTTCCAGACCAAAATGGTGGTCGGACTGCACTGCAGCCAGTGAGATAAAACGACAGAAGTATCTTAAGAATATGTAACTTTGCTTGTAACAGTCTTCATCAATTAAAATGTGGAAAAGTCACCACAACCTGCCCAGTCCTCCGTACAGACACTATGGTGCACTCTGTAACACCTCCCGCAAGTGAGAACCAGGTAGGGTCACAGCATAATCATTGTATTACTGAATATAGTAAATATCTTACATATTGTTTCTTTTTAGGAATGTTAGTTTTTTTTAACTGACCTCTGTGATCAGTAAGCAATTTATTTAGCCAATAATAAAGTAACTATTTACAACTAAAACTCTTTTACTAATTGGAAAACTCTATAAAACATCTACACAGACCAAAATTGCTGAAAAAGTCAAAACGTTTGTGTTGTATGTCTGGTAGTAGTTTGACTTTAGGCAGCCACAAAAAAAAAAAAAAAAAAAAATCAATGTAAAGATGTTTGGAGAAACTGCTGTTGTGTATATTTGTATATTTCTGGCAAGGATGTCACCATGATGTGACACAATTTTCAAGCAGACAAATTAGATTGTGAACTTTCTGATTGTTCAAAAAAGATGCATTATATTTTGCTGCCAAAAACAACATTACATCTCTCTCCTTATATGCAGCCCTGATAACTTGTAGTTATGCTGCAACCTGAAATATCATTCTAATGTTTAATTAATCCATCTTAATTGTCACATATAATCATGCACGTACAGTCATGGTGAAATGTACCTGCATCGAAAGCATCAATCTAATACAGAGTATTAAAGCCTACGTACAGTGGTTACAGATGTCCTATGTGCATGGTGCTTGTCTGCAATTAACAGATGTAATGTGATATTTGAAATCAGATCATATGCATGCGGCGTGCTTCTGCCCTGAGTAACAGCACAATCAAACGAATAAAGCGGCGGTGATGTTGTGCCATGTGAGAGAAGTGAACAGCTCTCTGCTGTAATTAAAGCATCAGTGAGGACATCTGGCCTACAGAGATGAATGGAAATCACTTCCTGGACCTGTGGTTGAACTTACATGTTTCTCCTGTATGCATCACTCACATTAATTGAACCTCTGCACCTTTGTGTCTTTGTTTGACCGCTCAGCTCACACGCCTTTGACACAGTATTAACAAAAGTACCCAGCAATGCAGCTAACCCTCCCATCAGGTAAATCAAAGATATACACAGAGATTTGGAGACATTGTCCAACTGGTGAACATAGAACACGACGGCGTTCATTCCTGCCTCCCACGCACATATATAATGGTTTTATAGGACCGTAGATAATGGATGCACTGAGTGTTACGTACATTGCCTACGCAAACTGAATTACCATCTCTGCAGGCAAAAATGTGTCTGAATGTAAAGGGTATATTATGTTGAGTTGTAGTAGTCCACCAGCAGCAACTGACCTTTTAGAAACAAGAAAATTGACTTCAGTGCCTCGCTGTAATGCTCCATCTCAGAGATGACCCATATTTACAAGAGGTCTTGACTTTATGCTTTGAATTTGATCACATTTACATTTAGTCATTTCGCCTTTATCCAAAGCAACTTACAAAAAAGGGAAACAATCATGGTAAGGTGTGACTAGGACATGTTAGTGCAGCAACAAGTACTGTGACAGTACTAGAGAGATAGATTTAGCGTTTCCAGTTGTTGGTAGTGTTTGAGAGGAGGTTCTCTCTGAGGAGCTGGGTCTTCAGGAGGTTTTTAAAGGTAGAGAGGGACGCCACTAATCTGGCAGGAACAATAGACAAGAAAAGTCTAGATTGCCTTGAGCGAACGGGTGCAAAGCCAGGTGTCGTTCATTGGAGGAGCGCAACAGACATGCGTAACATATGCCTGTATAAGGGCATCCAAGTAGGTTAGTGCAGAACCGGAGACTACTTTTCTAGGTGAGCATTAGCGATTTGAATTTAATGCGGGCTGCTACAGGTATGCAGTAGAGCTCGATGAGCAGCAGGGTAACGTGTGACCTTTTGGGTTGATTGAAAACCAGGCATGCTGCTCCGTTCTGGATCATCTGGATAGGGTTTCACTGTGCAGGTTGGGAGGCCTGTCAGGAGGACGTTATAGTCAAGTCGTGAGATGACCACAGCCGCTGAGTCAGGTAAGGCCTGATTTTTCTTATGTTGTGAAGTGCAAAGCTGCACGACCGGGCAACTGAGTGACATGATTAGTCATCAATCATGACCCCTAAGTTTCTCGCTACTGTGGCATAGGGAGTCGATTTTGATGTTGATGTCATGGTGTATAGTAGGTTTGGCTGGGACGTCCAGCAGTTCAGTTTTCAGAACTAGGGACCTTCTTGCTGTGAGGTGACAGTGCTAACCGCGGCCCTGAACATGAGCGATTAATCATAATTTATAACGCAGGCAGTGAGGATACAGCCACTTCATGCAGGAGACAAGTGTCTACTGATGCACATTCATTTGCATTAGATGTGTTGAGATAAGACGACTGGCATTGTTAACAGACGCAGTCTGCAGTGGAGTTCAAGCACTTCCCTGATCAAAGACTGTTTTCTCCACTTTTGTTAGCATTGAGAGAAATTTGTATTTTTGGTATCAGTATGATATTAACGTAGACATCTGTATAGAAAACTGTCCTCCTGGCCTTTCCGGCCTGTTTGGCATTTTAATTTGCCCACTCTCTTAATGTCTGGTTCAGTTTAAGGTATTTAAAGTAAAAGAGGCTATTCATAAAAACATCAGCAAGGTCATACCTCAGTGTGGGACTATGTGAACTTTTGGAGCCATCCTACCTTTAAAGTCAGGCAGACACATCATGGATGAAGCCACTTGATCTTAAAATTGGGCTGAATGTCTTGAGATTGTTAGTTGTTAGTTGTTGTGTGATTTGCATTGAGGGGGGTTAAGACACCTGATTAAATGCCTGAATAATGATCCGGTCTTGGACAATTTCTGGCAGGTCTGTTTTACAGTTTGAGCAGTTCCTCAATCAGATTTCTCTCAGCTGCAAAATATTTGTTAGAAACTGTAGTGAACTTGTTTTAATAATAGTGAAGTCATATTTTTCATGTCGTCTTGACTAATATATGAACCTGAAGTTCACTGCAGAGCACACACCATACTGCCTGCATCTTCCAGCCACCCGCAGCTCCGTGTTTTTATTTTCTGTTCTGTTATCTCCTTTTAGTCAACACTGATGTTGTCCTTATTTATCATCTTTAATGGAATTGTCTATTTACAAAGCTACTATGGGTTCCATACTTAAGTTCAATGTGAGCACATGCATTTAAACTTAGAATTGCAGCTTCTGGTAGAAAGGCTGATTTTAGAATGTGTAATGTGAGTTAACAAAATGTACAAGATTAATAAGAAGTGCCCGGCTGTTGCAAGAAGAGGTACAGTGTAGCGTGGTAAGGCTGGCCAGGAGGTGTGCAGGAAAAACAGGTGGACTTTTATTTTCAGTCACAAAACTTAAAATTCTCTAATATTCTCATCATATATATCCTCTGAGATCATCTCTCCAGTTCAAACTGGCCTATCAAGGTAGATCTCTGGAATGGCGAGTCAACAATGTTAACAATAAAAATATATTTTATTAATTTGTTTGTACCAACAAGGTCTTGGATTCCTCAATATATAAACAAAAATATTGTATATTCAAAATAAAGCCATTATATGTACAACATGCAGTATTTAACTTAACTGAGATTTCTTCACACATTCAACATCCAAATTAATCAAAGCACCCACCTATTCATACACCACATGAAAGGGTAACTGTTGAGGCGCACTTAAGCAATATTATATAAGAGGGCACGGCAGTGAAGTGGTAAGCATCGCTGTCATGCCAATAATGATGTTAAAGCTCACTATAGAATGTAATATTGTGACTATACAGCAATTACCAACCTAAATAAAATATAGAATCAAAAGATAAGATCAAAGTTTTTTTCCTCGCCGTTTCTATTCTGGTCTGAGTTTCTATGGAGGTGGAACAGGTTAAATCAGTCATGTCAGTAGACTCCTATATGTAATGCAGGGGTGTCCAAACTTCTTTTAAAAGAGGGCCAGATTTGACAAGGTGAAGATGACCGGGGGCCAGTACTTACATATGAATGAATAAAAATGAATAAAAAGAAAAATTTCATTGCCACAATTATCATTTTGTAATGGCAATGTCACCAAATCTAAGCCAATCAGGCGTGAATAAATCTAAAATGTACCTAATTTTATAACCAGTTTTACCTGAAGTCAGATAGCAAAGAACAGATTGTATGGAATACGTTAAACTTGTATAAAGCTGATACAAATCTTAACCTCATGTTCATTCTAAACACGACTTATTATGAGTAATGCAAAGTATGTTAACATTTAAGTTTAAAACCTATCACTCTTGCTCTTCTTTTTCACAAAATTGTTTAGAAAGTAATATTTTGTCACATCTACAGGTAGATAACACCAGCAGTTATGTCCCTAAAGGTTCAAATGCTTCGTTATGTCAACCAAAAAAGTCAAATCTTCCAGCCATACAGTCTCTATCTATCTATCTATATTATAAAAATAAAGCTTCAGGCCGCATGAAATCTGACCATGGGCCGTGATTGGCCCCTGGGCCATACTTTGGACATGCCTGATGTAATGGAACACAGTTTACTACTCCAGCAACTAGTTTGAGCCTAGCAACAGAGACAATTTCTAGTTCCAGCCAACTAATGTGTGTGGAGTTTCCCAAACTGAATAAATACCACACATAAAAACACTAAACTGACTTGCTGGCTCAGTGTTGTTGTTCAAAAAAAATCCAACTTCACATTTATATTTAAACTAATTGCGACTCACCACCCAGCTGATGGAGGATGATCCAAACATTTTCAGTAACTCCACAGTGTTGTAAAGTCCAAAAGTCAAAATGTATTGAACAAAGAACGATATAATCAAAATGAACATGTTTTTATTTAACCAAATATTCCTCTTCAGTCCATATTAGTCCACCTTTAGTCTTTAAAAACAACATTTTCTCTGCGCTCACTGAACTGTAACAGCTCTGTAACACACAGCATATTCATTAAAGAAATAATCAGATGTATTACTTTATTAAAGTTGACTTCCAGTGGACTTACATGATTTACATGTTATATATTTTTTCAAGATGTGACACTGTAGAGATGGCGGAGTAATATTTTTAGTGATGAGTCAGGTGTGCTGTCATGCTGATTTCTAAATGTCTAGTTAACCAATCAAATTGCTTGGCCACAACTACTTGTTGCATAATTGCTCTTTAAGTACCCATCCAAGATGCCTACAAGGACTCAAACAGGTTACGGTTTTCACTACATTATAGCATGCTTTCAAATATTAATGTTGACAATAATTCAGTGTCTCTTTCACCTGATATTGCAACTAAAAGTTGAATAAAGAAAACAAAGATAAATAAAACAAAGAAGACTGTGTGAGAGAGAATGGCCATCTTTGTTAACAAATATGACAGTAGACAATGAGGGAGTTGGTGCTTCTTCACACTGACTTCAAATACCTACACGCCTCATTATTAAACACCTGAGTTTGGAGCCATTTTTAACCTTTAACGACTACTCTATAAATCATCTGTCAAAACAAGGCTTTGACAACATATTTTTTTCTGTATCCTTGTGAAGACACACACAGTGTATACACACATACAATATTGTGCTCCAAATGCCCCAGTGACCTTTTCCGCAGTGTCTGCATTGTTAAAACAGGCCACAGCAATCAATAAACACCACAAGGCTTGTTTATCAAGCAAGACATGAACAAATGTGCTCTTGTATTGCCTGGACTTACACAAGAGCTGTGGCCTTATCAGTTTCTGGATTTGAGAACCGCATGTGAGCTGTATGTCAGGACTGAGGCTCCATTTAACTAGCTCGCCGATTGGTGAGCAAACTTGGAAAATCACAGAAATGTAATGTTTTCTCTGGACTGGCAGATAAATCCTTCTTCTGTTTTTTCTACATATGAGAATAGAATTCAACACAGTTGCAGAAGAAGCAGTGAAGCTGTTCTGGAGGCGTGACACCTTACTGACTCATTCAACTGAGAATGATTGGAATTAGTGTTCTCTTGCATTTCTAACGTCTTTTAGACGCATATAAAAGATAAAACATTCTCAACTTTTCAGTGCGGGTCGTGGAGTCATACCACATGTCAATGACACATTTGGGGCTGGAAGCTTTACTACTTTACTACTTCCTTCCTGTTATGCCTGTAGCAATCAGAAAAGTGCGAAAATGGCAAATGAGAGGTTGATATTAGCGGACACAGCTAACAACGTAACTCATGGAAAACATGGAATTGGTTTTCTTTTTTTCAGAATGTCAGAACTCAAAACCAGCAACTCCATTACCCCTGTGGGATAAAAACTTTTCAACAACAACTGGTAGATGTGCTTCGATAATGTCCGGTGGTGAGTTTGATATATTTTCAATAATCAGGTCGATTTGGAAGTTGTGCTGACTTTGGGGCGTTTCACATGGCCTTGGCTGTTTCATACTTTCTCTCATTCTGATTTTTGAAGTAGAACATTTGATCTGCTGCTGTTGCGTTCTGCAGATTAATCTGCTGATTTAGGACAACTAATGTTTACAGTTTATAGTTAGTTAATGATTTGCTGCTGCTGTGCATCTGTGTCTCTCTATCTCTATCACAGGTTCCACTGCTACTGTCATCATTTTATCATTCATTGTAATTCATTGTCATTTTATCATTCATTGTAATTGTACAATATGTTTGTGTTGATTTGTTATGTACATGTGACATCTATTGCACGTCTGTCCGTCCTGGGAGAGGGATCCCTCCTCTGTGGCTCTTCCTGAGGTTTCTTCCACCTTTTTTCCCTGTTAAAAGGGTTTTTTGTGGGCAAGTTTTTCCTCACTCGAACTGAGGGTCTAAGGACAGAGGGTGTCACTCCTGTACAGATTGTAAAGCCCTCAGAGGCAAATGTACTTTGTGACTTTGGGCTATACAAATAAGATTTGATTTGATTTGGTTTGATTTGATTTAATGAAAATGTGCAGTGTGTTTCAAGTTTGCCTTGGCCTACCTTGGTCTATACCATGTGGCAACCTCCTTGGCTGAGAAAAGAATTTAATGCGGAAGTGCTAAACTGTAATTCCTCGAGTGGCCACTCGAGGCTGGATACAGAACATTTCAACCTCCATAAGACCCCATGTCAAAATGCACAGCAGAGATAAACATGTTTACAGCCTGGTAGCTAACTATAGCTATTCCCCAATCATCACAACTGTACTGAGGGTGATGATCCACATCTTTGCCAACTTTTAGATTAGCTGGGAGCCGGAAATAGAAGAACTTCCAACATGGCAGTGGCCAGCCGGCATATTTTAAGCTTTACAATGGAGCTGATGACATCATACGTGTGCTGTCCATTCTTTATACTGTCATTGGTCTATACTGGTCATCATCTACTGTAGTCACATATTGTGCATGTGTACTGTCTGATAAACACTTGTAATATCCTAGTCACTGTGGTGGAAAGAGTTCTCATTATTCAACATCATTTCCAACTTTCTATGAACTATGTACATGTGTCAGTAATTCACAAAATAAATATGAGGTAAATATGAGTCTATCAGTCACAGCTTATAACTGCCTTTTTCATTCATATGAGATGTGTGACTGATCCTTTAAAACAATAACAAAGAAAACATCAAACAAGGATAATTGAGCTCAGGATAAATGAATGTTAATCTGTGTGACAGATGTCACAATGGTCACAGTTAAAATGGGAGCAAATTTAAGGGATTGCTGGAGCTTCCTGGAATTTTAATTCTGGAATTATGATGAATGTTTTTTTTAGGTTTTCCTTTTTATTCTTCCTCAAGTTCAGAATTTCACTTTTTGCTGTTTGACTTTAGGGGAGAGTTGTCAATGCATGTAAGTATCAAATGACCTGTTCAAATTGTTATGAATGACAGAAGTGAATTGCTGATCTGTTCAAGTTGATAAACTCATTAGATATTTAGAGATGTGGTAACTAGATACTTTTCAGGCTAGATTTAAAAAGCAAATTTGTTTTATTACAATGGATGTATATGTTTATGTTCAACATCCATAAAAAAAATGCAAAGTACTTGAATTTGCTTAAAGAAAGACAAAGGTGGAGGAAGGAGGACAAACAACAGAGGGATGAAAATAAAGCAGCAATCACAGCAGCAGAGGAATAAAGAGGAAGACAGAGAAGGAGGAGGAAAAGTTGAATTGGAGGAGAGAATAAAGTGAGAGTCTGGGTGTGGTATGGGGGCCAGTGTCTGGAAATAGACCCAACAGAGGCGAAATAAAAAAGCACCACCATCACTACTGCAGCAGAGCGGCACAGTCCGCAAATTCCCTTATAGATATTTTATGGAGCGGAAATCATTCGATGCACCCTCACTGTTCTGGTCAGAAGTGAGATGGAGAAGAAAAAAGCCAAAAGAGAAGAGAAGGAGGAGGAAGGGAGCGGAAAAAAAGAAGGTGAAGCTGGCTGCAGTTATTTTTATGTAATGGAATTTTAACGAGGGGCAGCAGACATCAGGAAATGGCCCAGTCAACTCAGACAGCAAATAAACTGGATATATATATATATATATATATATATACACGACTGTTGTTGTGTCAAAACAACTTGAGGCTGGGAATTCTGTGAATGTTTTGGGAGAGTTTACAGTGCTAGTACAGAAAGCATCAATGTGACAATGAGCATGGGTAATGGGGTGTTTTGATCATTTGTAAATTATATATGCTTGAAAATGTGAAATTTCTGTTGAGGCTTGCCACATAAAGTGCTGCACAAGAGTGTCCTCACTGGAAAAACGGCATCGGTACCAAAAGTCACATTTACCTGAGCAGCTCTCTAAATTATGACTCATGTCTGTAAGGTGCAAAGGTGGAAGGATCCTTGTTTGGGACTGTACTGTCCCCCAGAAGCTCAGCGGAGTGCCAGTGCACTTCATTTTATTGGCGATAGGACAGTTAACCTAACGTACAGTTGCTAAACCAACCATTCAGTCCTCAAACCTCTAGTCTTTGCTCTTGTAGAACTGAAACATACAGTTTGAAATCTTAGATTTGAGCACTTTAGCCTAGTCCTAAAACAGGCAAGTTCTGACACAAAATGTCTCTGAAAGGTTGAGTGCAGTATTGTAATACTCGAGATCAGTCTTGGTCTTGACACCGGTCTTAAGATCACTCTTTAAAAGCAACATCATTGCTGTGATCGGATGTAAACCTGCTTCAAATGCAACAAAATAAAATAAGTTTTTGTCATATCAGCATACTCCAAGACATGGGACACGGGTGGGAGCATGACTCAAAGGAATTTGGTGAATATTAGCTACATGTTGGCTACCTAAGTAGACTTTATTTGTCTGGTCTTGGTCTTGTTTCAGTCTTGCACTGCCTTGATCTTGGCTCCTCAGTCTCAGTCGCTCAAAGTCTTGGACACTGGTCTTGATCATGACTTGGTCTTGGTTTAGGCACTCCTACACTAGTTGAGTGGATGGATGGCTCAAGACTAATTTTCTGTTTCCAGCTAACAATTGTCAACTTATTTCAAATGAATAGTTTGACATTTTTTCTTGTCAAGAGTTAGATAAAAAGATCAATATCGATCTCATATTTGTCTGTTCAGTATGGACCTTGATCCAGGAGGTGATAGCCTAGCTTCACAAGGGTCACTGCAGTACAGTAGCTGGGCAAGAAATTTTATTGAGAAGACCATTTGTCACAGCTTTTAATTTAATGTTTATCATTTTTGTGTATTGATTAAAGAACCAAAACATAACGTGTTAATCAGTATGCTTAGCAGGCTCTGAACTGAGAGTCAGGATAAATTCCTTGGCTTACAGGCTACTGTAGGCTGTCTCCTGGCTAGCTCTGCACTTAAGAGCTATATTAATCTTCTCATAACTCATGATATGAAAGTGGGTAAGTGTTTTACATGTTTTACACTTTTTTGAAGGTCGAACAATGTCGGAAAATGCTCAGTTTGAGTTGTTTTGTCACTTCAGAGGATCTGTTTTAGTGTAGTCTTACTTAAGACAAAGCACAGTTGTTTTGTAATTTGCATTGGCTCTTAATTTAGTCAGAAGAACAGAGTGAGGAACAGGAGGTTTGAAAAAAAAACTGCCCTTAAAAATGGATACACTAGAAAAAAAGGACACTTAGCGCAATGATGAGAAATTATAACTGAGAAATTTATGTAATTATGACCGGGTTGGTCTGTAATAAAATTAAATCTGACACAACATGATTTGCTCTCTAGACGCTTGTGTAATGTGCCACTGTGGTGCTTTTACTCTTTATTTGCAGCATTTTAATGTCCATTAGGGATCGAGTTCATCAGTCTAATTAGTATACATTGACTGTGTTCACTTGGTGAGTAATATGGCTTTTAATTACACCCTTTGTGCTGAAGGAAGAGCTGGGAAGGAACCCATCTGAAAAACACAAGCAACAAACACAGAATTACAGGTAAGTAACTACATAGTGAATGTGCACAGATGGGACAAAGTCCACAGTGTTCACGATGACTCACTTCCAAGTTTGGACTTCATCCTGTGAGAGTTGATGTTGTTGTATCTCCATCCTATTAACTTTTCCTTTTTTTTTTTTACTTTTGCTGCTGTCATTTGTGATTCATGTTCGATCAAATTAAGTTAACAAACTGTTAAAATAATAAGTGTTTATTCTGGGTCTCTGTCGCAAAACAAGCATTTCTATGAAAAGTTGAATTGACCTGGGAACAGTGTGGTCCACAAATCCACACTGAACCACTAAGTATATTACGGCAATGTAAAATACTCATCTCTGATTGGTTAACAGATGTCGGACGTAATCTTCGGTTAGAAACAAATCCTGTCAACGTAGTTTTAAATCAGTGCATGATTATTCCATTTTAATGTAACCACGGCAACAATACTTTAAGCTTCAGACTTAAGCTGTGTCCCAATTCAGGGGCTGCATCCTTCGAAACACGCATTTGAAGGCCGATTCCGTCACAACGCCGCGCGAAGGCTGTCCCAATTCGAAGGCTTCTTCAAATGCAGCCTTCTAATGCGGCCTTCTTTTCCCTCTTTTTGGAGGATGCACCGCAACTATCCTTAGCAGCCTCCCATATCCCAAGATCCTTTGCGCGCCGCTGTTCAGTGCCGGGAAAAATACAATGGCGACACCAAGCGATGAATTTACATTTAAATGTAAGTACTGGGTTTTTATATTTAATTACTTTTACTTATTACTACTTATACTTTTACTAATTATATTTTATTATGTTTTCTCAACTGACGACTAACTGACAGGCAATGGCTACATTACAAAGTACCAACTGACCGCAGGTGACGCAGCTGGTGACCCAACCAGGAAATGCTTTGAAGGCTAGACCAGCATGCAGCCCCTGAATTGGGACACTTTAATCTTTGTCATATTTTTTATGCTTTATTTACTACTTTTTGTGTCTTTATGTATTTATTGTCATTATTGTTGCTATTATTGCTCCTGATGTTGTTCAGCATCATCATCATCATCCTGTATTTTTCAGTAACCTTTTTCATGTCTACCCTCGGTCTCTGTAAAATTTTTATTGCTATCTTTATATTTATGATCATTGTTAACAACCTAAACCACACAAACGTCTCTGTCGCCATTAATGCATTATCAACATACATATCCAACCTTTATAGTTATCTAGCAGCTATTTAAGCCTGCTGATAATGTTTTGATGTTTCATAAGCTGTCTAGAATTCATTTATTTTAAGACTACTGATTGAGATGGTGATTAAAAGACAGGTTCTATTTTCCCATGCTGCATTGAAGGCTGTGCTCCGTTTGAGTGCACCTGAACATTTAAATATTTCTTCCCTTCGAGTGCTTTGAATCTCTCTCTTTTCATAATAACAGGATAAGGTAAGGTAAGGTTTGAAAATGTGGAGAAAGTGAGAAGCCAATTATGCTGTAATCCAGGGAGCCAGTGATGGCAGCAAATGGCAGGCTAATCACGTCAATAAGATGATTCCTTACAACATGAACACTGGTCACACACACACACACACAGTTTTGGATGTAGCCATGCCACAGTGTATGTGAGCCTTTTGTAAATGTGTATGTGTCAGGCAGTGGCTGATGGTGTGATTAATACAGGCCATCAGTAACAGCAGTGGTCTCGCTTCACTGAGCGACGGAGAGACCTGCCTGCCGATTCCCGTCTTCCCAACACACACTCACACACACACGACAATGCACACACACAAACACACACACAGGCAGACACACCTATTCCATTCATCATCCGAGTTGCAGGAGAGCGAGGAGCTGTAAGTACTCTGCCTTTCTTTCTTCTTCGCTCTCAGCCTGCACACTCCCGCTCTCTTCCTCCCCACTAAGCTACACTCACTGCCTCAGAAGCCATCAACTGCACTCCACCTCCATTTTTCTTTCTGTCTCTCTCTGCTCTCTTCCTAAATCACTTAACTGTACTAAATCAAAAATGGCCCTCACATCTTTACCTCGTGCCTCATCCACCCTTCACTTCCAGGCCCTCGGCCAGCTGTGGGGCTGGTTTGTGTGGGCGTGAGTGAAGGTATGAGTTCAGGGATGCGTGAGCCAATGAATCTGAGGGAGCATCCTGGTTCCACTGGATGTTACAGTGGACAAAGTAGGGGCTGTGTTAATCTTTACAAGAAAAAATACGTTTTTATTTATTCATTGTCTTGGTCAGTAATAGTAGTTTTGTTGGGAGTCACTGCTCCATCCAGATGGGACGACAAACACTACTGTGAAAGCTGTGCGCCCTCTGAGTATTTCAAAATTGCTTGTTGGGTGACGTCTAACAGTTAAAGGTGAAGACAGCAGATTCCATGACGCTGCATCGATCCGGTTGACACCTCTGTGGCTCCTTTTTGCTGCTGAGCTGCCGTTTTGATTTCTCACACTGAGAGGACCAGCTGCTGCTCAGCAGCACCCAAAGATCCCAAATGCAGAAATTGATGCAAAGATTCCAACTAGTACAGATCAGATCAGCACGGTCAGTACTTTATCCATGATGTACCAGGTTGGATTATGATGTGCACACTCAGCTAACACAGTTGTCTACTGACCGGCAGACTCGTCACTCAGTTGGTCCTTTGAACACCAAGAAGACACAATTCTCACCATGTTTTCAAGAACAGAAACAGCGTACAGATCCTGGTTTGTACGGCAGATTTTCAGCCAACATTTTAATGTTTGCCAAACGGACAAAATAAAGGTTGATACAGCTTTTAAGATATAACAAGAGAATGTTGCCAACAGCTTTGATTCTGACTCTATGGGGGGCGATGGATGCTGGGAGGATCTAGTGACCAGATATCCCCCGTCGTGTTTTAGGCTGCATTCAGACAGGATTGCATGGTGGTGTGTGGGGGGTGAACCAGACACAGATTTAGAAGCTAGTACATGAAATAAACAAAGCCAGAACACAATAGGTAGAGTATCAGAGTTTAGTCCATGAATCCACCTGGATGGTCTAAACTTCAGAGACATTTCAGGCTGACTATGGAGGTTTGCTCGATCTGAGTTTCTGATTGGCAGCCTCAGCGTGACGTCAGGCTGTGTTTTTCCAAAAGTTGGATCGACTTCTCACTGTGTTTTTTGACACCCCTGTTGCCCGCACTGCCGCAGCCAAAACCGATGACCACGACTCAAATGAATGGAAAAACCTGTGTTTTCACCGCAGTGCCAGATCTTTTCTGAATGTAGCCTTAACCCCCTCAAATTCCACCGGGCACGAATGTGGCATGTTCCATGTGAGCTGCGGCTGCTGGAGCTACAGTGCTGCTCAAAAGTTTGGAACCTCTTGAGCATTTTGGAGTTCCATTGTTTCACCCTGATTTCCTTATTTAATCAAAACCATTATTTTTTATATGAAATAACAGGTGGAGGTTTATCAATTCAATGTAGTCTTAAAAAAAAAAAAAAGTGTAGTCAAGACAGAAAAAAAGGAGGTGTCAAGTACTTAAGTACTTACTTAAGTAGAATTTTGGGTATCTATACTTCACTGGAGTAATTATTTTTTAGCCGACTTTTTACTTCTACTCCTTACATTTTCACGCAGTTATCTGTACTTTCTACTCCTTGTAGAATTTGATTGTGATTGGAAGTATAAACATATACCATTCCAACACACTATTCGCCCATGCACATTACAAATCACGTCACACGCAAGCAAGGAGCTGACTGACTGTCGACTGACTTTACGTAGCCTAGTGCGAAAATGTCCGTGGCAGAGGCAATATGTCGAAGGAGCCCTTGCGGCTGAGAATCATGTCAGTGACGGCTCCTAATCATCTGAGGAAGAGGACTTCTTTTCCTCCTTGAAGAGGACTGGCCCTCTTGAAATGACCCAGCACTTGGATGCATACCTGGGGTGCCCCGGAGACACAGTAGAGGTACTCAAGTCCATCCCCGCTGTGTGCCAGCTATCACTGAAGCTTAATACGGCACTCCCTGTCTCAGCAGCCTGTGAAAGACTGTTTAGTGTTGCAGGGCTGATCTTCAGGCAAAGAAGAGCATGCATTGGCTCAAAGAACCTTGAGAACCAGCTGCTTTTGCGGCTGAACAAAGCCGCAACTGGTAACTCTTTGTTGCAGGTATAGTGCTTAACTGATGTACATCCTCACACACAAACACACCCACGCACACACACTCACTCAAAGATGGAGGGAAGGATGTTTACCACTTGTTAATTATGTTATCAGAATCTCTAGTGATTACTTTGCTGCATGTTTACTGTTTACCCTCTTGTTGTACATACAGGAGTCCAAAGTGTTCATCCTTGCCGTAGAGTGTCATGACTAAGAAAGCTGGTTATGTTTAAGTTGTCTTGTGTCAATGTTGTCTTGTGGTTTCCTGTTTTATTTTGAAATTTTCCCCTCCTCTCGTTTCAGATAACTTGCCCCTTCCCCTGGTGTGTTTCCCACCTGCCTGATTGTCCTCCCCGCCCTGATTGTTTCCACCTGTTCCCCATTACTCTGTGTATATATTGTCTGCGTCTCCCTTTGTCTGTTGCCAGTTTGTCTTGTCCCTCGTACCTGTGAACCAGCTCCTCGCCATAGTCACGTTCTTTTCTACTTTTGATCCTTGCTCATGCCTTGTCAGGTTTTTGTATATTTCTTTGCTACTTTGTCAAGCCTTTGTTCTTAATAGATTTTTCCCTCTGAAGAGTGTTTTTTTGTTCTTTAGATTATATAGCGTTTTCCTCCCAGTGAGTGATTTTCTGTTGTACTTTCATAGTAAAAGATTGTTTATTTCACACTTTGTCTCCCAAGTTGTGCGTTTGGGTTCAAGCCATAGTTCAAGCCGTGACAGAGTGTACATGCCAGGAAAGTGGATGCATATCAGTCAGGATTAATCCTGACATTAAAGTTTAGTTAAATTTTTTTTTTTGAGAATTATTTTTTTGATTAATCACTTGGATTAAAAATTCATTTTGACAGCACTATACTGTATAGACAACCATAGAAGGGTAATGGGTATTCCTGCAGCTAAGCTTGGATGTACATTTACATTCCAATAAAGGTTATTGAAAACATGCCTCTGAAGTTTGACTTTTTGCACTATTGCAATACTTATAGGCATATAACTAGTCATATCTTCTTCCCTATGAAACACACGTTAATGCTCAGTAGCACACATATGGTTCTTTAATGTATTTGCATGTCATGACCTGAGACACAGGGACTCAAATGCACGACTCCGATGACGAGGTAATCAAACCAAGAGTATTTTCCAAGAAACAAACGAAAGGCGCTCTCAGGGAGGATACAAAAAAACAAAAGACGGTCTCAAGGAGGATACAAAAAAGAAACAAAAGACGCTCTCAAAGAGGATCAAAAATAACAACTCAAACTAGACTGAACACAAGAGTACCTGAACACTGGGTGGTCACGCTTGACAAACACATCCATGACCAGAACAAGACAAACTGACAAAGACAAAGGAGACCAGGACTATTTATACATGAGGTGAGTGAAAACAGGTGAACCCAATCAGGGGCGGGGCAACCAATTACATAGGCGGGAAAATAACACAAATGGAGGAAGGCAGGGTCTGAAACAAGAGGGAAAAGGTGAGTACAAAATAAAACAGGAAGTGCTTGAAACAAAACACTGAACATGAACATGACTAAAATTAACACACTTGACGAGACACAACATTGCAACTAAAATGCATTCATTTTCATTGGGCATATATGAAGCTGAAACAGGTAGCTTAGTGGATCCCAAATTTTTCAACATTAACATTAACAGTTAAGTAGAATCAGGCGGGACAAATCGGTGGCTAAATCAACCGCTGAAATGGACCAATAACATCAGAGATGTTTAGGGACAAAATTTTCAATCACTGATTGAAACAGACATAAAACCAGGTCACTTTAGCCTTATCTGTGAGGCAGATCATCTACAAATGGAGAGCACTGAAAGACTACAACTCTGCCTGGATGTGGACGACCTTCTAAAATATTAACAAGAGACACAAGAACATTGGTAATGGCAAATATCCTCCAAAGTAGATGTGAGAGACTGATGAGTCACTACAGAAACCGTTTGGTTGAGGTTAGGAGTTGTAATATCCTATTAACTTAAGGGTTCACATACTTTTGCACCCATGAAATCTCATTTTTTCTTAAATCAACCCCCTTTTTTAAAATAAAGAATGACAATATAACCATTTATTTTGTTTGAGTCCATTACTTGGAATGTCAGTATTGTGAATTGGGGTATAACTTAAAATTAAATAAGGTTATTTTAGTATTTTCTACAAAAAATTCGCTGTAGGGTTCACAAACTTTTGAGCAGCACTGTATACGTGGCCATTCCAATCGATGTTTTAAATCCCAGCAGCCACACCGCGGTCCGTTTCAGAAGCGTCTCAGAAGCGGGTCCCACTCGGCTCAGAGAATCCAGTGGATTTACAAAATAAAGCACCCTGCGCAAACTGCTGGTCATAAAAGCAGCCAAAAGGGAAACAATATAACTTTTGCCCACATTAGCCCACATTAGAGTCGTTAGTTTTCCTGTTCAGAGCATCATTGTTTACAGTGTGCTGTTAAGTTTCGCTTTGATGACGTCATCAGAGTTGCTGTTTGTGTTCAGAAAGAATTGATGCACAGGCACAAACTGAAATTACTGAACTTCCGCCACAACTGAAAAGTTGAAATTCAAACTGTTACTGCTACTGTTAGAGCTACGACTGTCTGTAAGTTTGTCATGTCTGCCTGGTCTCTCACATCTGTATAATCAATATACATCAAATTGTGGTTTCCAAATGCAGAACTCCACTGAAGCCTGCAGGGCCCTCACTGCTGTTTCAAACACTGGGAACACTTCACTGCACCAACAGCTGATGATACGCTGAATAAGGTATTGGACAGTGCTCTTCATTAACTATCAAATTAAGAAGTGATCGCACACATACTAAACATATTCTTAATATTTCAGTTTAATACAGTGTTCATTTTGTCAGCTATTTTAGATGAAAATGCGTATTAGTTGCAGTCGTCTTTATTCTTCAGTTTTAATCGGTGTAAAGGTCATTACATTTTGATTGAAGTTTTAATCATTTTTTTCTCTTCAGTGTGTGTGTGTGTGTGTGTGTGTGAGAGAGAGAGAGAGAGAGAGAGAGAGAGAGGCATGTGTTTAATAAAAGGTCTCTTGTTCTGCTGCTCTTTAACAATAAAGAATGCATTTGGAACAATTAATCTGTTCATTTAGTCTCACTGCTGTAGGGGAGATAAGGAAACCGAGCGCTCAGTCCTGACAATTGTACTGCTTTTGTGTATTAAGTTGGCGGTTTGCGGGTCAGGTTGGGTTCAGGTTATTGATTACTGGATATTTTTGCAGGTCGGGTGGTGTGGCTTTGCTCTTGGAACGTCACAATCGGTGCAGGTATTTAAAAACCCTGGTCTGCACATCACTATACTAGTAATGGGAATTCCAGTTCTTTTTAGTGAGCCAGATCATTTGGCTCAGATCACCAAGAAGAGCCATACACATATATCACTTAAATTATTCAGCACATCCTTTGTACTGAAGTATGCAAAAGTAAAAATCACATTTTCTAATATCAATACATTTCTGTAGCCAATTGTTTTCATTGCATTTACAGACAAAACAGACAAAAAAATGGCTCGCGGACGGATCTAGCTCCCATCGTCCACTTACAGCAGGGGTGCCCAACCCGAATTAGTCCGCAATCTACCAGTCGATCAACTGGTAGATTGCGGACTAATTCTCAGTTGATCGTGAAAAGTAGCCTTGACAACGGTAAATAAAACTCTTATCATCAATCCACTCTTTGGTAGTATTTTTCTCATGGCTGTACTGCGCCAGCACCATGCCCCCTCTCAATTGTTGCTGTCAGGTCACACGCTTGCTGCTGACGCTCATTTGTAGTTAGCAGCTAAAACGCATGAAGATGGCAGACGCCAAAAGACTGAAAACTTACAATTTTCATCTGGAGTGAGAGGAGAATTACTTTTTTGTGTACTCAAACTCAAGGCCCATCTGTCTCATCTGCAAAGCCAGTGTGGCCATGCCAAAGAAGGGAAATCTGGAACGACATTTCAAGACAGTGCACAAAAGTTACAAGACGGATTTTCCTACTAAGACCGCGCTACGCTCTCGGAAAGTGCGGGAATTGAAGAGTGAGCTTGCAGCACAGCAGTCTGTTTTTACCAGACCAAACACCAAGGGTAAGGCTGCTACAGTGGCATCTTATCGAGTTACTCACGTTCTTGCTAAACACAAGAAGTCTTTCTAGGACAGCAAAGTTGTTAAGGAAGCCTTCATCGAGGCTGCTGCTGCACTTTTTGGTGAGTTTAAGAACAAAACGAAGAAAACGTTGCTGCTATCAAGGACATGCAGTTATCACGGAATACTGTTACATGATGGTGTAAGGGAATGGCAGAGGATGTTGAAGCGCAGTTGAAGAAGGACATCGATGCATGTGAGTGTTTCTCCCTCCAGCTAGATGAGTCAACTGACGTGTGTTTTTTCATCAGAATGGTTTTCTGAAGACGTGTGCAAAAGAAGAGCTACTCATGATTTTGGCTTTGAAAGAACACACAAGAGGCAAAGGTATTTTCAACAGGTTCACGGACTTTGAAAAGAACAAACAGCCCCTCTTCAACTCTTCAAGCTCATCTCCATCACAACTAATGGTGCACCAGCTATGGGTTCATTGCATTGTGCAAACAGTGAATCTTTCCCGGACATCCTTAATTATCATTGTATTATCCATCAGCAAGCATTGTGTGGGAAGATTTTAAACATGAAAGAAGTGATGGATGTTGCTATGAAGATAGTGTGCTCTGTTCAGGCCAGGAGCCTACAGAGAAGGTTATTCTGCGCTCACCTGGAGGAGACGGACGCAGAACACATAGACCTGCTGCTTCACACAGATGTAAGATGGCTCAGCAGGGGTACATTTTTTGGCAAGGTTCACTGAGGTTACCTGAAATCAAAGATTTTCTGGAGCTTTCAAAGCACACAGAATATGCACAGCTGGAGGACTCCCAGTGGCTTTTGGACTTGGCATTCCTGACAGATATCACCAAAATGCTCAATGATTTGAATCTAGAGCTCCAGGGTCAGGATAAACATATGATAAACATGATCGGTTCGGTGAACACATTCAAAAGCAGGCTGCAGCTGCTTTCAAATAGGCTGCAACGCTGTGACCTGCGAAAGTTTCCTCACATGCAAGCAGAACTTCAGCGTCAGGGCAAAAACTCTACACAGCTTGATGGAGCCCGTTATAAAGTTCAGGGCATCTTGTCAGAATTTGAGAGGCGTTTTACTGACTTTGCATCCATTGAGCCTGTTGCCAGTTATCTGTTTTCCTTTTTTGGAGGATATTGATGTGGATTCCATTGCTTCCAAAGTAGCATCACTGTTTCACCTGGATACCTGTGCAGTTGAGAATGAGATTCTCACACTGCAAAGTGACATTGAGATCAAATCCAGGGCAACACCTGGCACAAAAGGGCACTTCTTACACCTACTCCTGGAACAAAAGTATCCCAACCTCAGAAGATGTGCCTTCAACCTGACAGCACTTTTTGGATCAACCTATTTGTGTGAGGCTGCTTTCTCTCACATGAAGATCATCAAGTACAGAGTACAGTACAGGTCCACAATGACAGATGACCACCTTGTGGCCTGCCTGAGACTTGCAACCAGCTCCTACTGCCCTGAGTATGAGAAACTAGCTTTCTCTTCCCAATGCCAGAGGTCACACTAAGGTAGGAAAATGAATTAATTGTCATCTGGATGTGTCGATTTCTTGTGTGCATTGTAAAAAAATACATCACTGATAGGCTTCCGGCAAGCACTATGGATGACTGTGTGAAATAGTAGATCTCAACAGACTAGAAACTTTTAAAGTAGATCTTGATTTAAAAAAGTCTGATAGCCACCATCACGTTTCAGTCCCATCTTCATAAACAAAAACCGAGCCTCTAGCTTGTCACTGTATCATCTTCATCGTGGAAAAACGGCAGTGCTGACACATTTATTCTTGATAGTTTTCGTTAACAAAATGAACAGCGGTTCAATATCTGAAACGGTGAAAGGCCAGTTAGACTGGTCGGGTTGTTAAATGGTTAAAACCCATTAAAAAAAGGAAATGCCACAACTGCTGTCTGACAACTAATTAGTCTTCCTCTTGTTCTTTGCTTCTGTATTGTTTGATTTGGCAGATTGTTAAACTGCTGTGTGTAAGTGTCTGCGTGTGTGTGTGTGTTGGCATTTGCCTCTATTATCTTTCCGCTGCCATTTTATCACACTCTCCAAGGCTCTCATTTATCAAACTTGGGTCAGATCAACCACCTTATAACGATCAAAGTGAGAGTGTGTGTTTGCTTTTTCTCCCCCTGTTGAGCCGCTCTTTTGATTTTGATGAGGATCAAGCCTTTAGTTTATTCACAAATCCTGCGTGAGCTCCACTGTTTCTGACCTCCCATTTTATATCTCCTGAAAATCAAATGGGTGGAAAAGTTGAGTCTTGCTGCCAACAGGCCTCCCAGAGCATTTGTCAGATTGGGTTCCAGCAGGAAACAAATAACAGCTCTTAGAGAGGAACCACTCTGCCCACTGCACCTCATATTTACATTTCTATTTTTATCTATTCTCTTTGTATTTCCTGTGTAATTTATCTTGGAGGGACATCATTTATTTCACAGGAACATCAGGTTAAAGACAAAACCTAAAATCAAAGTGTTATACCAAACTCTGTACTGGAGTCTACATTTCATGTAAAAGAATCCTTCCTGGAGTTCACATCCACATTATGCAGCTCTGATTCACCTCACAATCCTACTGAATTGTCATTTAACTGGATTATTCATGATATGTTGAAGGTCCATTTTGTTTACTGCCGTCGCCAAGTGCTTGCTCATGGTGGAACTGTTGGGTCTCTGTAAATAATATTATAAAGAGTACGGTCTAGCTCTGTGAAAAGTGTCATGAGATAACTTTTTTTATGATATGGCACTATATAAATAAAATAAAATTGAATTGAACCTTGCAGGACACCTGGTTTAATACCCCTCTCTAATGGTGTTATTTTGTGCTTGCAACTGACATTCCCAATGTGTAATTTTCCTGTCAATTCTCTGAGAAGTTAATGTTTTTGCTAACAACAATGGAAGAAACATCCTCATTTAAGTCCATTAACAACAACCTGTTAAACAACCTACATCTGGTGCCATTTTCTGGGCAATTTTTCTGTCAACGTTTTCTGGCTCCAGCAAAAAAAGAAGATGACATCCCATTCTTAATGCAGCCTAAAAAGCTCTAGTTCGGCTCGGTTGTTTTTCTAACTGGGGGAATGGAATGAATGCAGTCCAGACTTAATTGGAATGTTGAAAAAGATCTGAGACATTGATGGCAAATCAGAAGTCTGGAACGAGGCTAGCACACGCTTACTGCCAACACAGGAAGTGGGGAGGCGGTCTGTGGTTAAAGAGGGCAAGGAAGTCAGAATGGCAGATGGTTGTGTAACATGTTCGGCACCGGACACTGGAGTTTGGGTCCTGCCTCAGTGCAACAATTAATGTTGGCCTTGGACAAACATATAACCATGATTATGAGCTCTGCATAAAGAGGTTTTACAGCAGTTTAGTACTCCGCTTTTACAGAGTTTGGAGAATAAATGCGAGAAACACAAAAAGGTGAACGAAAAGAAAAAATAGAACAGGTGCACACATTTGACAGCATGCAACTGTTCTGTTGTTGAGTATGCTCCACACCTCACTGCACTGTTCTCCTTCTTGTGCTGTATGCGCTTACTGTTTACAGAAGTGACAGCCACCTTGAGCCAAAATGCCATAGAACTTCTTGATCATCCATTACCTTGTGAATGATGTGACACTTGCATCCACACTGTATCAGCCCTGTGTTTACCCACTTCAGTCTTTTGCAGATTGAATTATGTTCCCCAAAATTAGCTGGCACACAGGCAGAAACGTTGTTCCAGACCCAGATCCTGATGGATGCCTGAACACTTGTGTTTTCATCTTTGCCGAAGTCTAGCGGGCAGTTCTGGATCCACTCAGATGGTGAGAAGTAACATAGTACTAATGGACGTTTGATAAGATCCAAAATAGAATTTAATTTAAAATGTACATTTCAGGTTTATTCTTGTTTGTTAGCCACGAGGACTTGAAGAAACAATGGAGAGAAACAGTCTTCCATGACAATGGTGGTGTGCAGAGGCCAGGAGGACGTATCAGGGTGTCACTCTCCTTGTGGATTAAGTCATCTTTGAGTGGACCACATTTCTTTTTTTTGGGGGGTTGTTTTCAAAGCTGAGGCTGAACAAGTGCATTTTACCCAATGACAGTATAAAGAAGGGACAGTGTATGAGTGACAGGTTTCCAAAGCGCAGTTTTGAAGCTCATAATATGCAGTACCAGCTCCGCCATGTTGGCTGTCCTAATTAAAAATCGTCAAAGACATGGATAATGATGCCTTGGTGCTCAAATAAGCCATCCGTAATGGCACCTTCCTGTCAATCAATTCTGTTCCTGTTATGCTGTATGAACGAAGACATTAGCTACGACAACCAAAACAGTTTTTGTACCAGGCTGTAAACATGTTTAGTGCTGTGAAGTTGGACATTTTAATATGGGTGCTTAAGGAGGTTGAAATGGTCTGCAGCCAGCCTCAAGTGGCCGCTTGAGGAATTACAGTTTTTGGCACATCAGCATTGGCTTCATTTTCCAGCTACGGAAGTTACCGCTTTTACCTTAATGTGATTTTAACACTTGTGTAATCAACCACTTTAGCCCTCCCAGGTCAAAAAAGACATTAGATTTCTGTTTTGAAAGAATTGTATATTTTTATATGGCAGCTAAAATAATAAAATCACACACTCAGTATTTGCTGTTATGTCAAGTATTGTGTATGTGTGCTTGTGAGGGTACCCCCTGGGCGTCAGAGCATGGACGTTAGGGGGCATTGACCAAGCGTCAAGTGTATGATGAAAAGGGGTGAGACTGTGTTGCCCCGGAAGGACTGAGGTGCGTTTAACAACGCTGATCCACAAGTTTCTCCTCTCTGGGTTGTCTTTACCAGGTGGGATACGACAAAAACATAACCCGGCTTTTCTTCGCATCAATTTGTGCACGCGACCGCACAACAACTGTTCGTTCTTTAGCTTGTCTTCTTCTTCTAGGATTCCCGGCACCAGCAGGCTCCTTAGCTTGTTATAAGCTAGTGGGCAGGCAGCAGCAGCAGGCTGTATTGTTTTGCCCATAGACTTGCCCTCCAAGGAGGGCGTTAAACCATTCAGCTACTTGAAAACACTGCCATCTAGTGGTGGGCAGGGAAGGCGGGTCATTTGTGAATCACAACCTATTTGTTTGTGGATCTGTGTGGATTTCGACAAAAACGTCATGAAATACGTCATGGAGGAAAGAGATGCGTGTGTGTGAATGGTGATCCACAAATGTTGAATCACACTTCACAAGCAGAATTTTCGGTTTTTGCAAATGTCCTTTTTTTTTTACAAATGAAAAAATTCTATTTACAAATACACGTTTATTTGTAAAACCAAAATACAAGTTACAAATTAGAAATTTGTATTTGTGGAGAGCAAAACACGTGTGCAAATCAAGGAACATTTGTAGATCACTCTCTGTGCGTGTACAGATATATTTGAGACAAAAATAACACCATAAGAAGGGGGGGTATGGGTGAGAGACTGAGGAAGTCAGTGCACCCTGCTGGACAGAGGCTGGTGTCAGCCTTCCTGTGTCGGCATTCCACAAACTTGCCACAGCCTCTTTGCTGGACTTGTACACTCCAATGAGAATCAGGAGACCCAAGTAGCCCTGCAAATCTACCCAGCCCATGTTTTTCCATGTTTTGCCAGAAATACACCTACCATCCATGTCTGAAATGTGCAGTACTATTTTTTTTAAATCTGACAAATAAAAGACTTGATGCCGTCAATATGACCCTCAGAGCTCCTCTCCCTGGCAGGCCATCATATTTCGTCTGTCCACAGGAGGGATTGAAGACCACAGTATATTTACATCAAATGAAAAGTTTTTCAACCTCAGCAGGTCCCTCCTCCTTCTCACTAGTTTCAGGATTTTCATAGATGCTACAGTCCTCTTCGTCCGACATTTCATCCTCCTCGTCTAAACTTCTAAACTTTTTTTGTTTTGTTTAGTTTTTCAGTCCAAGCAGGCACATCAAAGGTATGAACACATTTGCTCTCAAAGATGCAGCTTTGAAAAAAATATCAGCTGTGTGTGTGTGTGTGTGTGTGTGTGCACATGTGCTTGAGTACATATCCTGTAGGCCTGTGGGTGTGCATGTGTGCGTTTATTGTGCCAGATATTACAATATTGTGACCAATATGCTCCATTTTGTGTCCTGGAAGACCACAAGTGCTATAAATATTCTTAAAACATGTATACATTTATGAAGAAAGTTGAAATTAGTTTAATTTATAAAGGATGCAGAGGGGCACAATTCCTGATAATTTCGAGCAATTCTATGAAAGTTAACCTTTAATAATGGTATGATGAAAATGATTTCAGGTCCCAAAAGGCAGAGGTGGGACAAAGTCATTGTTATGCAAGTCACAAGTAAGTCTCAAGTCTTTGCCCTCGAGTCCCGAGTCAAGTCGAGTCAAAGATGAGGCAAGTCCCGAGTCGAGTCAAAAGTCAAAGCCAACAAGTCTCAAGTCGAGTCCAAAGTCCTACCATTTTAGTTTCGAATCATTTCGAGTTCTCTTACCAGAGAAATAAAATTTATACAAATCATGTATGTCTGTAAGATCTGTCTTTGTTTAAACCTCTTTTTATACAATAACATCAATCAAATACAGTATTGCAGTATAAATTTCACCTTAAATTAAAAAGGGGTCCTTTGAGCTCTTTAAGGGGTCCTTTTAGCCATTACTTTTTCCAACATAAAATTCTCGACCCCCAAAATGATAAGAATTAGCAAAAAAGTGGACCAAAATGCTAATACAACTGGAATGCATCCATAGAGTGACTATTGGAGGACAAAAAAAAAAAAAGTGCTTGTATTTCCACAGCGTATTGCTCTAGAACGAGTTGCACAGCAGCTTCAGTCCTGTATTGTATTGACTTCATATTGCAAAACAGTTTAACTTTCAAATAGACATGGGTCCTTTTAGCCTAAACTTTTTTAAACATGTCATCAATAAAATCCTCACTCCTCAAAATTATCAGTTCTGAAAAACTGGACCAACCTGATAATATAATTGGAATGCCTCCATAAAGCCCATCCTGGAGCTGCCACCCCGACCCCCGGCTGCAGAAGCTGGCTCTGGGGACGTGGAACGTCACCTCTCTGGCGGGGAAGGAGCCTGAGCTGGTGTGCGAGGTCGAGAGGTACCGGCTAGATATAGTCGGGCTCGCTTCGACGCACAGCGTGGGCTCTGGAACCAGTTTCCTTGAGAGGGGTTGGACGCTCTACCACTCTGGAGTTGCCCCCGGCGAGAGGCACAGGGCGGGTGTGGGAATGCTTGTTTCCCCCCAGCTCGGCGCCTGTACATTGGGGTTCACCCCGGTGGACGAGAGGGTAGCCTCCCTTCGCCTTCGGGTGGGGACGGGTCCTGACTGTCATCTGTGCCTATGCACCGAACGGCAGTTCAGAGTACCCACCCTTTTGGAGTCTTTGGAGGGGTGCTGAGAGCGCTCCTCTGGGGACTCCTCGTCCTCCTGGGGACTTCAATGCTCACGTGGGCAGCGACAGTGAGACCTGGACGGGCATGATTGGGAGGAACGGCCCCCCTGATCTGGGTGTCCATATGTGCACTTGGCACCAGGACGCCCTTGGCTGCAGTTCGATGATCGACTTTGTGGTCGTGTCGTCGGACTTGCGCCACATGTTTTGGACACTGGTGAAGAGGGGCGGAGCTGTCAACTGATCACCACCTGGTGGTGAGTTGGCTCCGATGGTGGGGGAGGATGGCGGTCAGACCTGGCAGGCCCAAACATTCTGTGCGGGTTTGCTGGGAACGTTTGGCTGAATCTCCTGTCAGAAAGAGCTTCAACTCGCACCTCCGGGAGAGCTTCACTCACGTTCCGGGGGAGGCGGGGGACATTGAGTCCTAGTGGACTTTGTTCCGTGCCTCCATTGTCGAGGCAGCTGACTGGAGCTGTGGCCGCAAGGTGGTCGGTGCCTGTCACGGCGGCAGCCCCCAAACCTGCTGGTGGACCCTGGCGGTGAGGGATGCCGTCAAGCTGAAGAAGGAGTCCTACAGAACCTTTTTCGCCTATGGGACTCCTGAAGCAGCTGACGGGTATCGATGTGCCAAGTGGAGCGCGGCCTCGGCGGTTGCAGAGGCAAAAACTCAGGCGTGGGAGGAGTTCGGTGAGGCCATGGAGAATGACTTTCGAACGGCTTCGAGGAGGTTCTGGACCACCATCTGGTGGCTCAGGCGGAGGAAGCAGTGCACTGTCAACACTGTGTTCAGTGGGGACGGTGTGCTGCTGACCTCGACTAGGGATGTCTTGGGTCGGTAGGGGGAATACTTCGAAGACCTCCTCAATCCAACCAGCACGTCTTCCACTGAGGAAGCAGAGTCTGGGGACCCCGTGGTGGTCTTGCCTATCTCTAGGGCTGAGATCACCGAGGTAGTCAAAAAGCTCCTCGGTGGCAAGGCCCCGGGGGTGGATGAGTTCCGCCCGGAGTTCCTCAAGGCTCTGGATGTTGTGGGGCTGTCTTGGTTGACGCGTGCAACATCGCGTGGACATCGGGGGCAGTGCCTCTGGACTGGCAGACCGGGGTGGTGGTTCCCCTCTTCAGAAAGGGGGACCGGAGGGTGTGCTCCAACTATAGGGGGATCACACTCCTCAGCCTCCCCAGGAAGGTCTTTTTGGGGGTCCTGGAGAGGAGGGTCCGCAAGATTGTAGAACCTCGGATTCAGGATCGTCCTGGTCGTGGAACTGTGGACCAGCTCTATACCCTTAGCGCGGTCCTGGAGGGTGCATGGGAGTTCGCCCAACCAGTCTACATGTGCCTGTACCTGTACCTGTACTCCCGGTGCCAGAGCTTGGTCCACATTGCCGGCAGTAAGTCGGACTTGTTTCCAGTGGGAGTTGGACTCCGCCAGGGCTGCCCTTTGTCACCGGTTCTGTTCATAACCTTTATGGACAGAATTTCTAGGCGCAGCCAGGGTGTTGAGGGGCTGCAGTTCGGTGGCCTCAGGATTGGGTCGCTGCTTTTTGCGGATGATCTGGTCCTGTTGGCTTCATCGGAGCGTGACCTTCAGCTCTCTCTGGAACGGTTCGCAGCCGAGTGTGAAGCGGCTGGGATGAGAATCAGCACCTCCAAATCCGAGGCCATGGTTCTCAGCCGGAAAAGGGTGGAGTGCAGCCTCCGGGTTGGGGATGAGATCCTGCCTCAAGTGGAGGAGTTCAAGTATCTCGGGGTCTTGTTCACGAGTGAGGGAAGGATGGAGCGGGAGATTGGCCGGCGGATTGGTGCAGCTTCTGCAGTAATGCGGACTCTGCACCAGTCCGTCGTGGTGAAGAAGGAGCTGAGCCGGCGAAGCTCTCGATTTACGTCGGTCACGTTCCTACCCTCACCTATGGTCATGAGCTTTGGGTAGTGACCGAAAGAATGAGATTGCGAATACAAGCGGCCGAAATGAGCTTCCTTCGCAGGGTGAGAAGCTCGGCCATCCGCAGGGAGCTCGAGTAGAGACGCTGCTCCTCCGCATCGAGAGGAACCAGTTGAGGTGGCTCGGGCATCTAGTGAGGATGCCTCCTGGACGTCTCCCAGTTGAGGTGACCCGGGCACGTCCCTCCAGGAGGCGGCCCCGGGGAAGACCCAGGACACGCTGGAGAGACTATGTCTCTCGGCTAGCCTGGGAACACCTTGGGATTCCCCTGGAAGAGCTGGACGAAGTGGACGGGGAGAGGGAAGTCTGGGCTTCCCTACTGAAGCTGCTGCCCCCGCGACTTGGATAAGCGGAAGAAGATGAGACGAGACGAGACGAGGTGTCCATAAAGACTGGTGTGTATGTGAGAGAGAGACAGAGAGAGAGAGAGAGAGAGAGAGAGAGAGAGAGAGAGAGCAGAGTGAGTGAGTGAGTGTGTGTGTGCGCCTGCGTGCTGTGGACAGGTGGAGGGAGGCCCCTATACTGCATTGCATTTGCAAAAGATCAGATTGGCCAAAAGTCTGTCATTTGTGCACGATGGGGACGCAGAATGATGCCACCATGGCTGAAAACTCGCTCCACTGGAGCACTAGAAGCAGGCACTGCCAAGACTCGGATGGCTAATTGAAAGAGTGAAGGAAGAGTCTTACTGTTCAGTGCCCAGAACAAAAGGGCATTCTGTCCTTCTGCCATGTCAATGTAGTGACTTAGCTGTACTGCTGGTGGGTCCCAACATCCCTTCTCTGCCTTTTATGGTATGCAGCAAACAGCCATTCTCCTTCCATGTCCTCTAGTTCTTCTTCAGCAGGCACCGGCACAGGCACAGGTTGCTCCATCTCTGCAGCATCTTGCAGGATCAATTCTAAAAAAACATGTCACAACAGCAGAAACAAAAGAGCCCTTATTACCACTGATGTTGATGATACTGTGCAAGACTGAAAATTGTTATTATTGTTAAAGTCAGATTAATATCACATTAGATCCTAGATCAGATTAAGATCAAATTATTTTACGTTGCATTTAAGTTGCATTGCATGTCAATAATGTTTACCTTTAACTCGTTGTGCCACCTCTGCCTTGATGTCACGGTTGACCAGCACATGGGGCTCAATCCACAGCAGACAAAAGGCTGGATCCAAGGCAGCTGCTTTCAGGTAGACTGTGTCTGAAAAGGGGGCAGTGATCCCTTCTTGAGACTGGGCCATTTTCACATTAATGAAGATCCCAAGAAATCTTTTTTTCCAGGGATACCTGCAGACTTCTGACCAGGCCGCTCAGGAAACAAACTTGAGGCTTCAGCTTCTCAAGATGGTGATTGAGGGACAAGACGGATGGAACAACTGCACTGATTGTAATAACTTTCTCTCTGTGTCAAGTCAGTTGCTTCTCCGAACGGTTTCAAGATGTGCACCAACTCCTTTAGCAGATTCCACTCTCGTGGTGTGAATGACAGTTCTTTATGCCCAGCCTTCTCAAGAACTGAGCAGAGCTTTTGCTGATCACAATGAAGGACTGCTTTCACCTGTTGCAGTGTGGAATTCCACCTCGTGCTCACTGCAGCAGGAATGCCTCTGTGCTCCCCAAATTCACCATCGAAGATGTCTTTAAACATTGTGCTTGTGTGGAGCAGGGAGCTACGTTTTGATAACTTGGAGAGAGAAGGACATGCCGCTTTTGTTTCTTTCAAACTGTCTCCCACAACCAGCTGCAATGTGTGTGCAAAACACTGCAGGCGCTGTTTCTTTGCCATAGCAGCATTGATGGTTTGCTGGTCTTCTAGGGTTAAGTCATGCCATAGCTCAGGATCATCAAGATTATCTCCAGCATCATCATCTTCCTCCTGTTCGCTGGGAAGCAGACCGTAAATGCCTTGCAGCATTGTTAGCAGCATTGTCACTAATGATATAGTCCAATTTAGCTTTGATATTGTATTCATCACATATTGCCTCAAGTTGGTCAGAGATGCGCTCCGCTGTGTGAGAGCCTTTGAAGCGGTTGCAGGCCAAGAGATTAGTCTTTAGCTGTACCCTCTCTGCATCTCTCTCCATCCAGTGCACAGTGACACCAAGGAATCCTGTCATCTTTCGATCAGACCAAATGTCCACAGTGACTGAAACATGGTCAGTGTTGCTCAAATTGAGTTTTTAACTTTGAACATCTCTCCTCAGCAAGGCTCTCTGTTTTTGTGGTCAGCATTCTGCGGCAGACTGGGGTGTACTTGCTGTCCAGCACAGCCAGAAAGTGACGAAAGCTCTTATTTTCCACAATAGACAGAGGAAAATTGCAATCAATAATCAAGTCAGACAGTATCGCATTGGAGATGGCCTTCTGCTGTGGGTGGCTCATGCTGTAATGCCCTACACGAGTGTCCAGGAATTGTGAGATTGAAGGCTGTTGTGGTTCATCTACGATGCCTTTGTTCATCTGGTATTCTTCATACCTGTAACAGAGAAGAATATGAAACAGATGTCAGAAAATCCCTTATAGCCACATGTTGTATTTGAAACTACTCTTTACTCATATCAATGTTGTTGTGTTAATATTCATTGTCTATTGTACACTACGGTATACGATAATACGTTTCAGTTTCAGTGTATGCAATATTAAGAATCTTTTCACTGCTTCAAAAGTCATAAGACAGCCCTTTCCCTCAAGAAACTGAAGTCATATGCTTTATAGCAGCGGTTTTCAAAGTGGGGACGGGGACCCATGGGGGCTGCTAGGGGGGCCATGGCAAGTTGGCATGAAAAGTATAGCAAAACAAAATAATTGAGTAAATTAAATAACTAAAGTAAACCAAATTAAACCAAAAATAAGTTACAACAATAACAATATTCCCATTAGTTAAGAACTGCACTATAATAATCTATTGCATCTCTGAGCGGGGATAATCGTTATTATTTTATTATATACTGTATATATCCCAGTGGTGCGCTGCCTCACAGACCTAGACTATGGTAGCACTCTGTGTCTGCTGTTTGAGCATGATATGAAAAGGGAAGGCTGATGGTGGATCTACTGTGACCGTGTTATCATTTTCTTCTTTACAATGTATATGTCTTACTATGTTTCCTGTTGTACTTGGTTGGGTTTAGGGATGCACCAACTCCATCGAGTTGTGAAAGGGGGTGCACAGAAAAAATAGTGTGGCACGGCCCATGTCAGGGGGGCCTTGGCTGGAATCTACTGGTATATGGGGGGCCTTGTCATGGTAAAGTTTGGGAACCCCCGCTTTATAGTTCACTCTCTCCTTCACACCAGATTCCATGGTGCCTTGCTGCATCACACAGAAATTGCAGGTCCACTGCTGCCTCATTCATTGTTTAATTGTGATATTGTATGTCTTCGGTGACAGTTCAGCTTAGTCGTGATTAACCAAAATTACATAAACGACCTCAATGAGGCAGTACACCAGCAACTGAAATTGAATAATTTAAAGAGTAAAAACTGGAAGGCCTGTTTTTGTCTTGTGTGTGTTGGAGAGACTGAGATATAAATTTGTGTTTATCCGTCTAGCAGCAATGTAGAAATGGTACTTTAAAATGGACGTTGACATGATGTTGGCGAGGTTTTCCATCTGAGTGTGCTACACTCACATACCTCATATAATCCGGGTTTAAAAATCCCTATTTTTGTAAGCATGAACCAGCAAGGGAGACGTGCGTTTACTGTCTCATTGATACAGTAAATATGCAGCAGCTAGTAAGTTACATCCAATAAGGTGCTTAGCATTTGTTCAAAACTTACCTTTCTTTGTGCAACTTCAGGTGTCGAACAAAGTTGGACGTTGTGGCAGCTCCATCTGTAATCTTCGACCCACATGTTTTGCAAATTGCAACTCGTTTTTTGTCGACTACCTCGTAATTTTTATAGCCAAACGAAACTATCTTTGGTATCATTTTGCCAACTGGCCCGTTGTTGCTTGTTCCGCTTCATTGGTTGTCATGCAGTGTGCCTGCTTAGATGCTGTTGAATCAAAACAACATGGGTCTACAGTGATTGGATGTCGTGCAGGCAGCGCGCGTGCTCTCTGCATGCATACGGGTGGTGCACATTTTTTTCGCAGATGCAGATAAACTGAGAGCGGCGCTGCCGTGTGAACATTTTTTTCCCCAGTTTTCATTGGAAGTAGCAAGTCTTCTCGAGTCAAAAGGCGCAAGTCCAAGTGAAGTCACGAGTCATTGATGTTAAAGTCCAAGTCGAGTTGCAAGTCTTTGTACATTTTGTCGAGTCGAGTCTGAAGTCATCAAATTCATGACTCGAGTCTGACTCGAGTCCAAGTCACATGACTCCACACCTCTGCCAAAAGGACCCGTAGACTACACAAGGGTTAAAGTATAGAAACAAATCTGTATTTCCTGTTTGCTGTCAATCTTAACTTAGTAAACACTTCAGCTATAACTAGGCTCAAATTGAACTTAAAGGTGCAACCGGTCACAGCTTAATATGTAGAATTGTGGTTTAATCTTAACCTTTACAAAGTGATTTAGATGTTTAACCTTTATCATACCTTTACCATGCTATGCAGTGAGGCAAGAGTTTCACCAGTGGGTCTCTCTCACTCACTCACTCCTCTCTCTTTCTCTCTCTCTCTCTCTATCTCTCTCGCACACACACACACACACACACACACACACTTTCACTCTCTTTACCTTGTACATTTCATTCCAGACACGTTCAGTGCCACTCCTCCGTCCTCCCAGTTCATCCATGATGTCTGTCAGCGGAGCCTGCAGCTGTGGTCACACACACACACACACACACACACACACACACACACACACACACAGTCAAGTAAAGCCACTTTAAACACACCATCTCACATGAACAAGCAGACAAATCTAAAATTTCCTCATCTGTGCTGCCACGATTCGCTCGTCCCATAACTGCCCTGAATCACACGCAGAGCGCAAACACAAACACACACACTTTTACAGCTAATTAAAAATCCATTTGTTGGGTGTTAATTTTCATAGCCTGCTGAGCTCTGTACAATGTGTGCCAGGCTGTCATTGAGCAGAACGCTGAACACGCCATTCAGATAGGATTTAACAGAGCTGACTCACTGAGCGGCGGGCGTACATGCATGCACTGCTGCTGATGCTTTATTTCTGCATGTACTGATAACAGCGTTTTCTGTTAGCACCTCCTCTGGGAGGTCAAAGGTCAGGACTCAGTGTCTTGCACAAAGATACTTAAGTAGGGTAGAAATTTGATGTTTCTAACAACAAAACATTGCGGCCGTGATGCTGTTTTGGTCTGTTCTCGATGCAATTACAAAACTCACCAAGAGAGTTTCAAAAGTGCCAGATTTGGTTTATGTGCTTCTTCTTCTTAAACTATTTCCCTTTTGGCTGTTTTTTATGATCAGACAGAAGTTTGCACGGGTGTTTTATTTTGAAAATTGACTGGATTCTCTATGCCGTTTCTGTGTCTGACTTCCTGTCAGCTCGAGCTGCTCTATGCAGATTGACGCTGGCTACAAAAACGGTCATGTATTCTCGGCGGAGCAGAGCGGAGAGCTTCTTCTTAGATGCTTCTGGTGGGGCTTGAAACATTAAATAGAACGGCTGGCACACGTTCTGTGTGTTACGGAGCTGTTAGACCGCCTCGTTAATACAGGTGTGTACCTCGTTTGTGTGCAGCACGTCAGAGATCAAACAGTTCAGTGAGTGCAGAGAAAATATTAAAGACTAAATGTGGACTAATATGGACTGAAGAGGAATATTCCATTAGATAAAAACATGTTAATCTTTGTTCAATACATTTTGACTTTTGGACTTTACAACGTTGTGGAGTTGTGGAGACTGAAAATGTTTGGATCATCCTCCTTCAGCTGTGTATGATGGTTGCCCTCTGACTTGGAATAGTGAAACTACCACAAATATAGCAAAAGGAGTCAGGGTTGTTTAGGCATTTACGACGAGAAGTAGCAGGAGCAGACATGATCTGGAACAAAGGAAATATATACCTATGTCCTCTTAATTCCTACTATGCTAGCTTTCTGTTTGCAGATATTGATAGTACTGACCTATTTGGAGCTGCACAGACCTCTCACCGCACTGTCTCAATTGTGACTGGACAAACAAGTTGCCATGTAGCTGTAGATGAGTGTAATCGTAATCAGCTGGCAAGTATTACTACAGCTAATCAGTGGAATTTTGCTTATCTGGAGGGTAAGCTGTGGAGAAAAAAAACTTGACGTGCTAGAAAAAAACTGACTGAAATTTTGGAATCAGCATGCCAATTTTAGTTTTAATCAGCATAAAAATTGAACTCAACAGATTTTTTTTCAAATTGTTCCCCAGTGTTATTAAAGCTCCTGATAGAGCAGAGCATTTTGACATCACTCTGTCACATTTTGACCGGCTGTTTGAGGCACATGGATGCTGTTTTAAAATATGAATTGGACTTCAAATTTGGGAACCTTTGTGTCATTGCAATCCATGCACCTTTTATTTATCCACAACTGGCTTCAGATAATCTATACGAGCCCTCACATTATGTGAGGTCACATTTTAAGTAAATGTATCATTTTTGGTTATCATGCATGGAGTTCTAGTTTACTGAAGGGGATACATACAGGGGATAATTAATTTCATACAGTGTAAGGTCATCGTGACATTGCATGTATGTAGGTCACCATATGTTTTTTTTTTTTTGTGTTCTAATGCTCTCCTCAGTGTTTCTCAACATAAAAACATAGTGGACTGAATAGTTCATACAGTTTATTGTATGTTCTAGCCATTAGTTTTAATAATCATGACTTTGTTTCTGAGAAATCATGTTTTTCTCTCCCATCACCATAATGTGCTTTCATCCATATCTATAAAATTCTTCAGTGCTCTCCTTTGAAGTCATTTTTTCTTACCTATCCTGTCAGCACAATCCTCTCTGTCCCGCTGTCATGACAGACATCTGAACAAGCCATGCCGCCTTAATTCAGCCAACTGATATTCATTTCAAAATGCCTGCAATTAATTCTGCAATTCTCTTGGACTGAACTGATATGTTACATTTAGTTGTTGCTTTGAAAGGCTTCAGTTCCCTATTTGAAAGAGCTGTCTGATGGCAAGGTGAAGCGTTGAAAATACCCTAAATATAGCATACAACTAATATTTTAGAAGGCTAAAATCAGTTTTGTTCCTGTCCCCATCCACAGCACTAGACTAGATTGCATAGCTTGTGTGTCAGTACTCTTGAGCAAGATGTCATTTTAAATGTCATCAGCCATGCGTACACAGCCTTGACCAGTGATCTAAACAATAATACGCTATGAATGCTTATCTTCACTCAGGTTTTTGTGGGCATTTAATAAAACACTCAACTTTGATAACACATTGACAACATAAGGTGCTCAAACTGTTCCTGAAACAATGAGAAGTTCTTAATGAAACTCCAGACACCTGCAATATGTCCTCTCACTTCACAGCTCTGGAGACAAAGGACACACATTCATATCTACTTTTAAAAAGTACTTCTCTGCATTTATTAAACAAACTCAAAAGTGTACCATACACACATCTATCGCTCAAAGTAAACAGGGACACACTATTTCAGGTGTAGATGACATGGGGAATGCCTCACAGTCATGATTTTATTGGGAACAGAACCGTAAATTCACTTCTAATTGACTAGACTTGCCATCACTGTGCCCTCCACACTCAACGCTATTAACTGATAACTCCTCAGAGGGCTCCAACATGGCTCAGGGAAAACTTTGGCTAGCGGGAAACAAGATGTTGGCTATTAGATGGAAACCTCTGCACACTTTCTCTCCTTGCACCAGTGGAGTGTGTCATTAATTGACATCCTAGCCATGGAGCCACCCACTGCTAGGATAAATAAGGCTGACCAGGATGTGCCCAAGGCCTGGAAAGCAACACTTGATGCGGCAAGGAGTCCACTTACATGAAAATTAACTTTCTGCGCTATCTTCAGAGACATGGAGAAAGGGGCGGGGTGGGAAATGGTTCCTAGGGCTGAGGGTGGGTGGGGAGTGAAACCAGACGACAGGGGTGGAAAATAAATCAAGGGAATGATAGTAGTGGAGGAGAGGAAAGAGAGAGGAAAGGGTTTTCTTGGGCAAGGAGCCTATAAAATGTAAGTGTGTGTGTGTAGGTGGTCAAGGTCAGGATGTGGTGCTTTAATAGAAAACTTAAACTTGAACTCTTATCTTTTTAAAAGCAGAAGGTATGTGTAACACATGCAACATTGGTGACTAGTTTCTTTTGTTTGACCTTAGAGGGAAAATATAATAGAGCACTGCAGATGTTTAGTTTTTTCATTTTTATAAATCAAATCAAATCAAATTTTATTTGTATACCCCAGAGTCACAAAGTACATTTGCCTTGGAGGGCTTTACAATCTGTACAGGGAGTGACACCCTCTGTCCTTAGACCCTCGGTTCGAGTGACGAAAAACTTTCCCACAAAAAACCATTTTAACAGGGAAAAAAGGTGGAAGAAACCTCAGGAAGAGCCACAGAGGAGGGATCCCTCTCCCAGGACGGACAGACGTGCAATAGTTGTCACGTGTACAGAACAAATCAACATCAGAGAGAGAGAGAGAGAGAGAGTTTTCAGTAAAGGGAGATGTGACTGCATCTTCAACCAATACCGTGCGTGACTAGGCATAACCCTGAAAGAGACAGACAGAGAGAGAGAGAGGGGAGGGGAGGAGGGGAGTCCCCCGGCAGTCTAGTCCTATGGCAGCATAACTAAGGGATGACATGAGTCAGCCCTAACTATAAGCTCTATCAAAAAGGAAAGTCTTAAGTCTACTCTTAAAGGTGTTGACCGTGTCTGCCTCCCGAACACAGAATGGTAGTGTGTTCCACAGAAGAGGAGCTTGATAGCTGAAAGCTCTGGCTCCCTATCTACTTTTGGAAACTATAGGAGCCACAAGTAACCCAGCATTCTGAGAGCACAGTGTTCTAGAGGGGTAGTAAGGTACTATGAGCTCTTTTAGATATGATGGTGCCTGACCATGAAGAGCTTTATATGCAAGGAGAATAATTTTAAATTCTATTCTAGATTTAACAGGTAGCCAGTGCAAGGAAGCCAAAATGGGAGAGATGTGATCTCTGATCTTGGTTCCTGTCAGAACACGTGCAGCAGCATTCTGAATTAGCTGCAAATTCCTAAGAAACTTATTGGAGCAGCCTGATAACAAAGAGTTACAATAGTCCAGCCTAGAAGTAACAAATGCGTGGACTAGTTTTTCTGCATCCGCTTGAGACACGATGCGTCTGATTTTGGCGATGTTACGTAAGTGGAAGAATGCAGTCCTCGAAATTTGGTTTATGTGGACGTTAAAGGACAAATCCTGGTCAAAAACAACTCCAAGATGTGGAGCTGGAGGCCAGGGTGATCCCATCTAAAGTAACTAAGTCTCTAGAAAGAGAGTTTCTGAGATGTTTGGGTCCAATTACAAGAACTTCATTCATACTTCATTGTTCATACATCTCTCATGGCTTGATCCATAGAACATTTTATTCCTAAAAACATGGCGACCATTCAGTGACAATGCGTGGCAATGATAGTTTAAGACACCATTGAGTTTTTCAGAAAAGTTATAATACCAAAATAATTGTCAGTAAACTGCTGTGAACTGTTAGCTACTGCTAGCAACAATATTTTGGGACAAGAAATTCAGGACCTTAAGAGTAAACTATTTGACAGGTACAGCTTGAATGACAGGTATAGTGATCTCAGCACAGCAATTGCAATACTGCAAAATGGAGAACTGCAGAACGAAGTTGAGGCACTTTGAAAAAGGCTCCAGAATTAACCTTCTTTGGAAGAAATATGAAGTGAAATGATAAAGACAACAGAGGCCATGCAGCTCAAAAATCATTCCATGCAGGAAGAGAACAAAGAGCTCAAGCAGAAGTGTCAAAATAAAAGAGCTTTGGAACAAATCTGTAATAAGCTAAGAAGAAGGTAAGAAGAAGCTTAGAAGAAGCAAAATGACGAACTGAGACAATACATTCAAGAGATCTCCAAAGAGCTCCAGAATGGCGAAGATTTTCATGGAACCTAAATTAAAATGAACAAGCACACTGATGCACTGAGACAACAACCCCAGGAGCTCTACAAAGAGTATGACAATAAAAAAAAATTGGGGTGCCAAGAGTAGGGAGCAGATGCACTCCAATAATATGGAAAGGACTGTAAATGCTAATATCCAAAAACAAATTCAGATGATCACCAGATGGCTCAAGAATGCACAAGAGACAACTGCCGAATATAATGCCCTGAGATCAGAAAAAGACAAAATCAGAAACTATTTAGAAAAGAAAAAAATGTTTTTACTGTTCCTAAAAGAAAAATACTGCACAGCCATGTATGAAACACTGAGACAGAGCATAGAAACCTTAAAAGTGCAAAATGATTACCACTATGAAAAAGAGCTCAACATGCGCCTGCAGCAAAACAACATGACTGTTAGAAAGCACAATATAAATCACTCAACACAGAGAAAAAGCCTCTAACTAACCAAAATAACACCCTGAAAAAAGACGAAAAAAAAATCAAAAATCAGTAAGCTTTGGAAAACATCAATAATGTCATTGAACAAGAAAATTTAGGCTTGAGCCAACAAAATGACACATTGTACCTCAAGGTTCAAGACCTCAGACTCCAGAGGGACAATGTCTTGGTGGTCATGTTTCAAATTCTTCAGTTGCTCTTTGACAACTGCCACTTGATTATTACAGTAACCATGTTCATAACCCTAACCATGACCATTGCCCTAACTATGACCAAAACCCTAACCCTAACAAGTGTAAGAGTCTTATTTAACTTTTATGGACCTCTCCTATGTATGGACATTGGAAATCCTGCCTTGCAATAGACTCCAAAACCGTTGCCTGAACCAGGCTGACTCACTTCAGGAGCCTGTTTCAAGCGGCCCCTCGAAGAAATTACAGTTTTAGCACTTCTGCATTGGCTTAATTTCCCAGCACCAGAGGTTGCCGCTTGGTCCAGACTCCGAATGAATCGTGCATGTGCGAAGCTGCTACTAGCTGATCCCTGGCTTACAGTCAAGGGTGGGATGTAAATGTAAATTTTTCTTTCTAAATTAAATCACTGTACTGAAAAACAAAACAAAACAAGTTGTTGCCAGTTGTTATTCCCCTCCTACAGCATCCATTACAATTACATGGCCAATTACCCAAATTAGGTGATAACGTCATTTAGCGATTTCTAGTGACTTTTGGGAGAGCCAATAGCTACTTTCCTTACCGATGAGTTGGCAATACTGAATATTACAATGACTGATATTATTAGTTCTAATTTCATGAATAAAATTTAATAACATCAGAACAAAGTATGGTCATTTTTGGGATTTGTTGACAATGAAAAAATATAGAATATGATGATGAGTTTAAATACTGTACATTTCTATCAGCTGGAAATTCATTTGATTCCTTCAGACGTGGACTGAGCACAAGAAACTCATCTGTGGAAAACTGAAGCATGCATGCAGTCTGCAGTATCTGTAATGCAGACACACACACACAGACACACATATATACTACCCACTTCACTACACATCTCTCTCTCTCTCTCTCTCTCTCTCTCTCTATTCAGGTTTTGGCTCATTTCTGTGCATAATTCAAAACTTCATTAAAACAACCAAGTAAAAGTGTTCCTTGATGATGCTACACCAGAGGCCACACACACACACACACACACACACACAGCACACAGTGTCTAAACTCACTCACCCTTAAGCAACGATTGACCTTGGTTTACAGCAAAATTATGTAACTTTTCTACCTCAAAATAAAAGCTTGAAAATCTCTGGGTTGGGAAAAGTGCAAAACACTTTACTGCACTAAGTCACACACCACCAACTATTCCACTGATTTTGGTGAAACTGGATCATATTTTATAGAGAAAATGTTTTCTGGTTTTTCCTCTTAAGTCCTCCAGCTGCTCTGCGGATTTACGGAGTTTCCTGATGGACAGTAAAGTAAACTGCTGCCAAGTGTACATGCTGTTAGCTCAGTTACTGAATGGCCTGGATTGTGAGCTCAGAGCACCGGAGGACTGTTGGTGTTTACAGCAGGGGTCTTCAACCAGGGGTCTGCAGAAGTACTGCAGGGGGTCCGCCAATTTTTGTCATAATAACTGAAAATTTTCACCAAAATAATTTGTAAAAATTAAAAAATCTTAAAAAAAAAAATAATAATATTGAGTAAACTGCAAGCATTAATATGCAATAATAATCTACTTTTGACAAAAACTATCACTATGTATTGTATGCACTATCTAGGGATGCACCGATGCATCGGCTGAACATCGGTATCGGCCGATATTCGCCTCCTTAACTGCCATCGGCAAATAAAGATGACATTCACCGATGGCAGTGGCCGATTTTTATATGGTAGGTTTTTGTAGCCAAAACACGGGCACTTCAGATCCTTCTTCCTGCGACCCTCTGTTCTTAGTCTACAAAATAAAGTCTGAGAAATATCTGCATGGAGCACAGCCGCTTACAGGTGTGCAGCTGATAGATGTGTAGCTTACAATAACAGTTTCCTCATCGCTACCTGAACCACCATCCGATCCTCCCTCACTCACGTCCTGAGTGTTCTGGACATATCCTGTATTCTGTGATTTTCCTCTTTTCATTTCTAACCGGCAGTTTCTCAGTTCAGTTTATGCCTGTACATGCCCGGTGTCTCCTCTCTGTCTCTCGCTCGCTCCCAATTCACATATACCACTAAAAATAAATGTGATAGTATGAAAACATTACAAGTGAGAAAATGAAATGAAAACATTATAATAATTGCTGTGACCACAGCTGGACACGGTGGTCTATAACTGTCGTTTATATGCAGATTGGCGTCCGAGGTATAAATGCTCAGAAATCAAGTTTGTTTCATTTTAATACATTGTAAGCTTTAGAAGCCATCAAACACATATATTTAGGAAAAGTCACGGACTGAGAGACGTAGTTTTAATGTAAACCTTCTCATTGAGTAAGCTTTTGTGTATCAGACTAAAACCACTCAAATCATTTTGTTGGGCAATGTAAGTACTGAAAAAATCTCTTCATTGATTAGTTAGCTATACACCAATCTAAGAAGGGTTTTGAAAGTTATTTTTCAGAAAAGAACTTGTCATGTGAATTAAGGTTATATTAAATGTAAAAAAAAATGACATTAAAGTTTGTTTTTGTTTCATAAATTTGTCTGATTGAATTTGTGCTCGTTTAAGGATAGTATGATGAAGAGCTGAAAGACTTTTAAGACAGTTCAGTAATGTTTCCGTGGCACAAAGGGAATAAATAACAAAAAGAAAAAAACATCGGCATCGGCCAAGTTGTTATTTTAAACATCGGTATCGGCCCAGAATTTCACAATTGGTGCATCCCTATTATGTATATATTTTTTATAAATTATTCCATTATGCATGAACGTTTTATCAATCATAAACACATATAGGCTAATAACCCAGTATATAAATAGGTTAATAAGGTGAAATAAAAGGTGAATAAAGTAAATAAAGTTAATGTTTTACTATTATTATTACTATATTATATTATAGGCCAGGCTTATAATGTGACACATTTAAAAAAAAAAAAAATTATTAAATGTGGGGGTCCCTGTTCTGTTTGTGTCTCGTCCAAGGGGTCCTTGGGCTGAAAAAGTTGAAGACTCCTGGTTTACAGTGGTAGCACAGAAGCTTTGGCGCACCAGGAGGAGGAGGTATTTCAGGTTTTCAGGCCTGGGGCTCTCTATGTCGTGCCAGAACTGGAGCAGGCAGTGTAACTGGGCTCAGCAGCCTCCATGGACATAATGGCAGAGGTGAAGAGGCTGCAGGACAAGAGTACATCTGGGACTGACCTTTAGTCATTGGCAGGAACGTTGTGAAAAAAATAAAGGCTGAAAGACAGATGCCAAGCTGCGCTTCTTGCTGTTGGACTAGTAAGTAATATTAGCTGGCTGCCATGTCTTGTGCTGTTGCACTTTGCTATACTATACTATACATGCCTGAAGCCATACCCACACAGTGATTTTACAGTGAACATATACAGATTGTAGTGATGCAAAAGCGAAATCTCAGATCATCACCAAGAGCAGCCATAAGTTCAGATTCCTGTTTCATACCGTGACCTCTGCTCCACTGTAAATTCCTCCACGGCTAGCTGTGAGAAATCAAAAGATTTCTTTTCAAACAATTGACAACATCTGGTCAAACATTTTGCACACTATCAAATACTTCTCACTGGTTATTGGTTATTGAGGACCCTCCTGCTTTTAATATTTTCCACAAAGTCTTTTCTAGAGTGGCTACACAGTTCTGGACTAGCCTGTTGGAGGCCATCAGCCTGGCTGGCTTTATGCTTGTGTGGCAGGGTGACTACTGTCTGTCATCAAGCTGTGAACAATTGTGGTGATCACGGGGCGGTGCCGTAATCCTCATAAGTGAGAGAGGATCATTTGCGTCAGGTGTGTGGTTTTCTGCCTCTGCTCGGGGGCTGGTGTTGGCAGTGTGGCGTGGTTTGGCGTGGCGGTCGGACGGTCCAGCAAGGTGCAACTTTTCTTTCATACTCATAGGTAAGTTTAGTAATGTTATTAGCTGGGCACCTGTAGCTGTCGGTTGTAGCTGATGTGCTTTTTGCTTGTAGTAGAGCGGGCCAGCTGTCTGGCGTGCGTCAGCACTGTGTGTCTATGTGCTGCACGGCGTGTGTCTAGCGACACCCCGTTAGATCAGGTATGTTGTCCAATTATGTTGGTATGACTGTAAATCAATGTTATGCAGTAGCGTGGCTTATTTATGCTTGGCGTTGCAGCGGAGTCGGCTTAATTGCCAAGGTTGGAAGGGTGGAGCGTGTCCTTCAAGCCGGTGTGTAATTTTCCACGCATTGCCTGGCATTCAACTCCTAAGGTAAGCTGGCTCATCTGTTTACTGCGTGTATGTACCTGTGTCTTTCCTAGCTGTTGTAAATGACTCTGCTTTCTCTGATTTAACAGTTAAGGCTGCATAGTTGTGGTGCGCCACTCTCATTCGGAGCGCTGAAGCCTCCACGTCCGCCAGTGGCTTACCTGCTGAAGCGGTCCTCCACATTGCAGGGTCTCTACTGCTGTTCTGTTTGGGCTGGTTTTATTAGTGCCTGTCACCATTTTGTCAATTAACCATTTTTCTTTTAGTGTGTGTGTGGGTCTCCTCCTGGGCCATACCACGTTTTAATAATGTTGAGTGATTGTTATGTAATATGTTGAGGGCATGTGTTTCTTTTGTTTTTGCCTTAAATTGATTAGCTCACTGGGTCAAGTGTGTGTGCAATATTTAGGACCCTGTGATCCTGGTGTGGGCGCTCGGGGCCCAATATATTGTGGTACCAGGACCGCACAATGTGCAAATCCTCACCCCGATAGTGCGTTGCCTAACTGTGCTTCTCTTTTCTTTTTTTTGGATAGGACCTGTGGTGCCGCTGGCGTGAGTGACTGGCTGGTCCCGGTGGTGGTCGTTCCCTTCACTTCCTTGTATAATAGTGCACCTGGGTGTCAATAATTTGTGTGTAGGTTTTCACGTGTGGTGTATCATAAGGACTCCTTCCCCCTTCCCTTGACAGCAAGTCATCTCCGCTGGTGAGCCCTCAGTCTCTCTGCACATTGCACTTTAGAAGCAACCCAATCAACACTTAGACAAGGGGCTCATCTCGACTGCACAATGTTACGCTGGTTGCGATTTTTATTGAAAATCTATATTGTATTTCAGAAAACAACCAAATTTTTGTAATAAACTTTGTATTTTGTGTTGGAATCACAACAAGTGCCGGTGTCTTTCGTACCTGTGACCCTTGAACATAAAACTGGTGGACTCCTGTAATTTCTGGGGTTGCAATTCCCCAGTGGCGTTGTCGGTCTGTAATTATAGCTTAAACCAGATTACCCTCGTTGCCTTGCTACATTGTATATGTACACATATGTATGTCTGTGTGAAAGAAGAAAACCTGTTTGCTTTCAAACTAAACTTAAAAGTGTACACTTCATTAGATTTTAAATGTCCAATGTAGGTAACATGTTGAGGAAAAATGCCACAGTTCCACAACCACGGCCATGGTCATTACTAATGTCTTTTTCATCTCCTCAGCAATAAAATATTTTCAAATCTCCATCAGCATTTCGTCCAGTTACATTCCATTTCCAGTGTTAAAAGGCTGCATGTCAGCATCATCAGGTAGTCTGTATAAATGTTGAAAAGCAGAGTGATTGTGGAAAAATAAACGGTACAGTTTGCTATATTAAATTCAGGTTAATGACAGCAGCTGTATGGACTGTATCGACATTTAAAATGACTTTTGGAGGGAAATTTAGAGCTGACAGAAGGCAGCTTCTGAACACAATGCAGACTATGACTGGACAGGCGGACATGGCCGATGACTCAGCCTGTTAAGCCTCCTCCTGCTCTCTGTGATCCCCCAGACTGCATTTTATTACAGCTGAATTCATAATTTATTTAGATCTCATTTACATTTTTGTCTCATTCTGTTGTCAGACAACAGAGCGAGCAAGAAATACACAGAAGTAGGTTTGGGCACGGCTCGTAAAATACTATCTGTTAACCAGCAGACACTTCTGATCAGATTTATATTTTATGACCGAGATATCATCAGACAAAGGCAACATAAATACAGGTTAATGACAGCAGCTTTGTGATATCGACATTTAAAATGAATTGTCACAGAGGAGTCTTAACTTTCCAACTTTCCAGCATCTTTAATATTTATGTGACTCGTAGAACTGCGTTAAGCATGTTTCTGCAATGCTGTGTGTAAGAGATTTGATTATTTATCCAGTGCAGCCCATGTATAATATGAAATGCAGTAAAACTCCTCACTGCATCCAGATAAAGTAGTGATGAAGGAGTGCCTCTGAGACTCCTAGTGGCAGAAAAGGGAACAGCATGTTTTTGAGGCTGTACTTTCATAGCTGCAACTTGATAGTTTGTTTCATTGTTTCTCTTTTGAGTTGCACATGTATCATAGTAGCACTGTGAAAATAAATCACCTTTTTTAGACTTTGACAAAGTCTCTGATTCCTATAACCTCCCTTGACTCTCTGTCCAGGAGGTTCCTGCAGTGGCGTGTTCAGGGAGTGGCATTGGTTGGCACGGGCCACCCCTGAAATCTGATTGGCCACCCCAGGTGCCACCCAAAACTATGATGGGCTATATGCCCAATCAGAGGCCATGGCGCTGAATGTAAACAGCACTCTTATTTTGAGTTGCAGTTCCACCTTAAACCTGAGAGGCAGTACTGCGGCAAAGTAGTATCTAGCCTGCAAAAAAAGACAAGCGAGAAGAAGAACTACCTGTATGTGGAAGATCGATGTGAGTACATTTTTTGGTAACTACACTTACTGTGCCTATGATTAAAAGCTGTAACGGAAACAAGCTTAAAAAATGTTTCCTCGGTCACCAGTTAAGACTGTAATTACCTTTATTTGACAACGGAGGCCTCATGACTTTTTTGAAAACTCCATAAAACTGGGCCTTCTCACAAAAGGTCCCCCAGCGGTTCTTCAGCTCAGGTATGAAGTGGGAGTTTCCTTGATTGAGGATCCTCTGCAGTTCATCCATTATCTGCCACAGAAAGACAGGTAGAAAAATATCTTAAAAAATAAAATATCAATGTGTAAACTAATGTCTTACTACTACAATCTTATCAAACATAAACTTAAAATGATTTGATTTGGTTACATGATCCACTTCTCTGAAGCAGGGATATACTTGAAGAATTTTGGTAGGTCTGTCCAGCTCTTTCATAACATCAGAGTCAATGTAAGCCCATCTTGCTTGGTATTCAAGGTCCAAGAGCTGGGCAACATCCTTCTTGTTGGGTCTGGGCCTGGATTTGTATAGCTCCTGCAGAACCTTGTAGTGTCTTGCCTGGTTCTGTGGGATGTCAGTAGTTCCAGGCCATCCTGTTGAAATGAATTTACTATCACTGTTTCTACCATTACAGTTTTAAGAAATATAACGAAAACAAATACCCAAAGTCTAATGAATTAATAATTAATGATAACTCACAGACATTTCAACATTTTTTTAATATACAACTAAAGCATCCCCCCTTGTCAATACTAGTAGTAGTTTTAACACCAAAACACAATCTCAATACGTGCTCTTACCATCCACCTGTTCACCCTCTGGGGAACTGCTTGTCGACTGTGGTGATTTTTCCAAGATTATAGTTGAAGCATTGGACTCAGCGGATGACTCCAGGCTGCTGCTACTCTCAAAGCTAATGCCCCGTCGCCTCTTTCTCGAGTTGCTCCCTGCTTCTTTTTGGCGGGTGTCACATTCTGGACCCTTTTCAAAAGCTGCTTCTTCACAGATTCCGGACAAAACACAAAACAGAGTGTGTAAAAATCACATTATTTAAAATGAAATTAAACCATACAAGCACTTATCCTAAATAAAGCATATCCTCCTACCCATTCAGCTCCACCGGCTGCAGACCTGTCCCGCAGCATTGGGTAGTACTCAATGAGATGCTTAGCCATCACAGTTAGCTCATGGCTGCATGGATACTGGAAATCATCCCCTGCAGCTGTCTTGATGGCAATCATGCTTGTTACTGTATTTCTTTTTAAGAGACAGCTCTTTGGACAGTGTACAGTCCTCTTCTTGTCCAGTACGTTGTTTTTCAAAGAAGGTGGTTCTTGACTGCACCAGCTCTGTGTCTGTGTATACAACTGTGTATCCAACATGTTACACTTCTGCTGGTAACATGTTGGTCTCCTAGGTTTGAAGGGGAGAGAAGTGGGGGAGGAAGACGGGGTGGACAAAGGGGTTGAGGTAGTGGGGTAGTGGGAGCTGGCAAGCTCACAAGTCCCAGGGGAGGTGCCTGGTTGGAGCTGGTCTGACTCTTCACCCTGAAAAAGACAAGCATTTATCATAAATCAATAGCAGTGCACTAGAAACAACAACACCAAAAAGGCAATGCCTCACTGAAATTATGAATCACAGCATGATCAAATCTCCACAATGTTAAAATTTAATACCACCTGGTTTTCTCCATGTGTCATCCTCCAAATGGCTCTCCTTCTTAAAAGGTGCTCAGGTCCTGGAAAGAGATCATGCAAGTCCTCTTTAGAAAGACTTGGGAGTATGTCTGTGCTGATATTAGCAGCTGAAAAACACATACAGCCACACTGTAAATATACAGTATAATGTAATAAACTGGTTGTTAAGTCACAATCTTTATTCAAAGGATAAGAATGTGCTAATGCTGGCAGCAGAGAAGCACGCATCCAACAGGAATAGGTATCTACATTAAGGTCAAGTCTTCCTGCCATTTCAACTAAAGGCAGAAATGATTTTATCACATCAACTAGTGTTCCCATTAATTAAGGAGACTTTGGCGGCTGCCATCTCCTTCATTCGGCCCCTTGGACTCAGTCTCTCTCTTGCACACACAGATGCATGCACAGATAGCGCGGGAACATTAATAAATGCTAAGCTGCTAAACAGCTAATTGTACAGTGTTCAAATGATCAGGTTGCTGTGTGGTATTGACATCATCATTCTATCATCATGTAAGGAGAAGACACTCCAGACATCTTCGTAGCACCAGTCAAGGAGATGGCAACCACGCAAATGAACGGCCACAAGAGGGAAGCCAACAACTGCTGCAGGAACAGGTGAGTAACTGGTACCATTACCCTAATTTTTTTTTCATCCATGACGTCCTGTTAGCTTTAGGACCCTCTGACTGACTGATAACTTGTTGCTTGTTCCAGTGGGTAAAACTAACGCTGACAAAGGGATAATTTACGATAGGAAGTTTGCCCGTAGTGTTTTATTTAGAAATTTACTGGATGCCCTGTGCGCTTGACTTCCTGTGTTGGGCGATCTAATCGATGTAGATTGATGTGCCAGGGCCGAGTGATCTGGGCAAAATAGACCGCACAAGAAGTCAAACGCACAGAGCATTTTCAAAATAAAACACAACGGAAAAACTTTCAATCGTAGATCATCACTTTGTCAATTAGTTTCACGTGCTGGCATAAACTACCATCGTCAATCAGTCAGAGGGTTCTACAAGAGAAATTTAACATAATGTTTGACTTCTATGACTTCATAATGTTTGACTTCTATGAAAATGTTCTGCTTGGTTTGTGTGAAAATGAAATATACCTGTGAAATGAAGTAGTCATTTGTTTCTTTTATGTGTAATACAGCACAACATTCAACCTGATTAACTTTCACAGGATTGCAGCATCACTAACTCTCAACTGCTCTGTACAACTGACACGGATGAAGGGCAAATGGACATTAACCAAGACAGAGCTGCCATAGTACAACCAGTAAGTTACTCTTCTGGTGACAGTCTACTGAAATTGACCATCAAAGAATCACAATGGATATTGAGTCCAATAAATTCTCAGCCATTGTATATCAGGTTGAGATCCCACACATTGTTGTCTTTATTGTTATCAGCATATTATTTGACACCTCATGTATGATTGAAAAAACAAAATGTTATATGACAGCTAAAATGAGCAAAGATAATTTAACATTCAAAGGACTAGTTTTAAGGACTATTTATTCTGTGATTAACATTGTGCTTGACATGTAACTATGAATGTCAGATCAAATTACATCAGGATACTTAATACAATTTAAACTTTTTTAGGCTCTGACCACACAGGTCACTGCCTTTGTGATAAATGCTCGGGCCAAGCACCGTCTCTCACAGGTAAAATGTTTTTTCAAAAGACCACAGTTTCTATTTGCTCATTTATAGTTAGTAAAGTTAAGAGCTTGTTGAAAAGGTCCTGTTATGGTTGGTGGTCAATCTGCCTGCCGTGTTCTCCAATTCACTACGGTCATTCGCCTATGATAATGTCCATGTCATAAGCAAAACTGTTTGTTACAAGTATCATGAGGTTGTGTTACGCTTGTCATTTTCAGAGAGGCATGAACGACATTGTTGCTGGAGTGCAGCAGTACCAATCATCACTGGTGAGCAACCCCAGGAGCCAGATAGAGCAGGCTTAAAGAAGCATTCGGAAAACACACCAGGACACCTTCAAAAAGAAGTAATGGATGTATTTGACAGATTTGTTGACCCATTCACAAGTTTTACAATAACATTTCGACAGAACAGTGTTATGAGGAAGCAGTTAAACATTTTGGATGCAGATGAAATTCCAATTTCTCAAACTATATGCAAGAGGAAACGTGGAACATCAAAACACTTTTTCATTAAAGACAAAGTCTTTCATTACATACCATTGGTCAAAAGTCTAGAGCAATTCTTCTTCTTCTTATAAAGGACATTGTTGATGGCTTCTTTTTAAAATCACATTCCTTCTTTTCAGAGAAACCAAATGCATTGCAAATTGTTCTGTACACAGACGAAATAGAGATTTGTAATCCATTATCCTTCACATCAAAAAATAAGCTGTTGATGGTGTATTACACCTAGCAAACATAAATCCAAAATACAGGTCTAAACTTGCTGCTATTAGGTTACTTGCCATGGCTAGATCCGAAGACCTCCGTCAATGTGGTGTAGATGTAATATTGAACAGAATCAAAGAAGACATGGATGCATTGTACAATGGTGTTAAAATGCAAACAATTAATGGACAGAAAACTATTTTTGGTGGTCTCTGTCTGTGGTGACACTCTGGCACAGCATGAACTGGCAGGGTTCAAGGAGGGCGTTGGCTTTGCCTACAGTAAATGTAGACACTGTGAGTGTTCTTTTGAGGACATGCAGTCACACACAAGATGCATTTGCTAAAAGAACCTTGAAGAGGCATATCAGACAGACCCATGAAATAGAAAAGGCAGATACAGACTTGCTTCGCAACAACTTGAGAACAACATATGGGATCAATCGAAGGAGCAAATTAGTCGAATTCCCTGCCTTTGACATTATACTACAAACTCCTCAAGACATTATGCATGCAATTCTGGAGGGTACAGCTCCTTTGGAAATCAAGTGTGTGTTGCACCATCTTGTTCAGTCAGGAGTGATGGATTCTGCTATTTTGGGTTTCCCTTATTCCCTTCTGGATGTGAGAGATCGGCTATCCCCACTTTCACAGTGTACATTAATGTTAAGTGATGGTAAATTAAAACAGTCGTCTGGGCAAATTCTTGTCCTCCTAATGATATTACCATTTGTTTTGGGGAGCTTGGAGGACAATGCATATGTGCATGTGCATGTTATCTGATGCATTTGCCATCACAAATTAAATCAGTGGGTCCAATGGTTAGACATATGTGTATGTGGTTTGAATCTAAACATTGCCTCTTTAAACAATGGGCTTCGAAGGTCAATTTTAAAAATATTTGCAAGTCTTTGATCAGTCAGAACCAAATTTATGAAAGCTGCCAAAATGTTGACCCTTCATTACACCCAATCTTTTCAAATGAAAGAGAGATGGGACCTGTATCTGAGATTCAAGACCTACAGTATTTACAAGGAAAACTGAGAGACTTCCTAGGTTATGATGAAGTAAACCACGCTGTGTCAGTCAAGTGGCATATGATAAATGACAATAAATACATAACACAGAAGTCAATGATCCTTGCCAAAGTAGTAAATGGTAATATGCCAGAATTTGGACTGGTCAAAAACATATCTTGTTGATTCTAGGTTTTATTGTTTGGAATACCAACCATTTCAAACTATACACTTTGATAGAAATGTCATGGCATATCAAGTTGAGGTCCCATACCTAGCGCAGGCTACTTAGTCAATGCTGAAAAGCTGGTGGATTTTACCCCTTATTACACAACTAGCAGCAAAGGCCAAACTTTTGTACAGATAAAATTCTATCTTGGGGATGTAATACAATTGTACAACAGTGAAAAATAACTCATGGTGTGTTCCCCAGATATGGTATGACCAGCTTTTAAAATAGCCTTGTAATTTGACCTTGGGAGATCAAATTATGGAAAGTCTGTAGCAGATAAAGCCACTCAAAATATGGCATAAAGAGGGCACTGTGAGTCAGAGCAGTCTGACAAAGGCAATGTCTTGGAAATTCTAGAAATGATCGCTAAACACAATCCTGTGGTAGCCAAAAAAATGAAGGCAATACAAAATACACAAGCAATACCATACAAAATGAAGTTCTGCAGTGCTTAGCAAGTATGGTGCAGGATTCCATTGTAAAGGAGGTGAAAGAAAGTGAGGTAATCTCCATCATTGCTGATGAAAGCAAAGATCTGCAAAAAAAAAAGGAGCAGCTGTCATTAGTACTTCTGTATTATTACAGTGGCGCTGTGCATGAAAGTTTTCTTAAATTCCAGCATGCCCAACATCTAGATGCTAAGGGGCTTAGTGACCTGATCATCAAGTGTTTAGAAAGCTATGGTCTTCAGTATAAATCAAACCTTGTTGGACAGGGTTATGATGGTGCCTCGGTAATGAGTGGTAAGCTCAGCTGTAGCAGCCAGAATTAAGACCAAGGCTAAAAATGCATTTTATGTCCACTGTAATGTGCATTGTCTAAACCTGGTCTTGGTTGACACTGAAGTCTGTGGCAGAGGCGGACTGTTTCTTTTCGCTACTTGAGAAGCTCTATGTGTTCATGTCAGGGTTAGGGATGCACCGATTGTGAAATTCTGGGCCGATACCAATGTTTAAAATAACAACTTGGCCGATGGCCGATGCTTTTCTTTTGTTATTTATTCCCTTTGTGCCACGGAAACATTACTGAACTGTCTTAAAAGTCTTTCAGCTCTTCATCATACTATCCTTGAATGAGCACAAATTCAATCAGACAAATTTATGAAACAAAAACAACCTTTAAATTTTTTTACATTTAATATAACCTTAATTCACATGACAAGTTCTTTTCTGAAAAATAACTTTCAAAACCCTTCTTAGACTGCTGTATAGCTAACTAATCAATGAAAAGATTTTTTCAGTACTTACATTGCCCAACAAAATGATTTGAGTGGTTTTAGCCTGATAAACAAAAGCTTACTCAATGAGAAGGTTTACATTCAAACTACATGTCTCTCAGTCCGTGACTTTTCCTAAATATATGTGTTTGATGGCTTCTAAAGCTTACAACGTATTAAAATGAAACAAACTTGATTTCTGAGCATTTATACCTCGGACGCCAATCTGCATATAAATGACAGTTATAGACCACCGTGTCCAGCTGTGGTCACAGCAATTATTACAATGTTTTCATTTCATTTTCTCACTTGTAATGTTTTCATACTATCACATTTATTTTTAGCGGTATATGTGAATTGGGAGCGAGCGAGAGACAGAGAGGAGACACCGGGCTGTACGGGCATAAACTGAAACGGACCGGTTAGAAATGAAAAGAGGAAAATCACAGAATACAGGATATGTCCAGGACACTCAGGACGTGAGTGAGGGAAGATCGGATGGTGGTTCAGGTAGCGATAAGGAAATTGTCGCTGTAAGCTGCACATCTGTCAGCTGCACACCTGTAAGCGGCTGTGCTCCATGCAGACATTTCTCAGACTTTATTTTGTAGGCTAAAGGCGGACGGGGCTGGCGTGCGTGAAGTGAGCTGAAGGTAGCGTTAGCCAGAGCGTGAGTGAGTGAGACTGCTGCCTGCTGAACAGAAGGTCGCATGAAGGGATCTGAAGTCTGTTGCTACAAAACATTCAGCCATGTCATCTTTATTTTCCAATGGCGATGGAAGTTGCGAATATCGGGATGTGGGTGTGTGCATCCCTAGTCAGGGTCTTACGTGCACTAGAAATGGCTTAATGTCCAGAAAGAGATGTAAAGTGGCCAACCTAGAGAGTTACAAAAGTTAAGTGACACAAGCCGGTCATGTAGAGCATTGGCTTGGGGGAACATGATGGACAGATTACCAGCTGTGTTGTGTGTTCTTCAAAATATACGTGCAGAAAATCACAGAAACAGATCCATTGATGCTAGAGGTCTGCTTGCACAGATTGAGATCACATTCATAGGCCTCCTTCCAACCTTCTGAAAACTTTTCTCTCTGACCTATTGCAGTCACCCTCAGTTGATTTATCTATGGCAGCAGACATGGAGTCACTTCTTGATACTTTTCAAGAGTTTAGGACACAGACCTTTAGTGATAAACTGTGGTGCGACATTGTAGAGACAGCCAAACAGTGCAACATATCTGTTGAGACTGCTGAGAAGAAAAAGCATAAAAAGTCAGTACCAAACCTGGTGGGTCGTATGTGACATGTACCATAGGCCTGCGCAAGGGTAATGAAGACAAAGACACATTCAGATAGGGACTATTCTACCCCATCCTGGACTCCTTAGTTGCTGAAATGGAAAGGAGGTTCTCAAAAATGTACTAAGCACATTTAGGTGTGCTTAGTACTGAGTCCAGAAGAGCGAGGGCACTCAACATGGATGACTTTATTAAAGTGTTTGCAAGCCAACACAAGAACAGGCGAATTATACTGTTTTAAATCACCCAGGGCTGTTTTGCAAGATGCAGCCCTCATCTTAGCAAACAAAGTACATATCAAGACAAAAGTTACATAGTACTGGAGGGTAGTAGAAGTATTATTTACCAAAACAATATGTGGTGATGGCAAATTGCAACTATCTGCCCAAAGCAAGGAAAAGACATCAGTTTATAGTTCAAATTTTTGATTATTGTGGTACAAAGACAAAATGTGACATTATATTCAAATGTACACAGTTATGAGAGAAAAACTGTTTTGATGTTTTCCCTTTCTTTCCTATTCTGCAGAGATATAACTGTACATATCATGTTAGAGAGTTGACACAAGATTTGCTGGTTAAGAGGGATGTGACTCTCAAGAGTCTTTCAGATTAACCAACACTGTAGGACATTATGAGTTTTGCACAGTTTGTTCAAAGAATCTTACTTAATGTAAGTGTGTTTGCACTTTAGAGAGACACATCTCCATTCTCAGCGGAATCTCGGGAAAACAGTGCAAAAAAAACGCATCTCTCTATCATAAACCGTTTCGGAAATACTCACAGATGTGTAAAACTAAAGACTTTTAGGCGGATCCGCCCAATCCGTCCCCAGAGGGTTAAAAAATCTGCACTCTGAATATATTTTCCGTTTCCTCAACAGTTTCAACATTTTGTTGTCTGGTTTTCTTCCGTTAGTTCACCTTGCCTGCACGCACATGACGCCTGATCACGAGCAAAGTCATGTTGGAATATACCATTGTGTGAGGGGGTGAAAATTAGCTACTACTGTAAATAGTTCATAAATAAGGTAAACTTTAATTAGAATGCCAACCTTATAATCATTAAGTGCAGATATTTTATAATAGGAAAATGCAACTTAAAAAAATAGGCCATGTTTAGAGGGATTGTTTGGGATTATTCAGTGGGCCACTCCAATTGTTTAGGCAGGCCGGATGTGGCCCGGGGAAAGTAGTTTCGGGGCCCCTGATGTAGAGAATGAAATCAGAGAGCTTGAGCAAGGAGGTCAAACCGTGGCTTGTTTCACACCTCCACACAGCTGGGCTATCACTGCATGAGGTGGATGTCAGATTATCTGTTTTAGAAAGTTACAGATATTATCAGATGCAACCCCCAATCCCCAACACCAGAAAAGGTGAGGAGAGAGGGTTTTCAAAGCTATTCCACTATCTGACAACTATACTGTTTTGATCTCTGCATTAGCCCACGTCACCTACATATAGCATATAAAGTGAAGAACCCACAGGTAAGTATCACCCAAGCGGCAACCTCCATGGCTGGGACATGATTATACTGTGATTGGTATCACCGGACTTTGCAGTCATGGTCCACAACTTTACCATTCCGATTCAGTCTTATTACTCGTTTAGTTGTTTTTATGTTTTGGCCAATAGTTGGGTGAGCGTTAAGCCCAGTATTCATGTTACTTTCAGTAGTGCCTTCAATGGGTATGAGGCTGTGGTTTCTCTAACAAGTGAAACTGTTCTCTAACCCCAATCTTACTTATCTTTAAGCTGCCTTTGAATCTCACCCTCACCCACTCAAAGAGCAGATACACCCAGCCTTGTATCAACAGTCAATCTGCTTAGGCTAAACAACAATTGCTCAGGCAGTTTTAACGTCCAATCAGGACCCATTTGACCACGTTTTTGTGTCTTAGGGCCTAATGGGGGCAACAGTTATTGAAATTGGTCCAGTATTGAGCGAGAGCGCTCCTTCTGCAGCAATTGTGAACTGTCAGTGTGCTTCCACTTGTTATTTTTGGGTCTGACAACATTATGAAAAGGATTCTACCGAGATAGACATTATTGTTTAACCAAAACATCAATTGAATCATTCTCTTCAAAGCCACAGGAATCAATCAATAGTACAGTGATTTTACGTCACGGATCATAAAGATTACGTTCTACGTGACACAACACTGTCATGTGTCGTCATGCAAGAACATCAGGTGGGAAACTTTCAGTGCTCAAGAAATATTATGTCTGACATGATCATGAAAAATACAACAGAGAAGGCAATAATTGAACCTGGTTTCAATATAAAGTTGTGTGTGAGTATGAGTGCACACTGTCCACCCAATGACCACCAAAAACAAACTTTGAACCCCCACCTTTACTCATTTTACAGGTTATAAGAGTATTACAGCCTCACAGAGCCACTGGCTGTAGACTGTCTTCTTGTTTTCAGACGAGTCACAAACTGCTGCTGCCAATGTGATGACTCTGTTGCCACATTTAGCAGAATTTCAGACGCTCTAAGCGCACATTTTGACAAACAACCACGGGGAGCATTGTTAATGTGTTGACTCCTTGAGCATTTGGTGACAAATTGGCACAGCTGATACTGATGCAAGTAAATGTGCACTAGTTGTGTGACAAATCCATAGAGGTCTTATTGTAGCGCTTCCTATACACTCTGTCTGCTTAGAATCTATTCTTAGCAGAGAGGCAGAGATAGTATTATATGCAAATTAGCATATAATGTCATCTGGCACCTTCTCATAAGTTCTTGAGTAGCCAAAAGCTAGTCTCATTGGAGGAGAGTTGGCAGTACCTGGTCAGGGAGTTGTGCATTGCAGACATGGTTCCAGGTATTTCACATTACAAAGCCAAGAGAAAAAAGCTGTTTCTTTGTTCTTGACAGCAACAGTTTCCTTGGGTGGGAAGTGATAAATCCGTTCCATACCATTTGAGGGAAATTTCTGTCGAAGGCCAACGGAGCCGGCTTAGTTTTAAAGGCCCCAGTAATTACTGCAAGCTCAGACACAGATGATGCCGACAATGAAGTGCCAGCAGCACCAAGCCGGTATGCTCGATGACAACACCTCATAATGTCTGATAAATGCACTGGCAGGATGGATGAATAGCGACTTACCTGCCTCATTAGTTTGTACTTTGATTTTTTTTCCCCGCATTGTATCGCTTATATCTCTTAGATCTGTAAGTTATGACTTATGAGGCTTCTACAAATTCATCTGGAGCAACGTTGTGCAATTTTTACTTTGGATTAAGTATGTTTGTTTGTTTACATTGTCTTCATTCCTCACTCTTTGCTACTATATAATTTCATAACCCCAAATCCTGACATCTGTCCCGTCCTGCTGTGTGGCAGTTTTCCACCAGTTTACCGGCCACTGATGTTTGTCAGCCCCTTCTGTAACTGTAAAAGTTTGCTGATTATGTCTTTTATGGGTTTACACTGGGTTTTTAAAAGGCTTCCTGCTAAGCTGAACAAAAGGCTCACAGCTTCTGCTACAGAACAAACAGCACTGACATCATCAATATGAATGAGGGAATAATGGCCGCTGATGCATATGGATACGGTTATTGGATTATTGGATACTGGTTCAATAAGGAGGAATTATGATCTGTACTGACAAAAAAGGCAGTTAAAAGGGATGATTAGGATGAACAAACTATAGTGTGTGAATCTCATATAAAAACAGCTTGAAACTTCCAATTTGTAGTTAATACCAAGCAGTGACTCAATGTAATTAAATTCCTGGCTCAGTTGAAAGCAGCAAAACTAACATTCATTGTATTTTGGATGTATTGAGGAGGTGTTAATTAGGCCAAGGCGTACTAAAATGATTGAAAAGCAAGAATATGTAGATTAACACCAATCAAAAGTATGTAACAGAATTCTGAGTACTGTTGAAAACCAAATGATGGTCCGACTACTGTTGAAAACCAAATGATGGTCCGACTAAGTGTAAATCAGATGTCAGATCACACCTGCAGAATGCAGTAGGTTATGATATCCATGCTGTTTAAATATGCCTAAAATGTTTAATTAATCTACAGCAATGTCACCAGCAAAGCACCCCCACACCATCCCACCCCCTTCAAGCTGCATGATGGGAACCACACATATGGATACTCTGGTCAAAACCAAACATCCCAAATTTGACTCATCAGACCACAGATTTCCACTGATCTAATGTTTTTTGTCCTTGTCCTTGTGTTTCTTGCCCAAGCAGTCCTCTCTGATGAAGGTGAGATGTGTCTGCTACCTGCCATTACTGTTGATTTCTGAGGTTGGTAATTGTAATGAATGGATCCTCCGCAGTCACTCTTGGTCTTCTTCTCCTGGGGCAGTCCTCGTGAGAGCCAGTGTCATCATAGTCTTTGGTGGTTTTCCCAACTACACTTGAGGACATCACCATTTTAAAAGTAGTATTGCCAAATTTCTTGACCAGGCCTGTCGTGACGTATAGCGCGATGACCCACATAATTATGTGTATTCAAGGAGGAAGTTTTTTTTTTTTTTTTTACTTTTGGTTGTTACTGTTTGTTTTACAGTGGGATAACATAAAATTGGGTACTAAAATTGTTGTAGCCATTTTATAAACTCTTATACTGTAAAAAAAATATTTGATGACTCAATCAAGTGATCTTGTTGCTTTGACTGAGTTAAGTTGAGTCAACTTATAGTGTGTGTATGCGTGTTAGTGGAAATCCCCAGCCGGGCGTATTTTGAATTGATTTGAAGGAGTTTTTCACAGGCGTTCGCATATTTTTCAAGTGGAAGTTGATGAATGGTAACTTATTATTACTATGTTGTGATGGGCAATGAGTTCACTCAGCATGACAACAGTAGTTATTCTGCAACAAGTCAATAAATCCTTTTTATACAGAGTACAGCTGGGTGCAGATGTATCCCATCACCTTGAATTGACAAAAAAAGTCAGACAAACAATGTGAAGTGTAAAACAAAACATTTAATGCATGTTATTTGATATGATGACAATATATACAAGAAAAATTTGTAAACTTAAATCAGGAGAACAGGGCAGTTTCCCAGGGCACTATCTCACAAGAGGACAGGGCAGTTGCCCTGACGCGACACGCCACACATGTTAAACATTACTTACCATCTCTCTACTAAGATGATTCCATCTGTGACTGAATTGATGTCTGAGAGTGCACAGTTTGTACTGAAGAGCAACTTACTGAGCTGCATCTTCATCCATGGTCGTGGGCTGGTCTGTGGTCTGGACTGTAGCGCTGCCAACCGCTGGTCTGTGGAAGAAAAAACATCATAAATAACCTAGATATACCGTATCAACAACATATGAATAACAGCTGAGGTAATATGCTTTTCTATATGGTGAAATTAAAAACGCTTAGCCTAACACATTTTAAAAACAACAGAGAAAAAGAACAGCAGCAAAAGAACAAACAGTTGATGTGATGACTGCCTGTTTACGCTAACTTGACATGCTCTCTAGCCAAAAGTGACAGCTAACTTGACTGCGACACTGGCTGCTGCGATTATTAATCTGGCATTGTTTTGGTCAAAACTAGAGTAGAGTACAGATACTTTATTGATCCTGAAGGAAATTAAGGATGATCTTACTTTCCAATTATGCTAGTAAGCATTACATGAGCTTAGTTAGTTATTGTGTTAACATGTTGCATGTTGTTTAGAAATCCAGACAAACATAGCTATTTATATATAAATATACTGTATAGTTGGGAGTTTCAATACTGTTGGAAAAAGGTAATTAGCACGTTGTCTTACCTCAGAGTTCGTGGGTGACGTCTGTGTCTTGAAGTTGCCCGCTCTGTGCTGCTGAGCAGATGCGCAAGGTAGCGGACGGACCCAGCCTGCCCGGAATATTACAACTCAGTGCTGTGACCCTGCCTGACTTTTAAAATACACGACAGGATATTTTTACATCCAACAATAGGAGAGGTGAAGATGTTATCCATCTATTCTCAAAGTTTTATTGGACATCTAGTGTCCATTTAATTTACTTTTTTTTTTTTTTTTCCAGCTTAGTAAAGCTATTTCCGAAAAAGATGCGTCCAATAAAAGATTGAATGACTGTCAGAGATCTTTGAAGTGATCAGGAAAAAAAAAAAAAAACTATGGTTGTAGATTTGGGCCTTTTCTCCACCACACACACACACGCACGTTGTATATATAATACTTCATACACTGTATAGTCTTAGTTAAGAAAAGTGCAAAATTGTAATTTTTATTTTGATGACAAAAATCAACCAGGAATGGAAGAGAAACGACTGAAACAATAGACAAATAAGACTAACGGAGTGATCGTTTACTTTTTTGTAATTAAGTCAGTATGTCTATGTATAAATAAATATAAACTTGACATATATGAGCCATGTTCTTGTGATCTAGTTTCATCACACCCCGATATACCAGATTCTACACATTTCAATAGAAACAAGAAATTGACACCAGGGTCATCGACATGTTCATCGTCTGATTACTGACAAACAGAATTCATTATTTTAGTCTTGGGTGGAAAAAAAAAAAAAAAACTTGTAATGGTAATAATGATATTTTCTTACTCATATTAGTCAGCAATGTCATTGTCCTGTTGTTTATTAAACTGAAAATCAGCCACAGACTTAATAGGCACACATACACCATGGTCTTGGACAGATCTGGTGCTCATTCTCACTGCATTTGATTGCATAAATAAGAAAGTTGTGGACTCAATATGATGTTTTTTTTTTATCTATCTGGTCATCATCACACATATCCAGACATTTACATCTGAAAAACAGTATTTATATTCTCCATAATGTCCCCTGGACCTCCCTGGTCAATCAGATGACCTTTGACCCAAATCTGTGCCATGAACAGAACTTTGGAGCCATTCTAGAAGAAGCATTCTAGAATGTACTCCTACTATAACACAACAGTGAGGTGAGATTATCTCTTCAGACTTCACTCACTCTTCAACCTGAACACACACTGTTCACCTGTGTCTGGAAGATCTGCTCTGTTTGAATATTCTCGAGTCGTTGGTTGGACTGAAAAATCGTGAGAATTTCGTTGTGGCTTTGCCCTTTAAACCTGTTCGTTGAACCTGTTCTGTATTTTGATATACAGCAACAAAATGTCCTTTGCTGAAGGAAGCAGGACCATCTACAAACCCATCAGGGTAAGTGAGAGTGTTTTTAACTGGACTTAGACTGTAAACTTGTTCTGATGGAGTGAAATATAGTTATATAGTTTTCTTTCTATCTATCTATCTATCTATCTATCTATCTATCTATCTATCTATCTATCTATCTATCTATCTATCTATCTATCTATCTATCTATCTATCTATCTATCTATCTATCTATCTATCTATCTATCTATCTATCTATCTATCTATCAATCAATCAATCAAACCAATGAGCAACATGATCTTCTTTCCTTCACAGGTGTTGTTTGACACACCCATATATGAGCGGGCTCTGCAGATCTGCTGGCACTTGCCCTCTTATAAGTCTATGGTAAGACCCACTATAGTTTTTACGTCTCCACTAAATTAAAATAGCAGGTAAAGTCTCACACATTTTGTCTTGTACTTTAACATAAAGACATGTGATCTCTTGTTGTTCAGATTGCACTGATGTCTCAATTGTTGAGGCTTCAGCAGAAAAACCAGCTCCCATCTGAGGTGACTGCTGAAAATATGAGTGAGCTGCTGGTTGAGCAGAGCAAAGGGACACTGAGAGTACAGTAAGTTACCTACCTACAGCCGACCTCATCTCTGCTCATGTCACACCAATCTGTCTGTAATGAGGAAGAGGGGAACAGTGAAGATTAAGCCTGTGTTTTCTTTCTGTTTGAAGGCTCTGGGAGTTTGAACTGGACGCTTATGATGCTGACGTCAGGCCTCTTCTTCAGCTGGTAAGACCACAATCCTGAAAAGACTCTACAGTAGTTTGGAGTTACCTGTTACCTGATTTACTGTGTAAATGTGTCAAATCTGCTCATGATATGTCATTCCTTGTTTGAGGTGTGGGAGGTGAACAACAGCATGAAGATGAGGGACATTGAGTTTGAAGCCAGAAGGCTGCTCAGCTCTCCAGAGGCCGTCCCTCCTCATTTTCAGTGAGTCATATTTGACATGCATTCATGATCAGTTGAAGTTCAGTGGTTGTGATGTCTGTGTTGCTTTGAAGTGTTTTTAAAACTAACTTTGAATGACTATAACCTGCAGACATCCCAAGATCATCAGCCAGGCCCTGAAGTATGCCGGGATCCTGACCGAGCAGCAGCAAAAAGGCCCCAAGTCCGAACTGCTCTGCCCAATGGAGGTGGTGTTAAAAGTGCTTCCAAAAGTCCTGCAGGGCTTCTGGTTGCCCCCTCCAAACACCTCCTTCAACATGCCCTCCCAGCAGCTGAGTAAAATGGCTGTTGGGGTCACAAAAGCAGTTCAGGACCGGGTATCCGAGGTTCTGTCCTCCGTGCTTCTTCAGGCCACTTTCTCCTCCTCCATCAGAGACAACATGGTCCTGTCTATCCAGGAAAAGGTTAGACAGGGTTACCTTCAAGACGTCCTGGTGAAGGGGCTCAACAGCTTTGCAGCAGAGGTGCTGAACACCATCACTAATGTTGCAGTGAGAGAGATATGTGCGCTGTTTCAGCCTCAGACTCCACAAGCTGTTCAGACCCCCTCTGATGAACCTCCTGCACAAACTGCCGTCCAGAATGTCTTTGACAGAAGCTTGGACAAAACTGAGCCAGAACCAGACTCTGCTGTGGTTTCTACTCCACCATGTCCTCTGACCTCCTCTGATGAACCTTCTGCCCACACTGCCAGTCCAGAACCAGACTTGGCTGTGGTTTCTAATCCACCATATCCTCTGACCTCCTCTGATGAACCTCCTGCCCATACTGCCAGTCCAGAACCAGATTTGGCTGTAGTTTCTACTCCACCATGTCCTCTGACCTCCTCTGATGAACCTTCTGCCCACACTGCCAGTCCAGAACCAGACTTGGCTGTGGTTTCTAATCCACCACATCCTCTGACCTCCTCTGATGAACCTCCTGCCCACACTGCCAGTCCAGAACCAGATTTGGCTGTGGTTTCTACTCCATCATGTCCTCTGACCACCACTGATGAACCTCCTGCCCACACTGCCAGTCCAGAACTAGACTTGGCTGTGGTTTCTACTCCATCATGTCCTCTGACCACCACTGATGAACCTCCTGCCCACACTGCCAGTCCAGAACCAGATTTGGCTGTGGTTTCTACTCCACCATGTCCTCTGACCTCCTCTGATGAACCTCCTGCCCACACTGCCAGTCCAGAACCAGACTTGGCTGTGGTTTCTAATCCACCATATCCTCTGACCTCCTCTGATGAACCTCCTGCCCACACTGCCAGTCCAGAACCAGATTTGGCTGTGGTTTCTACTCCATCATGTCCTCTGACCACCACTGATGAACCTCCTGCCCACACTGCCAGTCCAGAACCAGATTTGGCTGTGGTTTCTAATCCACCATGTCCTCTGACCACCACTGATGAACTTCCTGCTCACACTGCCATTTTGATATACAGCAACAAAATGTCTTTTGCTGAAGGAAGCGGGAGCATCTACAGACCCATCAGGGTAAATGAGAGTATTTTTTTAACTGGACTTAGACTGTAAACTTGTTCTGGTGGAGTTAGACCTCTGAATAACAAACCAATGAGCAACATGATCTTCTTTACTTCACAGGTGTTGTTTGACACACCCATATACGAGCGGGCTCTGCAGATCTGCTGGCACTTGCCCTCTTATAAGTCTATGGTAAGATCCACTATAGTTTTCACGTCTCCACTAAATTAAAATAGCAGGTAAAGTCTCACACATTTTGTCTTGTACTTTAATATAAAGACATGTGATCTCTTGTTGTTCAGATTGCACTGATGTCTCAATTGTTGAGGCTTCAGCAGAAAAACCAGCTCCCATCTGAGGTGACTGCTGAAAATATGAGTGAGCTGCTGGTTGAGCAGAGCAAAGGGACACTGAGAGTACAGTAAGTTACCTACCTACAGCCGACCTCATCTCTGCTCATGTCACACCAATCTGTCTGTAATGAGGAAGAGGGGAACAGTGAAGATTAAGCCTGTGTTTTCTTTCTGTTTGAAGGCTCTGGGAGTTTGAACTGGACGCTTATGATGCTGACGTCAGGCCTCTTCTTCAGCTGGTAAGACCACAATCCTGAAAAGACTCTACAGTAGTTTGGGCTTACCTGTTACCTGATTTACTGTGTAAATGTGTCAGATCTGCTCATGATATGTCATTCCTTGTTTGAGGTGTGGGAGGTGAACAACAGCATGAAGATGAGGGACATTGAGTTTGAAGCCAGAAGGCTGCTCAGCTCTCCAGAGGCCGTCCCTCCTCATTTTCAGTGAGTCATATTTGACATGCATTCATGATCAGTTGAAGTTCAGTGGTTGTGATGTCTCTGTGTTGCTTTGAAGTGTTTTTAAAACTAACTTTGAATGACTGTAACCTGCAGACATCCCAAGATCATCAGCCAGGCCCTGAAGTATGCCGGGATCCTGACCGAGCAGCAGCAAAAAGGCCCCAAGTCCGAACTGCTCTGCCCAATGGAGGTGGTGTTAAAAGTGCTTCCAAAAGTCCTGCAGGGCTTCTGGTTGCCCCCTCCAAACACCTCCTTCAACATGCCCTCCCAGCAGCTGAGTAAAATGGCTGTTGGGGTCACAAAAGCAGTTCAGGACCAGGTATCCAAGGTTCTGTCCTCCGTGCTCCTTCAGGCCACTTTCTCCTCCTCCATCAGAGACAACATGGTCCTATCTATCCAGGAAAAGGTTAGACAGGGTTATCCTCAAGACGTCCTGGTGAAGGGGCTCAACAGCTTTGCAGCAGAGGTGCTGAACACCATCACTAATGTTGCAGTGAGAGAGATATGTGCGCTGTTTCAGCCTCAGACTCCACAAGCTGTTCAGACCCCCTCTGATGAACCTCCTGCACAAACTGCCGTCCAGAACGTCTTTGACAGAAGCTTGGACAAAACTGAGCCAGAACCAGACTCTGCTGTGGTTTCTACTCCACCATGTCCTCTGACCTCCTCTGATGAACCTCCTGCCCACACTGCCAGTCCAGAACCAGACTTGGCTGTGGTTTCTAATCCACCATGTCCTCTGACCTCCTCTGATGAACCTCCTGCCCACACTGCCAGTCCAGAACCAGACTTGGCTGTGGTTTCTAATCCACCATGTCCTCTGACCTCCTCTGATGAACCTCCTTCCTACACTGCCAGTCCAGAACCAGATTTGGCTGTGGTTTTTACTCCACCATGTCCTCTGACCTCCTCTGATGAACCTCCTGCCCATACTGCCAGTCCAGAACCAGACTTGGCTGTGGTTTCTAATCCACCATGTCCTCTGACCTCCTCTGATGAACCTCCAGCCCACACTGCCAGTCCAGAACCAGACTTGGCTGTGGTTTCTACTCCATCATGTCCTCTGACCTCCTCTGATGAACCTCCTGCCTACGCTGCCAGTCCAGAACCAGACTCTGCTGTGGTTTCTACTTTAACAGCAGTCAGAAAGACAAAGAAGAGTAGATTCAGATGTTTTGTGAATTGGCTGCAAAAAAACTGCTGTTGTTTCCTGTCTGGAGACAACGAACTGAACTGAAATTTCCCTCTGTGAAAACTGTGTAGAGATGTGGTGTTTGTTTTTTTTAATTGTTTCATTGTTCAGTTTATTGTAAATTAAAAAAAAATGCATTCAGAAAAACATGATACAGGAACTCTTTGTAGTGCACTATACAGTATATTGTAAAATATATTGAAAAGTGAATCTGAAGGTACATTTAAAAATCAATACTTCTTATTTTGGTGATAAAAACAACCAGGAAAAACAAACTATTTCAACACACAGATTTACTCTACTTTTAAAACAGCAAGCAAAAAATTACAACTCAAAATACCAAATAAAAACAAACAAACAAGAAAATTAAATTCAATTAAAAAATACAAGATTGCAATGAAATCATTTGAGTAATCATGTAAAATATTTGTCTTTGCCTCTTTCTCAGTTTTGTTTGATGCCGTTTTCTTTGATTACGATTCCAGCCTTCTCGTTTGCGCTCCCTGACTTTTTGATTGCGGTTTTGACACAAACATGCCTGGTGGGTACGTTGCCGTACTCTGCTTCTGATTGCTTCTAACAACGTCATCACCGGCGTGACACAGCGCACCTGCTACTATGGCTACGATCCTGAAGAATGGCAGAATGCAGTCCGAGGTAAGGACTGTAGGACTAAACTGTAGGCATGTCCTGCCTTACCTTGGACTGCATTCTGCCATTCTTCCAATAATACCAAACTGCAGCCACCGAAGCCGCTACAAACCACACCCCCTGCAAACCACGCCCATACAAACCCCACCTGCGTGTTGCAAGACGAGACGGCAATGTCTCGTTAACAACGTTAGCAGCGCTGCTCTGCTAGGTGCGAGAGGTCAAAGGAGACTTTAATCACAGAGCTAACGAGCTAACGCTAGCTACAGATAACACTTTGTTCAGGTGTGTCCGTGTTTCTGCTGTGATGGTGTTTAATGAAGGAAGTGACACAGCTTGTTTAGTCTGTGCTAACTGAGAATGACCAAAACACCGGTGTTACAGCTTAACGAGTGACCGTGTTAACTGGTGACCATTACCCAAAACGCTTGTGGTGGTTGTTGTGGTTACAACAGTCAGATGAAGATGTCATGTTTTTCACAGTCTGCCTGTTTACATGCGTGTGAAGACCTGATCCAGGTTTCTAGGATACTAACAGGCGTGTAAAGTAGGGTTGCAACTAACGATTATTTTAAAGATTTGTGTATGGTCATTTAATTTACTAGTCTTGTGAATTGTATACTTAATTCAAAATATTTTATTTAGTTCTAAATAAATACATTTTATTTGTGTCAAAAGGCCAGCAAACTTTTGTTAACCCATAAGAAATCATCACCTTAGATTGAAATAACTACTACTAATTACTACTTGTTATTGTAAATATTTTATTGAGTAAAAAAAACTTGTGCAAATACAATAGTCACTCATATAAATAAATATACTTGTATATAATTCTGCAGTCCTATATAAATTTTTTAATTACATTACTTTCTATTTTTGTATAAATTGATTGTTTCAAGCGCATTGTTTATATTGAAAGGCATTTAATGTTGTCAATCAACTGTTAAAGTTGTTAAAATTTCTCCCATTATTGCTTTGTTTCCCTTCTGTTTACTTTCTAAGTGCTATGGGCCTCTACAGCCACCTGGGGCGTGGTTTGCATGGGGCGTGGTTTGTAGCAGCTCTGCCTTGGCTCTGGCTGCAGCTAGACCTTACTCCATTCTTCAGGGGATCGTAGCCATAGTAGCAGGTGCGCTGTTTCGCGACGGTGATGACGTTAGAACCAATCAGAAGCAGAGTACGGCATACGCTTCATACGCTTGCTTAGCTGTCCGTCAAACATAAATAAGCCAATGGGAATGCACCCATGGAAATCCCACCCACCAGGCATGTTTGTGTCAAAAGCGCAATCAAAAAGTCAGGGAGCGTAATCAAAGAAAACGGCATCAAACAGAACTGAGAAAGAGGCAAAGACAAATATTTTACACGATTACTCAAATGATTTCATTGCAATCTTGTATTTTTTAATTTAATTTAATTTTTTTGTTTGATTTTTTTATTTGGTATTTTGAGGTGTAATTTTTTGCTTGCTGTTTTAAAAGTATTTTCAACTTTTTGACACAAAATTGATTCCATAAATCCCCAGCCCGATGTATTTTGAATTGATTTGAAGGATTATTATCAGACAAACAATGTGAAGTGTAAAACAAAACATTTAATGCATGTTATTTGATGTGATGACAATATATACAAGAAAAGTTTGTAAACTTAAATCAGGAGGACAGGGCAGTTTCCCAGGGCACCATCTCACAAGAGGACAGGGCAGTTGCCCTGACGCGACACGCCACACGTTAAACATTACTTACCATCTCTCTACTGAGATGATTCCATCTGTGACTGAATTGATGTCTGAGAGTGCACAGTTTGTACTGAAGAGCAACTTACTGAGCTGCATCTTCATCCATGGTCGTGGGCTGGTCTGTGGTCTGGACTGTAGCGCTGCCTACCGCTGGTCTGTGGAAGAAAAAACATCATAAATAACCTAGATATACCGTATCAACAACATATGAATAACAGCTGAGGTAATATGCTTTTCTATATGGTGAAATTAAAAATGCTTAGCCGAACACATTTTAAAAACAACAGAGAAAAAGAACAGCAGCAAAAGAACATAAACAGTTGATGTGATGTGCAAAGCACTGGTGTATGACCCTAAATAAAGTGCTAAGGTATTGTGGTTCTGCTGAATTTTACAGGGGGGTCACCTGTGTACACTTGCATTGTATTCAGTACAGCAGCCACACATGTATGAATGTCTCTTTACTGTAATGTCACATACCACCTGTAACAAACATGACTGATGTGTTGTGTTTAACCCTTACCTAGTTGCATCTGCTGCATCAACTACTGCAGCAACACTGTTGTCAGTCTTTCTGTTTGGGGAAAATAAAAACAGGTTAAAACATATTGGCAAACATGGTTGTCTTAACAACAATGACATTAAGGAGGGAAGAGGTTTGTAATACTGACACAAATGAAACTATGTACTACTATAACTGACGTGTTCTGTCTCATTTAAGACCAGCTCTCCCTTCATGAATTTCATTTGGTTGTCTACCAAATTGCATCTTCGTGGATTTTAGTTACATTTAACTGATAATGAAATATATCAAATTAATCAACTACATAGTTAAGAAGAATGTGTTCAACATCACTTTCCATCTCTGACACATATCTTTGCTCAAAACTAACCTTCTGAAAAATGACTACAGTGTACCTCTGCGAGGTGCACCTGCCATGGTGCACACAGGCAACTCCTCCTGCCTAGATGAAAAACGTCAACTTACATAGCCTGACTTAACAGTTACAGCAGAGGCCTCAATAAACTTCATTAAAGCACTCACACGTTATAGATCCAACACATTATGCTAGTTACTGTCTGCTGTCATTTAAAAACAAACAACTATTTAGCTCTGAATAGCCGTTGCTGAACGATGGGCATGGGGTAAACCTTACATGATTCAGACCACTACCACCCGAAGCCTGTGACTGCCTGTTTACGCTAACTTGACATGCTGTCTAGCCAAAAGTGACAGCTAACTTGACTGCAACACCGGCTGCTGCCATTATTAATCTGGCATTGTTTTGGTCAAAACTAGAGTAGAGTACAGATACTTTATTGATCCTGAAGGAAATTAAGGACAATCTTACTTTCCAATTATGCTAGTAAGCATTACATGAGCTTAGTTAGCCATTGTGTTAACATGTTGCATGCAACATCTTTCGCTAGATCAATGCAACAACATTTGCTAGCAGCATACTGACTACTATACTTACTGACATTATTTCAAGCAATGCGACTTTGTTTAGAAATCCAGACAAACATAGCTATTTATATATAAATATACTGTATAGTTGGGAGTTGCAATACTGTTGGAAAAAGGTAATTAGCACGTTGTCTTACCTCAGAGTTCGTGGGTGACGTCTGCATCTTGAAGTTGCCCGCTCTGTGCTGCTGAGGAGATGCGCAAGGTAGTGGACGGACCCAGCCCCCCTCCCCTCCCCCTTTCCCTGCCTCTGCCCTTGCCGATCGAATGCAGAAAAGAATGTTCAATTGTTCTAAGAACTTGGGCTATTTAGCCTATTACAAAGGGTTTTGGGGGCAGCTGGCAGCATGAAAAACTATCGTCGACACAGTTATCTGAACTAAAAATCCCATCATGTCACATGAGAAAAGTAGTATTGCCAGGCAATACTACAATGAAAAGTAGTATTGCTGTGGCAATACTGGCAATACGGACGAATTAGGCAAGTAATAATGACGCACGCTAGCTCAAAAATACAACATATACATGTAAGGGGTTTTGTCAGGATTATATTAAAAAAGAAGACTGCAAAGACCTTGAAAACCTGGTTTTCCTCCTCCGTGTAGTGGACTTTTGCAGACAATGAGACCTCATATAGAGGGTCAGTGTGCCATGCCCTGGGGTCAACACACACACAGAGTATGAGAGATCAGCCCAGCAATAATTAAAGAACGGGCTGGGAATAATGGTGGAAAGTCTGTCATTCTTCCTCTGCCTTTTCTTTGTGTTCTTATTCTGTTTTTAGGACACACTCTTCTCCCCAACTCCCAGTTGAATTCTAGCTGGTGGAGGTTAATGGAGTCTAAATGACACATATGTACCAACACAGACAGTGTACTCCCTGAGGTCTGTGTGGTCTACTTGTGACACAACTATTATAGAGGGAGTAAGAGGGGAAGAAGAGGAATAAGACGGACAGACGGATAGATGAGGGCAGGTTTTCAATCTTCGGATGGAGTTCACAGCAGATTTTGATTTTTCACCACATGCAGTAGATGAACTAAAAAAAAGCAATTTTCACTATGCAATGTCTCCTGTGGTTGCCTGAGGGCATACACAGACATACACACACACACATGCAGGTACTTCAAAACTAATAACATGAAGCAATGCCCTCGCTCAAACAGGAAAACATAGTTTGACATTTAAAGAGAAATCCTTCCTAAACACCATCAGCATCCAGAATAAACATCAAGTTTTGGTGTCACTGTCTCAGAATAAAGGTGCACTGGCTTCTGCCATTCTCCAGCATGTCCAACAAATAAACAAGTCTAAATCTATTTCCCACTACAGCCTCTGCTACTGCTCATGAACCTCCACAAGAAGAGTGGATTAAAGGTGAAAAGAGCAGCATCGTGTTTTCAGTTGAGTCTTTTCTTTCACTGACATTTATTCTAGGAAATGAACAGACTGATGAGGTCCAACATGGTGATTTGTTGGCCGTTTGTAAACTATCTGGAGAAAGTCTTACTTAAAAAATGTAGACAACAACAACAGAAAAAATGAAGAAGACTCATACAAATGTATAAAAATAAATATCTATGTTACATAATAGTTCTATAACATTATTATTATTATTATTATTATTATTATTATTATTATTATTATTATTATTATTATTATTATACTAATTTGTACAGGATGTACAATTTAGGATTCACTGTCCATCAGCAAGAAACAGTTTTGAGTTTGTTTTGTGTTTCCTGTTTTATTTTGTAGTTCTCCCCTGTCTGTGTCTTGCATTTCTACGTCCTGCCTTGTTTTCCCGCCTGTTTTTGATTATACACCTGGTGTCCTGCATGGGTATTTAGTTGTGGGGTACGGTCGAATAGTCAAAAAAATTTGCTCCTAAGACCTTTCCTAACCACTTTCTTTGACCTCGATGGAAAATGTCACAAGGTCAAGGAAGGATGTGAAGGAGAAGATGACTGCGGTGTTCAGAGAATCCAACTGCACTTACACTGGACTATGTGATTGTGAGACAGCAAATGTTATTGACAAGATCTGTGGTAAAACTGGTCTACAAAATACGCATCTGAGATACTTACTCCCCGTGCGCTCTGACCGTGTTGTGTCAACCCGGTGAAAAATATGACTTCATTATCAACATCAGAATTCAAATAATAAATGAATATTGTCCACCTGTCACAGAAGTCAAATGAAGTGTTTGTTAAGCTGGTATGGTCGCTCACCCTCCTGTCCACTCATATAGAAACATATTAGCAAGTTATGGCAAAGATATGATTAATCAGCAATGGTAACTTTATGATGATCTGCAGAACGCTGGATGTCAAGCTGGATGTTACTGTGTGTGTGAACACAGCTCCACAGTCAACAACAGAACACACTTCATGATCAAAGTTTTTACATCACGTCAACACGTATGTTCATATTCACTCACTCTCTCTGCTGCAGTTTTCTTTCTTTTCTTTTTTTTTTTCTGCCGCAAGGAATTGTGAGACAGCATTACCTCCTTTCCTTTCGTAAAGGATGGTCCGGTGTATCCTATGCTTAAAGAGATAAATAAAGGAAGGATAAATAAAAAATAAAGGAAGCATTGAAGCTCTTTTCCTTAACAGTTAGAAAATTCAAACAGCTCTTATCATGGCGGCTACATTAATACTTCTAGGTCATTTCACTCAGTGAGGAACCTTCCTAAGCAAAATTGACTATTCGACCGCACCCCCTGTGTTTCCTTTGTTTCTTTGTCTGTCCGTTATGTGTCTGAAGCTTACCTGTGTTCCTGCCTCTGTTCCCAGTTTTGGTTTTTGGATCTCCAGCCACTTTTTGGTTAGATTGTTTTGTGTTATTTTGTGTTTATCCCCTTCAAGAAAGTCATTAAGGTTAGTTTCCATACATATACTTGGTCTCCTTACCTCTTTGTCTGCAATTGGCTCCACACCTGAACCCTCTCCTTCATGACAGAAAAGAAACACAGGAACTAATTAACCATGCAGGACACTGGGTGAAACAAATCAAGGCCAGGTGCATAATCAGAACAGGTGGGAAAACAAGGCAGGAAGTAGAAATGCAAGACACAGAAAGGGAAGTACTACAAAATAAAACAGGAAACACAAAACAAACTCAAAGAAAGTTTAAGTTTATGTTTCTGTACACGCTCCTTCAGTATGTTGGGTTTGGTGGAATACTTTTCAATTCAGTGCACAATGTTTTCATTTCTAGTTAAAGCCTACATTCCTTACATATGACTCTGGATTGGTACTTTCTTCAGTCTGATATATACATATATATATATATATATATATATATATATATATATATATATATATATATATATATATATATTATTTTATATAGTATGTTCATGTTTATTCATATAGTGAAATGTTTTCAATACTATATCACTTTTACACTGTGTAGTATACTAGAATTCTCAAGTAGTTTATTTATACATTTTATTATTTTGTTATTTTATAGATCTCATTCCACTTTTTTCTTGAAATTGTATTTTATTTTTGCTTATCCTCCTCTCTAGTACTGGTATGGCAACTAGTGCTCTTAACACTGACCCGTTTTTCTCGTCCAGCACGTTTAATTGTGCTGTTGACCCTGTGCTCAACTTCACACCACCTATCCAAACTGAAAACATTTTTATGAGTCATTGCACGATAAGCACCATGTCGACCTTATACCAACAATGGCTCTATTCCAGCAATTGTTGTGATTCATAGAAAGCACAAAATATTACAGGACACCTATGATGTACGTATTTGTAGTCCAGAATCTGGACATCAAAATCAACCAATGGTAAGAAAGTTTAGGCACGGTGACGCTGAGTGAAGAGTCTGAGCGGCAGCTCCAGGGAAAAGAAGAGAAGCCCGGAGGATGCTACATCTGTGTGTGTCAGGGAGAAGGAGAGAGAGAGAGCAATACGTAGCATCATCTCTGCTGGAAAGACGATGCTATTCTTGATATATAAATATTATTATTTATATGGATTATTGAAAACATGTGCAAACAGGGCTGAACTAAATAGTTTTGCTTTGTAGTAACTTTTTTTGCACGTTGCTTCGACTACACAAATCAAACAATCCTCTGCAGCCACCATTGGGATTGGGACCATCTAGATATAGAACAATACTAATAATATTAATGTAGCCTAATGTTTCTTTGCAGTTGTGCAGAAATAATGAATAAAGTCCAATAACTCTGTTGTAAAGTCCAAAAGTCAAAATGTTTAAAGAATTGTAGTACAGGTTTAGCACAGTGGTCATGAAGTCTTTTGAGCGCCTTGTGCTCTCACACCTGAAAGCCCTGCAGACCTGTACTTCTCCAGCCTCATCAACAAGGCCAAAAACACCAAGACAAATTTCTTTTATGTGAAAAAAGATGGATGGAATATTTGCAACATCTAACCAAATATTCAGCTTTAGTCCACATTTGTCGACATTTATTCTTTCAAAAACATTTTCACTGCAGTAAAAGCTTGGTGCAATTGATCTTTTTTAATTTAATTTTTGAGGTTGGTGGCGTTCTAAAATATGATGATTTAACCTCGACGACAAAACCCTGTCCAGTAATCTTGGCTGTTCTAAAGTTACACCGATTGGGGTATATTTAGTGGTAAAATAGAACTGAACACTGTGCAGCTGAAGCTTCATCAGTGCAGAGCATATTCATCTGGCACGAAATGAGTGATAAAGTAACAAAGATGGAAATGTACGTCTCAGATGGATGGCGTGTCTGCCATGACCCAGGAGGTAAAGGCAAATAATGAAGCAACAGATGGAGTGCATGCCGTTTCTGAGAAGAAACTCATTCATGGTCAGTGCTAATGAAGAATACATTTCCCAGATTAATTATGACGATTAGTCATTGACTGAATGTACCATTTCCAGTTCACAAACTGAATGAAGTCAGGCTGAGAACGAGATGAACAGAATGTGAAGCCGTTTGAATGTTCTACAAAGTGCCACACACTCAGAACCACAAATAGTGAGCAATGTAGTGAACTATAACATGAATTGGGAGTGATTTTGGACACAGCCTTGCTCTTGCCTCTGTCACCTTTATCACAGAAAAAGACGGAAAGTCCTTCGCTCTTCTAATCTTTTCTCTCTGGGTCTTCATGTATCACTGGTGGGGCGACTTATTCTTTTAACTGTTCTGGCATAATAACCTCTTTGTAGAGACATGGCCTCTGTAACCGTTTGCCTGATCCAAGGCTCAATTGTTACCTTGTAGCCGAGCAGTTTAATCAGAAAGAAAGATGTTCATTCTGCTAGCTGGGCTTCCAACCCCATGCTCTTGCAAATGAACTGCTGAACAACGTGAACACATCATACATCAAGATGAAGAAATATGCTGTTTACTATAATATAAACATATATTAATAATATATGGATGTCATGTAATCAAAATGATAAATTATTAGACATGGGGCTTTGAGAATTTGCAGGATTATTACAAGTGTGGTTGATTAAATCCATTTTGGAGGGAGGCCAGCAAGCCCTGAAGTCAGTGCCATGGTAGGCAGATAACAACTGAGTTTGTCTTCAGTGTTGATCTGTTACTAAGAGCAAAGTTGAAAAGTTTGTGTTTGCAAAGTGTACAGATTCAGCTCTGCAGAGACCACAGATAGGATAGGTTTGTCATTTTGTTCTTTCATGATTCAATTCCCAACTACAGTTGATGTTCAAATCAAAACCAGTCAATTTAAAAAAAAAAAAAAAAATCAAACTCAGTCAATTTAAAATAAAAAAATCAAATCAAATGCAAATTATGTCAATCATGTTTTGTATCATGTAGAGCAGGTCGTCCTCTAATCAGATGATCGGCGATTCGATCCCCGGCTCCTCCATTCTGCATGTCCTTGGGCAAGATACTGAAGCACAAATTGCTCCTGAAGGCTGCACCATCAGTGTGTGTATATGTATGAATGGTTAGCTCCTCAAACTGATGAGCAGTTGGCCCCTTGAATGACAGCCAATGCCAAAAGTATATGAATGTGTGTGAATGGGTGAATGAGATCTATAGTGTAAAAGTGCTTTGAGTCGTCAGAAGACTAGAAAGGAGATATATAAGTACGGTCCATTTACCATTACCAGATTTCAACTCTGTTGGACACCAAGTATTTTAAACAACACTCTTTTGGTGTCTGTGTAGCTCTAAAACTGCAGGAATAAATGCTTGTTTTAAAATAAGACACACTGTTAGAATGTGTTTAAGGCTCTTTAATGAAGATTTGTCACATTTGTCAGGATCCGTAATCATCGGTGTTACTTAGAGACTGTGTTTACAGTTTCAGTCTGGGAGGCAGTGACAGCTGATAGATCTAAAGAGCAATGGCTGCAGACGAAAAGTTTATCACGTTATGCTGATAAATGTTTAGAAAAATTACTTGTGGTGTTCAGAGTTTTTTTTTTAATGATCCTATGTGGCTGATAAATAATAAATCCTCTGACAGTTTGCACTGTTATATCTGCCAGTGTGTCTGATATAACCTGAGGAAACAACAGAATTTTATGTTACAGATATAGTTCTAATAGCTAATGTTACTCGTGAAGTGGGATTTCCCTGATTTCCTCATATTAATATAAAAACATATACTTATAGGATGGTTGCACAGTACAAAAAAACAAAAAAAAAATAGAGTGGTGTGTGCTAGCATTATCCCTGCTGCTAGCTGCCATTTTTCAAAGCTATGAGCCATGTTAGCTCAGCAGAGCTGAAAAATAGAAAGTTTTTGAAATGTCAGGATGAGATGGTATTTTGGCTGGCATTTCAGTTAATTTTCGATTCCAACTGGAGAGGCCTTCAACCAATCATAGCAACAAACGTGCAACATATGTCGAGAAACGCAAACAAGTTAGGGCTAGTTAAATTCAATCTGGACCCTGTCAATCATCACATCAAAACCTCATACTGTATTAAAGAAATGGTTGTGACTGGCTAAAATGAATCCAGTGTCACGGGTGAGTTCACAAACTGGACCCAAATGCAGACAAGGAGGTATGTGAATGGAAATTAACTTTAATAACTCACTAGGCAGGGATGAAAACATGAAAAAACAACTAAAGGTGGCTGATAGTCCAGGCAAAAATCCAAGATGAACCAGGGAACCAACAAAAGTCCAATAAACAAAATCTAGAACTGAGAAAAAACAGGAACAGTAGCAAGAACACAGGTAAGTACAAGATGGAACAACTCAAACAGGACTAGAAAACAGAACACAGTACGATCAGACGAAGACACAAAGAAAAACAGGAACTAAATAACACAGGGCAGCTAGACACAGCAGAGACTAACAAAGGACAGGTCAAACAAATCAGGTACTTTTCAAGTGCTTTCAACACAATACAGCCATTACTGCTGAGTGTGAAGCTAGAAGGGGCTGGAGTTGCCCGCCACCTGGCTGCATGGACTATCACCTAGCTCACCAACAGATCACAGTATGTGAGGCTTCACGACTGCGTGTCTGATGTGGTGATTTGCAGCACGGAGGCCCCACAGGGTACAGTGCTCTCTCCTTATCTCTTCACCCTGTACACATCAGACTTCAGACACACTGAAGACACACTTGTGACTGCTGTCACTTCCAGATGTTCTCTGATGATACAGCTATAGTTGGATGTGTTTCAGAAAGAAATTAACAGGAGTACAGTGGGGTCATCGCAGACTTTGTTGACTGGTGTGATCTCAACCACCTTGAAATTAACGCCAGCAAGACGAAGGAGACGGTGATCGACTTCTGGAGGAAGACACCTCGGACCACACTGGTGAACATCCAGGGATTGGATATAGAGATGGTGGGACCCCCCAATAGCTGGGTGTTCACCTCAACAACAAACTGGACTGGTCGGACAACACAAACGTACCGTCCTGTACAAAAAGGGTCAAAGTCGTCTCCACTTACTGAGGAGACTTGACATCCTTTGGAGTGTGCAGGACTCCTTCTACCTTCTATGACATTGTGGTGGCATTTGCATTATTCTGTCATTATTCAGTTGTCTGTCTGGGGACAAACTGGTGAGGAGGTCCAGCTCTGTACTGGACTGTCCCCTAGACTGCACAGAGGAAGTGATGGAGAGGAGGATGTTAGCAAAGCTGACATCCATCATGAACAACTCCTCTCACCTCCTGCAAGAGACTATGGAGGCCTTAAACAGCTCCTTCAGCAACAGACTGCTACTCCCACCATGTAAGAAGGAGATCTACAGCAGGTCCTTCATTCCAACAGCTGTCAGACTCGTTAACACCAGCGTGACTTCATGACTGTCTACTTACATGAATCTGGGTGGCTTGCATCAGATCCAGGATGGGCAGGATCTTCTTGTACATGTCACATAACTTTTCCAGCTCTTCTTTCTGTTGTTACTTATGACTCAAAAGTGTTCCTTTGCCTTGTTCCACAACAGAATAATCATTTTCTGATTACTGGGCAACATTCAGTTTACTTTCACATATCTGCCTGACCTCCAGATACTTCCACCAGAAAGACATCCCTGCCATTGTTAACCTCTGTATGCTATAGGCCATGTATGAGACTGATGACTTATAATACCACAGAATCAATAGAAACCTCCATGCCAGCAGGCATTGCACTACAAAGCCCCAACAAACACACACACACAAATCTCAGCCTGGCTATTCTCCTGCATGGCGGGTAAATACAATAGCATGGATCTTTTGCCCACTTCCTTTTTCCTCATTCTTGCTCTCCTCTTTGGACAGACAGCCCCATTAACCACAACCAGATTAGCTCTGACCCACTAAACCGCTTTCTTTCCAAAGGGGGTAATGATGTGTGGTTGCATGCCCTATGTTTTGTGAGGTGGGTGGTATATTATGTCTGTAGCATAGCTTGAACTTTTGCCATGTAAATGTGCAGTTAGACCAATACACAGTATGTTTTTGAGACACATTTGGTGGTGGGAACTACCATTGAGGAGAACTTTGGCAGCTTTTTATGTCTGTTTGGCTGTGGACAGATTCTGTCAACGTGATAAGGTAGCAGCAATGGTTGCTGTGGCTCTGGTGATAGAGTGGGTTGTGTAGTAATCAGAAAGTTGTGTTTCATGGCTCCCCAATCCCAGTTCAAGACATATGATAATGTAGAAACGGCTATATTATAACTGGGGGATAAGCGAGTTCACCATTATCTGTATCTGTATAACTAAATTATCTGCATTCTTGTCCTTACTTGGAATAGGTGGGGCTTACCATGGGTGTGGGTGGTGTTCAAACTGGAAATGGGTGGAACTAAAAGAAAAATCATGAGAAAAATATTGTCTTGTATTGACACATTTTACTCTGAATGTTCAGTATTCTGTAAAGGCGTGTAGTTAAGATCAAAATTAAGCTGTTCCAAGATGGTTGTGGTCCCACTCATGAGTTGTCATAATGTAGTAATGATAGATGTGATTGTCCCATTGCAATATGGACTCTAGTTAAAAGGATTCTGGATAATTGGTAACTTGAAACAATGGTTGCAAAAATGGTTCCAGATCATTGAGCTAAACTTTATTTGGAAGTAAACTGAAAGTGAGTAATCCTGATATGTTAGTAGTGGACTTTGTTTTCGCGATGATGCAGTGTTCTGAGATCCCAGTTTCGACAATCTCCAGTTAAACAGTAGAAATATGAAATTTATGTTACAAAGTCATTGACCAGAAATCTGTTCTTGCATGTGTTTGATTGGTCAACTTGCGATTGTGACGTGGTCTAGCTAAATTCTTTGTTGGCAGCCCTTCTGAATTAAGAAAAAAACGATATAATTCAGTAAACACAGCACATACCGTACACACACCTAGAAGAGAAGGCCAAATGTTGGACTTCTTGAGGATGAGGCTGTCCTCTGCCTCCCTAAAGCCCAGGGTGATGGGGTAATGTTGGGCTAAAGCAGGAGCAGACAGCCAGTCAGTGGTCTGGGGGAGGACGTGACCGCCTCTGGGGTCTGAGAAGAATGAAAGAGCAGAATGAGAAATACAGGTCAGGATGAGATCTGAATGAATTTCAGGAGTCAAGTGTGTTGACTTGCCAAAGGGAATGCATCTCCGCTGATTGTAGTGTGGCAACTACATTAACATTTAATGTGAACAGTGAACTTTACAGCTCCCAGTGTGATGCTGACTGATTTATGATCCATGTCGGGGGCAAACTTGCCATTATTCACTCCGGAGTGCACAGTACTTATGCCTTTATTTTGAGTCAAGTTAAATATAATGCACACAAACAACTTCAAGCACATTAGAGATTTGCAAGTTAGATGCCTTATTTTAAAAAGATGCACCATATAGACAAAAAAGATGAGATGGACTGAGTCAGTGTAGCCATAGGCTGCTTTAGCTATGTTTCACCCATTCCATCTCCCATGTTGGCTCTCTCTAAAAACCCAAACTCACTCTCAGCCCAGATGACGGAGAGAGAGCCTTCGTTCGGCACGAAAGGTTAAACCAAAATACTTGTGTCAGCTGACTGATCGTGAGCAGATCTTAGTGAGTAAGAAGTCCTCTGGACTTCCTCTAACTTCTTTCATATCTGCATAGACAGCCTTTCAAACAGCTCATGTTTTCCTCATGATCTACAGCTTTTTGCATTATAACCGGCTACAGTGATTGTATGTTCGGTTCTAACTTCTGAGTCCTACCAAAAACACGGATGATCTACACTCTGTAGTGTGCCTGAATGCACTATGTACAGACACAAATGCTGAAGCCGTTGTTGCCCATGCTACACCTCCTGTGCAGACTTGCTGTGAATCTTTAAGATCTTTGTGAAAGACTTTTAAGACCAAAAACTCCTAACGTTAGGACTGAGTTTCTCCTAACTGAGTCAGCTTGGAGTTAGTAACTGTTAGCCTGAGGATGTTTTGTGAATACAGCTCCAGATCATGGCACAGATTAATGGACAGTCTGGACTACCCTCGAGGCCCGTGTACAATGGCCCCAGACTGGCCAGACTATTTTTAATTATTGAAATTTACTTCAAAAAAACAAAAACAAAACTTTGACCCCATATCGGAACTTTAAAACTTAAGCAACTGATTGGGTAGACACAGGCCCATCTGCCCAATGTACTGCACATTGTGTGGCCAGGTTCAGGAGGTCACGTTGGTTTTGAAATAATACATCATTCACTGCTCTGGAGAGCAGAGTGGCAACATTTCAGACATAAAAAATGAGAGCAAAAAGCCAAGATCTACTCAAGAAAGTTCGTAAAATGACAGCTTGCAGATGCTCTGTGTAGCATTGCTGTTCTTCGGAAAGGCTGTCTCAATGTGTGTGTGTGTGTGTGTGTGTGTGTGTGTGTGTGTAGGCCATATAAAACGCCCTGGTAAAGCATAATGAGTTGTGGGGAAGGGGGCCTACAGAAAGAACAGCCTAGGGGCCATGAGCACCTTAATCCATATTCCTGTTTGAGGTCACTGGGTGATAGAACGTGTTCAAAAGCTGCATGCATGTCTGATAATGATTGATTCCTCTGAGGTTGCTAACCGTGATCATGGTTACAGGGAAGCAGTGAATTTCATCTCAACATGTCATGTTTGGGTTCTAAAAATTAACTTGTTCCAACTTCTTTTGGTTTTTTGACATTTACAATGGGATAGATTAAGCATGTCCAGTTTTCGGTAGTGCTAGGATGGAACTGGTAGCACGTTCCACCAACGGGAATAACGTATGAGAAGAGTTTGGATTTCAGCAACAGAAAGCAGCTGTAAATGCTCGACAGACATTCCTCTCGGACCAAATCAGATCCAACATTTCTGTAGTCTTGAAACTTCTCCTGTGTTCCTCCTGCTGTTTCTTCTTTGGAACATTTCTTTCTTTGCTTCTGGTGCCACGTTTTTTATAATGATGTATTATAATTTTATTTATTAAGTAGCCTGTTGCATGCACCATTTGTTCTCTTCTGTAAAAGTGATTGAAGTGGTCTAATGTGGTCTGGATAGAGCAGATTTATTAAACTGGTCAGGAAACGTCAAAGAAAGTCAGAGTCAAAGAAATGGACCGGTACAGGAAAAAATAAATAAAAATAAATGTAAATACTATATGAACATGAAGTCATTGCTTTACTACTATATGATTTGATATTCTTTTCTTGTCTCTCACCACCCTGAGTACATCAGTTGGTGTCATAGTTGTTATGAAAGCAGAAGTGATAACTAGAAATAGACTGTTGGAGGTTTGAGATTCTGCTCCAGCAGGGACCCAGAGATGGAGTACCCTCCAGAGGAACCAGACAACAGGAGAAATCCAATCTGTGATAAATGGGACCTCAAGACAAAGTTCATGTTAAGGTGTGGGGCACAAGTGCAAACGAGTAAAGTGGAGGAAAAAGGAGAGGTAGAGGAAAGGAGAGGAGAGGAAGAGGAGAGGAAATATCATTCTGGGCTATTAAGGAAAAAGGTGAAAAGGAGAATAAAGTAGAGATGGATTGGAGATGTGCTGGAAAGGACAAAGGGGAGGAGGAGGAAGTGGAGGAAGGAGTCAGGGGTTTATATGGTGGGATTTATGATCTCTGGTTGCGAGGTGGACACTTTGCCGTCTCTCCCACTATAATTTCATTACAACTATCCGTGGAGAGCTTGAAATTCCCAAGGCAGATATACCATTTCCAAGGACTCTGCTGATGCATTCAGGTGTTTCAGTGAAGAGTCCTGAAAATTTCACTGCCACTGGTTTCTTATATCTGTCGAGCTGTTCTGAAGTAAGACAGTATGAGTACATAGACTGGTTCCATGTAATCCATGTGATCTAGTGTTACAAAGGGGGGTTAGTATGTGGTAGTACTCTATCCTACCCATTCCCTTTTCCACATGGAGACCACAGCTTACCTGGTGAAGACCTGAGTTTTCCTCAAAGCAATCTAACTGTATTTTGGAGGAATCCTGTCCTTCTGTGTATTTAAACCTGATTCATAATTGGCTGCTTGACAGCCTATCAGGATAAAACAAAATCTGACTGTAAATGAAACACACAGGTCCGTGGACGCTTTATCGAGCTGTGTAACAAAGTAACAAAGTAACAAAGTATGTTTAACCAAATAGTGTCCAATTTTGAGGTACCTGAGCATTTTGTATATTATATGGCATTTGGGTTTACTTTTTAAAAAGAACTTTGACATTATTTGCTGCATTAAGGCAGTTTACAACTGTTTGTGTTTGACCATGTTGGCCCATAATGTTGCCAGCTGAATATACATCTTATTATATGTGGGACTGCAATTGATTTATAAACATTGTAATGTAAAATATGTAGCCTGTAACTATATCATTTTAGTTCATACAACACAATTGATTTCACTTTGATTAGGTTAAATACATCTTGTTGATTAGAAGTTATTTTCTTCATTGGTTCAATTCCTAATCATTGTGTTACTCTAATACAAGTTCATTAAGTTAGACTGAACAGTTTTGCTTTTTACTGACCTAATACAATTTCGTGGAACCTGTTGACAAAAGAAATTTAATTAAAGTCAATGTTTAATTTTTTGGAGCGTACAAGTATAAAAAGTAATTAGCTCCACTTTGACCAACTTAGACAAAGTACATGTTAATGTCTAAATGATAATAATCAAATGGCCAGTCTGCATTATTGTAACACTATTATTAACATTATTGTACAGTTTTTCAACAATAGTACACTTCTTAAGAGAAGATGATTAAGATGATTAAGTTCATAACAGACTGTTTTATGGTTTTGTCATGATGAGCGCAGCAGCGTATCTGAGTGCTGAGCTGTGCCCAAAGAGTTGCAGCAAGAATCAGCTTCTCTGAGCTTTCTACATGGAAATTAGGACTCAGGGCAGTTCTGGGCAAAATGTGCTCCTCATCATCTTTAGAGAAGCTCAGGGTATACATTTAACAGTCTGAGTTATACACAGCCAAGTAGTGCCAGTGGAAATTCCCATGTCAAGTGAATGCAGGCTAAAATCATGTTTGTGTTCTTGTCTCTCCCAGATAAAAGTACCTGCACAGAACAAAATTGAGCAGTGTTATCTTATTTTGTTGGCAAAAAGATGAGAATGTGAACTTTCGGCCATCATCTCTTTTCACCATCTCAACTAATCCTTAAAGTTGCTTACTGAGTTTGGAGTTAGGTTGAGTTCACACAGTTGATATTGTACTTTGTTTTTTCTCCTATATTCTTCTTTACTCTTGTACGGTGCAGGTGTATATCACTCTGCCTGCGAGGCTACAGGAAATGTACAGGTATATCTGTCTGTACTGTACTGTATTCATATTCCTTAGGATATGTGATGGGTGGGGGGTGTCCCAGAACAGTCATGGGCAGTATATATATAAGAACCAAATGGACTCAATGCGCAGTGTTTTATAGATTTCTCATCTTTGTTTGTTTTGTTTTGTTTTGTTTTTCTTTGTTTGTGACTAATTTTTTATCTTTTGAATTGTCCTTCTTTGAGTTTTGTTAGACTTTTCTTTGAATTTTCTTTGGCTCTGTATCTCTTTCAGAAAAAAAAAAAAAAATGTTAACTACTTAAATAACAACGCCTCGCCTAGTTGACCGTTACTGCTCTTCCCACAGGAAAACATTTGGCAACCTTAAAGTGTTTTTTAAAGTTCTATTAGAAGCAAGGCTGCTTATTTCAGAATTCTGGGTGACTAACCACTGGGCTAATCCTGACAATTAGGCTGCTCCTTGGCATATTTACATGGCTAACTTGGTGAGCCGAGACAATGGGCTCCTGGGAACAGGGCAACCCAAAGGAATAAAGGTGCTACCAGGCAGTGGGCTGCCTCTGCTGTTGTCAATGTAAACATTACTGCAGCCGTGCTGCTGGAAATGGTGGTTATTGCAGGAGAGGGAAGGTGGCTGAACACGCATAGCATGGAAGTGATCAATGAGGCTTCAAACTTTTGTTATGTTACTGACTGTACTGGCTGGCTAGCTACCTCGCTAACACAGAATACAGATGTGATCAGCATTGCTGATGGTGGTCAGAAGTAGGGTTATATTAGAGTTATATGGACAAGGGAAAATGGTCATTATTATTAACTTTCCAGCAAATTAATTCCCAAACTAGTTAGCAGAAGAAGAAGACAACACCATCAACTCTACGCCAACATCTGCTCAGCTGTGATGCTACTCTGCTAACAATATGACCAGCCAATAAAGGGTTTATATCAGTGTTGTACTCAAGACCAAGTAAACAGAGACCAAGTCTTGAGCAAGATTGAATTGTATCAGCACCAAGACAAGACCAAGACATTGAGGGGTTGAGACCAATCAAGACCAAGACCAGGGTATTGTGAGATAGTATATAGCCTACTTAGGTACCTAGTCTTTGAAAAGACAGATTTTGACTACTATAACACTGGTTAACATCACTGAAAGCTGTTTCTTGTTTCTTTTTAATTTACCAGAATGGATCATAATGACAAATCCCAGTTTAATCAGTTGGCATTTTAGGGTACAACCTCCTCCTTCTGTTTAACCATGTGATGAGAACCATCAAAGAAAGTTTGATGCAGGTTCTGTTCATGAGGCAGAGCTAATCTGCTTTTATGATTGAAATGACTTTACTAACTTTGCTGTGTTTTAATGAAACGGTAGCTTTAATATACCATGGGGGAAACAATAAACCCAAACAAATATTGGGATTGGATTTGATTGGCAAACATTAATATGAAGGCTCCCTTGGTCCATTAGCATGCACTTTCGAGACAGTCCTTTACTTCAGCTCTGCAGTTTTCTGTCTTCTGTTCAGCTACGCAAAGTGACAGGCTCCATTATCTGACCATGGGGTCAAGAAAACACGTGAGGAACATCAGTCAAGCTTTGTTCTGCACTGCACAACTAATCTGCTGAAAACTGATGAGACGTTATTGAGGACGAGCGTTGCTGAATGTCTGATAATTAAACTGAAAGCACCTGAAGTTCCACCTAACCTGAGGCCTTCTTGACATCCTGCTGCTTTTGGCTACCAGGTGTTCCTGTTCATGATTTACCGACAATATTCATTCAGATTTCTCTAAATTTGATGATTGCCACCTTTTGTGATGTAGATCCATTGTGAAGAGTCAGTCCTGCAGATTGCTGCAAAGTTTGTTCGACTTTTCCTTTGTGACAAGAGTCGATATTACTACAAAAAACGTGGATGTTTTTCTGTGATCTATTGAGAGCACATCGTCTGTATATCAGTACAAAGTATTCTTATCTGTTCATTACCCAAGCATATGGCATGTATATTCTATAAACAGTAGTGATGGGAAGTTCGGTTCTTTTTAGTGAGTCAGATCAGTCTTTCGGCTCCCAAAGAGCTCTTCATGTTACCACTTATACCTTTTATAATTCAGCCACATTTAGCGCTGTTTTGACTTGTGATTTGTATGTGTACACGTATATCACTTAAATTATTCAATACATTCTTTGTACTGAAGTATTCAAAAATAAAATTACATTTCCAATATCAATAAATTGCTGTAGCCAATTGTTTTCATTGCATTTACAGACAACGGTCTGTAAATCGCACTCCTCTCTCTGCTTCTCTGTTCCCACCCGTCTGTCAGCGCTGCTATGCCAGACCGCCGCCCCTCCCTGCTTGGTTGTATGATCCATGTCTATCCTCACATGACTGGTTGCACAGAACGCACGTACATTCAGTCACTGCATGCATAAAGCACCCATAGTGCTCACTTAAAAGAGCCGGCTCTTTGAACCGGCTCGTTCATGACCAACACATCACTAATAAACGTCATGTCACGTCATATGTCATTCACAGAGAATCTCAAAAAATTCTGCACTACATCAGCCCACAGTGGTTAAATATCTGCACTTTTTCGGAAACCTTTCAAAAGCCGATTATAATTCAAGATCGTGCTCTCACTTCAGCCCTCTTCTGTTGTCCTTTCTGCCACGCTCATCTGAAGTCCCCCCATCTTTCCTGTCCTTTCCCCTCTCTCTGCTCTTCGTCTCCTCTCTGACCACTTGCTTGTAGTTTGAGATGTTTAAGGCCTCAGGCCAGTCTTGTTAACTCCGCTCTCTGAGACCTTTTCTTTCCCACATCTCTCCAGAGCTAAATTTCCCCCTTTCCTCACTCACTGCCTGGAAAATTCTCAGAGGGACTGACTTTGTTACTGATTGGCAGACCTTCTGGCAAAACGAGTGTCTGCAGGGCTCGGTGAAATGGCTGACGTGAATGTCTGGTAGACTAGTCAACTGATGTTAAACAGGTATGTTTACCATCTTATAGCACACTAAAATCTGCTTATCAGCATAAATAAAGGTACTGCAGAGGCTGATAGGAATGTACGGTGTGTACATTACCAAGATGTTCTTCTCCATGAGCTGAGCCTTGTGCAACATAGCCTATAGGGCAGGAGAAGAGTGTCACATCACTGTTTTAAACATCACTTTATTCAACTTTACATGAACACTGTGAACATTCCTGTCTCTGATGGAGTGTGTTTGATTTTTTCATATCACAGACTGTCTCTGTCCTTTCTGTGTTGAGGTGCAGACTTTCACTTTCATCATGGCTATTCTGCAATTTCTACTCCTGCATCAGAGATTAGATTAGATTGAAATCACAGAACACTGATGTTGACGGGCTGCAGCTGCATCAGTGAAAGCATCCTAATACACCCAGACAGGATTCTGCACGGTGTTCTGGTGAACCAGAACTCTCAGGTGTTGCTGGAAAACTGTACTTGCATGTCAGTGTTTAGTTGACACTGGAGATGAGGAAATGAAGAGATACTGTCTGACTCCTGTCCAGAGCTTCCTGTCAGAGCTGATCCACACCGACACTTCACATATTGTAGGGAACCATCAAAGAAAGTTCGATGCAGATTCTGTCCTCGTGAGGCAGAGCTAATCTGTTTTTATGATTGAAATGATTTTACTAACTTCGCTGTGTTTTAATGAAATGCTTCGAGCATCCTGACAGGGAACAACACTGTCAGGTATGGAAACAGCACCAAACAGGACCACATGGTCAGCTGAACATATGATAGATGGAGCTCTACTTATATTATTTACATAGTTACATTAAGATAACATTTTACTTACTCATTTCCTTAAATTACTTCTATGCTACCCATTATTATTGAAGTTTTCTATTCTTATTTCTATCCTTTGACACTATTTTTAAAGTCTGTGTAAAATAAGAATAAATTTGTGTTCTGAGTTTTTCAGACCAAAGTAGAAAGGGTTATCAATCATCCAGCCAAATTTTGAATGATTAAAAATATCAAGTTTATGAAGTTAGGTGTCAAAATCAGGTAAAAATGAACTGGACTGTGGGGCGTGTGACTCGTGGGACTCTTTGTCTTTCTCTGTCTCAATATGTCATGTACCTCTTTAACTTCAGATCTTTTTAAAAAATAAATCCACTTCATCTCTTCATGTTTGGATAGTGTAAATAAAGCTGTTCATCCAGGGAAGATGCATTTGCAGTACTTCGAAGGCAGAGCTAGCTAGCAACAGATGCTAACACGCTGAAGGCTTTTATACTGTTGCAGGTTAGGGAGGCGGTGGGGTTATGCTCAGGGTGGCCTCAACGCATCATCGAGCCACCTTTTAGGTCTGCCCAAAAAATCCTGGACTGAAAACTGATCAAAAACTGTTTTAACCTCTAACTCCACATTTCAGTAATATATCGTTTAAAGTCTTTTCACATGTTTTCAGCAACTATTTTCCAACATTTAAAAGAATTCTGTTTATCCTTTAACTAAACAAACTATAACAGCTTATGAAAATACATTTCACTATGATTATACCTGTATAATTATATGTGACAAGCAAACTGAATTGAGTTGAACTTACAATGCATACTTGAGGCCTGCATTAAAATTGGCTAAGCAGTTCAGATATATTTGCAGTTTAGTTTTCAGAGACTTTCTTTGACTTTCCTTCTCAGCAAGACCTTCTGTGGACTGTTTGGCTTCTCTTTGTACCCATGGTGGCCTAAGAATCAACATACTGTAGTTCATTTATTTTGTTTTTTATGTTGATGCGTGTGCTGCAAGGTTGTATTAGTTAACTGAAAGTAAACTAAAGACTAGCTGCCAAAGTAATGTGAAAAAAACATTTCAATGAACGGAAATAAAATAAGAACTAGACTTCAAACTGTTTGAACTAGTACTACTTTTTGTGCTCTGAGTGTGCAAAAAACAATGTGAAATAAATCTGGACAGTGGCAAAGTTACGAAGCAGAGAAAACTTCAGAGAAAGACTGGCCCGATTTTTTTTCCAGATCTTGAAACAGATGTCTCTATGGCGAAATACAAGAGGAGAATGATATAGAGAGGCTCTAAGTGAAACAGGCCTCATGCTTCATAAAGACCCACATCTGGTTGTTGTTCCTCAAAGCAAATTGAAATCTGAGGCAGCGGAGAGGTTTTTGGTGATAATGGTGGTGGTAGTGTCATAGATGATGAAGCTTCCTTTAAACTGAAGAGCCCTCAAACAGAATGTGTGCACTGCGCCCACACATACACACTGCTTCTTGAAAGCCGCTCGGGATGGAGGAGGGCAGAAACCATGAGGCTCTTGATGTGCTGTATACTAAAACCTCTCCTTGCACTTATCTCACATCAAGCAAATGCAAATGGCCAAGCTTGGACGGTGAAAACACACGTCCACACACAGAGGGGGAACATCCTTAAAACAGTCATGAACACAAAGGGCATTGTTCCAGGTGGAAGCATCAAGGAGAGCCTTTATGTTGTCCTAGGAGCTAAAGCCATCTCCCTCTCCTGTCTTCAGATCCAGAGACGGAGAAAGGAAAAAGGCTAAACGAGAAGAAAGAAAAAGAAAAGAAGAACATCTAAACTTGAGCTCTGTCACTGAGGATTTCCTTTTTCTTTGCCTTTCTTTTCTTTCTTTTTCAAAGCAGATGAACCCTTTTGCTCTGGGCTAGCTGCCATGGTCCTTAAATAAGTCACATCCAACTTTGGATGGATTTGGGGCCATTAATACTAACTGAATGGGTTAGGGTTACCAATGAACCTGTTCAAAATCCAAATCATTTCCTTCTGTTCTCATTTGTTTTACATAGCGTCACAACTTTTGATGGAATCTGGGTTGTGTTTTTCAAGTGACCAACAATTGTTTAAAAATTGAAAACACACATCATAGTTTAATTAGCTGGGTTTAATTATTTATTTGTGATTGGGATTTGCTTTTTTTCAGGTGAACCAGAAACATTTAATGAGGACTGTTGGTTTAATTCAGATGTTGTCTGCTTTACTGAAGCTTAAACACTTTGACTTTTTGACCTCTCAGTAATCCAGAACGTGGAGTGTTGTATCCAATGTTTAATTACTGTTGCAACAGCACTGGTTTTCTTTATAAAGTAATACAACATGTTGCATTTATTTTTATTTTTTTTTTACTTTTTTTACATTAACTTTCCTAAGTGCATCACATATTCAACACGGTTTGCTCAAGATAAATAATCACTCTGTAATAACTTCCACACTTATTAATGTGATTGGTTTTCACCTCCTTCAACATCACTTTCCTTTGAGTACCATCATTTCATTTTATAATCCGAAAATCAACATCTTTGTCAGAGTTGAACACACCCTCATCTTAATTGGCAAGCCCAGAGTTAACTGCACCAGCTGATCTCCACCCTTGTGAAAGCAGTTATCCAGGATTACCGATCAGTCGAGACCTCCAGGAACACGTCAGTAGTGTTGCACCAAAGTCTGACAGGGAAACAAACCAAGAGTTTATTCTAATTATCTTAAGTCAGATCTGAGCCACTTTTGGATACTGTGTGGACGTTAAACTGAGAGCTAGCACATGCAAACTGTAACTCCAACAATAATAAGCATAGGAGGTAGCTCTGTAAACTGTGACGGATGTCATCAGATTTACTCTTCACCTTTGCGGTGTCTTTCAACTAAGTTTGGCTAACCTTGGGGTTTCTTTACAACCTGTCTGACCTCATGATACAGATCATTGTATGCTTTATAGATCTGTAAGCTCTGATATTAGAACCAGAATGACCCACATTGTTTACATTTACCATTGTACTGTTATTTTACTGATGTTGTTCACTTTGTGTTTTTATTGGTTACTATGGTTACAGCACACTCATGTCTAATGTTCTGTATAAATTATGGTTGGAGCCAGAATATTTACATACACAGATGTACACCTTGTAGTGCAGCACTAAATGAGCCATATTGACCAAAAGCAGCAATTTCACAAAATTACAGCAATGGCCAAATCAATGGAGCATTTTAAACTTTGGTCATTGTTCACAGTTTTCTCATTAAGTGATTCAATCAAACCAGACAACACCAAATTATTTCTGCTTTGGTGTTCTGCTCCAAATGATGTCTCAGTTCTGCAGTTCTGAAAGAAGGAGACTGAGGATCTACACAACAGTGAACTGAAGTTTTATCCACTGTAAAGAAAAAGTTGAATCGATCTTTTGTGCTTCATTTAGTCTGATATTTTCCATTCATCATAGAACTCTGGTTTGCCGTAAAGACACACAAGTCTACCTGAAAGATGAAGAGAAAACCTTTAACAGAATCACTCCCACGGTTCACGTAAGGTATTTAGAAACATAATTATAGCGAGACTCACTGTGTTCATTGGATTGAAGGACTGTTTGTTAAGGCTGGTATTCAAGCACTGCCTTTTCCTTTGAAACCTTTTACTTTTATGTTCATAAATTACAAAAAGTACTTTCTGTATTTCCATACCTTTTGTCCTGTTTGGAGAGTTATAGAAGCTGCTTCAAGGGCTTTTAATCCTACATTCTTGTGCTTTGTGTACTCTCTCTCTCTCTCTCTCTCTCTCTCTCTCTCTATATATATATATATATATATATATATATATATACCTATATCAGTCTAAATACTATATAAACTTATACTTAATATTAGGGGTTTGGTTCAGTATGCATAGACCTTTTTAACTGTAGCCATTTCATTTTGGGTCAGCGCAGGTGTTTCCAATGATATTAATAAAGGTTCTGTTCCATTTATTGCCGCAGAGCCTTTCCAATGAAGCGACAAACACCACACCCTGACTCAGCTGGATCTGAATGGAACGGAACCTTCGTTAGTATCATTGGTAACACCTGTGCTGACCCTACTGTTTCATGTCAAAATGGCTGCTGTGAAAAAAGGTATGTGGGTTTGGTCATATGACTCCAGTTTATGTGTATATATGTGTGCAAGTTTTAACCAAAAGGTTTTGGCAGTGAACCAGTTGTTGGCATTCTAGTTGGCTTATAGCCACGGTTACACAATGCACGGGTTAGCCAAGCTCATGTACTGACATTGAAGCTCAAAATATGCGGCGCTGCCCATTGCTATTGTTGGCTGTCCTGCCTCTTCCAACGTGGATCATTGACAGACTTAAGGCGAGCCGAATGATGCATGGTTGCTCAAACAGCCATCTGTAAAGTAACCTACCTGTCAATCATATTATTATTAATATAATTGAACAGGTGAGTCCTATAAAAAAATCCCCTTAGTACAGTTGTCATCAACGGGGAAAATATCTATAGAGATGATAGAGTTTTTTGTACCAGGCTGTAAAGATGTTTATTTCTGCTGTGAAGTTGGATTTTAATACGGGCGCTTATGGAGGTTGAAATGTTTTGTAGCCAGCCTCACGCAGTTGCTGGGGGGATTAGACATTGGCTTCATTTCCCATTCATGGAGGTTGTTGCTTGGCATATACTGATTTTGCATTCAAAGAAACACTTTCCTGAGTGCTTCCTGTTTGATACAGTTAAACAGTTTGAACCAGGAACCTTCTTGCTGCGAAGTGACAGTGCTAACCACTGTCCACTGTGCCGACATGAATATATTCTTTTTTTTTTTTCTAAATAAATGACTGCTTTCATCCCATATTCAACAACTGGTAATCTGAGTACTATTCAGTATTTTTATACACTAATATTGCTTTCAGTGATTGGACTTGGAAGCTAAACTCTATAATACCATCAACCAACACTTCAGCTAATGTTTACTCTCCAAACTGAGAGCTCTCCCCCTTGAAATGACATTTCTCTTGCCGTCACTGCTTGCATACCAACTAATACCTCCAACGATTTTCAAAGCACACACTTCAGCTACCTCCAACACCTCCAAAACTGTTTGTTTGCAGTTGCTGATATTTCAATAGCTCTTGTCTTCACTCTGCAACCAGTGATTCAGTGACTTCAGTGTGTTCATGCACATTTACAGGGCTTGAAACTGAAATAGTTTTCAGTGATCGGACTCACACTTGACTTTGAGTGCTTTGACATTATCTGGGCTTCAACATTATGAAGTTAATATTGATTGCACAAACTACAGAACAATGACATCATCTACGTTTTGACTGGTTCCCTGTAAGCCTCACTTTTAATATGCATCGTCTGCAAACAGGGACAGTATTTCCCAGGAAAATGAAGGCTCGATTAACTAAATAAGTGAACAAAGACATGTTTCTTCAAATGTTAACATTACTCCATCCTTCATCCCTGATGCCAATCCATGCTGGAGTTACAGTATGTTAGAAGCACAGACTGTTTCCACTTCCACACATTCCAATAAACTAACATTTTGTGTCACAATGACAGCAGTTGTCAGCTTCAAAAGCTCCAGACATGTCATCTGAACGTTTAAACCTGTTTTTGTTCACATATCTGGAGATTTTAAACTGGTGTTATAAACAAATATTGGTATCACTTCATATCAACTCCCTTATAAGTGCCAGATCCCAGATCTGAAGTTGTTCTGCTTTCACTGTCCACAGCGGTTGGAAGGGTCAGAGAGTTCAAAAGCCAGTGTCATGTACTGATGTGACGATATACTGCCTGATATATGGGCCGTGCCCTTTACTGTTCCATTTTTAAGGTTAAGACTGTTGTCAGGGCCTGGACACACACACACGCTGAAACGCACACTTTCAATTTGCCCTTGTGGGTTCATTATAAATGCTTTAGCAGGCCTAATGCAGCAACCACAGGTTGCTAAACAGCCCTGATTGATAGGCTGGTGAATACCCCAGTCGGCAAGTCCTTTAACAAATAATCATTCACGCGCACACTCGTCCACTGAGCACCCATCTGTCCTACTCACCTGCCAATAGAGTTTGAGCTGCGTGCTGATATGGCGCTTGGTGCCTCCTGACAGACAATACAGCCAGTCAGCAGTGAACACACTCCTGATAGCAGAAAGAGAGAAACATTGTGTCAGGGAAATCTCAATCAAGACAGAAGCTTCCAGATAATATTGTTAGAACTTACAATGCATTAGTATGTTTCTCTGGTTATACATTATTATATGTTATGTTTGATACAGTCTATGAGCTGCTAGCTATAGCTATAGCCAGGCCTCATTGATGACTATAAAAAAGCACAACTTTATTCAGTGATTTTGGTGAAAGAGGATCATATTTTATACAGAATAAATAGTATTTTCCCTCTGATGTCCACCAGCTGAAACTGATGGACAGCTTAAAGTAGCTAACCGATTGGGGGCGGGGTGATGCACAGTCTGCGCTATTGGCTACTGTAAATGCTAATCAATAGTCACATCAAGTCCCTCATATGACAGTTTTTACAGGAAACCCATAAAAAAAAAAAAAGAGGGATTAGTTTAATTCTACGTATATACAAACGTTGGTCAACTGGCATCTGATTCACAAAGACAGCAGCTCGTTACACAGTCAGCACTGCTACTGCCCTCTGGATGAACTCTGTCAGTGAGAGCGTGCAACCTCATAGGTGCCGTTCAGGAATTTTATTGCTAGGAAATTACTCAAAAAATAAAAGTTATTACAATCTTGACAAATATTTACTTTTGTAAAGATTCCACTCCACCTGAGCAAACCGGCGGGTATGGAGCAGTTCAGAGCGGAGCAGGTGGAAAGGACATTGATATGAATGTTAATATTGAGGTATATGTAACCACTTCAATGTCTTCATAAAAGAGAGGAAAAGTTTAGCTGTAGCCTGAAGTGATTTTGAAATACATGAACACAAACTCCCTGTCCACTCCAACAATCTGTTTAAACACTATATTCACTTCAGATTTTCCACTCTACAATCTTTGCTGTGGTTCTTCTAAATTCCATTTGTTACATTGGATCTTCAGAGGCAGAGAGTTTTCCCTACAAAGCTTGCCAAGGGAGACGCATGACATTAATTTTACAGTTGGAATTCATAATCATTCTGGTCTGTTCTATTATTTGCAAGACATTACCTACAATGTATATGCAGTAAGAAGTACATTGTAAAAAATAAATTGGCGGCTGTGGTTGCCAGAACTTTTCTGTAATAAATACAGTATAACTTTTCTAATTCATACTGGAATAGGATATTGGTAGTTGATTTCACATATAAGGTTGATGTTTTATTCCATATTTAACATGTCTGTAGATTTTACAGTGAAAATCTACCCAACCAGGACAGTAAAAGACTAAAATATACCATTAAAATCATGGTGTTTTACTTTATAATTGACAGTCTAATATAAGATACTTTTCTGTATAAATTCCCTTAAAATGGCATATACAAAGGTTTTGTAGTATGACTGTTTTGTGGTAAGTGGTAAGTAGGTGAGCACACCATTTGTCCCATGTATCATCGATACCATCTTTAGTTTGACCATGCTTGTTATTTGTTTGTTTTGATCATAGTTCAATCAATAATCTTTTTTTTTATTATGTTTGGTTATATCTCATACTTCAACATCATTGGTTAAAATAAAAATAGTTACAAGTATTGTTAAATGTAACTAAAGTTTATTGGTTCATTTCTGGTTTCGGTCAGTTAAATTAGCATTTATTTGTGTACCATACTCACCATGTGGCCAGAGACAAAAGGAGGACATGCTGCAACACTTCCTGTATTTATACTCTGGCTTTCTTGGGGTACGGTTGAATAGTCAAAAAAATCAGCTCCTAAGTCCTTTCCTAACCACTTTTCCTTGATCTTGATGGAAAATGTCACAAGGTCAAGGAAAGATGTGAAGGAGAATTTAAAAGGAGTTAGGAGAAGACGACCGCAGTGTTCAGAGAATCCGACTGCACTTAGATGGACTACAAAACGCGCATCTGAGATACTTACTTGATACTCCCCGTGTGCTCTTTGCATGTAGTTTAATGCAGGAAATATAAACGTGGACAACCCGGTGAATAATGTGACTACACCGGGACTTATCAACATCAGAATTCAAATAATAAATGAATATTGTCCACCTGTCACAGAAGTCAAATGAAGTGTTTGTTAAGCTGGTATGGTCGCTCACTCTCCTGTCCACTCATATAGAAACATATTAGCAAGTTATGGCAAAGATATATGGTTAATCAGCAACGGTAACTTTATGATGATCTGCAGGACGCTGGATGTCACAGTTACAGTTTTTATTCCTCCTCAGTCAACAACAGAACAAAGTTTTATAGTTTTATTTTATATTTTTACATCACGTCAACACGTATGTTCATATTAACACACTCTCTCTGCTGCAGTCTGCATGACAGTGTTTAAATAAATTAATGTTTTCTGGTTGTGAATGACTGAACGCTGCATCAATTTTTTGTCGCTGCCGCAAGGAATTGTGGGGCGGCATTACCTCTTTTCCTTTCGTAAAGGATGGTCCAGTGTATCCTATGCCAAAGGAGATAATAAAGGAAGCATTGAAGCGCCTTTTCTTAACAGTTTGAGAAATCGAACAGCTCTTATCATGGTTCCTACATAATACTTCCGGGTCATTTCACTCAGTGAGGAAGGTTAAGCAAAATTGACTATTCGACTGCACCCTTGATTGGGTGATGTCACCACACTAGTCCAAGTGTGTGGGGGTAATAGTAAATTAGTTTAGGTATTATTTAGGTTTCATTGTTGTTTCATTTATGTATGATCACAATGCTGATTAATGGTAAAACAGGTAAAAGTGTAAAAGGGCTTCCCGACAGTAAAACAGTCATACTCCAGTGTAAGAGGCACCTTACAGACACTCTCTTAAAGGACTGAAACAACCGATTTGTGAACAACTCTGGAATACATTTGATATTCAGTTATTTTGTACACAAGTCTGCATGGCTTGTCCTTGTCTTTCTGTTCTTCACTGGGAGAGACGTGGCTTCCAGAGAAAACGTCGCTTTGCAAAATGGTATATTTAAACTAGAGTCAGACTCTGAGCACGAAGAGGCAACAGAACAAGTCCAAAAGAGAGGAGAGAAAAGGATATTTCTGAATGGTAAGTTTATGTAATGTGTTTTTACATCTTTTTATATGTTTGAACTCTGGCTAACTGGCTAGCGCTAGGCTAATGGTACTACCCTGTAGTGTGTTTATGTACTGGGTATTGGAAAGCTACGCATATAAATGTAATTAATTAATTAACAACCGTACAGGTGGAAAATTAATTTTTTACTTATTAGTAAGTCATTCTTTTGTCTGAACTCTATTAGCCACGTTACTTTATTACAGACATTTGGCAGAGCAGACTATGGGCCTTTATGTCTAAGGGGAATAGAGCAGTAAGTTCTTTTATGCATAGAAGTAGTCTGTTACTATTGTAATATAAATGAGTAAGGATTAAAGTACAATAAAATACTGTCCCCTCTATCTTACATTGCTTACTGTTAATCTGTCATGTTGTTACTTGTTATCATGTTACATATCAAACACTGAAAGCACACAAAACAGCTCAGATAGATTTAACCTTAACTGTCATGATTCCTTCAAACATCACAACTTTTGAAAACAAACTTATTCAATATACTACCTAGAACAGCAGTCTGAAGAAGTTTTGGTCAGCATTTAGGTTTCCCAGAATTTCAGAAGAAGAAAAGATGGACACATGTTATAAAAGCATGTCACCGTGTAGTTTAGACTAACCATTATGTACACTTTGTTTTAGCTGTTACAGATACTAGGCCTACAGGAGCTCTGTAAGCTGGTGTTGGGGATTTCTCGGCCGGAGAATCAGGGTGGTACTGCTCAGCTATGTGGTGCGACAGATACGGAGTCCCCAGACACTCAAGGAAGCTATGTGGGTTCAGACCGGTCCTTGATTGAACCTTGACATGTAGCCAGCTACAACCTCTTGCTTCCCTGGTCTAGCAAACTGGGCTGCGAGATCCTCAGGGATGGGGATCTTCAGCACCTCATCCACGTATGGGCCAGAATCTAGGAAAACCTTCTCAAAGATGAGGTCCAACATCAGGTCCAACACCTATAAGATAATATAGGAAGGAGAAAATTGGTATACTTTGTGAAATTATTCAACTTACATAAGTTAAGAGCCCTGTTTTATGTTATTTATTTTTCACTTGTATAATAGATGTTTGCACATTCTTTTGCCATTTTTAATAAAAGGTTGTAAAACCTACCGACGGTTGGTTCTACTTTCACTGTCTTAGCTGTTGCTGTTGTTGGGAAGTTCAATCTGAATAGTGGCTCACCAGCTGATGTTGTAGCTTAGGTACGCCCAGCACTTTCATTTAAGTGGAGGGTTGCCAGGTAGAGTTTAGGGAAGGAAAAAAATAGTGAATATGATTGAGAGCACAGGCATAAATATAAATTGTACTCATTCACTAAGTATCAGAATCACCTTTATTTGCCAGGTGTGTGTACACATACACACAAACTGTCCATACATATACATACATTGCGAGCAACATGTAAACAGAATCAAATTCCTTGTGTGTACACACACCTGGCCAATAAAGTGATTCTGAAAGTTACTATTTGCTAATTCTTTCATTCCAGAAGCCTGCATGAACAGGCAGCCTGACATGTCACTAAAACCAGACAATATCCATGGACTGAACTGATACTGTCTTTATTGTATTGTAGCTTTGTTTACTTTATGTACCCAGCTCCCTAAGACTGGATCTAGCTTTAGACTATGCTGTAAAATAGCGAGGGGTCTCTTTTTCTCTCAAGTGTACCAGTGTGCCCCTTCCTTGTTTCACTTCAATTGGGCCAAAGTAGTCCAAGCCAATATTGGTAAAGGGAGGGAGGTCGGGCAGGATTCTTTCCATCGGCGAGTCCGCCATCTTTTGTTTACCTGCTTTGCCCCTCACACGCCGACACGACACATCTAGAGAGCACCTTTCTTGCTACTGAGTTTGCCTTTACAATCCAGTATTTTTTGCGGAGCTTTGAAAGCATGTGGTTTCTTCCACTGTGACCACTGCGCTCATGGACATGTCTGGTGAGAAGGATTGAGATGTGTCTTTGGGCAAGATGCAGGGGTGTTTGATTTCTTCAGGCATTGCAGATTTATGCAGACGGCCACCCACTCTTAGAATGCCCTCATCGACCTGTTGCTCTTGTGCACTCTGGGAGGTGACAATACCAGTGTTGCTATTTCTGCGGGGAATGCCTGCTGCTGGACATAGGAGATGACTGACCTTTCTCCCTCTGTAAGATCTTTCACAGAGAGGAGCTGTCCACCAGTGTTGGTCCTGAAATCAATAGACTTGATCTTCATCTTTTCCATACTTCAGCGGTAGGGATGTAATGATGCATCGTGACACGATTAAAAATCGGTACAAATGCGTGATGATTCGCACCGGTTGACAGAAAAAATTAATTGCGATTCTTCGCGAATGCGAGAGATCAGGACGCTGGAGCAGTTCTGTGTTTAGGGATATGCCTTGATAGGAGGCAGCACAATCAAACACCACTCAAATTTTTTTCTTTTTAGGCTGGTACACCCCATGGTGTGGCAAGTACCATACCTTTCCTGGTGGCTGTGTGAGTTGTGGAACTCCTGTGGAACTTCCTCCGCATGGTTGTTCTTAAGTATGTCACTGATAAATGTGACATAGTCCTGTTTGAATTGCTCATCCCTTTTTATTTTCTTTTTCAGGCTCTGCAACCGCTGTTCCGCAACTTGGAGATTGTTTGGCATGAGCACATCAGAGTTTCTAAAGGGCAGTTGTCCATCTTTCAAAAGTGCTTCATTAGCCATTTTCAAAAATCTTTTGTCCTCAATTGACATTTCAGTTTTTTCCTCCGAAGCAACTTCATTGAAATCCTGGCTATAGACTTTTGCAACGAATGTAAAGACATTAAATGTGTGGTACACGTTTCGAAGGCTGGGCACAGAGGAGACCACTGGGCTCTCTCCGAGGAGGGGAGAGAGGGAGATGCCTGGCCAAGGCTGCGTCCAGCATGGACTAAAACACAGCACGGACAGTTCAGAAACAATTCGGAATGAGTTAAAAGGAATTTTTAAACAGACAAAGTAGTTTTCAAGACTGCATATTTCTAGCGAATCTATATTCTGACCCAGAGTGCGGCCGTGACTGGTTCTGAATGAGGGCTTTATAGCAGGCAGTCGCTCTCCCATCTTACTGGTACTGCATACCGCCATTGAATGTTTTAGTGGTACGCAGTACCGGACCGTACTGGCTTACTTTCACCCCTGTCTGCGAGCCAGATGCAGTCATCAAAAGAGCCACATCTGGCTCGCGAGCCATAGGTTGCCGACCCCTGGAGTAGAGGCTGAGTTATACAAGTCTTTTTCTAATCTCTGTAAACTGAGCAGGAACAAAAAGTGTTCGTCTTACAGACGGACATCCAACTAAAAAACTACTGGCGTTATGTTAGCATGTATCACAACCAAGCACAGCTGATATGAGACACTAAATAGCAGTTAGCACCGATTAGCATGAGCTAACGCTAACTAGCTGTTGGTACAGGCATTACTTGCTTGCTACTTGATCCACACCAATGTAATGCCAGTAGTTTTTAAGTTGAATGTCTGCCTGTAAGATAAACACTTTTTGTTCCTGCTCAGTTTACAGAGATTAGAAAAAGACTTGTATAAAGGGGCGGCGGTGCTGCCTGTCTGCAAGCAGCTGAGCGCTGTGTGTGCTGAATATAACGCTAGCTAGCCGTTCACGTTAGCTCGTGGTAATCGGACAAAAAAAAACACAAAGCACACTTACATTTCCATCGTCTGTAGTTTTCCACAGACAGTTGGTATTACTCCTCTTTTATGTTACGTCTCTTTGCTGTCCTGTGTTGTGCTGTATAGTATTTGTCCATTGTGAAGCACACAACGCATAGTGCACACACATGTTCAGATCTTTTCATAATATTTTTTCATAATATGTCCCCTTTAAATTCAGTAGGCTCGACTATTGTAATATCTGGGCCCCCTGTTGGCAAGAAGGCCCTCGGCATGTGCCTAAAATGCGTAGATTCAGCCAAGCTGATCAGAGAGTTGCAACTGATTCAGAACCCTGCTATGAACAGAAAAAATAGATCACTTCACGGGGGACTCAGTTCGATTGGACAGGGAATGCCAAAAAAATTCACACCTTTCTAACCTATTTGGTGTGGTTCACTTTCACACTGAACTTTAGAAAGCGGACCAAACCACCTTGACAATGTCATACAGTTACAACAGCTGCTCGTTTGGGGGCGGTATAGCCCAAAACAAGCACTGACCAGGAAGAAAAAAAACACCAGGAAGAAGAAAACCCGGCTCATCGATTGGCTTTCTAATCTTTGGTTCGCTGGATAGTCTGTTTGCTTTCCCACTGTAAGTGAACCGCGACCCACGTTTTCAGGTGGACCAGAGTTCGCCCGTTTGGTCCGCACCAGAGTTCGGATGAGCTTTCACACCTGCCCAAACAAACTGGACTATCCGAGGACACGAACTCTGGTCTGTTTAAAGCGGACCAAACAGAGCTAGTGTGAAAGCACCCTTAGTGTTTGTAGCACAGGCTGGATAGCCTGATTTTTTTTTAATCAGGATTTGCTTCTTGTGATCATCCTCAACGCCTCAGTGCCTTGGGTTCTCAGGCTTCTAGCTGCCCTGTCCCGGCACTCTGGAATTCCTGACCCCAACACATTTGACAGTCTATAATTGTATTCAGATCCCCCTAAACCCACCTACTCAAACTGGCCTACCCACCGTAATGCTCACCATCCTGAGCATTTCCCTTTATCCTTACAGTATTACCGTTCCTATCCCTCCTCCTATTCATACCTTCTGACCTTATGTCTTTTGTCTTGTTTTGTCTATGCACTGCTCTATATTTGGCTGAGTATGGGTCTTTTTATGCACTGTAAGGCCACCGTGGATGTCCTGAAAGGCACCCTAAACTCAATGTTTTTATCTCTTGCAAAGTCTGTAAGGCACTTTAAAAATTGCCATGTTGTTGAAAGGTGCTGTACAAATAACCTTGCCTTCCTTTGCTTTTAAATCCAAGCTTGTTAAGTTGTGTTCAGAGAGAAAACAAACTGGATCACTGGACATTGTCTTTATTCCTATATAAATCTGAGAACCAGTCGGACGATGTTTCTGGGCTTCTGGTATAGCCAGCCGATATCGAGAAAATACTAATTTTCAGACCAAAACTTCTTCTGAAAATTATGAGAGAAACATTTCTGCTATAATCTATAGTTAAGATAACAGATATCTCTATAGGAATGCAGATAACAAATTGTGGTCAGAAGATAGCCGGTGGGTTCTGAGATTGTGTTAACCTGCATGCAACCAAAACCTGCCCAAACATGACTACATGAACTACAAGCAAAAACCCAGAACGCCTCCAGTGCCAAAATCTTGGTCCCTCGCCTACAGATTCTGCATTCATATGCAGATATTTGTTCAAAGAGATTAACTCTGTATCAGCTCAAACTGTGAACTCACCAATAGCTACAGCTCTTTCTGTAATTTACCTCCAGTCTCTTTTTCTTCTCGTCTCTCTATGTTTATGAAGCTGTTTCATAAACCCTGTGCATACACACACATTCTTTGCTCAAGTTGAAACATATTCATTTCAGGGGGACTCGTCTTCACATCATTTCATTGCTACAGGTTATTATGGGTGTGTGTTTGAGGCAATTGTGAACCCAAATGCTGACCTTAGTAAACTAACATTCAAATTAACAGGCTTACAGTCAGAAACGAAGGTAGTCCAAACAGGCAAACAACCCCAGAGGGGAAATAATATTTAAAAAGATAACATTTTTACATCTATGAACATAGACTGGCTGGATAAGAATCAGCACACATCAGCACTTACACAACAGAAGTGGAACAGAAGTTAATACTGTAGCAGCTCCATGCATGTGCCAGAAATTAGGAATAAGAGCCATCTAATGGCAAACACAATCAGAGAATTTAGTAAGATAGAATAGAAACTTTACAGTCAATGGGTCACCCTGCAGTAATACATGAATTGTGCATGTGTGTTTGTGTTTGCCGTAGCAGCAACAATGATTAAATCCCGTGGGAACTGTGGAAACAGTGTGTCAGAGAGAGCCACACATCCAGTTGATAGACTCATCCCAAGTCAATAGATGATGTATTACACCGCACACAGGGCCTGTCTAAAGATCACCATCAGTTAATAGACTTGGCTCAACTCACTGGGCAATATACAGTGGAGTACCTGTGGGACCAAAGCAGAATGATTGTGTAATCATCCCGTCTCGTGGGAGATGGAGACTTCTACACACCCACTGTAAGTCAAATTCAGTCAATACATGGCGCGTTACCGAGGGACTGAAACCTCAAAGAGAGTTTTCTAATTAAAAAAACACAATAATCAACAACACTCACACTGAATATTAACAATTAGAGACATGACTGCTCTCAGCTTTCCTGTAGGTGATAGCTGATGTTGATAGATGATGATAACTGGAACACTACTATAATAATAGTAATAACACAGACACTGAAAAAACTAGATCTACTCAATTTTATTGGTGAAACATTTTTACACTCAAACATAATGAGTAAATATTAAAGCTCTGAAATCAAGTAAAATATACTTTACGAATTGAGTAAATGTAAGTAAAACTTTTAAGTAGATCTGTATAACCCCATTTAGTAGAATGACTTAAAAAATTGAGTAGATATATTCAAAATCTTAAGTCAATGCAATAGTAGCTCTAAGTCAAAACCACTAAAACTTATTAGAGTAGATATAATTGAAATGCTAACTAGATGTAACTGAAAACAAGACTCTTATTTAACAAAATGAATCTGCTATATTTACTTAATGCTTTAACTGGATTTAACTTATAAGAGTAAGTTATTATTGGTCAATATATCTAATAAAAACTAATTATTTTTTTTAAGCTTGAAGTGGCTTGTGTGCTCTTAGCTTCCCACAGCTGTAGCTCTGAACCATGGTTGAAGACCATTGGAGACTTTGTCCTGGCTCTTAATTGTGACAGAGTTGTAGTGCTTGAGATCGGTCTTGGTCTTAAGATAACTTTTTGAAGGTCTCGGTCTCATCTCAGAATCGACCACAGTTATACTTGGTCTTGTCTCGTCATCTCTGACAAAGAGAATTTTGACCGTTTTTTCCTAATAATCACCTAATAATTTGTCCAGACAGTTTCTTAATAAACTGAAAATATTTTTACACTTCAGCTGGCGATAAGAGTCAGACAAATTATGGTGAAAGCAGTAACACACCTTTACAGGCAGAGAGATGTGGTCAGACTTGAACGAGACATTTTATTGTAAAAATACTGGGAAGGTCCTCGTTGAATTAAATGTGTATTTCCCAGCATGCAATGCAGTAAGTGTTTTAAAATGGATCTCGCACTGAGGGCTGACATCTGCAGAGCATTTCCATTTTACTTTACAGTACACAGCAGCCACTTGGGGAAGCACTTGTCATTGCCCTTGCTGCGGCAAGTACTGAAAACCTCTTTGAAGCAACGCACTGTTCCGTTCAAGTTTAAATATATATATTTGATTTTTTTTTTATACTTTGGAGGCCCGGCACTGTAAGCACACACTCAGCCCACAGAGCTGTCATCAATGTCTCCTTTCCACGGTAAATAAGGAGAAGAAATAAGCCAATGCTGTAAAGACGTTCCCCAGTGTACGCCGTGCCTCACGGCTGATGCAAACAACGCTTATTTTCTTGGAGATTGGCCAATTTCAATTTTCATGTGATCAATCAGAGCGCGGTCAGCCTATCGGTGTGGCTCAGCCTTGGCTAAAAATACACGGGCAAAAGAAAACATCAGGTATCTTTGACGTATGGCACGCTGACATGTGAACATAACGTGTTGATAACATAGCAATACATGCACGTGTGCATTGCTCACACAGAAACACACACACATAGGAAGGGATATAAAAAGGGCCAGGATGCCAATAATGCAGATTAACCACTTAATCCCCACTGGTCTGTCTGTCACCCGGCAACAGATGTGGCCAGAGATCAATACACCTATTACCTGATATAAGAAGAGAGAGCAAGGGTGGGGGTCGGGGTTGTGGGGGGTTGTATAGTGTGTGTGTGTGTGTGTGTGTGTGTGTGTGTGTGTGTGAGAGAGAGAGCGGGAGAGGCTCAAGGCTGACATGGTGTATCTCATATCAAGATAATAACTGCGGTGGCCTTCTGACAGCTGTCCGGATAGAAAATATGATGAGGGATAGAAAAGAGAAGAATATGGATGGACATCAACTGAAAGGTGGGGAAATACTGGTGCAAGGAGACAGACATGAAGACAGACTGACAGACAAACGAGACAAACAGCTACACAAGCTGGTCAATGGCACAGTACACAGAATAGGTGAAAAGATATGTTTGGGTTTTTCTATCAATGCTGACATATCATCATGTTTAAAGGTCCAGTGTGTAGGATTTAGGATGCTCTTTAACAAAAATGGAATATAATAGACATAACTATGTTTTCAGTAGTGTATATTCATCTGAAAATAAGAATAGTTTTGTTACCTTAGAATGAGACTTGTATATCTACAGACATCAAGGGTGCGGTCGAATAGTCAATTTTGCTTAGGAAGGTTCCTCACTGAGTGAAATGACCCAGAAGTATTAACATAGCTGCCATGATAAGAGCTGTTTGAATTCTCTGTTAAGGAAAGGAGCTTCAGTGCTTCCTTTATTATGTCCTTTAGCATAGGATACACCGGACCATCCTTTACGAAAGGAAAGGAGGTAATGCTGCCCCACAATTCCTTGCAGCAGCGACAACCAGACATAAAAAAAAACAAAAAAACATAATTTTATTTAAACAGTGTGATGCAGACTGCAACAGAGAGAGTGTGTGAATATGAACATACATGTTGATGTGATGTAAAAACTTCTTATCTATATGTTTTTATATGAGTGGACAGGAGGGTGAGCGACCATACCAGCGTAACAAACTCTTCATTTGACTTCTGTGACAGGTGGACAATATTATTTCTACAGTTACTTAAATTTCTAATATACTTTATAGTTGTATAAAACATTTTTACTTCTACAGTCACTTTATATTTTTAATATAGACTTATATGGACTTAGGAGCTAATTGTTTTGACCATTCGACCATACCTCACAGGTCCACAGAGTCTGCCATGTTGAACCACCATGTTTCTACAGTAGCCCAGAATGGACAAACTAAACACTGGCTCTAGATAGGGCCTTTCGTTTTTCACTCGTTTCATGACCATCATAGTTCCTCATTTACACTAGGAAGGAGAGAGTGAGGTGAGGGAATTTCATTCAGAAATGCTGAATAGATGCCACTAAATCCTACACACTGGTCCTTTAAGCTTAAACAATTATATGTTGCTGGTGAAATAGGTCCATCCAAGCTAATCCAGTCGGTGAATTAACTGTAGCTGACAAGCTAAACACAAAAACGCTAGCCATCGCCCAGAAAACCCAAGCCTCTGTTGTGAAGCGGGGTTACAGGCAGAGCAAATGAGTTACGATGCTCCCGGCACAGTTTGCTGTTAGTCAATGTCATGGACTTGTGCATCAAAGTTGTAGTGGTCGTTTACCAAAGGCCCAAGTGCCTAGGCCAATTAGTCAACAGAGTGATCTTATTTTTGACACGTGTCCATGAACCTAACTCAATTCTCTTGCAAAAACCCAATGCAATCACGAAGAGAGATGAAGGTGATCTTTAAGAATGATTTATTTAAAAGTTAACAACTTATAATGTCAAAGCTTATAGCAAACCAAGCAACCATTGACTTCAGATAGTCATTACAGGACCAATTAACCAAACATTTTTCCTGCACACTAAGACTTACATGATGGCATTAACAAATAAAGCTATATGGCTTAAGTGGCTCTTACAAAAGTTCATAGATGAATTTGAAGCTTTCAGGGTGAATATCAGGGGTTAAAATTCACACCGCACACACCGAGCAGCGGAGTCGTTGTTGCCAGCTTGTCATATTCTTGCTAGCTTTAGTGATTTTTCAGACCCTTTTAGCAACTTTATTTCTAAAAAGCAACCAGCTTGGATAGATTTAGAGATTTGTTCAGACCATCAGGGAAAACGCAAGAAATATATTATATTGTAATTCATTCTCAGTGAACGGCTCTTCTCCCTGGCTCCACGCTGACAGGCAGCACTAGGCATGTTTTGTCGGCCAGAGATGCTACTCTCTCACCCTTTCCCTCCAGATGTATGGATTATGATGTGCATGACCTTATGACGTCATAATAAGCTGAACTTTCTGGCATGGTCCACAAAATGCCCTCTACACTGACTGGGGTCAAGCATTCAGGCTTTTACTGTTGTCTTCATATATGCCACACTTCTGACCACATCTGTGTAGACCAGTGCCTTCAGTCTTTACACAACTGAACTCTCGAATATGCATTTATCTTTGTAATGAGGGCTTCCAAAGATGCATTGCAGCTCTACTATAACATCCTGTATGTGATTGTCAACAGACTATTCCTGCTGCTGACGTCTTGTACTGACAATCTCAGTCATCTGATGAAGACTTGATCTTCAGTTTATCCTGACACAACACACAATTCACGACGTTTGACCATTTTTGCATGACGTCTTTCTTACAGATCGAAATTTAGACATGACATCAGTCACTGTTCTTGTAGAAACACCAGCCAGTTCATAGCTAGCAAGACACTTCTGTCTTTTCTATCTTGATAGAAAATCAGAATGAATCAGAATGAAGACTTCCTCAGCATTTTCATACATGCCACAGAGCATGATTTATGTTTATGTTTATTTATTAATTGCAGCATGCAGTGACCCTGGTCATCATGCAAGACGGATACACTTTGCTTTACTTAATGGCTAGCTGGTGCACCCAAGAGCAACCAAGCTATTTACATTTACATTTTTACATTTGTATTTGTGCAGATTTAACAAGTGAGAAAAAACAAAAACATTTGAATCCATCAGCTTTAGAGGTGTGGTATAACTTAAATGTGGGCTACCTGCTTTTCCCTCTTCAGCTTTGGCTAAGCTAAGCTAATTACCTTGCACAAGACAAGTGGTTTCTATATACTCATTTAAACTCAAAGAACAGTTATAAGTCCACCCATTTAGATCTAAAACAAAAGGCTAATCTCAATGCAACTTGAGAATCAGTTGACCAAAATATCACCAAGCCAGTGATGAATTCTAATTTTTAGGACAGTTTTTTTTAACAAATACACCATGTTTTGGGGGAAGCAAAAAATAATCATTTGAAGCAGCATACTGTAGCAAGCAGCCACCAGAGACCACCAGAGAGTGCCTTAACTGTATTCCAATTGTGGTGAGTGTACCAGATACATACACAGGCTGCAACATACTGTAAATGTGGACTGGGGTTGTGACTGATGTTAGAAGCTACCAGATTTATGCCAAACTGAAAAAGTGATTTTGTCCTGTTCTGCACATAAAACAAGGATTTTGGTTACATAAGGCTGTGTCTTTAGGATAGGCTGAACAGAACGGTTCGATGGAGCCTGTTGTTTATGATATCACTAAGAAACACCTCATACATAAAACATACAAACCATACAGTATGTCATGCAGGGGCACAGGCAGACAAGCAGGCAGGAACACAGCGAATGTGGCTGGCCAATCTGCATTCGTTGTTGTTTCACTGGTGTCAGCACTCTGCATGCCCACACCCACACATACACTCACACACAAACACCCACACCCACACACACACATAAGCAATAGTTAAGGGTTTGCTTGTGTGGTCCAGCCGTATTTTCACATATAGTCACACAAATGCGTTATCATGGATGACACGAGGCAAGGTTAAAGTGACAATAGCTGGGAGACAATAGGCCACTCACGTCATCTCCTATCTTATCCTCCTTTGTACTGTATGTGTGTTCGGGGTTAAAATGCATGTAAATAAAACTGAGTGAAAAAAGAATTTCCCCGTTGAGGGATTAATAAAGTATCTCTATTTATCCTGCCTCTTCCTCACTTCCTGTCTTGTTATGACAATGGCGAGAAAATGAGAAAGGTGATGAGGACACAAGAGGAGGCAAGAGGATGAGGAAGGAGAGGGAAAAAAAGGAGCGAGGTGAGCAAAGAGACCAGAGGTTAACGAGAGAAAACTGCTCTCCTCCCCTCTCTCTCTCTCTGCCGCCAGCCCGATCACACCTCGTTCTGTCTCTGTGAGTCATGCAGTGTGCCGGAGAGATTCCTTATGATCCGTCACTGATCACAGATGACGACAGTGACACGCAAACAAGACACAAGTCTACTGTCTGACAAGAACATGGAATGAGACTGGGGAGCAATTAGAACGGCACATTACCATTTAGCAACCCTGCAGTTTACTGTCTCTTCTATTTTTAGTGTGTCAGTGGTGGCAAGACTTTAACCTCATTTAATATAGCAGCATGTCAGGGTCAGATCAGGTTCTTATTATGCATAGTTCACTCCAAACTGATTAGTTTGGCTCTAAGAAAGGCCTTATTAGGCCAACATTAGCCTTTTATCCAGAATTTGATGTAGTCACTACAGTCCACTGAGAGGATTGCAGTTTATATTCTTGTTAGAGACAGTTCAGTCTGAAATTCTGGTGTGTCATGCTAGTAGTGGCTAATGTATCCCCACTCTTCATCTCTGCCTCAAGCAGGGCATGACTTTTACAGCGCCAGTTAGTATGTAAGCAGTGACAGCAGAGGAAATGTCAGTTGAAGATTAAAAATGAGTTGAAATATCAGTTTCTGTTAAATTAATGCACAGCATTGTTGAAAATGATAGTGAAGACAGCAGAATTATTCAAATGTCCATGGTACAGTAATCACTCTAGTCTTCCTCATGCTGAGTGTTAAGTACAAGAGCGTAGCATGACAGTGAGATGAAGAATAACTAATGTGATTTATTAATTCACTGTATTTATCATTTTTTATATCACAAAATGAGCCAAATTCTCACTTTTTCCTCCTCTTGTACCTTCTACAGCAACATCATGTAACTTTTCTACCATAAAATAAATGGTGTCTCTGCTTGTACCTATGTTCTTGCACTATGCAACTTTGTGCTCCATGTTCGATCACCTACGAGAACTATGCAAGCTAATGATACTAAGTCACACACCACCAACTATTTCACTGATTTTGGTGAAACTGGATCATATTTTATAGAGAAAATGTTTTTTGGTTTTTCCTCTGATCTCTTCCGGCTTCTCTGCCTCAACTCTGAGTTTCCTGATGGACAGTGAAGAAAACTCCTGCGAACTACAGCTGATGTTAGCTAATGTTAGTTCAGCTTGTTAGCTGGGGGAGTGTTAGTGTTTGTACCGCAGGCATTTTGGAAGACAACGTTTTCAGGTCCAAGGTGCAAGGAATGCTGCTGGGAAGCGGAGCTACTGTCGTGCCAGAACTGGAGCTGGGCAAGGCTCAGCAACCTTGAAATAATGACAGAGGAGAAGAGACTGGAGAGGATGTTGATGGAAAAAGCTAAGAAGACATAGAAGAGAGTGAGAAAGACAGAGGCCGAGCTGGACTAGTAAGTAATATTAGCTGGTTGCTAAGTCTTGTGTTGTTGCACTTGCTTGAAGGCTGGCTGTTTGATCATAAGAGGGAGTACCGAGGCCATTGCTATGAGCCATCTGGTCATTGTACAATCATAGTGGGAGCTGTGTCCATATTATCGGCACAAAGTCAAATATGTTCTCAGTGGGTGTTGGATTAAGCCCCTCTTCCCTTGTTCTGTTTGTGACATTCATAAATCCCAAGGCATAGCTGGGGTGAGTATAGGAGTCCGGTTTGGGAACCTCAGAATTACATCCATGCTTTTTCCAGATGATGTGGTTCTGTAAACTTCATTAGATTGTAACCTTCAGCATGTACTGGGGCAATTTAAAGCCAAGTGTGAAGCAGCTAGGATGAGAGTCAGTACCTCTGAGTCTGAGGCCATGGTTCTCTGCCAGTGGATTGGTCCTTTCAGGTTGGGAGCAAGTTGCTGCCCCAAACAAAGGAGTCCAATATCACGGGGTCTTGTTCACGAATGAGGGGAAAATGAGTGTGAGATGGTTTGGTGGGTTGGTGTAGCATCTCCAGTTTTGGAGACACTGTATTGGACCATTGGGGGAGATTTTCCAGTCCATCTACGTTCCAACCCTCACCTATGGCCATGAGCTTTGGGTAGTGATCAGAAGAATAAGATTGTGGATACAAGTGGCTGAAATAAGTTTTCTCCATTGGGTGGGGGGTTAAGCCCCGGACAAGACGAAGGAAATGGATGGATGGATGGAACATTAAGTGAGGGCAGAAAACTATGACCAATGTTAATAATTGTGCCCAGAGCAGACTGTCCATATGACAGAGTTTATCCAATGACCGGAGTCCATTAAAACAGTTAGACACATGTGATTTGCTCAGAATCCCTGCAGACGTGGACATGTCATTGCTACTTCAGACAATTGGTGCTGGGTGCTTCCTGACAAGATGCAATGGTGCTACACTGGGTACATGCCAAAGCAGGTCACAGTTGAAGAATTTAAGAAGTGGTTATGTTTTTAAAAGGCCAGCACTTTGCTGATAAATGAGCTAACAAGATAGCAAGTGGTTTTCAGACAGTCAATATGACATTCTCTTCTTGCACCACAGTTTTGCTGATAAAGCAGCTTACAGTCAGATCACAGTCAACAAGCATGTTTCTGTGATGTTGGTTGCAGTGCCTTTGGTCAGCAATGTCTACTAGAACTAACTTTAATTCACAATGAACTTGCAACAGCAAAGGGAGATGTAATGCCAATCGAATTACATAATGTTTCTAATTAATGTACATGGCAACTTGCAAAAATGTTGATACTGTTAACATATTCCATTTGTTTTCCACGGAAATACACAATCTTGCCATATGTAACCCCACTATAGTGACTATAGCAATATTTAATAGGCATTGCGATCTTTCCCTTAACTTAACAAACCCTTAACAAAGTGCTTTTGTTGCAGAAGTCTATCTAGAGACTGTCCTGTTGCAGTCCTACACTTTATACATCCACCATCCATCCCATCCAACTCTTTGCGATTCCAGTTTGTAGTGTTTCCTTCACTCAAAGAAACGTCTCTGAACGAATCCAGGCAGCTATTACCCTTGTCACCACAACGTCATTAAGAAAACAATTTCCTAACATACAAATGTTATTTCTCTGTGACAGGGTCGCCTTTGGTCCCCTTTGAGATCAGTTGGAGGGCTGAAATTGAACGACATGACATCTTTGTGATCTTCTGCTTCTGTTACAACATACACGTGTGAAAACAGGCACTGCCCTGAGATGTCCATGCATCATATTAACATTAACAGCTTGATAAGACCCTGGGCTTTTCTATATTTGGAGTCAGGGTGAGTCATGCTATCTCCAGTCAGCGCTCATTGTGGGATCTCCTGAGAGCTGACAGATCCGATTTACATCTTTGGCCTATAATACCATTAGGCCTACTGATATATTTATGGCTGACTACAACAGTCAAGTGTTTGTTTCCCTAAATAATTGGCCAGTTACCTATTGACTACCACCAATGGATACTAGAAAAAAAACCTTTTCACTATTATAGTAGTTCTTGTGTTTCCATGACGGGTCCTTGACTGGTCCTTGACTGGTCCTTCGTAGGTCCGTGACGGTAATGTGTTTTTCACTGCTGTGATCTATAAATTAAGTTATATTTCAATACCTCAGTTTCAATGATTTTATGAAGATTAGGAAAAAAAATGCAGAAAAGAATGTAGAAAGTTTTAACATCATATTAGATAGCAATCATATAACACATAATGAGAAATCAGTAAGTGCTATCAGAGGTGGGTAATAACGAGTTACATTTACTTCATTACATTTACTTAAGTAGCTTTTTGGATAACTTGTACTTTTAAGAGTATAATTATGAATACAATAATGCAGCATATATAGAACTGTAACTGTAACGGATTGCCTTCACATTCTGCATAACATTCTCTGTGTTTGCCAGATGCATGTACAGTCAATTTGGTCAATATCACTTTTCGGCAGGAAGCCCTGCTGAACAGTGACTGCACCCTGTAACTCTTTACAAACTTTCTACATTCTTTTCTGCATTTTTTTTCCTAATCTTCATAAAATCATTGAAACTTGATGGGAAAAAAAAAAAAAAAAGTTGTGATAAGATAACATTGAGGCACCGCTGCAGCCGCTCGTATCTGCAGCTGTATGTCGCGCACAGCAACAACAACAACAACAACATGCCCAACATAAACTGGTTATAAAAAAAAAAAAAAACCTCTGAATGCTTTCTGAAGCGTATGAACCCCGAAATAAACTGTTAATAAAAAAATAAAAAAACTCTCAGCAGGTCTGACACACAGGTCTGTTAGCCCCATAACGTCTGATGGACCGTTTTTTGTAACTTTTTTTTAAGTGTTAGTTTGATGCTTTCTGAAGCCTGTGAAACACACTAGATTTCTATTCCTCAGACCGTCATAGCAGTCATATTGATGGCTACATATGAACAGCTGTTATAGACCAGTGTGTCCAGCTGTGGCTGGAGAAGCGCCATCTCCTGGTACCATCCATACCCTGTAATTCAATGAATAGGTGGAGTTACAGTAAAAAATATATATGCCCAGGAGAAGGAGGGGGTCACTCCAGCCACTGGAACTTGGCTGGAACTTGGCTGGAACCCGGCTGGAAGATGGCAGCCATTCAGCTGGCTTTCAGCTTGAAGGGGAACTTTTGAGTCGCTACTACTGTATATAAACAACTGTTGTGTGTGTGTGCGTTATTTAAGGAACTAAATAGAAAATTCAAACAAAATATGAATAATTGTTGGATGAACTGAAAAGGATTTTAAATTATTATTATTATTATTATTATTACTTCATATATACTGTACTCATTCAAGCACACAACTACAGAACTCTCTCATCCCTCAGTAAAGCAGATGAAGGATGAACGAGACAAAGGGGGAGATAGTGAGGGTGCGGTTGCTGACAGAGAAGTTTGGACAGATAGACGGACAGACAGGTTGTGCTCTGTCAGCACTGTCTGACCTGAGGAGAAGGGACAGAGAGATGGAAGGATTAGACGGCAGAAGGAAATGAAGTGAAGGCAAAAAAGAACCGACTTTTTCTCCATCAGTAACAGAAATACATGTTTTACTCTTTCTCCACCTCTTCCAAATTCTGTTTCTCTTTGCTCTACTAGTAGTAGTAGTAGTAGTAGTAGTGTAGTGTTGGATAGCAGGAGAGATGTCCCACATAGGAGTAGTCCTGATTGTGTATACTGTGCTCCATGAAGCACACCACGTCTCTGGAGGAAAGAAGACTCAACAACATAAGCTGTGTATTAGTTCAGAATCTGGTGTTTCGACTGACCCAATGATGTAAGGGCAGTGTCTCCTCTTCTAGTCCTTTCTCATGTCTTGCTTTATTCAAATCTGCACAATGTTCTCCTTCAGTATTCCGTAATGTAAGTGCAAGTCAGTGTAAGTAAATGTAACTACTCTTTATATCCACTGCAAGACATTGTCACTACTTTTACCTTTTTGGTAGCTACTTTTTGGATCTTCCAGCTCTTATCATCCAATGATATTAAACCTCGATGTAGAATAACAGCATATTTTTTTTAACTCAAACTCACGCATTGATTTCTGATGCCATGAATAAAGAATGCAAAGATCCTTCTGTCCACCGTTTTATAATCACACAATCAAAAGTCTAGAAGTAACTTTAAAGGAAACCAGAACAAATACATTCATGTCATGTCATAATTTATTAACAATGATGAGTACATTTTTTACAATCACTCTAGACTAAACCTTGAATACTTGACCACTTTAGATTTTGAGTTGGCGTGCAGGCAAAGTGGGGCTTTTTCTCAGTGTTCTGAAGATTTCCCGATAAGTAGAACCTTCCTATATGACATTACTTAGAACAGACTGCATGTATCTGGATTAACATTCGCCACATAAATCTGCAGCTTCACAAGGATACACAATTGACCATTGTAGTATTGATGCACTAAAGGCTTATTAGCTACAGTTGGGATGATTGGCAACTAAAACTGTTGCTGATAGTCAAGAAAATGTTCATTCTCTGCCCGTAGCGAGTGCATGTTGTTAGCCAGGCAGCTCCATTCTCAGGTCGTTGACACTGAAAAGTAAGCCATTATTATATTATGTCATTATACTGACAGACAGAGTACACAACACAGATCTTACTTGGCGGCCTGGCAGAGTTTGCCCAGCATCCTGTAGACTACAGTTCTGGAAGTGGTTCAGGTTCATCTGGACACCTGAAATACAACACACAGGCACACGCATATGCAAAGATGTTATATTTAACTTAAGAAATTTTCTGCATTCAAGCTCTCAAAGAATTAAATATATATAATTACATATATATCACATAATATGACAATTACAGAAAAAGTAAAACTTGTGTATCTTTCTTAATATCATTCATACATCTACAATAGACTTAAGACTTATTCAAAATAGAATTGTCCCACACTTGTCATAGTAGCACGTATACATAAGGTGACTGTTATGAATGTGGCTCAAAGGTTCGCAACAAAAGGAGAAGAGTCCACACACCAATGTAGTGCAACAAAACATTTATTTAACTAAACATAACACAACCTAAACTGTGCGAATATTATTTATCAGTGGTGTAGAGCGGGTGTGTGTGAGTGGTAAATAAAGGAACAACCTCAAAACAAACTGAATTGACATGGCTGCCAGAACAAAAGAGAGAGAGAGCCTCTAAGATGGCCACCCTATTTTTATCATCCAGCTCCACCCTCTCAAGGTGCAGCCAACCAGCTGACGGCCTGGAAGATCCTTGTTGTTAGTTCAATATTTTGTCATTATTATAATATAAAATGAATCTGCAGGTTTATTAATTTCCAGGTAACCATAGCAACAACTGCTTCTGTCTCATCAGACCCTTAGACTGTGCTTAGGCACAGCGATGCAAATATTTACAGATGTGTAACATTAGATAATTGCCATTAAACACACGGCAACTGAGGATGATTAGAATGTTTGTAGGTTTGAAGGTATTTGGCCATAAACTAAAGTATTAAATATATATTTAAAAAAATAACTTGATGATGCTAGATATTAAGGTTAGAGGATCACCAAAATGATTACAAGTCATCCCAAGGGGGTCATGGTGGTTAGACAAATCAGTCAGAGCAATACCAAAGTCATTAGAATACATCTAACATTCTAGGAATGTCTGTACACAATTTGGTGCCAATCCGTTCACTTGATGTTTAAATATATTTTACAGGATAAGTTCAAAGTTAGACCTGCTGTTTGAAATGGAAATGGAAATGGCAGAATAAAAGAGGTGTTGGCTTCTGATCACCAAACTTGTGACCTTAATAAGAATAATTAAACATAGTTTCTTTGTTGCTGTTCTCTGGATGGACACCTCCACAGTTTGTCCAGTAAGAACAAGGATGATGTCTGTGGTAATCCACCCAGCTCACACTCTCACTGAACTTTTCTGAGTTGCCATTGGTTTATAGTCAGTAATTGAAATCCTTCCTGTGTGTTATTTTATGTGTGCGGGTTCTTTGGATGCGTGTGTGTGGTTACTGTAAGAAGAGAAGAAACAAAATATGAAGATTTAAACATTTGATATAGTAATTAACATAAACAATATGTTATGAAATAAACAATTAAGAAAATGAAAATGAACAACAATGAATAACTTAATAAATAAGTGAGCGTCAAAAATGTACAAACTCTGAACTTGAGAAGACTCCTCTGCATATGCTGAATAGTGCTCTACTGCACACTGAGGCTACGTATTTGTGCGACAGTTCCTTAATGACCCATCGGCGTTCACACTACCAACATTAACTATCTAATAATTATATACATGGATACAGAGTACAGTAATATATATACACGATATATGATATTAAGAATGTAAAGTGATAAAAACACACAGCAACTTCAAATGTGTCAAACTAAACAAACTAAATACTGTACTCACTTTCTTAAGGACGCACACAGAATATAAAAAAACCCAACAAGTCCAGAAGAAGAAATGACTGTGCATGCGTGTTAGAAGGTGTAGTGCCCTTGACTGTGCATGCGTGTTAGAAGGTGTAGTCCTTGGTGCCGAGTGGGTGACCTTCTGAACAGGCAAAGTCACCAAATGACACATTGTCTGGAGACCATAGAAGTCCAGTAGTCACTGAGACATTTAAATGTAGACCAAAGTGGTGGGCCAACTGACTGACAGGCCAACATTGCCATCCAGAGCCATGCATGGCTAAAAATAGATCTACAAAATGACAGTATGATTTTGGTTCGTTAGTAGACAAAACAGAAAGACAAAGGAGTGAGCTGTTAGACACTGTACCCTGCTGTTATGGAACTACTTACACCATGCACAGCATGAGATCAGAAATCAGCACATTTATTTCTGACTTCTTTATTAAAACAATGTTCATTTCTTTGGCTAAGCACTAAACATAGACACCAGTTGTCTTTCTGTTGTAGTTCTACTCAAGTGCCTTAGTATTAAACTGCACTTGCTGTTACCATGGTAACCACATATGCCACTGTATCACAGAGGACTGAATTTGTCATCTGTAAGATTTCAAAGTCATTTTTTAAAACCAACCACCACACGCTGTCATCTTCAAATCCACGACAAAAATGGTCAAATTATGCACTGTCATGACTCAGGTTTTCTCCTTCCCAGAAAGACAAACTGCCAGACTGGGTGCAGCAAAGTTTTCATCCACATGCTATAGATGGAATCATTATAGTATTTGTAGGTGTATAGTAAAGATTTTTAATCATAGAAATAAATGTTTGACATTAACATTAACAGATCCGCTGATGGTCTCATAGAGTCTTCAGAGTCTACAAGGTTTTAGAAGAATGTCATACATCCTTTGCTTCAGTGTGACATGGCATTGGTGAAAAGGTAAATAGAGGAGAAGGAGAGGAGCAAATATATGTGAGAACAGAGAGAGGGAGGGGTGAGATAACAAGGCACAAAGAACAGAGGAGTGAGAGTGCAAAGGAATAAATTTAAAACGCAGTGGAGAAGCAAAGTTTTCCACTTTTGGAGAAAGATATGAGCTTGAGATAAAAAAGTGACACAGCCACCTTTATTTCTAGAGATGTTTTGCTATTTTTAAACACCCTTGCACAACTGCAACCTTAACCTATCAGCTGGTACAAGTATGATTATTAAAAACCCCTTTTAACTTGCAAGGCATGCGTATGTAGCAGCATGGTGCAAAGAAAATGGTGTAACTCAAAGTCACCTCAAAATCTGAGTAAGCTGTCTTGGAGAGTTCTATGGAGCATCTGAAACTATATCACTGAGCAGTTTGTAAAGGTCCAGTGCTGCATCTGACATCAGGATTTTAATGTTGTTGTGTTAACAGAGAAAACTCAAGAACTTCTTTGTGAAGAAAGGATAATGGGAAATGGATGAACTATCTCCATGAGAGCAGCCTCACTTGTGACCAGTTTGAAGCTCAGGTCATGCCTGTGCCTCCTGGACCCGAGGCTGCAGCTGACCATGCATGCTACTCTGATTTGGATCATTGTCCTGTTGAAAAATAAATAATGGCCGCACTAAGCCCAAACCAGACAGGATTACATGTCACTACAGACTGCTGTGGTAGCCATGATGGTTAAGCGTGCCTTAGATCTTGAATAAAATGCCAACAATGTCACCAGAACATCTCCTCCACGCTTCACAGTGGGAACCATACATGCAGATACCATCTGCTCACCATCTCTGTGTTTCACAAAGACATATCTGGAACCAAAAAGCTCAGATTTGGAGAATCAGACCAAAGTATAGATCGGGTCTAATGTCCATTCTTCATATTTCTTGGCTCAAGTAATTCTCTTCTTCTTGGTGTCCCTCAGTTCTGGTTTCATTGCAGCAATTTGAAGGCTTGATTCACACTCCGAAAAGTTGACATTCAGATGCGTCTGCTTTGTAACTGTAATGAACTTAAAACTCTACAGCAGAAATAACTATATGTCTTTCTTTTCTGAGGTGGACCTCATCATACTGTTCGATGCTTTTGCAACTGCAATGAAACTGTCTAAATGGCTATTTACTGTCTGCCAAAACTACCTCTGAACAACACAACTGATGGTCTCAAATGTGTGAAGGCAAGAAATTCCACAAACTTTTGACAATGCACACCTGTTAATTTAAAAGTATTTCAGGTGAGTACTTCATGAAGCTGACTGAAAATGTCAAAAGTGCGCAAAGCTCATAGCTAAAGGTATAGCTAGGTAAGAAAGTAACAAACAAACAAAAAAACAAAACTGGTGTGTAGCTCTCCTGCACAGTTTGAATTTGTATTCAGTCTGGCATTGCTTAACCCACGAGGGCTTAGTTAAACACACATTTATTAGCAATCTGCACCTTGTAAATTTGGCACTGTATATTTTAAGTAGTAATGCAGGAACCAGTCTTAAGGCTGTAATTATTTCAGTTCTGCATATTCCCAAACAGTTTTGCATTTAGAGTCAAATTACTCAAATCAGTTAGATAATTGCCAACTTTGCACTTTTGTGTTTATGTGACCCAGTGCAACCACATTAGCCAGAAGCTAGCTAATAACAGTTGGACCAACCATACGTATGTTAGTGTCCCTGTGTGTTCATGTTGACCTCAGCCCCCGACTGAAGTCAGAACTCACCAGAACTTCTGGTTCTTTGTTATATCCCTCCAGCCTCTATATCTTTTCCCGCTCTGTATGTGTTTATGTCTAACCATAAAACTTTTGCTCAACGCTGTAGCTCAAGCTGGCTTTGAATGCTGTCGTGACACCTCTAAAATTCAACTTGAGCTCTGTGTGCATGTCCAGTAGGAGTGGCACACAGCTTCCTGCTGTGGAACTGATTTCTAAATGTTGTAGACCTGTGAATGTTCACTATATTCAGTTATTTTAAAAGGTATGTAGCAACTGATAATGTAATAAAGTCCAATAATGTAATAACATGCCGATAATATAATAAGTTATTACGTTATTGGCTGGTTATTACATTGTTGCCGTAGCATTAAAATCATTATCCAATAATGCAATAATGCATAAATAGGACTGCATTTCTTGGAAATAAAAGATTATTTTGCAGTTTGTGTGCAGTTTGCTTATGAAAAATAGATATAGTGGATGGCATAGTCATCATATATAAGTCTAATCAGTCTAGTTATTACTAAGTTATTACATTATTGGCATATTATTACATTATTGGTATGCTATTACATTATTGGCTTTATTACATTCAAAATAGCCAAATTTATTACGTTATTGGCAGGTGTTACATTATTGGACGTTATTACATTATTGGTTGCTACAGGGTATTTTCAGCTTGTTTGCACTTATTGAAATCTTGCCTGGCTGTGTGTGTCACACACTGCACAACTGTGACTGCACAATACTTGTACATAACATTAATTCACAATTTTTCAAAGAAGACATTTTACAAAACTGTATGTTTCTACAGTACATGGTAAAGTAGCAGCACATTTTTCAGCTGCATTTTGTGAGAATCCAAAGAACATGCACATGTTTTGTCTTTGTTTTTTTGCAGAAAGCAGAAGGCTCTTTAAAATAACCACTTTCCAAGGACAACAAACTTAGTGCCGTTGCACCACGCCAACTTTGACAGAATGAGCTGGAGATGAGACGAGTAAACAAGAAGGGGAAGAGAGAAATGCAGCCTTGCAAAAAGCAGCAACGACAATGAAAGCATGGTGGCATGCAAAACAACCTGCAGACATCAGACAGACAGATGAAACCGGGCCGGTTAAGCTGCAAAGAAAGGAAACAACCAAGAACAAGGCAGCCGCAACGAAACGCTGTCATCCCAAACAACAACACTTCAAACATGGACACTGCTCTGCTGTCTGTGCCTATAACTTTCTTTCCACTGTTTCCCCTCTCAGCTCCTATCAGAAGAGAAAATAATGAATACAAACTGTCCCAGACTGAGGGGAAGGTTAAATGGATGAGAGAACATAAGAATGAAGCAATTTAAGCTGTTAATGTTGAATAATATTACTGAGATCACTTCAGTCAGGTTTTTACAATACATCTGTATATCTGAGGTAATCATTCTGTGTCCAAACTTAACAGAATAATAGAATCTTAATAGTTAAAAGCTGTTGACTGTCTGCCCATTCATCCATTTCCAGGGTCAGGTTGCAGGTTTAACAGCATGCTCCAGACATCCCTCTTTGTTAACCCTTTGCAGCTCCTATTGGAGGGATCCAGGCAATCCTACATGGGTTACATTCCCTCCAGTGAGTTTTGGGTCTGCCAGTTGGACATGCCTGGAACACCTCCAAAGAAAAGGGCCATCCTAATCTGACGCCCAAACCACCTCAGCTGGCTTGCACCTCATCTTCTTCTGCATAGGAGCAGCGGCTTTACTCTAAGCTCTATTGGGATGTCCGACATATACTATATATATATATATATATATATATATATATATATATATATATATATATCCCTGTATATTCCAAGAGACTTAAAATGGTAGTGGAATGTAAGCTACCTTACTCTTAAAGTACTGTAGTACCGGTGTGTAGGATTTAGTGCTATCTAGTGGTGTATTTACATTTACATTTACATTTACATTTAGTCCCTAAGACCCTTTTTAGAACCAGTGTTTATATTGTCCCTTATGGGCTGCTGTAGAAACATGGTAGTTCAAGATAGACTCTGTGGAAGACAGGCCACAGCATCTGTAGATGTAAAAGGGTCACTCTCAGTTCATAAAAACACAACTCTTCTTATCTTCAGGTGATTATACACTCATGAAAACACAGTTTTTTATATTACATTCCATTTCCATTTCTGCCTCTGGTGGAGGCAGGGTGGCAACGATCAGAAATCTGTGTGATGTGACATATCATTTTTTTAATACCATCTATGGTACCTCCTATAGTCCAACCAGCTGCTGTCACCTTCAGGGATTGGTCAGTTTCACCCTGAGAGCTGGGCTGTTTTATGGCACATCCACATAGTAATTAGAGGATGGAATTGAAGAATCTTTCAGTTCTGTAAGGTAGACTTTTTGACTCGTTGCCATTGGTTCATTGTAATTGTACAATATGTTTGTGTTGATTTGTTCTGTACATGTGACATCTATTGCACGTCTGTCCATCCTGGGAGAGGGATCCCTCCTCTGTGGCTCTTCCTGAGGTTTCTTCCACCTTTTTTCCCTGTTAAAAGAGTTTTTTTGGGCAAGTTTTTCCTCACTCGAACCGAGGGTCTAAGGACAGAGGGTGTCACTCCCTGTACAGATTGTAAAGCCCTCAGAGGCAAACGTACTTTGTGACTTTGGGCTATACAAATTTGATTTGATTTGATTTGATTGGTTGGCAAGCTAATCGAGCATCACTCTGGGACAATGGGTGTCTTCAACTGGTAAATAGGTGTGCCCTTTTTGGTTTAAAATGCTGGCAATGCCAGAAGTGCATCAATGATGCTCCAGTCAACACAGACACAAGACTGAAAAACTGTCTGTGTACTGGGCAGACCAGAGAGATTAACTGGCTTAATCAGCATTGTTTGAACTGTTTCATCTCATTTAGAAAAGGCTTGAATGTAACAGATGTTCATTTGTACATTTTAAAGTTCCGCACACCAGCATTAAATGAAAGCTCTGTCCACCACTGCTCATAATATATCCAATGGGGTTCAGAACTTTACATCAAGTCCAACAGACTTTGCTTCTTATATGTACATTTTAAATGTCACAGTAATATTTAAAAATCTTCCTGATATTTCACTGCCAGCAGTAAGTTTATACCTCAGTTCATTTATCTCGGTTTTAATGTATAATTATGTATAATGTATAATTATTAGAATTATAATAATTAAATTGAATTACTTTCATATTTAAAAACTCAATAGTAAATTCATTATATTTTGCTCTTTAGTAGCTACAGTGTTAGTATAATGCTAAAGGCATGGTGTGTTTGTGCCCTCTGATGAAAGGTTCGCCAGATAGCAGGAGGAGAATTGGCAGAATTTTCATAACAAACCCACATCAGGACCACCATTACCTCCCGCTGTGTGTGCCAGTTGTTACTGCGCCAGTTATTGGCTGTTCAGTTTACTCACATGAAACTGGAGGACATTATTGATCTGTCTGCTGATACTTCCACATCCTGTCTGTTTCTCTTAAACCCAATCTCACTGAACAAATTAGAAAATGGCTCACACAAACAGCATAGTCATTCACCATGAATACAATCTGGCTGCTGTGGTATTCGGCAAATGTTACTTGAACGGAAGAAAATGGAGAAATTTTCATGTGCAGATTAACCCATGTTTGTATTTCCAGCAGCAGAATGGTGTATTGAATCAAAATAAACTAAAAATGGCAATGAGCAACGGAGCTCTGGCACAGTGGAATAAGATATATCAGCCTTTCATACAGACACAGTACTTGTTAGTATGTTTGTATCAGTTCATTTGTGGTTTCAGTCTTTTTAATTGGATCTGTTGACACTGCACCCATACAGGTTTGAGATGTATTAGAGATGCCAACCAGCAAGGAACTAAGGAAATGGCATTATGAGCAAAGGTCCATGTTGAACAATTTTTCTATTAAACACTGGCATTAATAGCAGTTCAACAGTGATCAGCCTTGCTACACTGACACATGGGTGCAACACTGGGTAAATTATAAGAGTTATACATTGTCACATTACTCTCTAAAACATACTTTTAGAATATTAGTTACATTGTACTTGTTAGTCAATAGGTTGCACATTTGTTAGTTCAAGGCTTCAAATGGTTGTGTTGTTTATTATCAGGTCATTGTTCACTTAAAGAATTGGATCTGTTCTCCAGAGTTCATATCAAGAACCATAGAGGTTTAAAACTCAACATAACATTTATGAACATGAATAAGATCTAAATGTTGGTTTGGGATATTCAGTACTTTCATGGCAACATGAGATGAATGCTGTGGAAAGCAATCATAATAATGATGCATAGTAGTATTTTATTTGTATAGTGTACATTTGCCTCTGAGGGTGCACGACATCCTTAGATGAGAACCTGCTGGACAGGATGGACAGAGCATGTCAGAAACAAATCAACGGGAATGAATGTTTAGTTAGATAGCATGCAAATCATGAACTAACACTAACTATAAACTGGTAGCTAATGACATGTAGTGGACGATCCATGAGAACCTGCTGGAGAGCACAGAAAGAAGAAGAGAGCATGATACCTGACTATGCATAACCCTAGAGAGGGGAGGGTAGGAAGGTTGAGTCCCCTGGCAGTCTAGTCCTATGGCAGCATAACTAAGGGATGACCTGAGCCAGCCCTAACTATAAGCTCTATCAAAAAGGAAAGTCTTCAGTCTACTCTTAAAAGTGTTGACCGTGCCTGCCTCCTGAACCCAGAATGGTAGTTTGTTCCACAGAAGAGGAGCTTGATAGTTGAAAGCTCTGGCTCCCAATTTACTTTTGGAGACTATAGGAACCACAAGGAACCCAGCATCCTGAGAGCGTTGTGTTCTAGAGGGGTAGTAAGATACTATGAGCTCTTTTAGATATGATGGTGCCTGACCATGAAGAGCTTTATATGCAAGGAGAATAATTTTAAATTCTATTCTAGATTTAACAGGTAGCCAGTGCAAGGAAGCCAAAATTGGAGAGATGTGATCTCTGATCTTGGTTCCTGTCAGAACACGTGCAGCAGCATTCTGAATTAGTTGCAAAGTCCTAAGAGACTTATTGGAGCAGCCTGATAACAAAAAAAAAAAATGCGTGGACTAGTTTTTCTGCATCCGCTGGAGACACAACGCGTCTGATTTTGGTGATGTTACGTAAGTGGAAGAATGCAGTCCTCAAAATTTGGTTTATGTGGATGTTAAAGGACAAATCCTGGTCAAAAACAACTCCAAGATTCTTTACGGTGGATCCCGTCTAAAGTAACTAAGTCTCCAGAGAGAGAGAGTTTCTGAGGTGTTTGGGTCCAATTACAAGAACTTCAGTTTTGTCTGAATTTAACATCAGAAAATTGTAGGTCATCCAACTTTTTATATCCTTAAGGCATGCTTGGAGTTTAGTGAACTGATTGGTTTCATCAGACTTGATCGATAAATATAATTGGGTGTCGTCAGCATAACAATGAAAATTAATGGAATGATTCCTAATGTTCCCTAGAGGAAGCATATATAAATTGAATAGAAGTGGCCCTAGTACAGAACCTTGTGGGACTCTGTGACAAACTTTGGTATTCATGAAGGATTCATCATTGACGTGAATAAACTGAGATCGATCTAAGAAATACGACTCCACTAGTACTCAATGTTCCATCAACCAGCCAAGAGAAACGTCTCCGTCATGCTGTTTTTGTCTTTAACTCTGAGGCACAGCATTATGTAGGTAATAAAGACACACAGCTGTTTACCCTCCCATAAGCTTCAACTGGTCAACACTATTTGGTGGTGATATTTTTTTCTCAAAAAAAAATGGGGAATTTCATTCTTATGTGCCAAGTCGCCATCTGTTACATCCTTATCTGAAAAGTAAACTTCTAGAGTTTCTCAACCCACTAGTTAAAAAGCAACAACAACAACAACAACAACAACAAAAACACATCAAAACCATCATATGGAACACAAGCAACTAATTTCCTCTAACACTCCTGGATTGCATTAAATCGCATTACTACTACCTCCCAATATAAGACTGGGGTACATTTAAAGCATGGGTGAAGATTGGATAACACAGAGCTGAGACAACAGCTGTGCTGCTTTTTATTGGTGTGTCTGGATCTGGAGGTAGACAATGAGTAAGTTACTGATTGTGATGAAGTTTATAGGAACTGATAGGTCGATGAGGACAAATGATAGTGATGTCACAACAATGTGTGACCAGGGCCTACTAGTGAGACAGAGTCTCATGGTTGGGTTAAAACTTCCACACGTGTTGATAAAATAATTCAGAGACTTGAACCTTGACCTTAGATGGGCAAATTTTGATTTAACACTAATTAAAATAAAACAAACTATTTATTCCCTCTAAAACAGTAAAAGACAGACAATTATTCATGAGGCGCCAGATGCAGATGCCAAAAACTAAGGATGCTAAAAAGGGGGCAAAAATCAATATTAAAAACCACCACAGGTATTGCAGAGCAGCAGACGTCACAGTGCTATCCAATAGGGCTACAGAAATCAGGCACACAACCACCCCACAGGCCATCATCGCTATCAAACACTAAGAACAACACAAGCAAGAAAGTTAGAAATCGTAAGACAGCTAAAATGGCACACAGTGACAGAGAAAACCTATGGCTCAGCCCCTATCTGTCTGGTCTGGGCCTACAACAGTTTAAAAGTAGGGTGGATTAAAAAAAGGGGGATGAAGGCACTAGCGTCATTAGTGTTGGCACCACTTCTCTATAACAAGCCTATCCAGATCTAGGGATCTACTAAAAATACAACATAAAAAGGTGTCACAGGCAAAAAAAAAGCAATGGGACTCCTAAAATAGCAAATAAAAGACTGTTCAGTGCATAAACTACAAACTTCCCATAGTGTCTGCAATTTCAGACATTTACCTCACACAGCCGTGTGTGGTATAACCAGTGAAAACTCCACCTATACATGTATAGAATGTTAAATGTTAAAAAGGTGTTTTTGATATAATATCGCTAGTCATATCTTTAAAACCACATGGCCATCCAGTGAATTTACTGCCTGCAGTAAAACAAAAAGTCTTTAAAAACGGTTTGTTGTGAGGTTAAAAGTGGTCAGGACATTAGCTTACCCAATTTGCACACTGGACACAGGCCTAATGGGAAACTAGTCACAGGTGTGCATGTCTGCCAATAAGGCAAAAGGCTCGATGCCTCCCAGGAAGGGGCAGCTAGGATAACAGCCTATTGGCTCAAAGCCTACCAATCACAAATATGAAGGTTATAGTGGAAAACACCTACACTAAACTAAAAGTGTTTATGGAAATATGCTAACAATAAGCTACACATCTTATCAGAGCTAATAAAGTTTTTTTACTAGCATCAGTTCTTTATAACTTGGACACCTGGATTCAAATGACCTTGTTTTAATTTACAACTGCATTCATTCTGCTGTGTCTGCTGGAAGTGTGTGCGTGGGGGGTGGTAGCTTAGTAGCACAGGTGCTCACTGCCTTATGAGTACATATTTGGAATTTTGTGTGGCTGAGGCTTTAGTGTGTTGGAATACTTATGGTACTGTGACACTCAAGAAGATGGCCGACCCCCTGGTTGACCAGTTCAATAAGTGCTTATATAAGAAATGCTTAGAGAATGTCAGGCATCTGCCTTATCTGTCTGCATCCCAGTCTGTGGTGTCATTGCAAGTGCATTCATTAATCCTTGTGGGAAAGTGTTTGAAGATCCCAGAATAATCTCATGGATAAAGCAGAAACAAAAGGCAGCGGCATATTTTTCATATTGTTTGTTGTTTTGTTGTTGCTTGTTCTTTTTTTTTTTTTTTTAAGGTCAAGGTGGAGAGCTGAAAACGAGTAATCAGTAATAGACCTCTTTTCTATACACATACACACACCTGCACCAGTCACCAGGTATCCTACCTCACTTTACTGGACTTTCTTTCCACTTGCATCTTACAACATACCTCCTGCATACATAAATATCCTCAGGGGCCTGCACTACTTCACTACACTTTTTACACACCCTCGTATTTCTATGTTCTATATTTATACTCCTGTACAGGTGTCCTGTGTATTGCACTACATGTTTGCACCTGTTTTTGTATCTTGCTGTTGCACTTTATGTGCAATCTGGGTGTTTTCTTCACTCCCATTGAATGCTGCATCATTCATTCTTTCTGTGCTTTACGGTAAGCGTATTCTGTCACTTCCGGTTATCGGTGTTACTGCCACGGTGCTCTCTGCTCTGCTCACCTAAACAGATTTTCGTATATTTTTCACATCAGCGATCATCTACATATCTCTACACTATCCTCAGATTTGTTCTGTTTGTGCACGAACAGGTCTCTTAACTTTAGTAACCACAATCTGATAGTTTTACCAGTTTCTGTTAGTTAGTTAGTCACACTAACTAGCCTAGCTGTAGCAATGGCTTCTCTCTCCTCTCCTCCTCTCTCCTCTCCTGCTCTCTCTGTTTAGCTACGCCTCGTCCTCCTTTAGCGATAACGGTACTTGTAATAAATGTAGTTTATTTGTAGCTTTGGAGGTGAGGCTCAGTGATTTAGAGGCACGGTACCGCACCACCGAACAGTCAGTAGCTGCTATAGTTAGCAAATCCCCTGTAGCCGGTGCGGTACCGCCGAAGGTAGCTTCAGCTAGCTTCAGCTAGCAGTCCCCCGGCAGTTCCCGAGCAGCCGGGAGGCTGGGTGACTGTCTGAAAGAGGCATAGCCCCAAACTGAAGCCCATGGTACACCATCAACCGCTCCACGTTTCAAACAGATATTCCCCACTCAGCGACACACCCGCCGAGAGGCCAACTCTGGTCATTGGCAGCTCCATTTTATGAAACGTGAAGTTAGGGACACCGGGGGCCATAGTCAAATGCATCCCGGGGGCCAGAGCGGGCGACATCGAGTCTAATTTAAAACTGCTGGCTAAAGATAAACATAGATACAGTAAGACTGTTATTCACGTCAGCGGTAATGACACCCGGTTATGCCAATCGAAGGTCACTAAAATGAATGTATGTATAGCCGCATGTTGTCATTTCGCCGCTGGCTGTCGAGGTGGTGTCCAGCAAACGATGTGGGCTTCATAGATAATTGGACACCTTTCTGGGGAAAACCTGGTCTGATTAGGAGAGACGGCATCCATCCCACTTTGGATGGAGCAGCTCTCATATCTAGAAATATGGCCAAGTTTATTAGTCGACCAAAACCGTGACAACCCAGAGTTGAGACCAGGAAGCAGAGCTGCAGTCTTGCACGCTGCTCTGCGCCTCCATTAGAGCAGCTGCCCACCCAGTCCTTTAGTATAGAGACTGACTGTTCCCCGTCCACCTACATTATTTAAAGATAAAACAAACAGAAGAGGAGTTCATCATAAAAACTTAATACAAATTAAATCAACATCTCCAACAGTCCAAAATAAGAGAATTAAATGTGGACTCCTGAATATCAGGTCCTTGTCCTCTAAAGCTGTTTTAGTCAATGAATTAATATCTGATTATGATATTGATTTGTTTTGTCTTACTGAAACCTGGCTGCAGGAGGATGAATATGTTAGCTTAAATGAATCCACTCCTCCCAGTCATTGTAATACTCATATTCCTCGAAGTACCTGTTGATGTGGTGGAGTTGGAGCCATATTTGACTCAAGTCTATTAATAAATCCTAAACGTAAACTAAATTCATTTGAAAGTCTTTTTCTTAGCCTCACTCCCCCAACCGGAAAACATTACAGCCAATTTTATTTGTTACAGTATTTGTTACAGTCCTGAGTATAAAGGATTTGTCCTTTAACGTCCAAATAAACCAAATTTCGAGGACAGCATTCTTCCACTTACGTAACATACATACCTGACGCATCGTGTCTCAAGCGGATGCAGAAAAACTAATCCACGCATTTGTTACTTCTAGGCTAGACTATTGTAACTCCTTGTTATCAGGCTGCTCCAATAAGTCTCTTAGGACTTTGCAGCTAATTCAGAATGCTGCTGCATGTGTTCTGACAGGAACCAAGATCAGAGATCACATCTCTCCCATTTTGGCTTCCTTGCACTGGCTACCTGTTAAATCTAGAATAGAATTTAAAATTATTCTCCTTGCATATAAAGCTCTTCATGGTCAGGCACCATCATATCTAAAAGAGCTCATAGTATCTTACTACCCCTCTAGAACACAGCGCTCTCAGGATGCTGGGTTCCTTGTGGTTCCTATAGTTTCCAAAAGTAGATTGGGAGCCAGAGCTTTCAACTATCAAGCTCCTCTTCTGTGGAACAAACTACCATTCTGGGTTCGGGAGGCAGGCACGGTCAACACCTTAAGAGTAGACTTAAGACTTTCCTTTTTGATAGAGCTTATAGTTAGGGCTGGCTCAGGTCATCCCTTAGTTATGCTGCCATAGGACTAGACTGCCGGGGGACTCCCCCCCCATCACCATCTGTAAACATACATGTCTCATTAATGCATGTTACTAACTAAACTTCTTCCCCAGAGTTTCTGTGCTCTCTCGTCCAGCAGGTTCTCATGGATCGTGGCTGCTGCTGTGGTCCTGCACGGTCCACTGCATATATTATTACTGTCATTATTGCTACCATATCTCCATTACAGTTTATAGTTAGTTTATGATTTGCTGCTGCTGTGCATCTGTGTCTCTCTATCACAGGTTCCACTGCTACTGTAATCATTTTATCACTCATTGTAATTGTACAATATGTTTGTGTTGATTTGTTCTGTACACGTGACATCTATTGCACGTCTGTCCGTCCTGGGAGAGGGATCCCTCCTCTGTGGCTCTTCCTGAGGTTTCTTCCACCTTTTTTCCCTGTTAAAAGGGTTTTTTGTGGGCAAGTTTTTCCTCACTCAAACCGAGGGTCTAAGGACAGAGGGTGTCACTCCCTGTACAGATTGTAAAGCCCTCCGAGGCAAATGTACTTTGTGACTCTGGGGTATACAAATAAAATTTGATTTGATTTGTTTTTGCACTGAGGAGCATGAAACAGTTCCAATGCTCTATGTCGAGGGGCATCATTGTACAGACACATTAGCTCCACAAACAAGGAAACAAGGCACACAGGCTTACCTCCTATGTCGGTAAGCCTGTGTGCCTTGTCAGTAGCTTCCCACCTGCCTTGAAAGCCCCTGTTCTCAAAGTCAGCGTTTCGTTTTTCGTTCTGGGGGGTTTTAATGTCGCTCTGCGTTCAACCACTGACCTCTGATTAGTGTGTCAATAAACAAGCAGAGGGGGGAGGCCTGGACTTCCCTGGAATGACTTCTGGTTAGTGAAATGGAAAGAAATGCTAGTCACTGGACTAACCACGAGTAGTCACTACATTGTCACATTGTCAGCCTCTCCTCTCATATCTAGCCTTTACAGTAACCTTGAACTTGGTTGAGAGACACTCAGTGGAGGCTTGTGAATGGACTTGTTGCCAATCAGCCATGCTTCTTGCAATATTACAATATGTTTCAGTTGAACCCTAAAATTAAATCTAACCATTATTGTTATGTTATTCATAATTTGTGCAGTTCTATCGTCGGATAATGAGGCAGCTCTGGGACAGCCTCAGCTTGAATCCAGGCAGGGGCAGCAGAATTCACCATAGCTGTCGTGACTGTGTGGGAAGTGTTTAGCTCGGGTCAATCTGGGGGGCCCCGGCAGAAGTTTGCTCAGGGCCCCGGAGGAGGCCGGGGTCGCACTGCTAGAAGCTGACTAAACAGTCTATGTGCTCGTCTGCTCAGGACTAATGAGGCAGACATGAAATAATGCAAACATGTTGGAGAGGGAATAGGTCGAGGGTGAAGCGTTTAGAGGAGGAGTAAAAAGAGGCTGATCCATTTGTAGATCTGACTATCAACATGATACTTTCTCCTCAGCTCTTGAGGGTGGTGTGTGTGTGTGTGTGTGTGTCGGGGACACTCAATATCGTTTGGATAAAATATATTTCCTATGGGGAAGATTCAGCCAGTATTGGATTCCAGTGGAGAAGCGAACACATGGAGCATTATGGAAATGTGAGGCAGCAATAATAGTGTTCCTTCATCAAAATGCCTCTGAGCTATCATGAACCCACAACAAACGCTCCACTCTTTATTAATAATAATTAATAAGAATTAATTAATAAGAAACATTTCACAAAAAAGTAAAAAAAAAAAAAACAACTCAGTTTGTGATTTATTAATTTTACATTTGCTTTATTAAATTATGGATCAAACAGGTCAAATACATTTTTAAATGAATCAATACAAACTGCAAATAAATAATGGAGACATTTAAATCATTTAATTAATGTAGAAGGAAAACATTCAAAAGTTCAAAATGGAGTGCTCTTTCTCTCACTATCACGCATGCACACACACACAAACTTACACACAGACACAAACACACACACACACACATAAATACACACTCACACACTCACACTGTCACATTGCTGTATTGAATTCTTCCTCACTCATGTCTACGTTATCTCTCCCTGACCCGGCATTGTCAGAACTTCTTAGGTATCTGTTCTTCTTCTGCCCCGGTTCATGTTTCCAAACTAATATCTATCAAAGAATAAGCTAGCTGTAGCTCGTGATAGGGGTTAAAAGGACATCTAAACAATGCCCATTGCTCGGCAACCAGAGGTTAAAAATGACTCCTCTGTAGTTCTTGGTATAAATCATCATATACTTTATATATTTTTTCTTTTTATCCCACATCCCTCATAATTCACTAGATGATTAATAAACCCAATTTAGGAAAAGTCATGAACTGAAAGATGTAGGAGTTTTATTTTGAAAGGGTTACAAAATACCAACGGGGTTGAATCGATCCTTTGTAAGTCCCGGCACCTTTTGCGCTCTAATCCAATCACAGTTGGGCATCAGTCAGAACCTTGGTCAATCTCCTACATTCCTGTATTTATATATGGTACGCCACTTATATATGGAGCCAAATTTGAAAATGGTTCAGACAAAAGCCAGAGCCACATCATATAGTTTGTTTGTAATGTCAGCAAAACACTAGTTATAGCCAATTAATCAATTGTTACCTGTTAGCTTGTCAGTTGCTGTGAAATGACATAGTTCACTTGATGTTGGAGAGACCATGTGGTCTAGTTGACTATAATGATCGCAACAACTGTATACCCCATCTCTCATAGTCACCTGTGATTTATTATTATTATTATTATTATTATTATTATTATTATTATTATTATTATTATTATATAATTTTATTTCATTGTAGCAGCACTAGCCTTCCTGATGATTTCTGATGATGGCACTGCTTGACCTCATATTGGTACTAGATAGCTGATCCATGGCTGCATTGCATTCCGGGTATGACGCGGCTGCTTGTGATCCCATCATCGTGTTCAGAAACATCCCAGGAGCATCTCTGCTTAAAATATGCACGTATAGCCTGTTTGTGATGGAAGACCCGTCAAGCTGGACAGGAAGACACAGGAACAAAGGATATGCAAACTGCTAGCCTACTTGCTGCTCAGCTTTGCTCTCAGTTTTGCCCAGTGGTCACTCGTGGCATTGAAGCAAAACTTTCCTCGTGATGTCTCACGATGTTGACTGGCCAAATGGGAGTGTGTCTGACAGAGGAGCTGAACAGTCAGTAAATTGAATCACTACATAAACAGCATCTGTAATTTGAGCAAAATGAGAAGCTTAATTGAGATCTGTGTACCATCTGAAAATACAGTATTCTGCACAATTATCACTTACCCTTCCACCTTCCAATCCTAAATTACCAACATAGTACCAGCTGTGCATCACAAGAGAAACCATTGCTTTAATTACATTAAGGCCTCAGAGTAGTGCAGCAACATTTAAATTAGCAGCATATGTGTGATTCAAAACAATTTTCTCCTTTTCTGAAGAGCTGGTCAGAGCAGCGAGGGAGCTTTGCTTATGTTTGACATCAGCTCAGGTCCTATATGGAAACATCTGCTTTTGATCAGGCTTCTCCCTTCATTAATTTTTTTATCACAACAGACACCAGAGTGGCTTATTTGATCCTGGAACTCTGTTCTGCTTTTGTTTGGAGCAGAAAAGTTAAATGTGAAACACACGGATACATGGTGAATTCTTTTACACATATCTGAATGGAGAACTACAAGTTCTAGTTTCAGGCTAACTTAGTGAAGGGGCACACTAGTTCCTGGAGGGAGGAGGTCAGGAGGTAATCCTCTGCTGTTTCTCTAAAACAAAAATAAATCATGTTCTGTGTGACATTAAAGAGCGTCTGGCCCGAGCTACCCATCCTCATCCTGTTTACTTTGTGCGTGGAAGCTTTCTTCATGGACATTCAGCTTCTGGAGCATGAGACTCGTGCGACTGGCACAGATCTTAAGCCACACACACCTCTTCTCATGTTAACAAGGGGGCAGCATGCGCCGCTCATCATCTGTTTAAACCAAAAGTGTGCAACAATAAATTCAGGGTTCACACTCTTTTAAAGAAATTATTTTCCAGGACATTTTTTCCAGTTTTTGTGGTACACATATCTACCTTCTCATTAGCATGCATATTTTAGTAGCATATTAGCTCTTTATCTATCATTATTCAGCAATTATTAATGCATGCAAAACATTTTCTGCATGACCATATGTGGGGGGGGCGTGGTGCATCAGCTGCGGGAGAGAGGTGTGGGGAGGGCTCGGGAGAGCAGCACCAGGTGAGAGTGATTGGCACACCGGTTTCCTATTGAGCTAATCACTCTCTCCTTTTAAAACACAGTAGCGTGCTGGACCTGGGCGGAGAAACGCACAGACACACGAGTGTGGACGCTCACGGCTGTCGGCAGCACCAAGGAGACGCCTGCGAACGAAATAAACTAAAATTAAAAGTTATACTGATTGTGTCTTACCTGCGGAGAACCCACCGTGGCATCAGACCACGCCACACCATATTTTACAACTATCTAGCCCTTAACCAAGAGTTTACCCTCATTGATTCATTGTCTCAGTATTGATGAATGCACACACGATTTACAACAGAATGCACACAAGATTCACACAGTTTCTACACAATCTCTGGACTGCACACTGTTCACTGATTAGTTGTCTTTATCCCCATTGACCCTCCACCACCTGTTTGTATCACCAGCTCCCCCTACAGCCTAAACTCTGGTGACACTCCAGTGAGCTTTTATCTAATCCCAGTTAGTATCAGTAATCAGTAGACCACACAAACGCTATAGTGCAGTATGCAGAACCTTTTCTAACCTGGTTATCCCGACATTTCTAACTTCTCTCCTGAACATGACTTAAGTCCTCTCTCATATTTGGTTTGTTAAATGAGTTCTAAAGGCTGAGGATCGCCTGTGGCTCAGGTGGTAGATTGGAGGGTTGCTGGCTCCTACAGTCCTGTTGGAGTGTCCATGGGCAAAATACTGAACCCTAATTTGCTCCTGATGGCTGTTCCTTTGGTGTGTGAGTGTGTGTGTGTGTATGTATGAGTGAGCCCGGTATCATCGTGAGTGCTTTGGATAGACATCGCTGTATCGCTCCTGATGAGCAGCCTCTGCGATCAGCGCATGCTAAGTGGCTGTGTGACTTTTTAAAAATCATGCTTCATTCACACTTCTTAAGCATACTAAAATGACTATGGTTGGTGATTATGATGCAACTAATGCTCCAAGTTTAACTGAGTCTTTAACTGAGACCATACCCTTGACCTAGGTTATTACGTTGGGCATGACACGTAGCTCTCATGATTTAATCTCCGATCATGAATGCATTATGTTTGATACTTTTTTACATCCAATCTTTTTAGCCCAAAAGCACACTGTAAAATGTCACCTCATTAACAGTTAGCCTGTAGCTACGTTTTTTTCTCTCTTTTCTATGTTCGATGCAGGTGGGTCATCGTCTCCAAATATTGATGACATGGTCACCCATTTTAATGAAATATGTGTGTCTGCTGTAGAGACTGCAGCCCCTCTTAAAATCAAATCACCATCTAAAATCAATTTATCTCCCAGGATAAATGATGACATCCACGTAGGTGGAACGCCTCACGACTGCTTGCCCACTATACTCAAATGAAATACTTGATTCTGCTGAATCAAAGGATGCTGCTGACTTCAGTTGTTTCATCACTGCAAACAAAAACAATCCCAGGTTTCTTTTTAAGTCTATTGACCGATGCTTAAATAACTCAGCCTCTGGCATGTCCTTACCTTTGACGGCGGACTGTTAAAAATTATTATCCTTCGCAGAGCCACTTCACACCTGTCTCGTCCTTCTAGATCAATTTGTTCCCATTTCCCTCCGGGATCTGATTGATACCATTTCCCACTCTCACTCTTCCATCTGCCCCCTTGACATTGTGCCTCCCAGACTGCTTAAAGAAGCAATTAGCGTTATTGGACCATCTCTACTTGCTATTATGAACCAGTCTGTCTTGTCTGGCTATGTTCCTGAATCCTTTTAAAGTGGCAGCAGTTCAACAACTTCTAAAGAAACCACACCTAGATATAAGATGTCAATGAACTACTATCTTTGACAACTAGCTTTTAAAAAAGTTGGTTTGGAAGCAACTCCTGGAACTAGATGAAGAAATGACATTTTTGATGATGTATACTCAGCCAACCTCAACCAACTCTGTCCTTCGATCTTGAATTGTCTGGTGGTGAAGTCATAACCATGGTAGTCTTTCACAAAACCACCGTTAGTTCTACACAGCACAAAGTCCAGCTGAGGCAGACACCTGATGTGGTTTAGCTAACAATGCTGTCTTTCCTCCAGCACCAAACTCAAGTCGGACTATACAAGTTTTGCACCACAGGTGTTCATGCTGGCTCTTATTGTATCCAATTACCAGTTTTGTGTCTTCATGTACTAACAATGAACAATCTCCTCACACGGCTCTGGCAGTAACTTTTGGGTCTTGTTATTTTCCTGTTGTTTCAGTACCCCTCAGGCCAATAAATGAAATTTCAAAATTGCTGGAACGTCATTGGTGTAATAAAAGTCCTATGGTTCCATCTTTTGTCCAATAAAATTCTATTAAGTTAATCAAAGAATCAACACAAATAAACGAAGAAATGCAGATGCAATGACTCCAGATAGAAAGTAAGAAAAAATAAAACTTTGATATGTTACACTTTGTGTGTGTGTGTGTGTGTGTGTGTTCATGGTTTCATGCTCTGTCCACTGACCTGTGTGCATATTCCCGAGCCAGCTGGGTCTTCTTCATCCTCAGATAGCAGACCACCAGCCCCGCCTGGATGTAGCTGATCACAAGGTTGATGTCCTCAGGGTCTACACTTTGTGTGTCCTCCAGCACATGGCCTTCAGAGGTAAGCTACAGGAAGGGAGAGATCAGCAGTCAAGAGTGGAGTTAGCTTCAGATAACTGCCTTGGTAGATACTTTGGTGACAAAAAAAGAAACTGTACGCTAGACTAAACTGACAAAAGAAAAGATGAAAAAACAGAGCTAAGTGAAAAAGGCATCAGGTCTGATCGTGATTTGGCCTCAATTCAGTCGACCTATTCATTAAGCAGAAATAATGACTGAGTTTTAACTCTGACTGACAGTGCTTAATTAGACCAAAAGTTTGGATTTTAACCCGATATGCAACATTGGTTCGGCTTAATACAGCAGTCTCTTCCAGCCATCTGAGGGCTGTTATCATTTGTGCCTGTTGTTTTTTAAGCCTTACAGCAGAGCATGACCATCAGAATGTGTGACTGGTGTCAGCATACTGTGAATTTAAAGGCAAATTAACTCAGTGTTTCAGTCTGAAGGATTTGCTTCATACTTTTTTTTTCAGTGTGCACTCTTCCTTCAAAGCATGTAGTAAAAGCTCTGGCTGTGAAATTCACATAAAATGCAAGAGGTCATATCTAGATCAGGTTTTGGTTTGTCTGCTCAGGGCTCCTGTACAAAAATGGCAGTTAAAAATGGCAGACTCTGTGGAAGAGGACCCGCTCTATGTAAATATAAAGGGCTCATTTTGAGACAACGAAAACATAATAGTTCTCATTTTTAGACTTAGAGAGTTAGACAGACTTTATTGTCATTCAATGGTACATCCACAATGTACATTTGAGCGAAATTATGTAGCATAGGTTCAGCATAAAAACAGAAGACAAGGTAAATAACAGTATAAACATAAAGTATATAAAATAGAATATATAAAATAAAATATAAGAAACAGAGAAACAAGTGGTTATAATAGGTGATTATACACTAATGGAAACATTCAAATAAATATTATATTCAATTCCTGCCAATAGATCCTCCTAAATGTTACACACTGGGCCTTTAAAAAAAATCATGATTGAATGCCCAAAAATGTGTTCTGTGTTTACCTCATTTTTTGCTTTATTGGGTATGTTAAACAAAATAGAATAACAATCATAGTAATAGATTGATCTAGTCATAAAGTCAGTAAAATGACTAGGTAATGTCAGTTAACACCGCCAGCTATATAAAGTTTATTTAGCTAGCATTATCTATGAGTGGAAGTGTCATTCTCTGTGGTCTCTGTGTGATCCCTCCAACATGAGTCTTTCTTGATCTAATATTATTTATGTGCGTTGGCTGGGGTCAAGTTATCAAACAGGACCATGCATACTGAAAACACTGAAAACATGCACATCACTTCTACTAGCAGCCTGTTTGGAGAGCAACAAAGTTTTGTATCTGCAGATGCATATACAGTACATGCTATACTATGCTGAATGTGTCCGGCCACTCCTGGCACATTACACCTTTTCCAGTTTTGGCCATAAGCCACATCCTCTTGGGTGCAGTCATATTTTGTAGCCATATGCTCTCATCTGTTTCACCTCCCAAGTATCGAGCATAAAACAGCAGATAAGGCACAACAATTCTCAGCGCCAGGTTAAAGGGGGAAAGGGAGCAGTGAGCAGAGGGCAGCGACCAGTAAATTGTGATGGTGCTTTTGTTTCCCATAGCTGGAGGTGCATGAATAAAAATGCGACCAAAATAACAGTAAATCAGCATTAATGGTAGTCTGACAGAGGAGTGTGTATGGGTCTTCTCAGGCCTTACCTTCAGGGCAGTGCAGAGGGAGCTAACAGCCGCTGCGTATTTCTTCACACTGCAGTACAAGTTGGCATCTTGCAACAATACAAAGAGTGCTTTGTCAATTGGAGGCAGAAAGCTCAGATTAGGTCCACGCCTTTGATCTCTTGGTTTATGGGCCTGATATCCTGTGAGGAAAGGAGAAGAAAGGGCAGTGTTGGAGGGGAGGGAATCCTGGAGAGAAGAGGAGGGCAGGGGCTTGCTGAAGGCAGGTAATACCTCCATCCTGAAAGCCAAACTGCTCCCGGAACCTGTTCCGGGATCGAGTGAAGTTACAAGTTTGTCAGTTTGTTTCACTGCTTTGTCATCCTCTGTGTGTTTTATCTTTTCTCTTTTTACAGTAGAAGCCATTCAAAAGTTCCCCTTCAAGCTGAAAGCCAGCTGAATGGCAGCCGTCTTCCAGCCAACTCCTAGCCAAGTTCCAGCGGCTGGAGTGACCCCTTCCTTCTCCTGGGCGTGTCTATTTTTTACTGTAACTCCACCTATTCAATGAATTACAGGGTATGACCAAGAGATGGCGCTTCTCTCACAGAATTTTTTTATAGTTGTTCTACCTGGAGATGACGTAGCTTACACACCCACAGAGACCCGTTATTACCGGACTGGACAGCAGCCGAGAGGTTTATTAGGTTAGACTACATCTCCTTTTTCTTGGCCGATGTCAACACAGCTCTTTAACCTGGACGATGTTGGCGTCTGATCCGTCTCTGGATGTGCAGTCCTCTGACTGCTTCTCATTTCTGTTTCCTTTTAGGTTTTTATTTTCCGTGCATCGGTCAATGATGGACCTAAAGAGATACAAGTCACGTTATCCAACCCTGACTCCTCTCAATTCTGTTTTATACAACAACAACAACAACAACAACAACAAAAAACTACCACACTAATAAACTTTTTATGGTTATGTTTAGGCAGAGATTCAACAAAGGTCATGGACTTGGTCTGGAACATAAATGTACACACATATATAAATGTAAAGATAAATGAATTCAAGTCAAAGCGTTGCCTCTGAACATGATAAATCATGACATGTTTCACCAATATGTAATTAGGAAACCAATTCAATTCACACATAAACTGAATTTCTAGGACAACCAAGCTCATCAACAGAGTCTGCAAAGTGCACTGAAAACTAACATACTTGAGTTATTATTTTAATGTGTGAGACACTTTGTTCTGTGGACTCTCCAAAAAGCTCCCAGAACTGTTTCTGAATTGCCCAGCGCCACTTGCTGTGGAGAAATCACTGAAAATCAATGGCACCAGGTCAGGGCAGAAGAAAGCATTCAGGAGCCTCTGATGTCTTATGCTGTAATATTTATTGAAGCTTGATCAAGGAGAATCAGAGACATACACACATACAATCAGGTATTCATATGAGTCGGTCTCCACTCTGCCCAACTCATGCTGGTGGTCAGACTTTAAATCCTTACAGATGACCCCACAAATATTATACGTCCAAAAATAGTCAAGGGAATGTTTACCCATGTTAGTGTTCACCTTCAGCACATTCTAGTCTGGAGACACTGTTGTCTGTTCATGTCAATGGTCACTGTCTATGACCTCAAGGCCCATCCATGACTATGTGTAACGTAAGGATAGGAAATTCCATAACACCACTCTTCTCAGTTGGACACATCCTTTCTCTGCTCTTTTTCACAGGAGGGGATTGCTTTTATGATCACTGTGGAGTTAATTTAACCACATTTAAGAATCTACGTGTCAGTTTTTGAACATTTGCATGTCTGATTAGAAAGTGAAAGTGACTCTCCCCTTAAGAAGTCTATGTTTTCAATGAGCTGCTTAAGCCCTGCATGAATCCATTTTGTAGCTCGCTTCACACAGCTTTGTCTAGCCAAGGAAAATAAAGGATCATAGGTGACATAATTTGTAGCTGGTGGGAGGCAGATAGGTAAGATGTCTGAAACATGTAAGGAAGGTAAGGTGAGGCAGGAAAGACTGAATGCAGTTGTTGTTGTTTTTTCTAATGTCTGGGACATAACTTATTTTCACATTACAGTAGCTATTCCAACAGATTTTTCTTGTCATTCATGAGCTAGGCCAAATAAAATTATTGATGCAACATAATTTAATAAATAATAACAAGAGAGAGAGAGAGAGGGAGTGTGTATGTGTGTGAGAGTGCCTGTGTGGATGTAACGCTCTCTACGTTTAGTCTCTATTTCTCTATTTTGCAGCATAAATTGAAAACCAGACTCAGACTTAGAAGCTGGTACATGGAATAAACAAAGTCAGAACACAACAGGTAGAGTATCAGAGTTTAGTCCATGAATGTGCCTCGATAACCTCAGCTTCAGGGACATATCTGCAGCCAAAAATGGAGGACCTCCACTGAAATGAATGTGAAAAACCTGCATTATCGCCACAGGGCCGGATCCTGTCTGAGGGGTTGGAATCCTTGAGAATCTCACAATTATCTGAGTCTCTTAAAACATTGTTCTCTGATATGCTAAATTTTCGATGTTTTAATTGAAATATGAAACATCACCGGCAGTTAAACTAACTGGTCTCGATGAAGATCAGTGTCTGATGAACAAAAAAGGCAGAGAAAAGTGTGCGTGGGAAAACAGAGCATTTATTGATCAAAAAAGGTCAACTGTTAACTGGACTGCCTGACCCATCCCTCTCCGCGAAGCAGTATGGGTGCATGTCATCTGAAACAGAGCATACTTTGGATCAAGTTCTTCCCTTTTCTGGATCAGAGTCAGCTGGAAGTTTTGTACAGTGTTGCAGTGTTTGTTGGATGGCTGGCCACTTCACTAACGTCAATATCTGGGTGATGATATGTGTGTGTTACGTTCACAAAATGATGAATCTTCAATAGCAAAGAGAGACATTTTGGAGGCTCTGTTGGTTGCCCTGGTTGCATCATAACAAAAGGAATCCAGGAATCCAAACTTTTTTCCTTGTAGGGCCAAAACTGCAACTGAAACTGGCAGACCAATTGAAACGTTATGGTACGTGGATATTGGGCCACCTCGCTACAGGATTTAATTAATAACCACTGAACCTCATGGCTGTACCAGTACATACATGTACCAAAGACCATCAGGTGCCAATGGAATAGAACAATAAAAGATCATGGGCCTTACCAGAATCAAGTTGAGCTTGACTCGCTTTCAGCAGTCACACCCACAGTCACTGACGTCATGGTTGGGGCCAGCCCACTCCGCTCTACTGCGGTCCTTTCTCAGAGCTCAGTGTTGCTTTCAGGTCATTTATGTTAATAAACAGATGCAGACAGAAACTAAACCCAAATACTTAAGGCCTTTCTTTAATTGCCCATCATAGTCTCAACAAAAAGTTGCTTGCTATTAGCAGCACACCACTCTCAAACATTCGTATCTCATCTCTTTCTGGCGTCTGCCTTTTGGCAAGCTCATATTAGATAAGACCCTTCTTTGTTTGGCAGCCACTCAAAATGACAAATACCTACCTGTGACCGTGACAGATTAAACAAACAAGATGAAGCCTACATCTTAATTAGAGGTGCTGGTAGCCAGATTTTGGCAAGATATCTGTCTCCCCTGTTCACTGGCTAACAGTCTGATGTTGTTCATCAACGAAAGGTTCATATATTGTACAAACACGGAAGTTTTCTTTCTTGGCAAGAAAATTAGACCTACTGTTGATGATACTGAAGGTGAACTGTGAGTGTATCGTGTTGGTGTAGCACAGTTCTGTCTTTTCTGTTCTGTCGACTTAATAGAATTGACATTGCAACGATATTTGGAATCAATTCAAATGTTCACAAGTCAATCACAGTTCTTATGTGAACTGATTATTTCCTCCCACAACATGTGACACATACAGTAGGTGTAAGATTTCTCATTTTGTACATTTTTCTACAGGGTTTGTAAGCTCAGTTATGTCCAAGAGAAGAGAGTACTGTCTGTATTCATGAATGTACTAAAGCTAGTGTATACACTGCAGTTAAACCAGCAGGGTTCTTTAGGTTAATGGCAAAACTCCAACTTCATATTTGCATGTCTCTGCCACTCTGTTATTTAGTGTGAACTCCGGTGTGCTCCACTAATCTTTAATGGCCTAACAGTCTCTGTAATAGCAACAGAGTGGAGATGGCCAGGTGGGACAGCAGCAGCTGCCTGTTTATACAGGACCCAGCATAATGAGGCCTATGCAGGCAACCACAGAAACTGTACACCACGACAACAGCTTGGCGACAGATGTTGAGCAGGCTCTCTGAGGGTAGCCTCGGAGTGTGGGGATGAAACGATGTATGGATGATTGCGACTAAGGTAAGACAAGGTGGTAAAAAAAAAAAAAAAAAAAAAAAAAAGCCAGGCTGTCGTTCTTTGATGGCTGGTTGGGACAGGTGAAGGTGATGGAGGAGAAGTGTGATTGATGATTCTTTTAAAGTAAAGTTTAAAGGGGGGTAAGGATGGAGACAGAGTGTGTACAAGTTTTGTCAAGTTAAAGTTCTGGTTTAAAATATTGGTTAACATTAGTTCTGTAACACTATTGAAACATTTCTATATACCTTCTTTTAAACTATTCTAACTGTAAATAAAAATATAGAAAATGTTCCTTTTGAAAGCTGTGGTTGACTCTACCTGTCTTTCAGCCCTGAGTACCGTTTACAGATATTTCAGGCTGCATACTGCCCCAAAAATCTAGCCTGAATTGGTCACAAAAGTCACCAAACAACTCTCTGCACAACTAGCTGCTACCTGTAAAGGTTATTGTTTTGAGGGTATGATAATAACTGAAGGTGTCTTACATGAGTGAATGACTAGTTTTACCTAGTTAGACTTTCTCTTGTCTGGAGGTGAGCAATGTTCTCAAGAAAACACCTGAAACAACACTGAAGTACCCATCATCCCCAACACTGTAAAAATTATACCATTGAGGACAGCCAACAAAAATGTTGAGGTTCAAATTGTGATAAATTAAAATATAAATATTGCAAAACAATGTACAAAGGTTCATGTTGTTGATGGACTCAACAGTGGTGGTGCAGAAGTGCACCATCATTGTCTTTGGCAGGTTGAATTTCTTCAACTGCCGCAGGAAATACATCCTCTGTTGTGCTGTTTTTTTGATGAGGGGTCTGATGTTGAGGTCCTGGGAGATGATGGTTCCAAGGAAGGCGAAAGACCTACAATGTCGATTGGAGAGTTGGACAGGGTGATGGGGGCAGGCAAGACTGAGTTCCTTCTTATATCTACAACCATCTTCACTGTCTTTAGAGCGTTAATCTTTCTGGACATTTGAACAATTGGCTGTGTAATTGGTGAAAACCATCCTTCACATAGTTATTATTGTTTTCTCTAAGTTGTGTGGCTCTAAAGAGAACCAGGTGCTCCTCATGGTATCTAGCTTTATTTTAGCTTTCTCTGAGCTGCACTGTTTTTCCACATTCACCTTTAATATGTTGAGTTCATTTGCAAAAACATAAACACCGTTCTTAAAATGAATAAATCAACACCAGTTTAATGATATTCCCCTCAGTGTAGTATTCATTATACACCACTATTCTTGAAAATTAAAAAAAAAAGAGAGACATATTAACCTCTTTGATTGATAAAGAAAAAAAAATGTCAAGAGATGTCAATGTCAATGTTTAAAAAAAAAAAAAAAAAGTTCATATATATATATATATATATATATATATATATATATATATATATATATATATATATATATATATATATATAATTCAATCATTATCATATCTTCCCTAAGTGTGAGGTCTCACCAGAGCACAGATAAAACTGACAGTGTTGGTGAATTGTCTTTTTTCCCCCCTCGGCTGGCAGATATGGCTCTGGATGGAGGACAATGGCTAATGCTGAGCCTAAAAGCTTGCTCTTGAGTATAAATCATCTTCTAGTGCTTTTGGTGGTGATATATGCTTCCCTGAGTGGCAGTTACTTGGAAATAGCATTATTTGTCTTTGTCTTTGAGCGTGTGTGTGTATGTGTGTGTGTGGTAGTGTGTATTTCGAGGGTGTGAGATTGTGTGTGAGTGTTTCTGCTGTCTTTCTTTAGACTCCTGAGTGACAGCCTTTTTCCAGACAATAGTACACCCACACAAGAGTAAGAGACAGGAGAGAGAGACAGAAAAAGAGGGAGAGACAGGCACATGAAGATAGTTACCATTTTCATCGTATGTCAAGCGATTTTCTTTTGTATTCACTCCCATTTTCTTCCCATTTTACTTGATGCCAATTCCCACTGCATGCCACATACCATTATCGCCCCTTTCGGTTGGCCTGCACAGGTTGGAGACTCATGTCAGAGCGTAACATTGGTAAAAATACCAAAATTTTAGCAAAAGTGAGCCTGATAATCGGACCGAACTGCCATTGCTTGTCACGTCATTCATTCAGTCTGAAATTGTTTCATACTGTAATAGTCGGTTTCATGCCATCATGCCATAATGAGTGACTTGGATTTCCGAAGTTCTAGCACGGTTCCTAGAAATACTTTTAATGATCGTTTTTCTGTAAGTTGACCATAATAACCTTTCCAGATGCGTCTATGTCCTTTGCACTTTTCACGATTTTTGTGGACATTTTTCTGTTGCTATCTTTCTTGGACGCAACCAGGCAGCTTGCCAGCCATATGGGAAGATGATGTCCTCATTCTAACCCTGTGAATGACCAACTGTTGGCCGTAAATCTGTGCAAGACCAGAACAATTTGAACCGCTGAATAAACCAGATGTGGGCATGAGTCTGGACCACAGACAATATAAAACATGGACGTAGTCTCTGTGACATCACCGAAGACCCATCGTGAAGGTCAGTGTGGTGCCATTGCCATCAGTCCTGCCTCTCTCATTCACCCATAAATAGGCATAAACAATTTCTTCACAAGTTAGTCTTTATATGCCATTAGTTAAGTCATATTTAAAAAGGCTGTTCAAAGTTTGACAAGTCATGTTGCTGTAAAGGGTCAACTGTATTCAGTATTCCAAGGAACCTTTGAAAGAAAAAAATAGTATTATCATACATAATAAAGTTCTTCAAAGCACCAAAAGTGCTGCAATTATGACTTAAAAAACTCTCTTTTTTTTGCATTCAGGTCTCCAAAGTAAGCTGTATACATGTTTATTTCTGCTGTAAAGTTGAATATTTTAACTTCAGGGCTGATGACAATTGACTCATTTTGTAGCCAGTTGTGCAACTTTGACCCAAATCTTTTCAAAATCAAGTTCCAGTTTCATTCCAGTTTAAATGTATATTCTGCAGTCAGTCATTGTTCATACCCACATTATTATTTTATTTTAAAATTCTACTTAAAATCACAAAGATTGAGCAGGCATAGCTTTATAGTTGCGGTATGTATACCAGAATATTTGACTTGGTGTAAACAAAACATTAGAATGAATACAATAATTTTAGTAACCTTACTACTTAAGCAGAAATTAAAGCATATATTTAAATGGTAAATGTGTATTAATTTGTTTATTCATTTATTCAACAAAATCTGTTATCTGTATCTGTTGCTGTGTTTTGTAACAGAATCTGCTTTAAGCACACTGTGAGAGGTGAGGAGATTGCATCCAATTGCATCGACTGAAACTTTCTCATTTAATACGTCACAATTCACAGAAACTATATTTAGATGGAAGCAACTCGTGATGGAGAGACTAGGAGTGTGTTAGTGTGCACGGATGAATGTGAATGTGAGTGTGAGTGTGACTGAGTGAAAGCTGTATTTAGCAGCACAAACCACAGGAAGCCAGGCTGCCATCATACCAGGCAGGAACAGAGAGACAAGAAATAAAGGAGAGAGTAAGAAAGTGAGGAGGCGGGAGGGAGAAAGCAGACGACGGGGAGTCAAAGAAGTTGAACTCAGAGCACAATGGAGAAAAAGAGAGGAATAGAAAGAGAGAGAGGAAGTAGCAGAGAAGTGGATGATGGTAGTAGGCGGAAGCACTCACGCAGCTCTTTGTCAGAGCTCAGCCGTTGTTTTCTCTGTTGCATATAAATAGCTGTTTATATTTGTTTCATAGATTCGGCTTGCCTCTTGTTAGCCGCAGGGTAGGTAGGTTGCACTGGCCTCAGCTCTGAAGAGAGTGGATGTGTGTGTGTTTCTGTTTTCCTATCCTTGTGAGAACCAGTTTAATTTTGAGACCTCATGCAGTGAAATGTTTTATAAATTACTTCCTCAAGCAGTGGTATAGGTTAAATCCCAAACTTTATGACTTGGATTAAGATCTGTTCTACGATCAACTCAAGTGGACAAAATGGTTCGACCTTAAAACCAGTTGGCAGACCCGTGCTAGACCTGTGATTAAAAGGTCATTTCAGACACACATTTGCACTGTTTAAGTCCCCAGTAAGGTTCAAGGATCAACACTGACCATAATGCAACACTGTTGCATTTTGTTTAGAATGTTGTGAATAGATTCCAAAATGGGAGGAGCCGCTGGTTTCCAATATGATCCCAGTTAATGTTACAGCCATACTTTCATGTTTCAACTTTGCAATTTGAGCAAAAGTCATGCAAATCCTGAGAAATCATGTTCTTTTGTACGTTTGGCAAGAAAGATACTGCTATGGTTGCCCAATGCCAGCTGGGATAGGCTACAGCCACCCACGACCCTCATAAGGTTAAGCGGTTACAAAAGATAGATGGATGGATGTCCAACAGGACAAAATTACAAAGATCTTTTTGGCCATTTTGTCTGATCAGGCAGTGAAGAGTTATCAAGAGCATAATCTTTTTCTTCCTCCTACTCTTAATGGTGCAAAAAAAAGAAGACATTTTCAAGCTCTATGAGTCAGTGTTTTTACCAAATTGCACCTTAATTAGTCAACTTGAGGTTTAAGCTATTTCGATATTTTCTAATGCAGTTGTTCATCTTTTGTTCTAATGAGAAAACCAGGAAAGTCTCAGAAGTATGGAATCTAATATTGTCTATGTTTAAAAATGAATGATAATAACACCTGGAACTGGGAGCACCTGAAAGAGCTCATCCCACTCCCAGAAACGCTCCTCGTCTTTCAAAATCCGCACTTCAGTTTAGACCATAGACTGTATAAAACGTTGTTTCCGTGATGTCACCCACAGGTTTCTGAAGAGCTGAGTGTGGTAGCTCTGACTGTCACCATGTTTGCTGTCCTGCCTCGGCCGACTCCCACTAATTGAAAAATGGGCAATGACGTGCAGTGTGGGTGTACCTGAGGCAGATGAAGGAAGCCTGGTTGCTCAAACAAGATACCTATTAAGGCACCCACCTGTCAATCAAAGCAGCTACGCTGTTAATCATGGATAACTTTAAGTCTTACAGGTGAGTTCTATAAAAAGTACAGCTATAGAGACCAAAACAGTTTTTTTGTACCAGGCTGTAAACATGTTTATTTCTGCTGTGAAGTTGGACATTTTAATATAGGAGCTTATGGAGACTGAGATTTGTAACCAGCCTCAAGTGGACGTTCAGAACCTGCATTTTTAGGCTTTTTTTTTTTTTTTTTAGCATTGGTTTCACTTTATGGCTGCTTGCTAGTAACACAACACAGGCTTAATAATGGTGTACTTGTTCATCCCTAGTTTTCAAACCCAAACTGAGATACCTCTGGTGACATCATCAGGATTTGTTTGATCCTCTGAAGGCACAGTTCTATTTTTACAGGCTATATAGCACTCCCCCATGACAAGTTAACTGATCTCAGTGTGTAAAGTTTCATAACCAATCCCACCAGGATATCACGATTTTTTTTTTGTGATTTTTGTGATCAAAATGACTGCAAAAAATGAGAAAATGTCACCGCAAAATCAAAGACTTTTTTGTTGTTTTCTTTACTTTTAAACTGCATCAAAAAGTCTAAACAGGCTTAATAAGACAAAAACAAGGCAGACAGATTGAGAAACACTGTTTCCTTTTTATTTTCTGTAAGAATCTTAACATTAGTACTGGAGTGTAAAAACGCATTTACCCCAGTACTGAGTGAGGCGAGATAATTAACCAAAACAAACAATCAAAATGGTTAGCAGTCACCCATATGCACAATGCACAAGTGATTCCAACGATCAGTGATATAATCTGTATGTACTGTATAGTTGACTTTCGAGGACTTTGTTACACTGCTTGCATGTAAATTTGCCAGATATTGTTTTGCTCGGTCATTTGCCGATATATATGATGGCAGGTGGGACTTGTTAGTAGTCGCCATCACTAACTAACGCTCCCATGGCAGTGTGAGACACGTCTATGGCAGAGCCGTTTATTTGATCTATGGTGGAAAACACATATGTGTCGTGGGGAAGGGGCGGCATGTTTGGTTATTTTGCAATAATTGTGCGACATAGTAGGAAATATGCGGCCTCGCGAAAATATGCGCATATTGCTGATTACGCGGTAATCCACGCGATCGCAAAATCGCGAAAAACTGGAGGGACTGCCTAACACACCAGAATTACCTTAAGTACACTTATCTGAGGTGCTGAAACTGGCCAAAGCTGTTCCATGTAGTGCCAACTGCCAATGATTTTCAATCCAAACGATCCAAGTCTGCACCCCCACATCCTAGCCAAATCTAGCAGCCATATATGAGCCAGTGCTGGCACACATTTGGTCCTCTGGTGCCAGAACACAGCCGAGGGTGCTGGACCCAAGCCACAATCAGCCCGACCTGGCTGGCTGGGGACATTCAGCAGTTCGTACCTGGGGAAACACAACGCCACATTGCAAAAAGCATTCAGTGCTTTCCTTGAAATGCTAATTGTGTTTTTCCAACACAATTTGGAATCTATGATCCAGTATGTATGTTATCGTGAACAGATGTTTAAAGTGAGTTTAGGTGACTTCACTTGCTAACATCCCTTCTGCTTAAGGTTATGTATGAGGACTGAAGTGCAATAAATTCTAGATGTAATGTAAGACGTGAAGAGACAGCTGTGAATAGCTCTCTATTTCTGGCTCCATCTTTATTGTTTTGCATCATGTGAGAATTAATCATGAGTGTTTTAACAACCAGAATTTGTCAGCAAAGGCGAGAGCGTTAAGGTTTTAGTCACTTTGGAGAGGGGGAGAGAGTGAGAGGAATATAGGCAGGGAGAAAGAGAGACTTCTCATTGCCAAGAGAGTGCTGTTGGTATTGTTAAGTAGTGTACTTGATGTTACATAAAAAAATAGCACTTTAGAGAGCTGAAGGCCTTTTGTTTTCACTCCATTTCTTTTTGCCTATCGCTCCATCAGCAGTAATGAGAAGCACCGATCCGATGCACAATCCATATGTCACTCATCAGGAGGATGAGAGATGTAGATAGATAGAGAGATGGAGAAAAACAACCACAGTTTTTACATTGTGTAACCAATGCCTCTTTCACTGTCTTCTTTGCTTTTGATTCGTATTTTGCACAAACTTAAATGTGTCACAGCCAAGTTTGGTGTCGCCAATTATAAGCTTGGCTTGGGATTCAGCTTACAGGAACATTAAAGCCCCAACTTTTCTACCACAAAATAACAGATTTCAAATGATTAATGCTACACAGACGTGATCAGTTGAATGGTGTCTGTCATTCCCGCTCTGTGCCCTGTACGCCTGTTCTTGTACTATGTAACTTTGTGCTCTGGCTATGATAACCTACGAGAGTCATGTGACGCTTTACTGCAAGTCGCACACCACCAGATACCACACTACCACACCACACTCCTCCAGATGATCCGCCTCAACTTTACAGAGTTTCTTGATGGAGAGTAAAGTAAACTGCTGTGAACTGTAGCTACTGTTAGCTAATTTTAGCCCTGTTTGTTAGCCATGCTGCCCTTTAATTCTGAGCTTGTATTAAGGTTTGTGTGTTTTCTGCAACAAAAAGTGTGTTATTATGATGAGGAATGAAAGAGTTTGATATGGCAACCCAGAAAGACTATAGAGAGATGCTCTGCAAGCTAGCACATCAGCTGAAGAGGAAAGAAAGTTTACCTGATTGCTGTTCCCACGAGTCACTCATGGTGTTATTCTTTTTGTGACAAGAATGATATCACTTCATCCTCTCATCGAAGTGACACTAACTCCCGCTTTAACACATGGAGGCACGTGGCTCTACATGATAACAGAAGAGTATATGCTTTTGCCAGTGACAGCCCAGTGTAACACCTGCATACGTTACTGTAAAAACCTAGTGCACACCTTCTTGGAGTCATAACTCAGTCAGATCTGAACAGAACCACAGGGTACAGAATTCCATATCCCAGAGATTTTATTATTTCCTTAATGAAAATAAACCTCAAGGAATCAACAGAGAACTGATAAAAATGTTGATACACTCATCTGCATTGCCTTAAGTTATCAGCATGTGCTACAATCAATGAACTCAACAGGCAGTAGCGATTGGTTAAGCCAATGGTTTCGTTTTTGTTTTTTTTTCTTTTACCCTGGATTTTGCCTCTCAAGCACGATATGGTACAAGCTGCCCTAAGGTTGCTGGGACTGCAGTTTTCAAAGAATACCTGCTTAAACAAAATATTGAATCTATATTTTCAGACTTCAACACCAAGATAAGCATTTCTTTTCTTTGAAAGATTTTCTTCTGAGGGGACTTGCTGGTGCTACACAATGAGCTTAAACGCAGCCAATATTCCTTTCCTTGTAGGTGGTGGGTGACAGGTGGGTAATTCAAAGTTTCTAAGTTCAAATTGTTTCCACAATTCCACCCATTATAACTTCACTTGTGAAAACTAAAATGCAAAACCTTTGAAGCAAGCAGTAAACTGCTTTTGGGTTGACAAGGTACTGCCACAGACTACATTTAGATAATGGTGGCTGTGGAGTTTCCTGAGGCGTTACACGTTACACGCCATTTTCTTACCATGCTGTGCTCCTACCACCACTGTATTCAACTCACCTGCTGGGACATGGCTGCCTGTCTTGTTCCTGCCTTGTTCTGTGGCCTCGGGGTGCCATTCATGTGGGATCCTGGAGGCATGTAGTATCTCATGTGTGTCAAGCTTTGAAACTGTTTTCGTGTGTATTAATGAATGCAGGCTCTTTGGGCTCCCCTGAGGCTGTTTTCCTCTGGTCTCATGTTTTTGTTAGGCATTTTGGTTTGCTCTTTGTTGGTCTTTCACTCTACTCCTAGAATTAGTGTTTATTAGTGTGCTTCTTGTTATTTAGAGGTTTCTGTGGCTTTCTGGAGTGGAGTGCCGCACAGTTAAGGAGCACTCTGTCCATTGTTGCACTGTTGGCAAAGCACTCAGTAAGAAAGCAGTGGAGGTCCTGAGTCAAGGTTGATCTTAATGATGTTGTAGTCACTCAGTTAAAAAACCTATATTTATTGATCATAATGCAGGATTTTTTGCAACAGGGAAAAGCAGACATCTCATCTTGGTCTCCAGACTCTAAGCCAAAAGTTTACCAACACTGTCTAAAAGTTTCATTCATATCAATAGCAAGTAGTTTGTAAAAAGGTTGTGAACAGCAGGAGGTTCTGTGATGTCGCTGTTTTGAACAGTTCTCCACGCAGCTTCATATCCACCAGGATCATTTCAGAACAAGACCGTTTTGCCCACCAGACTTTGTTCACTTGCTCAGATTTGGTCATTTTTCTTGGGTGTTTCCACGTGTTTTATTTTGGAAACTGATGTGATTATGTTGTTTCTGTGTCCGACTTCCAGACAGCTTGATCTGCTCTTTGCTGCTTCACACAGCATCCAAATAGAAATGCTGCATATTCTCCACCGAGTAGGGAGAAAGGCAACTATTGTCGGGTGCAATCAGCACAGCTGTAGCATGTAGTGGCCATGCCTGGTGGAATTTAGAGGTGGACCGTTTATTTTTACCCTAATTGCAGAATAATCCATGAGATAAGGTTTGTGGTGAGTGGCACCTTTGGCAGTGTCTCTCCACAGTCAGCTTCACCCTGCTCATCACTTAGTCATTTTAAATGTAGCTTTCTACAAATTAAGAAGATACAAATCTAAATAAAGAACTTGTCCATTGCTCTTTGTTAAAGCCCCACAGTCATTATTCCCAAACACTAATTAAAATTCCCTGACTGGTGTTGCCCGGTCATCTCCCTTCTCACTCTGCCACATAGAGAAGCAAAACTGTCAGGATAAAGCTTACATCATAGCTAAGTCACTGCTCTCTGAAAGTAACAAATCACTTAATCTCCACAGCCACAAAGGAAATTTAGTGTCACAGAGTGGGTGTTTTCTCTGTCTAAATGGTGTAAACCACTGCTGCAGCACTGACACACAGCCGCACTCACCTCAGCTTCCATGTAATTACACTTGAATTGAACCTGTTTGCATTTACATTGTCTTGTGTTTTTCAGAGACCAAACACCGTTTAAACCCCAGCTTAGACAGTGATAATATAGAAATCCCGCCGGAGGGAAATACTCTGTGTGTGTAAGTGAGTGAGTGAGTGAGTGAGTGCTGGAGGGAGTGTCATAATATCACAGGGTTATAAACAGTGATGTGACTGTTTAAGGTGCACTCTTTAAGGAGGTATAATTGATTTTTCTTGGCCTCTTGTGGGCAGTGCAGCCGGGTTCAAACATAACATGTTCATTATCACCTTGCAAAGCTGAAGTGTTGGGCAGCAATTTACACATCCAGCACACTCAGAGCAACATTAGCGTTGGATTTCTCTCCATCTGATGATTTTTTGCTCAGTATTGACTTTAGCTGTGTTTTAGTCTTCATCGGATAACTCTCTTTAGCTGCTAAATGTTCCATCCACTTTACAAGCTAGATACTGACTTTGTCTGGCTGCTATTTAGTGCCAGGCAGGCAGTGTTCAATGAGGTTTTTAGAGTTGTTTTTTTACAGAGAAACTGCTGCCTGCTGCTGGTGAAAATGATGCTGAAGAGAGCGCTGAGGCACCCAGTCCTGATCTGAATCCTTTAACTTTGGGTATTTGAAGATTCTGAGTCTGATCCAACACATATGCAATGTGGTTCAGATAAGTTAGAGTTAGAGTTTGTTTTGGCAAGCTGGCTCTCTCACTGTTTCATACACAGGCACACTCACTTTAATCTTCACCAGCATGTATGAAAAGAATGTCACACTAGGTTATAGGCTGCTGTAAAGCAGTGCACTGCTGCAGGACTTAGCAGGCAGACAAAACAAAACAAAACACAGAAACACAGAAAAGATCAACGTTTTATCTGCTGTATTTTAGTCAATACCAAATCTTTCAATTATGCCCAGATCTGCCCTGATACTGATCCCTAATGGGTTTTAAGCCATTTTATCCAGTGATAATGTAGAAATATAAATAAGGCTAGCTTTAAGTTTAAATAAATAATCCATCCATCCATTATCTGCGGCCACTTATCCTCATCAGGGTCACAGGGGGCTGGAGCCTATCCCTTAATGCAGGTGGGTGCACCCTAGATGAGTTGCCATCGCGGGCACATAGAGACAAATCTTTCACACCTAGGGGCAACTTAGAGTCACCAATTAACCTATTAAGTGCATGTCTTTGGACTGTGGACTGCTGTTGATATGATAATCATCAACCTGCTCATACCATGTTAGCATGCTAATGCGTTTAGTTCACTGTAAAGTACAGCCTCACAAAGCTGCTAAAAGGGCTGTAGATTTAGCTTAGCTTAAGAATTGACACTCCATACCAAATTTAGCTACTAGCTACTTTCCAACTACAATCACTGGGCAGGTAGATTCAAGTAGTCATAATGTGTTATAAGCCCCATCAGTCAACCTCTAGTCACATATATAATGTTTCATAACTGTCGATACAGTTAGTTTTTTGTGTGTTTATGAGTGTAGTTATAAAGCATTATGAATGCATTTTAACTTACTATGAATAATAATGCACTATAGATGTGTCGTCAAGTAAATTCATGTAGGTTTTTATTGTCATTTCAATTATAGACACAGTACACTGAAATGAGACAGTGTTTTGCCAGGGAACATGGTGCATAGTGCAGGCAGGACTGCAATACAGTGCACACACATTATAACATGAAATACAACAGGGCTACATAAAGTGTAGTATGTTCAGATAAAACGAACGACAAGAGACAACAGATAGTGTGTGAAAGATGCGGAGGTGTATGTACATATGCTACATATGGGTGTAGAAAGTAGAAAGGTAGATATTGAATAAAATTAAGACACAACAGAGATAAAAGCGCAAAGTGTGCATGGATATAGATGCAATGTGCAGATTGTTTTTATGCAGGGGAGCTGTAGATGGTCAGTGGGGTGGGTAGCGCCACATTATGTAATAACGCCCATTATGTAATAATGTAATAAATTTTCACTTCATTATGTAATAACGCCGCATTTTGTAATAATCTGCCACATTTTGTAATAAAATTCTTGCACACAATATGTAATAAACTTTGCCGCATTTTGTAATAAGTTGTTACATATTGCATCAGTAATTACAAAATGCGAGTGTTGCACTTTTTTTTTTTATCAAGAAAATGTAATAATTTGGTGCATTATGTAATAAAGCACCAAAATGGATGTCTTCATTAGAAAAAAACATTATACCATCAGAACGACATTGACTTTAAGCATTCCAGCATGAGTCGTAAGATGATGGTGGTGGATGTGGGTTCAACTGGATGACAGTCATTGAGGTAGGACATTGGAGAAAAGTCATACTCGCGTTTCTGCTGCTGTGCAATGTTGAAGAAAAAAAAAACACAGCCAGCTTAACAACAAACAGAACATCAGTACTGATGTTTATGGTAATCTAACATGTTTCTAGCTGCCTGGGTCACATTAATAACTGTGGTGGGCAGATTTGTTTGTAAAAGTACTGAACACTTGAACTCAAAGCAAAATGAACACCATACAACTGTATCCCACCAATGTTGTTCCCATCAGGAGAATTTATCAGAGAAAATAAGTTGCATAGTGGTTGTGTTACTGGCCTCAGATGAGCAGCAGTGTGTTTATAGGGTTAAATCAATGACATATGCTGTTAGGTGCTGCTAATTTTGCTTTATGAATGGACATAGAGGGACCGTTAACATTTACTGTGATTCTGCTGAATCTAGGTGTTTAAAGTGAAACGACTGAGATTTAAAACTTTTGGACTGGAGCACGGTTCACTTTGATATTAGACATTGAATAAACCAAGGTTTGTGTGTGTTTAGACAAAAAAAAAAAAAAAATCTGGCAGGTTTTAGTGAACAGCTGAGCTAATTATGGTTCTGTACTTTGGGTGGTGAATACTTGGCATCACTTTTGCACTTGGTGTTCGATATATTCTGTCTAAACTAAACAAAACCAGGTATACATAATATTATATCACTGGTCTTTTGGTCTTCTGGATTACTGTCATGGCCTTGGTACATGATCACACATCTACGTGTCTGATACAAAAAAAGTTTTTTGTTGTGTGTGTGTGTGTGTGTGTAGCTTGCCACTATATTTGAAAAGATGGAAAGAAAGAAACAAAATGGTGTCATTCATAGGATAAAAGCATCTAAATAGGGTTGGGGGTATAAATACACATTACATTTGCATTACATATTACCATTAATACTTACATTAACTACAGAATAAACATGAATTTCTAATTAAAAAATGCTAATTCAGTACAGCATGTGTAACAGTTGAAATTACAGAACTAAGATTGTTTTTCTAGTCAATGCACTTTAACAGCTACAGTCATACAACAAAGATACTCTGTGACACGCGTGACATCTAAAGATTTGTGGTATGTCGAGCTCAAAAAAACAGAAATGTGAGGAAAAAAAAGACAGCTGAGGAAGATGAGGACAAATAAGAGGATGTTAATAACAAAACAAAACAAAACAAAAAAAAAATGAATTTCCAAAAAGGGAGTGCGATATTAATTAAAAGCATCAGCCCGTAACTGATTAACAACACATACAAATTGGCTTAGAGGAGTCTCACATCTCCCCTGGCATTTTACAAAGACAAACAGAGGAATTAGATTCTGAAATGTACAAGTTTATTAAAAATCTTGCCTGTAAAGGTAGTCTGATGACCTAACAAACAGCAACTTTGCTGCTGTGGCTAACTGTAGAAGCAACCGACAGGGATTTGGTCACCCAATAGCAGTCTTTGGGAAGGCTACTTTTATGGAACTGACTGATAACATCACAGAGTTTGTAATGTAAAAATTGTAAAAAAAAAAAAAAAAAAAAAGCCTGTATTTTTAGTCATTTCAGCTAAAATTGGGATTGCAGATTGCAGAACCGTCTAAATACTGCTGCCCTTCTTATCCAAGATGGATACATGCGTGCAAGAGCTTCCATGCATGTGCATATTATAAATAATTAACAAATGATATAGTATTTTTTTTCTATAGTTAAATGTGAAACAGCCAAGTAAGTAAGCCGACTTCCAACAAATGCAAACTTTATTATCATACAAAATTCAACAACAGTACAGAACAGAACAGTAGTTCCAACCAAGCAATCTAAATATAGGTCAACTAAACATTTAGAATGTGCTCAAATCAAATGACAGCACACCTGACTCATCACTAAATCATCATTTCGCCATCTCCACATCCATAGAAATGGAGATCAGAATGGAAACGGCAAGGAAAAAAAAAAAAGTTTATTTGAGAGCAAATTGTCCCAAAATATGAAACATTTTGATTATATATTTTATTTAAGTTGGCAATTGTTGTATAATCACAATATTACACTTTAACTTATTATTGGCACTTCATTGATACTTACGGACCTTGACACAAGTACCACAACACTGTGATGCCAATAATGACATTAAAGCACACTCTCCATGTAATGTTGCTTAACTATACTCATCACATGATTAGACACCTCAGTGCTCAGTGTACATTTGAAGCCCAGCTTTACTGTTCATGGTGCTGAAGAGCCACAGGTATTTAATTAACTCAAAGTCCAAATGAAAAAAATGACAGCAGCCCTCCATTTCCCCACTGATGCTTGAGCCAGTGTTTAGTTTGTCCATTCTGGCCGGCAAACATCATGGTTCATTCTTAGGAAACACAAACATAACGTTTAAACATTTAAACGTTTCTTGTTTTCAGGTGGTTATACATTAATAAAAACACACACAAATGTAATATTCCATTTCTGCCACATTCTGTAAATCTGACACGCTGGACCTTTGAGGGATGCCAGTGCTACATGTATGTCATGAGCATGCTGGTTCTCTGCTTCGTCTAACTGAAAAGCCTAAATGGAATGGAAATACAATGAGTGGTTGAAACCTGCACTCCTAAATAAGCTTTGAGTGAGCGACCATTGATTGCCACAAGCAGATTTTATCATCTGTAGCTAATTAACTTTGCAGTTAGTTGGCTAAAGTACAGAGTGAAACTCTTGGCTCCTGTCTGCACTATTTAAACACAGCCAAAACTAATTTCTAGAAAGAAATCTATACATAGAATAATAGATAAATAGCAGCATACAAAGATGAATTTGAATTTAAATAAAACCCATGCAAAGATACAAATAGAAAACGTTATAAAAAGAAAAAAAGAGATAAAAACTATATACATTTAAAAATGATCATTTGAGTTCTCAGTCAACTGCAGCAACATTCTATAATTCTATGAAGATCTACAGAGTTAATTTAAATCTTCTTTAATAAAGTTATTTGTTTAAGAAAGCAGCCTTCAAAGTAGCTTTGCAAACTCATATTCCAACATTTATTCATTCATATTGCAGCTCAACTATACTGGCTATCATGTAAGCGTAATATCTGTTATCAGTGAATTTTTCCCCTGTAAAATCTGTATATTTCTGTACATCTGTATATATTTGCTGGCATATTCAACATATCCAGGTATTACCCTGAAGTTAGAGCAACTACAAGTAGGAAATGCACGGTTTACTGAATAAAATTACAGATTTCTTTGGGTTTGAACATTGCTGGAAACAGATCAACACACTACAGTATGTAAAGCTTTATGACTTCATGTCTGGTGATTTGCAGGGAACCCCAAAGGATAGGGTGCTCTCTCCTTTTCTCTTCAGCCTGTACACTTCAGACACAACACTGGACATGTATCAGAAGGAAATGAGCAGGAGTACAGGGGGGGGGTCTTCACAAGTACCTTCAGATCAACGGCAGCAAGAAGAATGACATGGTGGAGGAAGACGCCTCAGACCACACCGGTGAACATCCAGGGATTGGATATGGAGATGGTGGGAGCATACAAATACCTGAGTGTTCACCTCAACAACAAACACAGACGTCCTGTACGAGAAGGGTCAACGTCGTCTCCACTTACTGAGGAGACTGAGGTACATTATCTACATTATTCTGTGCAGTCGTCTGCTGGAGAGGGGGAAGAACAGAGAAGGACAGAAAAAGACTCAACAAACTGGTCATGAAGGCCAGCTCTGTACTAGACTGCCCCCTAGACTCCACGGAGGAAGTGACGGAGAGGAGGATGTTAGCAAAGCTGACATCCATCATGAACAACTCCTCTCACCTCCTGCATGAGACTGTGGAGGCCTTAAACAGCTTCTTCAGCTACAGACTGCTACTCCCACCATGTAAGAAGGAGAGGTCCTTCATTCCAACAGCTGTCAGACTCTTTAACACCAGCATGACTTCATGACTTTCTTTAGCTTTTTCTGCATATTAATATTGAATTTCGTGGGATCATTAAAATCTTACGTGGGATAATGTGTGAATACATCTCAACAAAATGTAAAATGTAATGTAACTATACATGTATGTCATTTTTAGGCATTTTAACATGGACATTTTTCACATTCTATCTATATGTAAGTAATATGATCACTAATGTGATTAGAAATTATGCTCTCAATACATGAAATAAAACAAATAAATTGATATTATTCATATTATAAATTCATATTATTAATTCACATAATTAATTATTATTAATTCATCCTCGTGTGGCAGCCATTGCGATGTAAATACAGCACACACATGTTAAAGTGACTTGATAATTCACTCTATATCAAACAGCGAAGCCGCAGGTACATCTGTGCCTTGCTAGTTGTTGATATGTAGGTCACATTCGCACTGCATATGAAAAGCAGTCCTGCTAAATCTGAGACTGATTATAATTTGAAGGCCCATTGCGCTGGGAACAAAACTGATTGACTGTAATCTTACTCCCGATATAATCTCCTGTACTGAGAGAGAGAATGACAGAGTGACAGAAAGTGAGAGAGAGAGAGAGAGAGAGAGTTAGAGTGTTAATCCAAACCCAGGCAGCGACCCCCTCGGCTTCTATCATAAACCAGCACTATAAACTTAACTGTATGCCAACGCTTAATCCAATCCATATGGCATCAGATTTATCTGCAGGTAAATCAGTGGCTGGGATAAGTATCTGCTGGCTAGATTAATAGAGTGCAGAGGAAAGTTAAAAAAAAGGGATGAGGAAATGTTTTAGGGCCACACTCAAGAGACCCGGAGCAGTTATCTGTGTGTAAATGTGTGTGTGAGGATGAGAGAGACGCTCTGGAAATATTTTAAAGCCACACTTAGAACCCTCAGTATATTCTGGTCCCAAATGGCACTGTTACACTTCAAATTAAACGAGAGGTGGGTGAGGTAGGTGTCTGTGATAAAATCCGTTGGATATATGGCCTGTGATACAGCATATTTTGCCCCGGTGTGTGATGCAGGGACAAGTTGCAAAGGGTGCTTTATAAAATTTAAAGTGCAAGCCTCTGTTGGCTTAATTGTTTGGATGCATATGGGTGGCAATCAGAGGTTTGGCGGATCAATAAAACCAGTTAACAACACATGAGGGCTGAAGGATGGTGGGTTGCATCGGAGTGTGTTTGTGTGCGTGTTTGCAGGAGGGAGGCTGTTTGGTCTCAGAGGGCTATGCCACTGCGGCAATGTCAGGATTATGGATAGCCAAGTCCAGAACTTTTCTACGTGTGTGTATGTGTGTGTGTGTTTGGAGGCAGACTCCCCAGAGAGGCTGTAATTACCAGGATGGTAAATCACGTTACATCCAGGACACACACACAGATTTGGACCAGTGCTCAGCCCTGTGTGGTTTGTGTTTAGACACTTATTTTGCAGTCATTAACATTGAACCACATTAAAAATACAACCGTGTGGCCCTGGAGTCACAAACTCTTTATCACGCCATTCTGAACATACTAATGTCATTGCTTTGCGAGGAGGAAGCTTTAGGGAAACTACTCATGACCGTGGAAATGCTGTCTGGGCTCTTTAATTTGTATTTTGTAACGCTGTCGGAGTGGCAGGAGACCAGGATGAGGTTTTATGCAAAATATTTGGGAGGAAACAAGATTTTTTGTGACTACCATATGTTTTAAAGCAGGACTAGAGCTGCTATCTTCAGTTTATCAGTATTACTTTTGTTGCTTCTGTGTAAATATACTATGTAAGCCCTATGTATGATGTAATATATGCATAACATCTGCTATTTGGACATATTGACAGAAATAACTAAAAATAAACAAATTAAAGTAACTTGTTATCGCAAAAAAACAACAATGAAAGTGCAATGTATGAATGTATGACCGCTTAGGGCTTCCGTAATATACGGTCATATGTAGTGTTAACAGTTTTAGAGGACTAATTCAACATTTAGGGACGTGCTTATTTGCTGTCAGTTGTAGACACAATAAGTAATAGATATAAACCAAATCATCATCAACAAAATGCTGTTTCCAACCAAGAGTATAGTCTGAAAAGAGGATATTAAATTTGTTTATGTATTTTTGTACATATATTCTTGATATATCACTCCATAGAACAGGACAAATTGAATTTGATTCACCTTTTTTGTTTTGGACTGCAGGCAGAATCCTCAGTGCCCCAGGACTAAAGTAAATTGGAAATATTGGAATTTTGTTGTACTGACCCTTTAAACCAAATGAAAGCAATCACCGATCATGTTTTAGGATACATTTATTTTTTGCAATATGACACTCTATACCAAATCAAATACTAGCAAGTCCAGTATTTCCCAAATACCAATTCACAGCTGCAAAGAGAGAGTTTTGATGTATGCTATTAAAGTAGCAACCCGTCATGAAATACAAACACCCTGCTCAAAAGCAAGATCAATACATCAAAACTGTTTGATAGTGTGCTGTATATCTAGCAGGCTCAAAATGTCATCTTTGGTTAAAAGATTCATTTTTTAGAGGAAATGTAACATTTGTAGGTGTTTAGTTAACAAGTAAGAATTGTGATTTATACTTTTATAACGAGTTCTGTTTCTGTATCTTTTATAAGATGCTGGTGAGTTTTTTCCACGTCCTTCAAAAGTCCTCTGTCACCAAAAACGAATCATTGACTACGTATGATTTTAGCTTTTTACTATACCTCGTTAGATGTCGGCAGTCTGGCTCAGTTTGCAGAGATCTAAATTATTTTATAGATGTGGAGGCTGTTAACCGTCGTCTGCAATAAAAGGAGATAAGGTTAGCAGGAAAATATGCATTTTATTCTATATGCATATGGGTGTGTAGGTGTATTTAGTGCTTATATTTATAGGCTACAGAGCACTGCATGCCCTTTAATGGATCTCATCTTTTGTGCTCATCGCAAAGATCAATTGCAACTTCTGTTCTGGGGCAATAAAGTATTTATGACACCTCACTGCATATCCCCTAGAAACCCTCTCCGCCCCACAAGCATAAATATTATCTTCTGTTAGCTGGTACAGCCAATTAACAAACTAAGTTACACCAAGGCATGACTGCATTGTTCTGTTGACAAGCACTGATTTATTAAGGCTATCAATTCAGCCCACCTCTCCCTATAGTTATCGAATTTGTTTGTGGGCGCCAGACTTGCTTGACATGTGAGTTTGTCTGATTGCAGAGTAGTTTGCATGTGAATTATAGAGCAAATTATGACTTTGCAATGCCAGACAAGGCGGTCAATTTAACGTTAAATTGAACGGAGTGTTGTTCTCTCCTGATGAGGAACTGCTATAATTAAAAACTCGGATAAATGTTTTGTTTTTTCTTTGTGTTGAACATAATTAAATGATGTACTCTTCATGTGCATCTCAGACAAGTTATTGAAAAAAAATATATATATATATATATATTTATCCTTATCTGATTGTGTAAGTGTTTTTTTTTTTTTTTGTTATATAAGGAAGGAACTATTGACCATCATAAGATGGCAGCACTGTATGTGTTCCCTCTGGGGTTTTTTGTAGACTTCATTTATACGAGATAGATTAACTGCTAATAATGTGGTAATGTGGAGGATTGGTAGAAATCCTGATCCCATGATACTGCATCATTTCAAGGTTCAAGGTTCAGCTTGATTGCGATTATGCAACACAGGATTGCACAATGAGTGAAAATACAGTGAATAGTGCAACAAAGTAAGTACAGGACTTTGACATCTTAAACAGGGCTTTTTGTCCTGCACCCTAAATTTTCATCTAAGCTACTAAAACACTTGATTGGGAAAGATGATGTTTTAGATATTGTAGATATTCTATATATATAGATAGTCTATATAAATGGGAGGAAGTAGAGTGTTTTGCCATGTACAAGTTTCTCTCCAACATAAAACTGTCCTTATGATCTCCATAATCTTGTTCCTGCACATTTTGGTGGTACAAATTAATTATATACAAAATAATTTTTAGAAGACAGTGTTGTCTGGGTGTGCCACCACTGCTTCTGTGGTACGATTTACTCTCCTTTAGACTTTGATTCCTAAAAATTCTGGTAAATAACAGCTCTTTTAAAGACGTTTGCTGTTGAAGATTTTGAGGGGAAAATATATTGTTATATATCATACAAAATGCATAGAACTATCGATATTCAGGAGGGTTGTAGTAATTGACAGGAAAGATGTGTTGTCTGTCAGATACCTGTCAGGTTCATTTCACAACTCTGCGAGCATGTCATTGATTTCTGTTTATGCTCCACTTGGATCAAACAACCACTTTAAGTATCTAATGAAGGATGAGGAGAGTGAGGAGACTTTCACATTAATGTTTATTATAGAGCCCAAAGGGTCTCCTTCACATTTAACATCTAAAGAAATAACCTGTTCTAAAAACAGACAGAAGACTTTGGTCAATAAAGTCTGTTGGAGGCAAACAGCTGCTCAGTATCACTCACTCACACCTCTAAACACCTGTAATAAAACCACATCACAACAAAAAAGGAGGTCAGGGAGGTCATGCCAAATTGTGATATCATCTGTGACTTTATAGAGCTGTTTATCAACAACACGAAGAGTCACAGTAACGCTAGCTGTCTGTTCCAAATTTCATGATAATCCATATAATAAGTGTCAAGACATTGCACACAAAACCAACAATGTGAAGTCTGTTTGGCAGTCCACCAAAGTTATTGGGCTCAATCATCTGTTTGTACAAAATGCCATGGTTATTCATCGAAAAGTTGTTGAGATACAGTACTAGTGCCCCCTGGAATAATTTTCCAACTGTCTTGAAGGAGTTCCCATATATGTTGAGGTCTCAGCATATAGCATTCACTCTGTGGTCCAACTCATCCCAAACCATCTCAGCCAGGTGTAGGTCAGGTGATTGTGGAGGCCAGGTCATCTGATGCAGCACTCCATCACTCTTATTCTTGGTCAAATAGCCCTACATGGTCTGAAGGTGTGTTTTGGGTCCACTAAATGCAAACCATCTGGGATGATGAAAATGCTGGAATGGCTATGCCATGCTGGTTAAGCGTGTTTTGAATTTTAAATAAACAACAGTGTCATCAGCAAAGCACCTCCACACCATTACATCTCCATGCTTCACAGTGGGAACCACACATGCGGATATCATCCATTTTCTTTCTCAGGGTTTCACAAAAACATGGAGCTTGGGACAAAAATGTCTAATCTAGATTTATCAGACCAACAACTAGATGATGAAGAGAAATGTTTGGGCCAAACAACACATACAATGGAAATTAGATCAGAGGAAATTGTACTTTGGTTTCCCTCAGTTGTGGTTTCTTTACAACAGTTCACCCACGAAGGCCTGATCCACACAGTCTCCTCTATCTAATCAGTTGATTTAGAGATGTGTCTGCTACTTCAACTCTGGGAATTATGTGGGCTCTAATTTGAGTTGCTGTTAATTGGTGATTTTTTAAGGCTGGTAACTGTAATGAACTTATTCTCTGCAGCAGAGGTAACGCTTCCTTTCTGTCCTCATGATAGCCGGTTTTATCATAGTCATGTTTGATGGCTTTTGAGACTGCAGTTGAAGACTCATTTAAAGTTCTTGAAGTTTTCAGGACTGACTAACCTTCATGTCTTAAAGTAAAGATGGACTAGATGGGCTTACTTAGTTGAGCGGTTCTTGTCTTAATATGGATTGCAGTAGTCAAATAGGGATCTTTATGTTTGCCAACACCACCTGTGGTGTGATGGCTTTAAACAGATTGAGGCAAGATATTCCACTAATTAACTTTTGACAAGACACATCTGTTAACTGAAAAGCTTTCCAGGTGACTACCTCATGAAGCTGATTGCGAGAATGCAAAGAGTGTGCAAAGCTGTCATCAAATCAAAATGTATTTTTCTACTTTGGAGAATCTTAAATATAAAACATATTTTGCCGTGTTAAACTTTACATAATTACATATGTGTTGTGTCTGTTGTGTCAATCTACAGTGTAGAAAGTAACAAACGTAAAGAAAAAAACATTGAATGAGTGTCCAAACTTTTGACTGGTACTGTATGGAGGGCCAACAGACAGACAGACAGATGAACATTGTCACACACTGGCTACTGTGGCTAAAAAAGCTGTAAGGTAAACAAAGCAGACACTGTGTACTGTTGAAAAATGTAAAAGAAAATGCTACAATCCAATTTGAATTGATTGTACTGCTGAAACAGCTGAAAGTATAATCTGCATTCCTCGTTCTTCCCCCTGATGGCTTTATTTGATCTTCGTCTCCTAATGGTTGCTATCTGCACTCCACAACAGGTCAATCACAGTGTCAGATCACCCTGGTCTTGAAATGCCATAAATGAGGGCTTTTAACACATCAGATCCAATTCCCTGTCATGTTTCCCTGTCTGTTTGAAAGTGAAAATCATGTTTTCACTGGATTTTCAAAACTTTCTTTTCAGGTTCTTTGGAGCACAAATCTAATTTCATCTCTCTCAACATACTATTGATCAGATTAACTGTGTGGAGGTGAAAATGATCCTCTGCTATCAAGAAGTGCATATGCTTTCAGGCGGTGGCCTAGGAAAGCTGCAAAGGTGAGAACATCCTTTTTCTCTGAGCTATTTTTACACTTCTCTACTCAATTTAAGTCCTTTTCCCCTATTATTCTCCACCCCATTTCCTGGCAGAAAAAGGAAAACACATTTAAGAACATCAACTCTGCACTTCTAAAGGTCTGCCTTCATGCTCTCTACAGCCGAGCGATACAATGTGCCTGTTGGAAGTTTTCAAATCTGGGACACCAAAACCATTTGAGCATCTTCTTGTTTTGGAAAAAGGTGTGTGTGTGTGTGTGTAAGTGTGGTACCATGCTATTAGCAAAACAAAATCGGTCTCAGCCTGGCGGTTCTAGCGAGGTGCATGAATTGTCTGATGAACTGAACCAAAGGAAAACTGCAACCACGCTCGGTGAACAAGTGAGAAAGAAAACATCCATTATGTTAATCACTATGCTCTGTGTCCGGTTGTCCCACAGGCCGCTAATAGAGAAAAGCGCACAATCAGAGCACGGAATGTTTTTTTTTTGAATTTATGAATGATTCTCTGTCAGAATCACTGACTGTGGACTGAGTGGTCAAAATGAACAGGGTGAGGCGTGAAGAAATAGCTGTTCATTCATCATGCTGTCTCTCTTCTGTTGCACTTATGGATAATGAGCTTTGTCATTGTTGAGTGTTTCATTCCCTTCTCTGCTGTCGCAGCATTGAACGGTTAAAAGTCAGTTGTGTCTTTCAAAACACCCAAATTGTTGTTGAATAATTTATTTTGCAATAAAAATGGTTGCAAACGTTCACAAACATGGTTCCTTATTTTCCATTCAACTTCAAAGCAATCGGAAAAACAAATATAAGTTACCGGGACCACTGATGGTGGTGAAAATTGGAATAAAACTAGAGACTCACAATTTGAACTAAAAATGGTTATTCAAGCTTTTATGTTAAATAACTTCAATTCCCTGTTCTGCCAAATGAAATGAAGTTGTATTTTATATTAGAGACTGTTAATTACACAGTAAAACACTGTGATATTTAATGCCATGTTTTACGGTCTTTTACTGTTATGGTTTGGCAAATTGTCACCCTAAAATCTAAAGACATTTTAAAATATGGAATAAAATGCCGACCTTATATGTGAAATCAACAGTACTTAGTTTTACTGTAACATTAGAATAGTTATACCATATTTACCACACATGCCAGTGTCCATCACAGCAATACAAACTGGCTTCCCATCACGGTTCTTGTTGGTTCCTGTTGTTCAGGAACCATTTTAAATCTCAGACCTGGTTGTCTGCAGTGTTGCAAGCTGGTTGTCCATCGTACATGACTGAAAAAAGGTGATCGTGAATTTGAAGTCCAGGTCCGGTCCCAGACTCTGTCCTGTCTGGACCCAGAGACGGAAGCGGCATATCATTGAGTTTTATTCAGTTGAATGTCAGATTTGCTTTGCTTTATCTTTTCTTGTTTATTTTTTCTTATTTATTTGATTTATTATGTATTATTGTATGTAGCTCTCCAGAGTCCAGAGTGTCACTGAAAATAAATATTGTTGACATGACGTTGAAATATAGCTTTCTTTGTTTGATTTGAGTCGTTGACTTCACACAGCGCAGATGTTGATACAATGACAATGCTGCTTAAATGTATATCAAATAATTGTAATGTATAACTAAATTATAATGCAGCTTAAACATGATGATGCTGCATACCTGAACATGAGCACATTTCCTGAAATCATAATTGACTACCCCTGTGTTATGCTGTATAAATATATTATTAATATTAACCACCAATGAAATAATATTTTACTATTGTTTTAAGATTTATAGAGCTAAGTTATACTTATGTCTAAAATCTATATCCATAAATTGTTTTAGCACTGTACAGGACTATTTAGCACGTAGCAAGTAGGTATTAAGTCCACCCTTAAATCACCTTGACACTAAATCAGCTTTTGGTAATGCAGCTGTAATTTTATAAAATGAATCACTTGGTCATACCAGGACATGTTGAAAAGGAGATCCTGTTGAAAGTGAACTTGAAAAAAAGAAACATGTCTCCAGGGAAATTAGGTAGTGCTGGCAGATATAATGGCATCCTTGTCATTGAGTGCCAATGGGACCCTGACTGAAAAAAACTGAATCAGCTTCTATAAAGTCTGCTCTGCTGGCATCAAAGTAAAGAAAAATACTACCCAAAGCCAAGCATTGACATCTGAACGTGAGATTCATTTCCTCACCGTGTTTTAGTGTGTGTCAGTTTCAGCAAACTGCTGCATTCTCTGGCTAACAGGTGACTGTGTCTTACTGCATGTGTCCACAGCATCAGCTGAATCACTTGAGAGTTATTTGGCTGATACTTTCCCTGCTATCATAAAGATTGTATTAGGAATAGAGATATCCAGAGACAATGGTAAAGATTGGTATCAGGGCTGATCCAGGCACATTTTAACATGCGCTATCGGCTGAAATAAAGCTGATCAAATGTGGTCTTTACTGTACTCTGCTGTGTTTTATTCACCTCAGCCTGCTAGTGTTCATCTTTTATCTCTCTCATTCCTATCAGCAAGGGACAGTGCACTAAACATTCATTCAAGAGTTTCTTAGTTTTTGGCAATTTCAGCAGGTCATGTTTCTCAGAATTTACATCAGTGCGGTGAGTAATCGGATGAATGGTCTGACTAACTAACTGACTGAGGAGGCGATGGACCAGCAACTTGTGTGTTTTACAAAGTAAAATTATGTTTTCTGTCAAAGTTTGGTTGCTTTAATCAGAGTAAAAATTGATATAAATGCTTTCAGTTTCCAGTTGAAAAGAACTATTTGCTTCAAGGTAAACTGAGGAAATTATTTTAAATATAGTGTATACTTGAGACTGCTGTTGATTTTTGTTTTAATTTGGCAAGCTAAAAACCTGCAGGCAGTGCATCGTCTAGCTTATGTGCTGGTCCTCCTGTTTGCTTCTCCAAACTGGGAGGTATTGTGCCGACCATGGTCTATTGCAACCGTACTACAAATAACCCAAACTATCCCTTTAACTTAGCTGTTGTTCCAATGTCTGTCCAGTGTCTTTTGGCCAGAGGGTGCCGCTCTGGGTGGCTGCCCATCACTCCACTATCTCTCTCCACATTTGAATGTCTATGAGCCCTTTGTGTGTGTGAATGTATTTCGGTAAAAATGCATGTAAAAGATTTCCTCGAGGGATCAATTAAGAATCTATTCTATTCTTCTATTCTTTATCACAATCTCAAGTGGACTTCAAACAACTTCAAGGGAGTGACTTTTTTCCAGTAAAATGATCAGCTGATTGTGTCACATCAGTGAAAGGAGTTTTGCCAGTTCAACTCTTATTTATGTTAGGTTAGAATAGTTAAAACCGTTTTTAATCAGGACATCTGTTTTTTTAATCAGGATGAATTAACTTGATTGGGAAGTCAGCAATTAGTGACGTTATGAGTTTAAGACTTCGTTCAAAGATGCACCACATTGTCCTCTAAGTACAGAAGGAATCTCTTTAAATCTGCTGACAGTTCATCATGTGGTAGAGAGTTGGTTTCTCTTAGTGTTGTGCTGAGGGTGCTACTTCTGTCATCACCGACAACTGCAGTTTTTGAGCCAAACCAGCCTGCTGTTGCTGTTAAACTTGAACTCTGGACATACCAGGGGGTGGTTATGGTGATGTTCATCCATGCATCATAGGCGGTGCCAGGGTCTTGGTGATGCAGGGTCTGGTCACAGGTAGTGGTGATGATATTTAGAGTAGTATTTAGTAATCCAAAGTATTCAGATTAGATTACATTTTGTGTAATCCAACAGATTATGTTACTACTTACACAATTTGCCATGTATTTTGTGATCTGACCCAACACTGAGGATGGATTACTGAACAGCTTTTCTACAGGTTTCTCTACTTTTACATAGATAGACTCTTTCACTCCTCTTTCAAACCACCTGTCTTCTCTGTCCGAAATGCAAACACCATTTTCAAACAAAACAGTGTTTCTTGTCCTTGAGGTGTAAGAAAACTGCAGAACCCAGTGAGTGTTCACGGATCTACAACATAGTCCAGTTGCTCCAGATTTAACCTTTCTTGTAGAAAGATGACCTGGATGACCAATAACCTGCACAGAAATCTAAGGAGTTATTTTCAGAAATGGCTTTTGAGTTTTTGGATGGTACTGACAGATGATGCTGTCTTGTCAATGTAGGTGAGATCAGAAAACACTGATCCTACATCAATCTAAAGGGCGGTCACAAAGTTGTCTTTTAATTTGGCAAGTTAGCATAAATCCACTGCGAACTGCCACGACCAGTTCCACAATCTCCTCCTCTTGTTTTGAGGTTTAGAAGTAGTCTACCAGAGTTACGGTCTGTGAAGACCATCAAATGATTCATCATTTTCATCAAACCATTCAGTAGGCTGCTGTCCTCTGACCTGGAAGAATCTGCACAGTGCAGAGTTTTTGTCACCTGTCTGTAAAGAGTTTTATTGTCACAAGAAATGATGGTGAACTTAATTATGAGTGATGATGACTGATGATCATCATCATCAACACGTAAGGTTTTATGCTTATATTTTTATTTTTTATTTGTACTTTGAGTGAAATGTTTGTATTCACGGATAAACCGAACCTTGAACAAATTGCAGCTGTAATTCTTGGAAATGAGTGACTGGTAACGATTTGCTCTCTAAGTGAAGAGGCAGACCTCACGTCCCACCTTCCACCTGCCGTCTCTCTGTTGAAGGAGCCAGGTCAACAAAAGTGCATTAAAAACTTTCAGAAATGAATTATTCAGCTGGTCAGGACCCCCAGAGCTTAGAGGACACGACTTGAAGCCTGCAGACACTGTTGTACACCACCAGGGCGCAAACCGACACCTCTCGCATGGTTTCATCTCCCGACCCCCCCTCCCCTCCGGTCCTGTTTGACAGTCCGCTCACGAAAGCCCCGGTACATGAAGGCAGAGAGGAATGATCGATGTTCAAACTTTAAGGAGAGGACGGACCAGGGGGGTTTCCAGCTCGGCTTGACGTTGATCCCTTCCCCCTGAACTGCCCTGAGTTGAAACGGCAGGTGGAGAGGAACGTGTCTGGGTTTGTTTGACGGAGAGTAACCGGCTGTCGAAGGGGAATACAGGAACACAGAGACCCATGTCTGCTTCTTCTCTGTGTTTTTAGCCTCAGTCTTCCTCTTGGATTTTGTCCCGGTCGAAGACACACAACTCCAGCATGGGAATGTTTTAATTGTTCTTGCTGTATGGACACTGGAAGAAGATTTATCACAGCGCAAGGTTGGTGGAATGTTTTGGGTTGCCTGTTTTTAGGGTCATGTCGGCGTTTCTGTGTGTGTGTGTGTGTGTGAGAGAGAGAGAGAGAGAGAGAGAGAGAGAGAGTCTGCATTAAAGACTGGGTGACTCCACTCTGTCTGACAATTTTTTATAGTTTGCCAGAAGTCTCTGTGTTTCTCTGTGTCATCCGCGGACACGCGTGGCAGGGGCGCACGCAGAGAGCCAGGTGCAGTCAGTAACCCGTCTACCAGCGGTCAGCTGGCACTGCGGCGCTGTCCGCGGTGCTGAACATTAACTCTCTCTCTCTCTCTCTCTCTCTCTCTCTCTCTCTCTCTCTCTCTCTTTATACTTGTTTGTTCTGTTTTCTGGCGTGGAGTTGACACAGTTTGAGCTGGTGACACCAAATCATCTAATTAAGCCTCAAATATGAGCTGCATGACGTGCACATGTTTAAGAAGTGTGTGTGTGTGTGTGTGTGTGTGTGTGTGTCTGTGTGTTGCCTAGTAATGACGGCTTGCCTCACTCAGGCTTTATTCTAAACTCTCAGTCCTGTTTTTGAAAATCTTATTTATCCATTTAATTCCCATTGAGGTTGGAAACCTCTCAGGGAAGTTGTCCAACATTTATAGATATCATATTTATGAATTTTAAATTCTGTTGCAGACCGTGCCAAGTGTCTGCAACAGAAAGCATGACAGCTTTCTTCTCCTTATTTGTACATTAGATACAAACAGCACATCTACAGTGGAGACACATGATGGAACAGAGAATCTCTCTTTCACTTACTATTCCTGACTGCTAATAATACTAAGAAAGCATCCTGCACTTGACTTTTCAGAAGTCAAGTTGAACACATGTTGCCAAATGTTGGTATTTTAGGTAGCTTAGCATAGCATAAAGACTGGATTCAGTTAGGCTTGCAGTCCCTCTCAGGTTTACTGAATAACACTTCATGTTTTGTTTGTTTCATCATATAAAAAAAACAAAAGTAAAACCAACAAGTTGTGGTTTTACAGTGGGTTTAGAGTCCCCGGGTGGAAACATCAGCTTGTCAGGCTTCAGTACCCAGACAAGAAATAGGCTCCATGAAACACTTTTGCACTGGTCAGGGAGACAGAGAGAGAGTGGTATCAATCTTCTACTCATTGAACTCTCTGCAAGAAAACAAATAAGTGCATCTGTGAACCTGTGTTTCCATGAATGTATTTGGATGTATTTGATGCATGCACAAAACTATTTCACAAACAAAAAAAAAAAAAAAAAAACAACATTTGTACGCTGCTTTGACATAAAAACAGTTAAAGCTCGTAATGGAAGAAAAAAAAATGACAGAGTGAACATTTAAGTCACATGACTCCTCATGGCTCTATAATCCGTCCATGATGGTGTAACCTTTCTCACATAAGCAAACGTACAATGTCTGATCTGCATCCTGTTTTCTGGTTAGAACACTGGTTAATAGTCACATAACGATAACAGATGAAAATAAACAATTCATTTACATTTTCTTTTGCCACATTCAGAAATTCAGTTAGACTCTGCACTAGATCTGGAAGGAAACATGGCCCATAATCACTTCTGACTGCCGACCATTAACGAAGCCAGGGGTTGTAACTTATAACGCTTTAGCTAACAGAAGGTGGGTGAAAGTGGTACCACAGTCTTGTAAGTCAGATAAGTTAGTCGTGGTCTCACTGCGCGATATCTGTGTGTTAGCAAACACCAAAGTTTTCGCTTGATCTGTCCTGTTTTACGCAAACATCTTTAACCTGTCGCAGTATGTAAACTGCAGCCTGTCTAACATATTCTAATCAAAACTTGAATCCTGCATGTGAAAAACCCTTCAACACTCGTCCTCAGAGCATAATTCTAGCAGGTATTTCATCAGCATCATAAGCACATTAGCATAAAACAGCACGGATAGCTGGCCAGCAGTCAGAGACAGGGTGCTTGTGACTTGAAGGTTGCCAATTACAGCCTGGCTTCCGTGGGAAAATACGGAGGCAGAAGCTGCGTTTGCATCGGCCAGCTCTGAGTGGGAAGTATGTGATATCAGAAAGATAACATTCTCATTTAAGGAAGAAAAGCAGCAACACGGTGTGATCGTATGACCACGAGCAGCCATTTCAGGATCACAGCGTGCTGCAGAAAATGCTCTCGTAATCTCAGTTCGTGTGACCCCCTTTGTTGCTCTGTGGTCGGGTAATGCTGCTGCTAATGCACTATTTTGTTTCCTGTTCCACTTGAAACATTTTCATACATCAAAAAAGACAAAAAGGTAAAAAAAAAAAAACACCAGGGATGAAGTGGGTGGTAAAAACCATTTGAGCTCAGCAAGAGTGTTTATTCAGCTTGACTTTAACATTTGGAAGATGAATTCATGGAAAGCAACAATAAATAGTCCGTAGAAGAGAAAATGAAAGTAGGGTTGATGTATGTTTATGTTGGTGCATTGCCTCACGGTGACTGAAGGTCATAGTTTACCCACCTTTTATTTACTACGTCAGTTATGAAGACAAAGCGCTCTCTCTCTCTCTCTCTGTTTCTCTCAGCCACCAGTCACACTGTGAGCAGCACTGAAAAGAGAGCAAGCACACTGAGTAACGGCTGACACACCGACTGCACGCTGAGCTGAATCAATTCCATTTGACTCAGTTTGATTTGAAGTTGGGAGCTCTGCGTGTGCCATCTCCGTGTTTGTATGCACACATCTGACTGTGTTTATATGCAGCCAGTGTTGACATGACTGGAGGTGTAGACTGCTTGCAATCTGGTCTTCTATTGAGGGCTACAATGCCAATGTATTTTGTGCTGTCTAATGGGAGTAGAAGTGTACAATGTGAGTTGTCTGATCAGGGCTGTCTTGGCTCTATCCGTACGCTTCGGAGGTGAATCCTGGGAAGGATTTCTTTTCTGTTCTGCACACAAAACACTTAAAAAGCACATAAATTAACAATTTGTAATCACTGAATATAAATAGGGTCGGGACACAGTTAGAATGTGGATCATGTTGGGACAGAAATTATACAAATACAAACTGGAGCCTTAAAGGGAAAATTTATCACAACATGTCCAATCAGTGTTGATAGATGTAGTCAATTTAAGCAGTAAATTACTCAGTACATGCTGTATTGGCCCGCAAAATCTGTTCTTCCTGCGCCAGTGCTGTCATTTGGCACGGATGGAAATCCGCTCGGCAACATTGTGTTATTTTCATGAGCAGCCAGCGGCTAACTTAGCTTGCGCAGTGGGCTAGGGCATGAGAAGCTTGCCTGCAATGCATCCTGGTATATGTAGGCACTGCCAGCAAGGTTCTGAGAGCAGAAGAACTCTACCATCAACAAAGATGAGACATCCACATGAAATGTGGCAGTTTTTTTTTTTTTCCTTTAAAAGTGCAGTGCGTGTGATTTAGTGGTACCTAGCAGCCGGTTGACCCTCTGATTTCGAGTGTGAAGGAGAGACTACAGTGGCTGTAAAAGGCAAGGAAAACACAAAAGGCCATATCTAGGGCAAGCGTTTAGTTTTCTCTTCTGGGCTACTGTAGAAACATGGCAGTTGGTAAATTCTATGGAAGAGGACCTGTGGCATCTGTAGATATAAAAGACTTTTCCTATTCAATTCGTATTTCATGCTTAATCAATCCATCCATCCATCCATCCATCCATTCTCTTTCATCTTATCCAGGGTTGGGTTGTGGTGGCACCAGGTTTTGCCGGGTGCTCCAGATGTCCTTCTCCCCAGCAATGCATTCCATCTCCTCCTGGGGGTTGAACATGCACGCAATACCTCTAAAGAAACGCGCCCAGGGGGCATCCTAATTAGAGGCCCAAACCACCTCAATTGGCTCCTTTTCGATGCAGAGGATCAGCGGCTCTATTCTGAGCTCCTCACCCTATGTAAGGCTGAGCCCAGCCACCTGGTGGAGGAGGCTCATTTCAGCTGCTTGTATACGTGATCTCATTCTTTCACTTCATGTCTGGCTACAGCATGGATTGCTAATTACTATTACTTCTTTATGCTAAGCGCTGCTTAAAGTCCTTCATCCTTTCATTTCACTCATGAGAAGAAGAAAAAATAATCACACCCCCTCAACAAAATGTTGAATGGTGCATTCAAAGATCATTTGAAAGATCTCCATTCTTTGTTTTCTAATGCATTTATTTTCAGGGCATACAGTGTGAGGTTTTTGCATGTTGGCGGTGTTATGAAACAGTTGGGTTAATTATAATGTCTGTTGTCTGCACTCGAACCGAGGGGGCTTGATTACAGGAGAGGCTGTGTGTTTGGCTTCAACACAGCGCTGAAAGAGCACACACATACACACACATACACACACACAGCCCCAAAGTCAACATGCCACGATTATCCATTTTGGTAAACACTTGAAAAACAGGTGATCACCCAGTCTGCTGTGGGTATTGTACAAATCCACCTATTAACTTCAGTGTTTGGCTGAGCACGTCACAGTCAAATGAAATGAGCTGAACTTTTCAAGTATTTCAACAGCAACTTTTGAAGAAGTTTTAACCTTCTAAGTTGAATTTTTCTGAATTTTCATTCAACACAAAATGACTTCAAAATAACATCGAAGTGAACTGCAACAAAATTGCTTCAAAGAAACTTCCCAAGGAGTTCTCTGGCTTTGGTTTGGACATTTACTGAAAATATACTCCATTTACTCTGGGCTAGATTTATGTGCACAAAGTGCAGCAACAATTTGCACCGCACATTTTAATCAATTTGCACTTGCAATGTGCGTGTAATTAGCGTCTGATTTAGTAAGGCAGCAGCTCATTATGCAATCAGTGACTGGCTGCCCTCTAGATGCTCTGAGCGCAGAAGAAGTGCAGTTCAGAAAGCTCAGACAGGAAATCCAAATATATTCAGCATTAATAACATTCCAGCACATTTACTAAGGAAGCAATACACGTCTGAGGAGGTGATCTATTACTGATGAAATGCTAATAATCTTCAGTTGTAGAAATGTTTCTAATTAAAGCAATAGGAGTCATTAAACAAACCTTTGTCATGCAAATGTGTGATAAAAAAGAGCGCAGTCACCTCAGTGAACTCTCAGTGAAACGCTGACATTCATTAGCTGCAGATTTGCCAAAGAATCATTTTTAACTGGAACACAATGAGGAGACGTTTTAAAGGACATAAGCAGGTCATTCACGAACATGTTACATTTCTTTTGAGACTCCATGACTTTAACAACTAATCATCATCATTTACTTGTGGATGACAAAAACTTTAAAGTCCAATAGATAAAATACATTTAATAAAATGTTACATTGATTTGGCTGTGTTCGCTCTATTTGCAGCATTTCTTTTTCTAAATTCTTGAGCTCTCAGAGCCACCGTAGCTTACAAGATGGATTGGTCCAAAAGTTTGTCCAGAAAAGAAATTTCCCAACACTTTAAATTTTAAGTTTTGGAATGCTTTGGTTTATGACTAAATCGCACCATCATCAGCATGGCTGTGCTTTGCTTTAAGTGCTCAAATGTTAGCATGCTAACAAGCTAAATTAACATGGTGAACATGGTAACAGTTATTACTGTTAAACATCTGTATGGTAGCGCGCTGATGTGAGCTCAAAGCATCACTGTGCCTCAGTTCGTCCTGTTGCCAGAGGAGGCTTCTTGGACAGGGCGTGACAGACATTGATTTGTCTTGGCAGGAAGGTTAATTAATTAATTGTCCAGTAAATCAATTAATTTTCTGTATGATTGTGTGTGACAATTAAACTTGGACTCATTAAAAACAATAACAGAAACCAATATTTACATTTTATTTTGTATATTTTATATTTTATACATCTTGTTGGATTGAATTCAAAGGGACTGATGAAGTTCATCTAATTTTGTGAGATCAGGATTCTTATGCAAGACTCATCATATTTTTTTGATGCGGTGTGACATTACAAAATGCATTTGTAATTTAGCCAATAAAACCTCAGGATTCAACTCTATTATGCAAATGTTTTATCATTTATAATGTCCTTGTAAATCACAGCAGGGCCGGCCACTGGCATAAGCTGGCATGAACCCTATAGGGGATGTTACAGTGTTACGTTGACTGACTTGTTCAGGGGCTGCCAACTTTACGGGAATGACCTTTTTCACATGCTCTCACACCACACTCCTGTTAATCTACAGATTCAGATTTCTTGTTTTCTCCTGATTGTCTGGAATGTTGCACGGTGCTTGTCTGCGTTATTTAGATACTTGGTTTGAAAAGTTTTTCCAACATGTGAGAACACAACTGACCCGGAGAGTCTCCTGTTGTGTGCTACATACGTGAAATACCAGCTCCGGTCTGGACTTTTTCTAGAGTTCATCCGTGTAAACAGCTTCATTCAGTTGCTCTTCTGGCAGCAGCACAGCGTCTCTCCCTCCACTCTGGCATTGTGAGTTACTATGGTTACGGGGACGCTCTGAAACTTTGTAATGATTCTCAATACAGTCATTACTCCTCACTGCTGAAATCTTGATTCATGGCATAAGCATATGTGACAAACCTAAAGCCAAATGAAAGTGAAGCCTCAAAGCCCCTCCCTCATGAAAATACAGAATGAAATATAGTGTCTGTGTTCACTCAGTTATTATTTTTTAACAGCATTAGGAATTTTTTGGGGCCACAAATGAAATCTTGTTTAGGGCCACTAAAAGCCGAAGGTTAGTCATCAGTATAACTGCACTGTCATCATGCATGACAGAACCGTATATTTTAAGTGCTTCTGTTTGTTGCATTTGAATTTTATTTTGTTTTATTTTTCAAAAAGCAGCTGTCTGAATCCGGTCCAAAGCTTCTGCCACAACAACATAACATTACAGGACACCTCTACAAAACATTATCTGCAGAGCTCGCACTGCTTGTAATTAAAACAAATGATATCGCAGGTGACAGGAGCTGGAAAAGGTCAGCTGTAACGTGACAGAAAACAAAACAGTAACACCACACGCATGCACGCACGGCACCCTCAGCCCCCTCACGCGGCTCTGTCTAAGGGTGACGCTTCTGTGGTCTGTGTGGAACTCCCTCAGAAACAGCCTGTGTACATGACGCATCAATCAGCAGTGGTCAGTGAGGACGTGATGCACTGTGGGTCTAAGTGTAGCCTCACAGAGCTGCTTTATGGCTGCAGAAAAACTCAACAGCTTATTGCCTCTCAAACAACGTGAAGCTTGCTGATTTGTGTGACCTCGCCTTCAATGCGTATGTATAAAGGCACAGAAAGTGTCTGGAATAAGGTGCGAGAGCTCTCTTTCATCTGTGAGTCAAAGCCATATACTTTAAACATGTTTTTACCTACACTTTAGTAAGTCTAGTACTGGGCCTGCACTACATCTTCATGCAATATTCAGTTTTATTCTTGATGATGCCAGAGTGCAATGCGGAAAACTATTATATGCAACACATTACATCCAGCACAACAATCTCTCCTCTATCACAGCGTCTAAATGCACGGAGCACGCACTTTTCTCCAGTTTTTGTTCTCTGCTCTTTGTCTTTGTTGCTCTCTATAGAAAAATAACGGCACCGCGGGAACCTGCATTATTTATAGCCTCCGTAGGTAGAATATTATGGAATCGGTTAGCAGTAGTAAGCTATTATACTGAAAAATGTGAATATCACACCTCAATTTGTTATCATAATCCTATCAGTGAGAGACGTGCAGAATTACATCCATTATAATGAATTTGCGATGAGATTATTGTTGTTTACACAATCCCCTCAGTTCATTTTATAGGTGGAGGCAGGATGATTTATAAAACATGATATAATTGATTTATTGAATGCACATTTATTCTCATGCTTTTGTGATGTGAGCTTTAATCTTATGAATTAATGAGTATTTACAGCAGTCAGATTATATTCTGGAGAAAAACACAATATCTTTTTCTGATCCGAGAGGCCAGTATCCATGTTGAAGAAATCCATTTTATTTTTCATCATGGAGTGAGCAGGTATTAGTGCTCCTTGACTCCTGTGATGCAGAATAAGGCTGCACAACCGACTTCATCTTATCCTTTTCTTCATCGTTGTTTTTGCAGTGTTCGTTTTGTAAATGTATTACACATGGGAAGATATGGTTCATGTTCAAATGCTATGGGTTTATTGGTGACTCTGAATTGCACATAGGTGTGATGAACTGGTGGCCAGCCTCTCACCTTATGTCAGCTTGGATTGGCTCCAGCCCCCTGCAACCCTGATAATGAATGAATGACTAAATGGAATGCTGTTCATTAGCTGACATGCTGTTGCTTGGTCTGTGGTCCTATACGTCCGGGTTTGGGTGTTGGACAGGTAGTGTACAGTGAGTTCATCCGAACTTTTCGCAAACAGCCTACAGCTGCTGGAAATAGAGTCGAAGTGAGCCTGAATGGAAACAGTAAAGTTGTGGGTCATAAAACCAAAACGAGGAGCCGGGAGATGCCAAAGTGCTCTTTAGAACTAAGGAGAACTGCAGAGTCGGGTACTACGAGTGACCCCTTTTACACATTTGATTAAACTGAACAATTTGATTGATCGTTTATATAAAAATATGTATTAATGCAGCTTTAAATTCCTGAACTGTGTCAAATCTGAGTCAGAGTTCAGAGTATCTGTCACTTTGTGTTGTGCGACAACAAATCAAAGCATGCAAAATCACTTGTGTTGTAATATCAGCAGCCAGAACAAATGAGTGTGTGTGTGTGTGTGTGTGTGTGTGTGTGTGTGTGTGTGTGTGTGTGGTGTGGTGGTGTGGTCTCTACATCCACACACAGCTTGTGCACGTACAAGTCCAGTCCCACACCTTACCACACATGAAGCGACAGCATGAATTTATGTAAACGTTCACACTCCCCCACACTCCTGCATCCTTTCTGTGATAATCCCCTTCAGTAGACTAATGTTGAAATAAACCCAGAGCTTAGCATCACACAGACCTGAACTAAGATGACCTGACTTAGATGATACAGGGCAAACATAATTCTTGTGGCATCCATCCAACATCCACATAACTGTAAAACACTGTCCAGAAAGCCCACACTATTTGCTCTTCATCCTTTTTTTTCTTTTTTTCCCCCCTTGTGCACATTACAGTGATTTATGGACTGTGCAGTTTGCATACCACTCGCTTAAGTAAAGCTGATTATAAAGAGGGCACGTTGAGGGTTGTATCGCTCGCTGCACAGATTTTACATCATTACAATCATTTACAAATCTATGTTTTCAACAAGGACAACAGTCAAATAAAATAAAACAAGAATAAGAATGCATGAAGGACATGCTAAAGCTGTACACTTGAATCTCTTGTGTCGCCCCAACTAAATGCAGCTTTAGAGCAGTGGTGATGGAACCACACAGGGATTTACTGAGATACAAAAACCTGTATTCTGCACTCCACTGCTGTGTTTACAGAGAGCCTCAGTATAAGAGTGTGTCCAAGAATGTTCAAAAAAAAAAAGAAATGTACTCCACAAGACGACTTCTAATGAGAGGAATTCCCTTGTGTCATGACTGAGGTCTGTAGCAGTGTAAAGTCTCTTTGGTGTCCATACATGTAGATGTAATTATTAATTATTATTATTAATCAATCAAATTATTGATTGGTTTAACTGCTACATAGACCGCCTGGGGCTGGGCAATTTCTCCACATATAAATAGCTGGTCAAAACTCCAGCTATTTATATGTGCAGTATAAATATAAAAGTTGTTCTTAATAGGTAGCAGGTGTGATAGTGCAAGGACACAATAGAGAAAAGAAACCTGTACCTATTGTTGTACCTATTTTAGTTACCACTGAGCGAGTAAAGCAGTTTGACCTCACAGATGTGCAGTTTGGGCAGTGAATGAAGCAACAATCTGTAAGATCCTTAAGATGTCAAGAGAAAATGATGAGTTTCCGTGCCTGTAGTGATGCCTTTGATCCATCTGTAGGACTGTGTGTCTCTGTTTTCCTTCGATTTAATGCTTTCATAATGCAACACACATCAGCAGTATCACATTGTCATACCACACACCAAATGTGTTCTATACACAGAAGAAGTAATCAGGATACAGTAGCTGGGATATGCTGATCTGGGAGGAAGATAAAATTGCTTCTTTTCTGGAGAAGTGACATGCATTGACCAGTAGTGACCAATGACCAATGACATTTTAATCCTACATTCTTGATAACTGCTCTGGAGAAAAGTTTAAGAGCCTTTTTTTCCTGTTTTTTTTTTTTATTTCCTGTTTGTTTTTTCTCTGCGGAACTAAACTAAAAAAAAAATAATTCATTTGCATGTTGCATTTAAAATTAAATTAATAAGTGAATGAATTCAAATGATTATATATTGCACCTCTTGGACAAATACTATTTACATAGAGAAAGATTGGATGTATCTGAAACCACAATAATAATAGTGAATCATGATGAGGAGCAGTGCTAAAAGGCCTTATCTATCTCTACATATGGTTGCTCAAACAAGCCATCTGTAACGGCACCTACCTGTCAATCAAAGTGGCCACGCTGTTAATTCTGAATCATCATCATCATTTGAACAGGTGAGTTCTATAAAATTCACCCTCAGTACAGTTGTCATGAACGGGAAATTAGCTATAGAGACCAAAACTGTTTTTTGTACCAGGCTGTAAACATGTTTATTTCTGCTGTGAAGTTGGACATTTTAACATGGGGACTTATGGAGACTGACTCGCTTCTGTAGCCAGCCTCAAGTGGCCGCCGAGGAATTACATTTCTCAGCCATTGAGGTTGCCGCTTGGTGATAACACACTAATGAAAACAGTTCTAAATATTATATTCCATTTCTAGATCTTACACACTGGACCTTTAATTAATGAGCAAATGGTGTTTCACTGCCACACATTATTCCACTTATTGATAGCAGGATAACCTTTTCAAATAAAGGTCATTAATCAAATTAGCCCTCTGCTTTTGATTTAGTGGCTGCAGTTACAGCTTGAGCATGTGTGTGTGTGTGTGTGTGTGTGTGTGTGTGTGTGTGTGTGTGTGTGGTGGACCTGCCAGCACTGTTTGTTCACTTTGACAAGGATGTGAAATGAGTACTGTATCTGTATAGAAGGTTATAGTGTGTGCGTGGTTTGTATGCAGGGAAAGGAAACACGGTGTGTGTGTGTGTGTGTGTGTGTGTGTGAGGGTATGTTTGTGTGTAAGTGTGCGTATTAAATGAGATTTGTTACACTGTAATAACCAGTGACCAGGGAAGTGAAACGGAGAAGGCTCTCCACATTGATCACCGCCAAGGATTCCCCTTGGAATCAAGAATCAAATCCGCGTAGTTGCATGTGTGTATGTGTGTGTGTGCGTGTGTGTGTACCAGGCAAGGAGATGTGGCCAAAGTTAATTATCAGAGAAAGCATTTTGCAAATGCATGTGTGTGTGTGAGTGGGTGGGAGGGTGGGAGGGGCTGTTATTGCAGCCAATGAAGCAGAGAGATGGGTGCAGATTTGTATTCTGAAGCTGTGCCTCCTTTCCTCTTTCACACACCCAGATCGAAGCATGACACACACACACACACACTGATACAAAATGTTCACATGCACACAGAACTGCTTTGTACTCGTATGACTGCTTCATTAAGGCTGCTTGACCCCTGACTGTCACCCCACACACACACACACACACAGGTCTTAGTGAAGAAGAACATGGTGGTAGAAATCAGCACATCTGGTTGGTCATTTAAATAATGTTGGGGTCTTCCTGTCAGCCTCCCATCAGCGCTTTCCTCCTCTGCAGTACACCTTACCGCCAGCCCCATGCCCGAGGACACAAATCAAGCGTGGGGGTCTGGAGGTCCTCCCCATGAGATTCTCAGTGTCAGACACTTCATTGCCTGCATCCTGGTGAATTTTTATGCAGCAATTTGTGCTTTATATGCATTGATTCCAACGTCCTCCGCTACTCTCAACGTGAATACAAAGGAAATAGTCAAGAGTCAGTCAGAGTAGATATACTCCTGCTTACATCCTCATTAAACTGTCAACTTGTGTAGCCTATCTAAAAGAATGGCACAGTGTAACTTTCACATTATGACAGTACTATCTAATAACAGCAACAACAACTGTATCCTGTATCTTCTGTCCTTGTGTTGCTCAGACGTCTGCTTTTCAGTGTTGCTTCAGGTCAGACAGTCCACCACTTGTGACAGAAAATACTCCCACTCCATATTCCCACTGACAGGACTGATCCACTCATGGTCCATCTGCCATTCAGATCTGTATTTGCACAGCCTCTTTACATTTTACAGAGTGAAGCTGGAGGTATTTATCAACATTTTCAACACACACACACACACACACACACAAAAAAACCCCCAACAAAAAACAAACAAAAAAAAAACCTCATGTCTGAGTCTCTGTAACCAGGGCAACAGTGACACTGAGTGACAGACAACTTGCCTGTCGGTCTACTTGTGATTCTCTTCTGTGAAACTCTTTTTGGTTTTATTATTTCTCATGTCGTTCCAAGAATGAGAAAATTGTCTGACGATCCTACTTGGGGCAGGTGGCAATCCTGGTCTGTGCATCTGTGGGGTAGATGGCACTGAAATTAGATGTACTGTGTGTACAGTGGGATGCAAAAGTCTGAGGCCACTAGTCAACATCAGTTTATACCATGTTCATGAATTTCATGCATTGGAGCTAGTATGGACTCAACATGTTTGTCTAAAACCCGATGACTCATGTTATCCCAGCATGATTTGACAACGTTCCAAAGAGCTCCGTAAATTATCAGTGGGGAAGAGGAGGGCAGGTCATGATGGTCAGTTGGTTGAGCTTTGTGTGTGTTTCGGCTCATTATCCTTCTGCAGCATGAATCGTTCTCCACAAAGACGCAAACCTGAGGGTGCAGCATATCTTTGAAAAATGGAGTGCTACTTCTTCTGGTCAGGGTGGAATCGCTTCAGTGCAGGTATCCAACTCCAGAGTCAGCAAAACAACCCCAGACTGGAACACTCCCACAATGCTTTGCTGTTGGTTTGATATACTGTGGTATCATTCTCTCTCCCCTGCACCCGGTATTCACCAGTCCACCTCAAGTGTTTGGCCTTGTTTCTGTTTGCGTCCTCTGAGACAAGTACATTCTTCCAACAGGACTTTTGCTGATCGGAGTCTTGTTGTTCCTTATTTTGAAAATGCTCGATCTGTGGTAAAGTTTGATGTGTTGATCTGTTGTTGTGGTCTCTTCTGGTCTGCCTGATCCTGCTTTGGATACTATACACCTGTTCTGTAAAACAGAATGCATTCAGTCCTTTTGGTCTAGTCATGATTTGACACTGACACTTTGACGTAGTTCTAAATCCTCAACTTTCTGATTATTTCCAGGTTTCTGTAAAAAATGATCTATCTCGTGCAGAGCTGAGGAGTGGGCTACAGAGATCCGGAGAGCTCACATCTTTCTGACTTCATGTCTCCAGATTTTATTTTTGAAATCCCAATCCACACATGCTGTAAATACAAGACCTGTTTTCTGACAGCTGGAAGTTCAACTGGATACACCTATATTTTCTCCAGCTCACTGTGTTTTTCATTGGCAAAAGTGTATGACAGAGTAATCTTAAAGTCTAAAACAAGATACTTAGTATGTTGTGTGTGTGCTTTAACATTAAGCCTTAACCCAGGTACAAGGGTTATGTGTGAAAAATACTTTTGGCTATGTGTGTGTGTGTGTGTGGTGTGGTGTGGTCCTGGCCTTGCAGGAGGTGAATTAAACAGAACAGATCAAAAGAGAGGTGGAGTCAGCTGGTAGCCAAAAATAAGAGTCACTTTATTTAAAAGGTGACAGGAAAGGCACAGGGGGTAAGTATAGCTGATGTTCTGCTGGGTCAGGGTGCCTCAGGGCTCAAAGACAAGTCTGCTCTGCTGAGCGTGAGATCTGAGGAGAGGGAGAACAACACTGAGGGAGAGGGACCTCAGTTTGGTCTCTAGGATCCAGGCCAGGTGAGAAAGTTTCAGCAGCCAGGTTAGGCCAAATGTGCCCGTGAACTTGATTACTACCTGCAATACCTGCACGTTGAGAAGGTAAATTGAGGACCGTGATGGTACAGTTTTTGGACATTCTGGACACTGAGAATAACAGCTAATGAAAGCAGTTTTAATGAAAATATTTACTAAAATACAAGAGTTTTATTTTAAGAAACAAAAACAAATGCAATTTGAAAAAAATCGAAAAGTATGACATTACATGTTCAGCTATTTTGTCAGCAGCATTGATGAATTGCATATTTGTTCTGTGATGAATGCAAATGTAATTGTAAGTAATGCTTCAGATGTATAAGAAAGACAGTCCAATTTTTGACTGAAGACACCTCCTTTGAGTTAAACCCTGACCTATACTATGACAAGCGGTTTAACATTGAGCTTTATATGAGAAGTTGTGCTTTTACGTCATTTTCACTGAAGTGCCAAAAAAAAAAACGTAAATAAAATATAAAAATCAAAATGTTTCATATTTTGGGGCAATTTGCTTAAAATAAACATTTCTTTGCTTTCTTTCTTTCAAGTTTATTACTCCAGCAAGTAGCCTGAGCCTTAGTAACAACCTAGCAACATGGAGTGGAGTTTCCCAAACTGAATAAATACCACACATATAAACACTGAACTGCTTTGTTAGCTCAGTCTTGTAGTGACTAAGTCATCTGCTGAAAATGTCTTTTTTTTCCATGAACAAATTCAGCTCCTAAATCTGTGAACTTCACATTCATGTGATCCAAACATTCCCAACAACTCCATGCCGATACAGCACTTGTCTGTGGTACTCGGATGCTCAGATGTCCATGATGCTGATCCTGCTGACTCATTCCAGCAGGTGCAATAAAGTGCCACAGTGTGTACTGTATGTGTGTGCTTAAACATTACTGTAATGTAAGGGTTCCATATTGCCCATAAATCTACCTCAAATTCAATAGTAGTAAAACTGAAATACACCTCATTGCTTCTAAATCCACACCCTCAAAGACTAATACTGTATGTGTATACTTCTAATTGCCCAAGCCACCATACCAAATATTTTCATTCTCCAGCCACATAAACAATATTTCCCTGTCCGTGAGCTGTCTCCACACTCTACCCTGCCTCAACACAGCAGTCCACACATGTTTTAGTCAATACTTTTTGACTGCAGCATGCATTATCACACATACAAAGTCTACCAAACATGTCACTCCTCTGCTGATTCAATGACACCGGCTCCCTGTACAATGATCTACGCCCTGCCTTTCTCACATACCTCCTTTAAACATATTCTCCATCTTGTTCCTTCGGTCTTCATCAGCAGGTCTCCTGGCACCACCAGCCGTTAACCTCAGCACAATGGTGCCAGGGCTTTTTCCCATGCTGCGCCCAAACTGTGGAACTCTCTCCTCCCTCACATCCGTTTACTGGACTCCATCACAGATTTTAAAAGTGCTCTTGAAACGCATATTTTTAAACTATCTTACTCACTCTAATTGAATTTCCTGGATCTCATTTTATAAGATCCTTTTTTTTTAACTTGTTGATGCCATTCATTATTGTTATAATAACATGCTGGATTCATATCACATGCTGCAAACATGACACTAGTAACACATGGAGCTTCAACATATTTGTTTATCTGTATGGGAACTGGGCATGTGATCAGCACATCCATTACCATTACACCTGCTTCAAATGTGTGTGTGGAGATGACCGATGGTTCGGAAGCCTTGGACCACATGAACATTCATTCATTTTCTCTCTCTCTCACACACACACACACACACACACACAGGCTGATTAAAGATGACAGAGATAGCAGTTGGTCTTAGTTTTTTCTTAACTGTAGATCTTTTAAACTGTCAGGGTCACAATGAAGGGCATGCATATGAGAAACACACACATACACACACACACAATCACTAACCAGAACAGCACTTGTAGAGTTTTTATTTTATTTTTTAATTTATTTGTTAACATGGATAATAGAATTTGCTGAAATGTATATACCCTCCACACATCTCCCTCCCTCTCTTCTTCTTCTTCTTCTCCTTCTCCTCTCTTTGTCTCTTTCTCTCTGTAATGAGTTTAGCCTCAGTCCTGGGGTTAACACTTGTAGTAAGTATAGAGTGGAAAATGTAATTATTCTAATTGTTTATTCTCCCATTCTCCAACTCTTCAAGCTAATGGGTTGGTACTATCAGCATTTTCCTGAATAGCCTCTTCTCCCTGGCAAACAACCAGAACTATTATTCCACCACTCCCATATGTACAACTGTAGCCCATTATACACAGCCAACAAAATATTATGACATGTTCCCAATACTGGATTATGTAACATCTATCCCCCTGCCCCGTTTGCCTTTTGCCTTTCATGTTCTCCCGTGAGTAAAGTTTAACATTTTATTTTTCTTTCTGAAGATATTTTGTTGGAAATAAATGTTTTCTTTTTATTCCCATCTTTCTTGTCGAGAGCCCATTAGTGTGATACCACCACTGCACTTCTTCTTGTCAGTTCATCATGTTAGTGTTGAATTCTGCCGTCCTGTTCAAAGTGTATTAAAATTTAAAGTTAAGTATAATTAAGAGTGTGGCTACTTAAGCACCCAGGCATCATCTCATCACCACCTCAGCTCCACCTACGATCCACATCTTGGCCGAGTTTTAGATTAGCTGGGAGCCGGCAGAGGCAGGACTGCCAAGATGGCGATTACCAAAGCCACCACACGCTAAGCTATTATAACTAAATCTAAATAAATTTAAATATAATGGACTATGAAATCTAAACTAAAAATGAGTATTCTTTAATCACAAACGGAACTTTGTGGTGAAATAATCTTGTTTTTGCAAATATTCAATCTCACAATCCATTTGTTGTTTTTTAGATGGGTGAATGTGAGCAAAATGTTACATGTAGACCTCCATCACCAAACCAGACTGCACAGGAGCACTCAACAGGTGAAGCACTGAGTGCAGAAAATTGCCACGACATTATAACCATACTTCAAAAAGCAATGACCTTGAAGCAGTGAAACAACACATTTACATGGCTGCATGCGATGTTTTCTCCACTCTTTCTACATGTAGCTCCCCATACAGGTCCTCGGGTCTGAGTGCTTTGGTCATTCAAAAGAACAACAAAAAGTTTTGGTGAGGCAGACTTTAGTTTTGTTCTCTGAGTTGTTGGAACAGTCTGAGGATCTGAGAGCAGCTCGAAGTGGTGATACCCTTTGATTAGAATGCTCTAAGGTCATCTTGCAAATAAAAAAAAAAAAAAACACGCAATGTTTAAGATGAAGTGGGAAGAGAGACTGGGAGCTAGCTAGCCGTTCATCAGTTATGGATGAAATAAAACAAGGAGGCTTCTTAAATCCCAGATGGCCCAGGGTGTGGCCTTTGCATTGTGTGGAAACATCACAGCCTTGTTGGGACAGCAGATAAAAAGCCCACTGGCTGCATACAGAGTTTGTAATGCTATAAATAATTCTGTTCCACATTATCTGTCTGAAAGTTGAGATATGGAAGACAACCTGAGTTTTCTGGACAAGTTCATCAGGGTTATACTGAGAAAAAGTAAAGCAGAACATTTATTATCATGAGGTTCATAGTGCTGTCAGAGAGAACCGAAGGTGAACAGAAGTCTAATTTTCTTACTTTATTATTTTAGGTTTTTTTTGTTTTGTTTTTGTGTTTTTTTTAAAGAAAAGCAAGTATGTTACTTTGTCTTTGGAACAAAAACTATAGCCACAGGTCTTGGTTAGGGTTTGGGCACCAATAGGCCATGTTTGGGTCTCCAGTTTAGGCTCATGGAGAACCCTTGTATGCATCAAGCCATATAACCAAGCGTCAATCTCTGTGCGTGTGAAGTGAAGCCAATGCGGAAGTGCCAAAAAGTTCAGGCCCTCGATGGGTCACTTGAGGCTGGCTACAGAATAAGTCAATCTCCATAACCATCAAGGTGAAATGTTCAAATTCACTTTACAGCCTGGTACAAAAAAATGTTTTGCTATTTACAGATGGCTTGTTCGAGCACTCAGGGGTCATTTGGCCTACATCAAGTCCGCTGATGATCCACGTCTTTGACGATTTTTAGATCAGTCAGGAGGTGGAAGAGTCAGGACAGCCAACCTGCCCTGCATTGTCCCTGCCCTGACTCAGCGTGACACGTTTTGAACTTCGCTTCAGAAACCTAGGGGTGACATCACGCGTACATTCTTTATACGGTCAACGCACGTCAATTTTCAGATCAGCATATCCCAGCTACTGTATCCTGATTATTTCTTCTGTATAAAGAACACATTTGGTGTGTGGTATGTGAGGTCTGTGGTATGAGAATGTGACGCTGCTGATATGTATTGCATTATGAAAGCATTAATCATCACAATTTTCACTTGATACGTCAATGATTTTACAGATTGTTGCTTCATTCACTGCCCAAACTCCACATCTGTGAGGTCAAACTGCTTTACTCACCTAGTCGTAACTAAAATAGGTACAATGGCAGGTTTCTTTTCTCTATTGTGTCCTGGCAGTATCACACTTGCTACCTATTAAGAACAGCTCTACTTATACTGCACGTATAAATAGCTGGAGTTTTGACCCTTTAAGACAGTTTGACTTCTCTGTGCACCTTGGAAGTAGGTGAACTTGTGCCAGAAAATATCTCAGACATTTTCACACCTGTTCCTATCTACATGTGTAGAAACTAAAGGGATTTTACACAATTAGACAGCCTGGTACAAAAAAAAAAACCAAACAGTTTTGGTCTCTATAGCTAATTGCCAAGTTCATGACAACTGTACTGAGGGTGAAATTTATACAACTCACCTGTTCAAATTATATTAAGGCTTAAAGATATGCATAAGAAACAGTGCCCAGTTTTTAGATTAGCTGGGAGGCTGCAGAGGCAGCACTGCCAAGATGCCACCACACAGCGAGCTTGAAACCTGTGGGTGACGTCACGGAGACTTCGTCCATGTTTTATAGTCTATGCATATAACCACTTGGATGCTTAGATATGCTGGAAGAAAGACTTCTGTTTTATATGCATGGTGTTTTTTTCCAAATTACACACAATGTACTTACAAGAGGGATTGTTCTACTACAGATATTACTACATAATCTAACAAATATTGAATGGGAACAAACACCATTTTATGGTTAATAAGTTTATTCTTTGGATTTTTGGATGAAATCTGAGTTTATGCACATAGCACTCCCCACGGTATTCATACTGTAGCAAACCAATTTATTGCAAACAAACTAGAAATATGAAATACTTCACTTTATATTTCTTACAAGATTTCCCCCCCCAAATATCTACCAGACGCATTAAGAGACGAAAAGGTGAAAGCTTTCAATGCTAATCAAGAGTAATGTTATGGATTATTAATTTAAAGTAAAGCAGAGGAATTATCAAGTTTACACAGCAGCATAATCACACTCTCAATTCTTCACAGCAGATAAAAACATTCTGTACCTCCCCAACTCTGTCCTCTCACTACATCCCTCTCATCTCTCTCCTCCTTTTTCTACTTTCTCTACTTTTGGGGCTGGCGAGACAACGTTTGCAACATTAATGGAAGCTTGAAAACATCGACTGCGGGCTTTTAAAGCAGCACAGAGAGCCTCTTCTCCCTCCCGTCTCTCTTCTTTCTCCTCTCTGCTGCTGCTGCTGCTGCTGCTGAGCTGATAAATGTTGCATGGGGCTTGCTGGACAGATCCTTCTCCTAATCCTCTGGTCAATACAACAACGCTCCATTCGGCTGGTTTGAAAGTGTTCCATCCCTGTCACCTCTCTCTGCCCTGAAAAATACAGCAGAGCTAAGCAGTGTTGGCCTGGAGGCCACTGACATGACTCTCGCCCCTCCATCAGATGACAAGGATTTCCTTTGAAAGGGATGGGTGGGGGCAGTCTGCACTAGAGCATCATCATCTCAGATCAGAACCAATTGGTACTAGACTCCATTGACAAAACCAGCGATTTTACCTCAGATAATTGTGCAGAAGAACAAAATAAAACCCCAAAACCATCTTTGTTAGTCCTCCCACTGTTCCAACAATCAACATAGCCGGTTTGGTCAACATAAACCTTAAATTCACAGAGTTAGATGTAACCTACCTAGAATATTCAGGTCTGCAATGGCTGGAATGTAAATCTTCGGAAACAAACGTGTGTTTGTTTTACCAGAATCAGCTGATACACCGATCTCTCTTGCTACCAGATTCCTTTGACAATAATCATTTTTATCACAAATCTCATCATAACATCGCGGCTTCATTCAAATTCAACAGAAACATGATGAAACTCAAATTCACAGTTGAATGAGGAAACAATCGGCTGGTTCAGCTGCTGTCCTCAGATCGTCCTCAAAAAGTTTCATATGGAGGGATCCACATGAAAGCATGATGAGGCTGAATAAATAATAACCCGAGCTGACTTCCTCTGCTCTGTTTATTGTTTATTCAGCCGTCATGTCCTCTGCTCAGGGGCCACGGCTCCACTATATCTGTAAATAGCAAATATTTATTTGCTGCTATGCTAAATGCCGTAAACGTAACTTTTAATCATCTAACATACATATTGTGACGGTCACCTGCTTTACAGCAGGTACCTGAGGGCCTGGTTATTTCACCAACACAAACCACACCTCTCTGATTTGTCTGTCTCTCTCTCTGTGGCATGGCTTTGTTTCTGTTAGTCATCTCGCACACACTACACACGTTACACTCATGCATACACACACTCTCAGTGCTGATGTTACTGATAAACACACATCAGCTGGTCCTCTGTTTTTTGAGTTGTTAAACAATCAGTTAAATTTATTTTTGCCTTTTTAAAAAAATTTTTTTTTTTTGTCATGGCTTTAGAGCCGGGTCTGTGTGTGTGTATATGTGTGTGTGTGTATAGGAGGATAAAGTTTATGAATTAATTGCAGAAAACAGGAATCAATGTGTGTATATTTCCTAACATGTAAGATTTAAATTTACTCTGGTTTGTAAGTCGGTTTATCGTTTTAATGTTATTTTGTCTTTGAAATTTTCCCATGTTTCAACTACAAAATCACTTTACACTCTTACACATTCTTTTGTTGATAAAGTTTTTTTTCCCCTGATAGGGCAGGGACAGTGGCTGCTTCAAACGTTAAGAAAACCGATTGTCAAGGCACAGGTAGTGCTGGTTAAATGACTTTTGGTCCAGGGGATTCAATTATAGCTAAGCCTTACAGCTGTACCAACAGGCCATACATAATACAAGAAATGCCTTCAGCTGTCAATCAGCAGCAGAAGGATGGAGGCCCTACAGGAAACTGGGATACACCTGTTCCCCACACTGGTGCTCTTGACTGCGTGGTGGGACCAGCTGCATCGGGGTCTGCTCTGGTTCCCTTTTTTTATGCACAGAGCTCATCATTGGCTTCAGCACATGCAGACCAACAAACACTAAAGGGATGCGGACTATCATTCATTGTCGATCACAGTTTTTCTGTGAATCTGCACTACGCCACTCTCTGGTGTCCCTCTACTCTTTTCTGTCTCTTTTTTTTCCCACCTAATTCTATCTTTTTAATATTTGCAGTATTTCTCAATCATGCTGTACTTGTACAAAGTGAAGATACTTGCTAATGCACATAATAAAATGCAGACTCTTTCATCAGGACGTTGCCATTGTATTCTTGTACGTGGGAGGTGGAAGCTTGCATAATCGTATCAGCTTGTGGTTTCTGAATTTTAGCAGCCAGACTGGATGGAACAACCACGAGCAGAAATGTGTCCGAAGAGTGGCAATATTAAGACAGCACTGGGATGTCTTATTAAAATGGCCAAAATTAGCTTAGATAAAGAAACAAATAATGACCCAAAGCCAGAAGAGGAACAGTGACAGTGTTAGCTGAGTTGCTCCTGTCATACTGTGATTACTGGAGAGGTGATATTGGAGTCAACAACATAATTGTTGGTCTCAAACGCAATAAGAAGGCAAGAAATTGCACTAATTAACTTTTGACAAGGCCCATCTGTTATTTCAAAAGTAAAGGATACAGCCACAAAAATTTAAGTTCCACATTTTTTTTTTTACTGCAAATGCAATTCATTTATATTCACCAATTTACAATTCATATCCTAAAATCAAATAAGACAAACTACAAGTGTACTGTGTGAACTCTACAACATGTCGGATGTTCATGCAGACATGGAGGACTTTGCTCTTGCAACATGAGGAGCACAGCGTGAGATGTACCCCGCCCCCATATTAAGGTCTGTGGATCACAGAGGGTGACTAAAGCAAATGTATCATTATGGTAATCAACATCCATCAGCACATAACAATAAATGATGGCTACTGGTGCTGCTGTAGGAAAAATCACAGTTTGGGTTTGGGAAGGTTGTGGGACCTTTGTCATCATGGTTACATAAATGAACACATAGTTAAAGGAAATGAAGACTGTGCTCATGCTACGTAAAAACAATGTTGGAAATGGGAGACAGGCTGTCATCCATCTACCCACAACGACCCCCTCCCTGTGTGGACTACAACCCCTTGCAAAAATTATGGAATCACCAGTCTTGGAGGATGTTCATTCAGTTGTTTAATTTTGTAGAAAAAAAGCATATCACAGACATGACACAAAACTAAAGTCATTTCAAATGGCAACTTTCTGGCTTTAAGAAACAGTAAAAGAAATCAAGAAAAAAAAGTGGTAGTCAGTAACAGTTACTTTTTAGACCAAGCAGAGGAAAGAATTGTGGAATCACTGAATTCTGAGGAAACAATTATGGAATCACTCTGTAAATTTTCTTTCCCAAAACTAACACCTGCATCAGATTAGATCTGCTCGTTAGTCTGCAGTTAAAAGGAGTGATCACACCTTGAGAGCTGTTGCACCAAGTGGATGGACATGAATCATGGCTCCAACACAAGAGCTGTCAATTGAAACAAAGGAGAGGATTATTAAACTCCTAAAGAGGGTAAATCATCACGCAATGTTGCAAAAGATGTTGGTTGTTCACAGTCAGCTGTGTCTAAAATCTGGACCAAGTACAAACAACATGGGAAGGTTGTTAAAGGCAAGCATACTGGTAGACCAAGGAAGACACCAAAGCGTCAAGACAGAAAACTTAAGGCAATATGTCTTAAACAGAAAATGCACAGCAAAACAAATGAGGAACAAATGGGAGGAAACTGGAGTCAACGTCTGTGACCGAACTGTAAGAAATCACCTAAAGGAAATGGGATTTACATACAGAAAAGCTAAACGAAAGCCATCATTAACACCTAAACAGAAAAAAACAAAACAAGGTTACAGTGGGCTAAGGAAAAGCAATCGTGGACTGTGGATGACTGGATGAAAGTCATATTCAGTGATGAATCGCGAATCTGCATTGGGCAAAGTGATGATGCTGGAACTTTTGTTTGGTGCCGTTCCAATGACATTTATGAAGACGACTGAAGAAAACATGCAAATTTCCACAGTCTTTGATGATATGGGGCTGCATGTCAGGTAAAGGCACTGGGGAGATGGCTGTCATTACATCTTCAATAAATGCACAAGTTTACGTTGATATTTTGGACACTTTTCTTATCCCATCAATTGAAAGGATGTTTGGGGATGAAGAAATCATTTTTCAAGATGATAATGCATCTTGCCATAGAGGAAAAACGTCAATGTCATGGCCTGCAAATAGTCCGGATCTCAATCCAACTGATAATCTGTGGTGGAAGTTGAAGAAATTATTTCAAGCAATGCGACTTTGTTTAGAAATCCAGACAAACATAGCTGTTTATATATAAATATACTGTATAGTTGGGAGTTGCAATACTGTTGGAAAAAGGTAATTAGCACGTTGTCTTACCTCAGAGTTCGTGGGTGACTTGAAGGTGACTGGCGTCTTGAAGTTGCCCGCTCTGTGCTGCTGAGCAGATGCGCAAGTTAGCGGACGGACACAGCCCCCTCCTCCCCTCTCCCTGCCTCTGCCCTTGCCGATCGAATGCAGAAAAGAATGTTCGTTTGTTCTAAGAACTTGGGCTATTTAGCCTATTACAAAGGGTTTTGGGGGCAGCTGGCAGCATGAAAAACTATCGTCGACACAGTTATCTGAACTAAAAATCCCATCATGTCACATGAGAAAAGTAGTATTGCCAGGCAATACTACAGTGAAAAGTAGTATTGCCGTGGCAATACTGACGATGGCGACCCTGAAGAGTACTGTTTGTCACACATGAGGTCGAAGACTGCAAGCTGTTATAAAGCCAGAAGTGGTGCAACAAAGTACTAGTGGTGTGTTGAAGTGTTCTTTTGTTTATTTGTTTTTCATGATTCCATATTTTTTTCCTCTGCTTGGTCTAAAAAAGTAACTGTTACTGACTACCACTTTTTTTTTTCTTGATTTCTTTTACTGTTTCTTAAAGCCAGAAAGTTGCCATTTGAAATGACTTTTTAGTTTTGTGTCATGTCTGTGATCTGCTTTTATTTCTACAAAATTAAATGACTGAACATCCTCCAAGACTGGTGATTCCATCATTTTTGCTAGTTGTTGTATGTGTACTTAACTTCCTCCTTTGCTCCTGTTGTAATTAATGCAACCATGAGAGGCGCTGATGCTGACATGTGAACTGATCAGATGGGCTTTTGTGGCATTTGCTGAAACAATGCTGCCATTCTTCGTATCAGGATAGTGTGCAAAATGTTCTTTTCCTCTGGCTTTTTGTAGTAACCACAACCTGGTTTTACTGATCATCAGTACTAAAGTCTCACACACTCTGTCATTGCTATTAATGTCTTCATGGGTGTAAGGGCTCCAAACATTGTTTTCAAGCAGTCACATGCTCTATAGAAATGAATGATAGGTGCAATAGAAATCTCCAGCTATTCTGACACTGTTTCCAGAGCCTCCTCGCTGATGGGACAGAGTGTAATTGGTGAAATTGAGCTACTTCCTTGCTGTTCCATTGACTGTCAGAGTAATTGCTATGCAAACAGTCTGGATATATTTTACAAATCTGACCATCTTTGGTCCAGTTCATAAGAAAAAGAAAAATGTTACACAATAGTACAGGCCACAATTAGAGCAGAAGTACAAATGCTGAAGGGAAGAGAACCAGACGAAGAAAATAGTCAAAAGAAAAAGGAGGGGAGTGCGGGTACTAACAGAGATGAACGAAGAGGGCTTGATTTTTTTGAATATGAATGCAGAAATGAAATATTACACAGTGAACAGTGTAGGTGGATCAAGATGTTCCACCTGCAGTGTCAGGCCAATTAAATTTGATGTCCTGATTCCCCAAGTTTTCCTCTGACCTGTTTAATTTGGACTCTCCAACCAATTTGGACCAGAGTCAGTGGAGAATGATACAAGTCTTCATCCTTCATGCAAATCTCCCCTAATTGTGTCTTCACATGGTGTGTGTGTGTGTGTGTGTGTGTGTGTCTGTTTGTGGTAGAAAAGAGGATTGAGTGTGTGGTATAACCACTGTTGTAATTGAATGACATTCATCAGTTATTTTCTGTTGTTTACCAGATTGTCATTTTTTTTCACTTTGCCAGTGAACAAGAAATTTCTTATTGAACACACAATATTTATTGAAAATGCAGGTCATTTGTAATTACCATTAAATATAGTGAATATGATTAAAATATAGTGTGGAGGGAAAAAAGCTACAGTAACAAAGACAGGATGAGGTTTTAGGCCACTCATGGCACTGTGGAGCCACAATTAGTATGTGCATGATGGCACACTGTGGGGGTAATGTGCACAGTTCCAAAGACTATAGCAGGTCTGCGACTGACAGTGGTGTTGGTAATGTGCCCATTAAAAGAGACAAAAAGGCAAAGGAAAATTCTTTGTGAAGTAGGACATGCATTTCTACAGTAACAAAAGTCTGCAAGTACAGTCACAGGGAGTCAATGATTATTTCTCTCATGATACCAGTATAATAATTATTATACAATAGAGACTGTCTGTGTTTTCTGTCCAGAGTCTCTGTGGATAACATAATAAGGCCTCTCAGGTTCTGCCGAAGGCAGAGTACTCAGAAAACATGCAGGATGAACACACCCAGCATGGTGTGGAGCCCACACTGAACTCCAATATAATCATTTATTTAAGTCCAAACAACAAACTAAACTCAAGTCCATGTGAAATTCCAATGAAAAAAGCTTCTTCACCTTAAAGCACTGAGTGATTTCTTTCTGTTTTTGCAACAGCGTAGCCCTGCTGCACAGCAGTTCCAACAATCCCTGAAAAGAGTTTGTGCTAATTCAAAAAATAAGACACAGATTTCATTTATCAAATGTATTCTGTAACTTATTCCTGTCACATGTAAGTTCATATAGTGGACCCAAATGCAGACAAGGAGGTATGTGAGTGACAAGTAATTTAAATAACTTACTAGGCAGGGATGAAAACACAAAAAAACAGCTACAGCTAAACGGCCCAGGCAAACTCCAAGATGAAGCAGGGGTCCAACAAAAGTCCAATAAATAAAATCCAGAACTGAGAAAAAATCAGGAGCAGTAGCAGAAACACAGGTAAGTACAAGATGAAACAGAGGAACTAAAGCGGAAACACAGTACGATCAGACAAAGACACACACTAACACAGGAACTAAATAACACAGAGCAGGACAATTAGACACAGCCAAGACTAACGAGGGACCGGTGAAACAAATCAGAAAAAAACAACAACACAAAGGCAGGAAGTAGAAACAGAGAAGACAGAGCTACAAAATAAAACACAAAACACAAAACAATAAACTCAAAACCATTCCACCTACTCACTGGTGTCAAAATTAACAGTAAAGGAGAAGAAGGTCAAATGACAGTGTTTAAACAGTCAGCAGTATGCATGATGTCACCCACAGGTTTTTTTGAAGAGCTGTTTTCAAGCTCAGAGTGTGGTGGCACTGGCCGCCACAAGCCACCTGTAAAGGCACCCACCTGTCAATCAAAGTAACCACACTGTTAATTTTGCATAACTTTAAGCCTTAATATAATTTGAACAGTCTGTTGTGAAGTTGGACACTTTAACATGGGGACTTATGGAGACTGACTCAATGTTTGAGGAACTGCAGTTTTTGGCACTTCCACGTTGGCTTCACAGCCGCGAAGGTTGCCGTTTGGTTTTTGACACATTGACAAATGGACGAAAGACATTCAACCATTCATCAAAGTGCACCACTGACCTACAGTATGACAGTGCACAACAAATTCAGTGTCTCTATAAACAACAGGTCATGTCACGCATTCATTTGAAAATTGAGCATTTGGCCAGATGGTCAAAGTCATGAGGGTTTCCTCCAGCAAATTTCAAGCCAATCTGGTCATTAGTTATGAAGATATGTTCAGAGATCAGAGACAAACAAATGGATGGACAGAGGTGATCATGTGACCCCTTTGGCAGAAATAGTGTAATTAATGGTTCTCAATTCATTCCATTATCGCATTAAATACAGCACAAACTGCACACAGAGAGGACTCGGATGACTCGCTCTCTTTTTGTCTCGTCAAGTCTTGTGTGTGTCTTTTAAACTCAGTATATTCTCTTCTCCCTCTCTGCTTGCTTTACAAGCCAGAATTACCACTTCCAGGGTGTGAGAGCCATAAAGAGGCGGTGCATATAAATGCAACCAGGATAATGGGGTGTGATGGGCAGTGCTGAAAATTTTACTGCCTGTTAGTACCTGTTACATGTTGCTTTTATTCATTTATCCCCCTACTTTATAGGGAGGGACACTTAAATGGGGATACTGCTTGATTTAAAACTACCTCGCATAATGGTGTTCCCACTGTCCAAATTTGAATGTGTGAAAAACCCTTTCCCCAAGGACTCGACTGAAAAAAAACCCCCAAAAAACCAACAGATTTAAAGACACTTTGTACACAGGATGCTTTTGTCACTCCACATAATGGGTGTTTTTACTGTATATTCAAATGAGCCTTAACACACTGTGCTGGTAACTTATGAAAATGCTCTTTCCAGCTCAGAGAAATTATACACCTGCAGCCGTCAGTCCAGCATGCAAGGGTGAGGTGAATGGTTTTTAATGTTTTTCATCCTTTCACGATAAACTGGTTCAGCATTATGCTGGATAAAGATTAATGTTACACTGGCGATACCCTTGATGTTTTTCTTTGGTTTGCTTCATACAAAAGAAAAAAGTTGAATGAGAATGGATTCTGTATTGTGATGTCTGTACAGTTTTTATACAAATCTGATAACTCAGGGACAAACATATTTTTTGGCATACGTCTCTAGGAATCTAGTCTTTTAAAATTTAATGTAGGCCTAAAATGTAATCTGGATATTTTTGAGAATCCAGGCTGTTTGGGGGATCTTGTTATTCAGACATCATCTTTTAGCATTGTGGTATCAGGAGTGAGCTCACAGGCTGCAAACCCCTGAATGCTTCTCTGCAAAGCCTCGAATTTCCACACCGGGAGAGTTTCCAATGGCCAGCTTTCATGCCCTGACAGTCAGACCACCAAACTGATGCAAGACAAGTAAACACAGCTGTGTTTACACAGAACTAAGTTGTAAAAGCTTTTAAGTGTTCACTCAAATAAACTTTATTATCAGTAACTTCACCACACGAGCATCAACATTATGTTAGAAAGTGTCTTGACCCTGCTGCACCCGGGCCTCAGCACAGCTTCTCTGCCTCTGCTCCCTAGAGTCCAACATGCAGTCTGCTGGACTCACCCCCTATGCACTGTGCTAATTTAGTGGCAGCTAATACTAACTGCTCATTTATTATCTCTAATTTCAGATAGTGGGAGTGTTTCAAACTGGAGAATTTTGTTGTGTTTGCCTTAAATTTTACAGTAAATGCTTCATTTTACTTATTTTAAAGTGTGCCTTGGTAGCTTTTTTTTCAATCATGATGGTTCTTCTTGTTGTTGTTCTTTATTGTTCCATATGGCATGCAAGTGAAATAAAATGGCTGGAACTAGTTTCTTATGCATTGTAGTATAGCTTTAGTTGTAATTACTTCAAAGGAGGCCACTGTTTTGAAGTAATAACAACAATATTAATAATAATAAGACAAGGTAGCTTCTTATTTATCCCGATGGGAAATTCCAGTCTCACATCAGCAGATATATAGGAATATAAAATTAATAATAGATAGTAAATAAATAAGGGAAAAAAGAAAAAAAGTAATGGTATGCATAAATATAATATAAAATGTAGAAATACTGCCCACATGTATTGTTAGTAAGATATAGTACAGTCCATGAGAGGTAACCATCATGCTGTGCCTCAGAAACCATCAAGCTGGCTGAGACTGAGTCATTACGGAAGGCCTCACTAGTCATCAAATGGCTGTTGGTATGCTCCTTTACGAAGAGGTTGAGATGGGTTCTTCATGTTGCTGATTTTGGACTTCATTCTCCCCTCTGCCACCTTCTCTAGGCTGTCAAGAACAAAGAAGGGTGGACTGGGCCAGTGTTGTAGTCAAGACCACCTAAACCGAGACCAAGACCAGATATATTGTGACTTTTTTTTTCCACTTTATTTATTGATTTTCACAATTGAAAATGAAACATCGTATACAGAAATACAAGAGCAAACTTTTCTCCCACCAGGAATGACAATATATACATGACATATAGGACAACACTTCACACTTGTTCGAGCAGGTATGTAATAAAGGTTGCCATATCCTGCTGAAATTATCATTAGGACGTCGAGAGCCAGTCTAATCTTTTCTAGCTTCAAGAGTTGCAGTGTATCTCTAACCCAATGTTTATAGGAGGGCGGGCAGCCCTGTTTCCAATTAAGTAAAATTATTCTTCTCGCTAAGAGGGTGACAAAAGCAATGCGATCAGTTTGTGCCCTAGGAAGATGATCATCCTCACATTGAATACCAAATATGGCGTGAGAGGGTCTGGGTTTATTGGTCTTTTACATATCTTGGATAGGGCATCAAATATAGAGGACCAGTAACCCGAGAGTCTCGGACAAGACCAGAACGTATGAGCTAATGTTGCAGGTGAAAAATTGCATCTATTACACAAATCATCAATTGCTGGATACATCTTTGCGATTATGGCTTTAGACAAGTTCAGTCTGTGTGCTGCTTTGAATTGAAGTAGGCCATGTCTGGCACAAATTGATGAGAAGTGTATCCTTGAAAATATATCTGACCGTTCAGTATCTGTAATATGTAAATTCAGATCAGCCTGCCATGCTTCTCTCTATGCATCAAGAGATGCCGTCTCCTAAGATGAGAGTTTCATATATACAACGGATATTATGCCTTTGTTAGATGGAGCTGTTGGGAACAGAGTATGGGCTGTTGTTCAGGGATTGCAGGAAATGATCTTGTTTGGTTACGAATCCAATCTCGGACCTGTAGAAATCTTAAAAAAATGTGATTTTGGTAAACCAAATTTAGCTCTGAGCTAGTCAAATGAGGCAAAAATATCTGCTATATACAGATCTTTAAATGAGACAATACCTTTCTCCCACCAGACTAAGAAAGAATCATGCTCAAGTGAGGACGGAAACTGATGATTTGCCACAATTGGGGCACAAAGCGAGCCAGCCTGCCAACTTAAGTGTTTTCGTGACCTGAGCCCATATCCGCAGAGATTGATAGACTAGGGGGGCAGCAGATGCACAGTGTGGTGTGATAGGCATTGCTGAATACAACAAGGCTGGGAGGGATAATGGGAGGCTTGCATCAACCTCAATTTGGACCCAGGCAGGGGCCTTGTTGTTAGCATAGATTTGAAGCCAGTAAGTCAAGGCTCCCAGGTTACTTGCCCAATAGTATAATTGGAAATGAGGTAAAGCCATCCCACCCATCAATTTGGGTCTTTGTAAAAATTCCTTATGGATACGAAGTGGTTTCTTATTCCAAATTAAGTCAGAGATGATCTTATTGAGATGTGAAAAAAAAGATTTGTTGATAAAGATTGGTATAGTTTGGTACAGGTTAAGAAAAATGCAGGTAGGGTAGCTTCTAGGCAGTGAGCTAAGATCTTAGCTAACAATTTGCAGTCCAAGGTCAGGAGTGATATTGGATGGTAAGACCCACAACTAAGGGGATCCTTACCCTTTTTTCAATATAACTGAGATAGAAGCCTGAGAGAACGTGGATGGAAGTTGGTCTTTGACAAAGGATTATTCAAAAAGAGTGAGTAAAATTGGCAGCAACTTATCTCCAAATCTCTTAAAGAATTCGACCGTGAAACTATCAGGTCCTGGAGCTTACTGTGAAGAGCTGATCTAGTTGACCCCAAAGACAGAGGTTCTTCCAATTGCTCCATAAATGATTCACTTATTTGAGGCAAATCTATGCTCTGAAAAAATGACTCCAGCCTAAAAGGGTTGTGGATCACCTCAGAGGTGTAAAGGGAGGAATAAAATACTTTAAACTCATTATTTATCTCCTGCTCGTCATTTGAGATCTGAGCGTCATACTTACGGATACTTACGTGATCAGGGTAAAGACTGTGAACTGCCTAATCTGTTGGGCACGGGTCTTGCCTGCCTTATCTGAGTGTTCATACAGATTAGAGCGAGATTGAAGCAGGCACTGCTCTGTATAATGGGTGGTCATCAAGTCGAACTGCAGAGCTGACCTCTCCTTTAAAAGTTCAGGGTTGGAGCAGTTGAATATTTACAGTCCAGCTGATGAGTTTGGTCTGTGAGATCTTTAAGGCGCTCTTTTCTATTCCTGCCCTCCCAGGTGGTGTATGAAATAATCTCTCCTCTCAAAAAGCTTTGAGCAATTCCCAAAGAATGGACTTGCTAACATCTGGCATATCATTCATGGACAAGAAAAAATCTATTTGTGTGTTTATATGGTTTAACGAACCCTTCATCAGTGAGTGAAGCATTGCTAAAGTGCCACGGGTGCTGAGTAACTTTCTTAGGGAAGGATATTTGCAAAACTACAGCTATTAGCCAAAATCATAGATATATTATAGAGGGTACCTGTGACCACAACATATCTCCCTCGGTGGTCTGCAGTGACAGTCTGCATAATAAAGGGAGTATCCTTATAAACAAGAATTGCAGCTCCCCTAGACTTGCTTTGATAATTGGAGTGATATAATTGCCCTACCCACCCTTTGCATAGTCTGTTATGGTCAGAGGATGTGAGATGGGTTTCTTGAAGGAAAGCGATATTAACATCAAGACTTCTCAAATGGGATAAAACTCTATTACGTTTGATAATGTGATTAACTCCCTTGGTGTTCCAACTAGTACAGTTCACTGTAATATCATCATTACTCCTGGTCAGCACTGAATTAACCATAATCAGAGGTAGACAAGGAATTGACGTTTCCTTGAAAGGAAACTAAATATGTACACAAATAAAATATTGTGGTCTCCTAGAAACGAGGATATGGGCTTATGAGTTGAATATCAAAATGTAAACAAATACATACATGAACCACAGCTGAGCCTAGGATAAAAAAGACTCACGGAAAATATATGCAGTCCAACTCTTGATGTGCGTAATTGTTCATCCAAATACGTCCCATACCAGAAATAAATAAATAAGAAATAAGTGTCTTTCTTCCTTCCTTATTATTAACAGGTCTACTGTATAGAAAATAAATGAGGGACTGACCATAACTCAGGTCAAAAAAGACATAAAATAGATAAATAAATGAAAGGATAATAATATTGATGATGATATTTGGATGGGAAGCAAAAAATTTAAAACTTAAATCAGCTCAGGGCAGCAAAAATATACACCAAGAAAGGTTACAGTACCAGTGGAAGAGATCAGCATATCTAAACACCGGTAACGTTTTCCTACGTCTCCAGAGAGGGATGGCTCCGTTTGGCGAGAAAATCTTCCACATCTGCGGGTACCTTCAGGGAGTGTGAGATGCCGTCACAGGTGAGACGCCCTTGATCTCCCGAACAGGAGTTGTGTCTCGGTGTGTGTGGAGCACATAGATGCCACTTCAGCTCTGAACTCCGTTTTTAGAGAGGCGATGTCAGCACGAAAAGTCACCATCTCTTGTTTGATTGTATCGGCTAGTAGTTGACGAGAAGTATCCATCTCAGTTTTATGTAGCTGGAAAAGAGCATTCTCCTCGGGTTGCTGTGTCGGAGATGGGGGTCCAGGTGGTGGGTGGTGGTAGCGCTAGCATTAGCCATGAGTGTTTGCTTGAGTAAGGCGGTTGCTAAACTTTGCGCCGCTGCCTTGAGGGGTCCAGACCAATTCAAGACCAAGAGCAGACAGTCTTTACCCTACTTACGTAGCTAACATGTAGCTGATATTCTCCAAATCTCTTTGAAAAGGCTGCCAATGTGTGGGCATCACCCAGTCAGCGTATTGATGTATTTATATACTGCTGGGTGTTCTCTTTTGGACACTGTTTTACAGATGAACTCTTTGTGGTTTAAAAAGTCAAATTTTATCAGAGAAAGTTTGTCTGTCAGCTAGTGGTTCTTGTGGTTAAACCTTGACCTGAACTCTCTTTAATCTCTCTGTGCCATGCAAGTGTTTGCTCTGTAACTACAGATTGTAGAAGAACTTTTTGAACAGTTTCTCAGCTGCTTTCATCGTCATTTGTCTGACTCTTAATGCTGTCTGAAGTGTTAATATATATTGAGTTCATTATGAAACTCTCAGGACAAATTAGACATTATTAGGTGATTAAGGTATTATTAGGTGATTCGACCGAGACCTTTAAAAAGTCATCTTGAGACCAGGGACGAAGACCGATCTTGAGTACTACAACATTGGGACTGGCCTCAACTGGTTCACAGAACATATGAAGCACCTTACAGTCTAGTTTGTTGTTGAGTTGAACTCCCAAAGAACTTGTTTGACTCCACCACACCCACCTCAAGCCTCTGAATAGTGACTGGTGTAGGTGGCTTCTTGTTTCATTGGAAGTTTAATGTAGCTCTTTTGTCTTGCTGAAGTTCAGCTGCAGGTGGTTGATGTTACATCAGACGACAAATCTCTCCACTAGACTCCTGTACTCACTTGTTGCCCTGAGTGATGCAGCCATCGTCTGAGGACTTCTAAAGATGAGTATGTCCAGAATCGAATCTGAAGTCGGTTTCTGTATATAGAGTCAATATGAAGGCAGAGTGCTGTTTTTACTATCCAGTATGATTGGTTCCAGAGCTTCCAGTCATTTACATTTAGTTATTTAGCAGACGCTTTTATCCAAAACGACTTACAGAGAAGGAACAATCAAGGTACAATGCGATAAGAAAGCGTTAGTGCAACAATAAGTGCTATGACAATTCTTAAAGGGTAGCTTTCTCATGTCCAGTTGTAGGTAGTGCTAGGAGAGAAGGTAATCTCTGAAGAGCTGGGTCTTCAGGAGATTTTTGAAGGTACAGAGGACGCCCCAGCTCTGGTAGGAACTGGTAGTGCGTTCTACCAATGGGGAACAACAAATGAAAAAGTTTGGATTGCCTTGAGCGAACAGGTGGCAGAGCCAGGCGTCACTCATTGGAGGAACTAGTCTGCAGGAGAGATAATTTGTAAAACAGCATACCATCCATTGCACCTTCATGGCTGAATGGTGTTGAATGCACTTGTAAAGTCAAAAAAATTGTACTCACTGTGCACCATGCCTCTTGAGATGAGAGTAGACCCTGTGCAGTGGATTAACGATGGATTCATCCACACCACACTCTGCCTGGTAAGCGAACTACAGGAGGGTCAAGAGAGCCACCAGCGGCCAGGTCCAGCCTCTCAAAGATTTTCATTATGTGGGAGGTCAACATCACTGATCTGAAGTCACTGAGAGCACTGGTCCATCCTCTTGTAGGCACTGGAACAATGGATGATGTTTTCCATAGGAGGAACATCTCTACAGCTTTCATCTTATAAGATCATTATGTAATTGCCACGTGGCCTGTAAGTTAGACAGTGTAGTACAGTCGAGTCCATATACAACCATTTTACTTTACTGTATGTATGTTAAAAGCACCATTAATTAAAATTAATTGAGACAATATACGCATATAAATCAATGTGCAGTACAATTATTAGTGCCGAGTGCCTATGACACGAGGCATCTCTCCCAGAGCAAGCTCTGGGAGAGATGCCTCGTGCCATAGGCACTAATCTTCTGCGTGTTTCATGGCAGTTTTCTTATTAGTGCGAGTGCCTATGACACGAGGCTCTCCCCAGAGCAAGCTCTGGGGAGAGATGCCTCGTGCCATAGGCACGAGGCAACTCTTAATCTTCTGCGTGTTTCTTTTTTTATTATTAGTGCCGAGTGCCTATGACACGAGGCATCTCTCCCCAGAGCAAGCTCTGGGAGAGATGCCTCGTGCCATAGGCACGAGGCAACTCTTAATCTTCTGCGTGTTTCTTGGCAATATTATTATTCATCTTCCGCCCTTTTTCGCCGAAGAATGCGGCCCGCAGCGCTGAGAGGACCCCAACAAATTATATATCAAAACGTGCGTCTTGATCCCGAATCCCGTGCTATTACTTTTCTAAGAGATTCGCGATTTTTTCGCGAAATTATTCACGAAAAACCGCGAAAAATTTCGTATTGGAATGCATGGGAAAGCCCGAAAAAAAAAAAATTTCAAAAGACATTTTCAACAGTGAACTGCTCTGGCATACTTTCACCGAGAGACTTCATTCAAACTTTAAAATGTAGGTACTCTTGCCTTCTCTTCAGTGATTCACTTCACTCATCGACACCTTTTACCGTTTTTAAACTATCAAGGCTTAAAGTTGAGCAGGTTTTACTCAAATTTCTGGGTCTATAATGGTGTGTATTGCGTGGAATGTTTGTGCTAGAGTGGATGACATCATCAGCTAGAGTGAGGAGGAGAAAAAAAAATCTGTGAAAAAATAAAACGTATTCGACGACCCTGGCCTCAAATTTCACACTACAGACATAATTTATACATAGAAACGTAGGAAAATTTGTCTTCTCACTCACATCCGTCTGCTAAAGCTGTCAGCTTTATAGTTTTGGCGTAACACACAAAGATGCGCCAGCAACGCCCATCCACAGCCTCATAGACTGCCATGTTAAAAAGGGAAAATTTCTGGAGGAAAGCAGAAGTAACGCTTCTTTGAATCGCGATTAAGGTCACATATCTTCATTTTATCGACACAAAACAAATATGTAGACGTTCAGGAAGGGCTCAGCGTGCTCCCAGTGATTTCGGTTTAATGATTGGAAATACGGTTTGGCCAGAAATAATTCCTGTTCGAGGGTGGTCTCAGCATTTTCTCTCTCTCTGTCAGCATTTCAAACTGACATTCCAACTGACAACAGGTGCAGTAACTGCTCTGCTGATTAGGGCCAGCAGGCAGAAGCGCGGCCATTTTAGTAGTTTTTGGCACTTAATTTGAACTTGTCTGTCTAAAATGACAACACTTCTTTGAATCGCTCTAAAGAGCACATTTCTTCATTTTATCGACACAAAATAACTATGTAGACGTTCAGGAAGGGCTCAACATGCTCCCAGTGATTTCGGTTCAATGATTGGAAACACGGTTTGGCCAGAAATCCTTCCTGTTTGAGGGTGGTCTCAGCATTTTCTCTCTCTCTGTCAGCATTTCCAACTGACATTCCAACTGACAACAGGTGCAGTAACTGCTCTGCTGATTAGGCCGGCAGGCAGAAGCCAGCAGGCAGAAGCCCGGCGGCCATTTTAGTAGTTTTGGCACTTAATTTGAACTTGTCTGTCTAAAATGACAGGCAGAGACAGCAGAGCCGTAAAGAGCTGTAAAGACATGCTAATTGCTAGTGCGTCAGCGCATTAGCCACTAGGAATTAAATACATGTTCATGCTAATGATAATTGCTAGCGGCGTCAGCGCTAGCAATTAGCCACTAAGAATTAAATACATGCTAATTCTAGCATGCTAATGAAAATTGCTGGCGTCAGCGCTAGCAATTATCATTAGCCACTAAGAAGTAAATACATGCTAATGCTAGCATGCTAATGCTAGCATGCTAATGCTAATTTTTAGCGCGTCAGCGCAAGCAATTATGATTAGCCACTAAGAATTAAATACATGCTAATGCTAACATGCTAATGCTAACATGCTAATGCTAATTTTTTAGCGCGTCAGCGCAAGCAATTATGATTAGCCACTAAGAATTAAATACATGCTAATGCTAACATGCTAATGCTAATTGCTAGCGCGTCAGCGGCAACGGCCCACTCGGCACTCTCAAAATTTCCGCGGGAATTTTCTAGTTAGTGCGGTGCTCTGACGACACGAGCATCTCTCCCAGAGCAAGCTCTGGAGAGATGCCTCGTGCCGTAGGCACGAGGCAACTCTTAATCTTCTGCGTGTTTCTTCTTACTTATTATTAATATTATTAGTGCCGAGTGCCTACGACACGAGGCATCTCTCCAGAGCAAGCTCTGGAGAGATGCCTCGTGCCATACGAGAGCAACTCTAATCTTCTGCGTGTTTCATGGCAGTTTTCTTATTATTATTATTCATTTTCCGCCCTTTTTCGCCGATGAATGCGGCCCACAGCGCTGAGAGGACCCCAACAAATTATATATCAAAGCGTCGTCTTGATCCCGAATCCGTGCTATTACTTTTCTAAGAGATTCGCGATTTTTGCGAAATTATTCGCGAAAAACCGCAAAAATTTCGTATTGGAATGCATGGGAAAGCCGAAAAAAAATTCAACAGACATTTTCAACAGTGAACTGCTCTGGCATACTTTCACCGAGAGACTTCATTCAAACTTTAAAATGTAGGTACTCTTGCCTTCTCTTCAGTGATTCACTTCACTCATCGACAGCTTTTACCGTTTTAAACTATCAAGGTTTAAAGTTGAGCAGGTTTTACTCAAATTTCTGGGTCTATAATGGGTGTGTATTGCGTGGAATGTTTGTGCTAGAGTGGATGACATCATCAGCTAGAGTGAGGAGGAGAAAAAAAATCTGTGAAAAAATAAAACGTTTTCGACGACCTTGGCCTCAAATTTCACACTACAGACATAATTTATACATAGAAACGTAGGAAAATTTGTCTTCTCACTCACATCCGTCTGCTAAAGCTGTCAGCTTTATAGTTTTGGCGTAACACACAAAGATGCGCCAGCAACGCCCATCCACAGCCTCATAGACTGCCATGTTAAAAGGCGGAAAATTTCTGGAGGAAAGCAGAAGTAACGCTTTGAATCGCGATTAAGGTCACATTTCTTCAATTTATCGACACAAAACAAATATGTAGACGTTCAGGAAGGGCTCAGCGTGCTCCCAGTGATTTCGGTTCAATGATTGGAAATACGGTTTGGCCAGAAATCCTTCCTGTTCGAGGGTGGTCTCAGCATTTTCTCTCTCTCTGTCAGCATTTCAAACTGACATTCCAACTGACAACAGGTGCAGTAACTGCTCTGCTGATTAGGGCCAGCAGGCAGAAGCCAGCAGGCAGAAGCGCGGCCATTTTAGTAGTTTTGGCACTTAATTTGAACTTGTCTGTCTAAAATGACAGACAGAGACAGCAGAGCAGTAAAGAGCTGTAAAGACATGCTAATTGCTAGTGCGTCAGCGCATTAGCCACTAGGAATTAAATACATGCTCATTCTAATGCTAACATGCCCAGAAGCCCGGCGGCGGCCATTTTAGTAGTTTTGGCACTTAATTTGAACTTGTCTGTCTAAAATGACAGGCAGAGACAGCAGAGCAGTAAAGAGCTGTAAAGACATGCTAATTGCTAGTGCGTCAGCGCATTAGCCACTAGGAATTAGATACATGCTCATGCTAATGCTAACATGCTAATGATAATTGCTAGCGTCAGCGCTAGCAATTATCATTAACCACTAAGAAGTAAATACATGCTAATGCTAGCATGATAATACTAGCATGCTAATGCTAACATGCTAATGCTAATTTTTAGCGCATCAGCGCTAGCAATTATGATTTGCCACTAAGAATTAAATGCATGCTTATGCTAACATGCTAATGCTAACATGCTAATGCTAATTTCTGGCGAGTCAGCGCTAGCAATTATAATTAGCCACTAAGAATTAAATACATGCTAATGCTAGCATGCTAATGCTAACATGCTAATGCTAATTTTTAGCGTCAGCGCAAGCAATTATCATTAGCCACTAAGAAGTAAATACATGCTAATGCTAGCATGCTAATACTAACATGCTAATGCTAACATGCTAATTGCTAGCGTCAGCAACAGCCCACTCGGCACTCTCAAAATTTCGGGAATTTTCTATATTATTATTATTATTCATTTTCCGCCCTTTTTCGCCGATGAATGCGGCCCGCAGCGCTGAGAGGACCCCAACAAATTATATATCAAAACGTGCGTCTTGATCCCGAATCCCGTGCTATTACTTTTCTAAGAGATTCGCGATTTTTTCGCGAAATTATTCGCGAAAAACCGCGAAAAATTTCGTATTGGAATGCATGGGAAAGCCCGAAAAAAAAAAAATTTCAACAGACATTTTCAACAGTGAACTGCTCTGGCATACTTTCACCGAGAGACTTCATTCAAACTTTAAAATGTAGGTACTCTTGCCTTCTCTTCAGTGATTCACTTCACTCATCGACACCTTTACCGTTTTTAAACTATCAAGGCTTAAAGTTGAGCAGGTTTTTACTCAAATTTCTGGGTCTATAATGGGTGTGTATTATGTGGAATGTTTGTGCTAGAGTGGATGACATCATCAGCTAGAGTGAGGAGGAGAAAAAATCTGTGAAAAATAAAACGTATTCGACGACCCTGGCCTCAAATTTCACACTACAGTCATAATTTATACATAGAAACGTAGGAAAATTTGTCTTCTCACTGACATCCGTCTGCTAAAGCTGTCAGCTTTATAGTTTTGGCGTAACACACAAAGATGCGCCAGCAACGCCCATCCACAGCCTCATAGACTGCCATGTTAAAAAGGCGGAAAATTTCTGGAGGAAAGCAGAAGTAACGCTTCTTTGAATCGCGATTAAGGTCACATTTCTTCATTTTATCGACACAAAATAAATATGTAGACGTTCAGGAAGGACTCAGCGTGCTCCCAGTGATTTCGGTTTAATGATAGGCCAAACGGTTTGGCCAGAAATCCTTCCTGTTCGAGGGTGGTCTCAGCATTTTCTCTCTCTCTCTGTCAGCATTTCCAACTGACATTCCAACTGACAACAGGTGCAGTAACTGCTCTGCTGATTAGGGCCAGCAGGCAGAAGCCGAGGCGGCCATTTTAGTAGTTTTGGCACTTAATTTGAGCTTGTCTGTCTAAAATGACAGGCAGAGACAGCAGAGCAGTAAAGAGCTGTAAAGACATGCTAATTGCTAGTGCGTCAGCGCATTAGCCACTAGGAATTAAATACATGCTCATGCTAATGCTAACATGCTAATGATAATTGCTAGCGCGTCAGCGCTAGCAATTTTCATTAGCCACTAAGAATTAAATACATGCTAATGCTAATGCCAACATGGCCACTAAGAAGTAAATACATGCTAATGCTAGCATGCTAATGCTAGCATGCTAATGCTAATTTTTAGAGCATCAGCGCTAGCAATTATGATTAGCCACTAAGAATTAAATGCATGCTAATGCTAACATGCTAATGCTAACATGCTAATGCTAATTTCTGGTGGGTCAGCGCTAGCAATTATAATTAGCCACTAAGAAGTAAATACATGCTAATGCTAGCATGCTAATGCTAACATGCTAATGCTAATTTTTAGCGGCGTCAGCGCAAGCAATTATGATTAGCCACTAACAATTAAATACATGCTAATGCTAACATGCTAATGGCTAGCGCGTCAGCGCAACAGCTCACTCGGCACTCTCAAAATTTCCGGGAATTTTCTAGTTAGTGCCGAGTGCCTATGACAGCATCTCTCCCAGAGCTAGCAAGCTCTGGGAGATGCTCTCATAGGCACGAGGCAACTCTTAATCTTCTGCGTGTTTCTTCCTATTATTATTCATCTTCCGCCTTTTTCGCGATGAATGCGGCCGCAGCGTGAGAGGACCCCAACAAATTATATATCAAAGCGTGCGTCTTGATCCCGAATCAGTGCTATTACTTTTCTAAGAGATTCGTGATTTTTAGCGAAATTATTCGCGAAAAACGCGAAAAATTTCCTATAGGAATGCATGGGAAAGCCGAAAAAAAAATTTCAACAGACATTTTCAACAGTGAACTGCTCTGGCATACTTTCACGAGAGACTTCATTCAAACTTTAAAATGTAGGTACTCTTGCCTTCTCTTCAGTGATTCACTTCACTCATCGACACCCTTTACCGTTTTAAACTATCAAGGCTTAGAGTTGAGCAGGTTTTACTCAAATTTCTAAGTCTATAATGGGTGTGTATTGCGTGGAATGTTTGCGCTAGAGTGGATGACATCATCAGCTAGAGTGAGGAGGAGAGAAAAAAATCTGTGAAAAAATAAAACGTATTCGACGACCCTGGCCTCAAATTTCACACTACAGACATAATTTATACATAGAAACGTAGGAAAATTTGTCTTCTCACTCACATCCGTCTGCTAAAGCTGTCAGCTTTATAGTTTTGGCGTAACACACAAAGATGCGCCAGCAACGCCCATCCACAGCCTCATAGACTGCCATGTTAAAAAGGCGGGAAAATTTCTGGAGGAAAGAAGAAGCAACGCTTCTTTGAATCGCGATTAAGGTCACATTTCTTCATTTTATCGACACAAAATAAATATGTAGACGTTCAGGAAGGGCTCAGCGTGCTCCCAGTGATTTCGGTTCAATGATTGGAAATACAGTTTGGCCAGAAATCCTTCCTGTTCGAGGGTGGTCTCAGCATTTTCTCTCTCTCTCTCAGCATTTCCAACTGACATTCCAACTGACAACAGGTGCAGTAACTGCTCTGCTGATTAGGGCCAGCAGGCAGAAGCCTGGTGGCGGCCATTTTAGTAGTTTTGGCACTTAATTTGAACTTGTCTGTCTAAAATGACAACACTTCTTTGAATCGCTCTAAAGAGCACATTTCTTCATTTTATCGACACAAAATAACTATGTAGACGTTCAGGAAGGGCTCAACATGCTCCCAGTGATTTCGGTTCAATGATTGGAAATACGGTTTGGCCAGAAATCCTTCCTGTTCGAGGGTCTCAGCATTTTCTCTCTCTCTGTCAGCATTTCCAACTGACATTCCAACTGACAACAGGTGCAGTAACTGCTCTGCTGATTAGGGCCAGCAGGCAGAAGCCCGGCGGCGGCCATTTTAGTAGTTTTTGGCACTTAATTTGAACTTGTCTGTCTAAAATGACAGACAGAGACAGCAGAGCAGTAAAGAGCTGTAAAGACATGCTAATTGCTAGTGCGTCAGCGCATTAGCCACTAGGAATTAGATACATGCTCATGCTAATGCTAACATGCTAATGATAATTGCTAGCGCGTCAGCGCTAGCAATTATCATTAGCCACTAAGAAGTAAATACATGCTAATGCTAGCATGATAATACTAGCATGCTAATGCTAACATGCTAATGCTAATTTTTTAGCGCATCAGCGCTAGCAATTATGATTTGCCACTAAGAATTAAATGCATGCTAATGCTAACATGCTAATGCTAACATGCTAATGCTAATTTCTGGCGAGTCAGCGCTAGCAATTATAATTAGCCACTAAAATTAAATACATGCTAATGCTAACATGCTAATGCTAATTGCTAGCGCGTCAGCGCAACAGCCCACTCGGCACTCTCAAAATTTCGAATTTTCTAGTTAATGCGAGTGCCTATGACTGAGCATCTCTCCCAGAGCAAGCTCTGGGAGAGATGCCTCGTCTCATACGAGGCAACTCTTAATCTTCTGCGTGTTTCTTGGCAATATTATTATTCATCTTCCGCCCTTTTTGCGAAGAATGCGGCCGCAGCGCTGAGAGGACCCCAACAAATTATATATCAAAGCGTGCGTCTTGATCCGAATCGTGCTATTACTTTTCTAAGAGATTCGCGATTTTTGCGAAATTATTCACGAAAAACGCGAAAAATTTCGTATTGGAATGCATGGGAAAGCCGAAAAAAAAATTTCAAAGACATTTTCAACAGTGAACTGCTCTGGCATACTTTCACGAGAGACTTCATTCAAACTTTAAAATGTAGGTACTCTTGCCTTCTCTTCAGTGATTCACTTCACTCATCGACACCTTTTACCGTTTTTAAACTATCAAGGCTTAAAGTTGAGCAGGTTTTACTCAAATTTCTGGGTCTATAATGGGTGTGTATTGCGTGGAATGTTTGTGCTAGAGTGGATGACATCATCAGCTAGAGTGAGGAGGAGAAAAAAATCTGTGAAAAATAAAACGTATTCGACGACCCTGGCCTCAAATTTCACACTACAGACATAATTTATACATAGAAACGTAGGAAAATTTGTCTTCTCACTCACATCCGTCTGCTAAAGCTGTCAGCTTTATAGTTTTGGCGTAACACACAAAGATGCGCCAGCAACGCCCATCCACAGCCTCATAGACTGCCATGTTAAAAAGCGGAAAATTTCTGGAGGAAAGCAGAAGTAACTTCTTTGAATCGCGATTAAGGTCACATATCTTCATTTTATCGACACAAAACAAATATGTAGACGTTCAGGAAGGGCTCAGCGTGCTCCCAGTGATTTCGGTTTAATGATTGGAAATACGGTTTGGCCAGAAATAATTCCTGTTCGAGGGGTGGTCTCAGCATTTTCTCTCTCTCTCTGTCAGCATTTCAAACTGACATTCCAACTGACAACAGGTGCAGTAACTGCTCTGCTGATTAGGGCCAGCAGGCAGAAGCCAGGCCATTTTAGTAGTTTTGGCACTTAATTTGAACTTGTCTGTCTAAAATGACAACACTTCTTTGAATCGCTCTAAAGAGCACATTTCTTCATTTTATCGACACAAAATAACTATGTAGACGTTCAGGAAGGGCTCAACATGCTCCCAGTGATTTCGGTTCAATGATTGGAAACACGGTTTGGCCAGAAATCCTTCCTGTTTGAGGGTGGTCTCAGCATTTTCTCTCTCTCTCTCTGTCAGCATTTCCAACTGACATTCCAACTGACAACAGGTGCAGTAACTGCTCTGCTGATTAGGGCCGGCAGGCAGAAGCCAGCAGGCAGAAGCCAGCGGCCATTTTAGTAGTTTTGGCACTTAATTTGAACTTGTCTGTCTAAAATGACAGGCAGAGACAGCAGAGCCGTAAGAGCTGTAAAGACATGCTAATTGCTAGTGCGTCAGCGCATTAGCCACTAGGAATTAAATACATGTTCATGCTAATGATAATTGCTAGCGCGTCAGCGCTAGCAATTAGCCACTAAATTAAATACATGCTAATTCTAGCATGCTAATGAAAATTGCTAGCGTCAGCGCTAGCAATTATCATTAGCCACTAAGTAAATACATGCTAATGCTAGCATGCTAATGCTAGCATGCTAATGCTAATTTTTTGGCGTCAGCGCAAGCAATTATGATTAGCCACTAAGAATTAAATACATGCTAATGCTAACATGCTAATGCTAACATGCTAATGCTAATTTTTTAGGCGTCAGCGCAAGCAATTATGATTAGCCACTAAGAATTGAATACATGCTAATGCTAACATGCTAATGCTAATTGCTAGCTCGTCAGCGGCAACGCCCCTCGGCACTCTCAAAATTTCGCGAATTTTCTAGTTAGTGCCAGTGCCTCGACACGAGCATCTCTCCCAGAGCAAGCTCTGGGAGAGATGCCTCTGGCACGAGGCAACTCTTAATCTTCTGCGTGTTTCTTCTTACTTAATATTATTAATATTATTATTATTCATTTTCCGCCCTTTTTCGCCGATGAATGCGGCCCGCAGCGCTGAGAGGACCCCAACAAATTATATATCAAAGCGTGCGTCTTGATCCGAATCGTGCTATTACTTTTCTAAGAGATTCGTGATTTTTCGAAATTATCGCGAAAAACCGCAAAAATTTCGTATTGGAATGCATGGGAAAGCCCGAAAAAAAAAAAATTTCAACAGACATTTTCAACAGTGAACTGCTCTGGCATACTTTCACGAGAGACTTCATTCAAACTTTAAAATGTAGGTACTCTTGCCTTCTCTTCAGTGATTCACTTCACTCATCGACACCTTTTACCGTTTTTAAACTATCAAGGCTTAAAGTTGAGCAGGTTTTTACTCAAATTTCTGGGGTTATAATGGGTGTGTATGTGGCGGAATGTTTGTGCTAGAGTGGATGACATCATCAGCTAGAGTGAGGAGGAGAGAAAAAAATCTGTGAAAAAATAAAACGTATTCGACGACCCTGGCCTCAAATTTCACACTACAGACATAATTTATACATAGAAACGTAGGAAAATTTGTCTTCTCACTCACATCCGTCTGCTAAAGCTGTCAGCTTTATAGTTTTGGTGTAACACACAAAGATGCGCCAGCAACGCCCATCCACAGCCTCATAGACTGCCATGTTAAAAAGGCGGGAAAATTTCTGGAGGAAAGAAGCAACGCTTCTTTGAATCGCGATTAAGGTCACATTTCTTCATTTTATCGACACAAAATAAATATCTAGACGTTCAGGAAGGGCTCAGCGTGCTCCCAGTAATTTCGGTTCAATGATTGGAAATACGGTTTGGCCAGAAATCCTTCCTGTTCGAGGGGTGGTCTCAGCATTTTCTCTCTCTCTCTGTCAGCATTTCCAACTGACATTCCAACTGACAACAGGTGCAGTAACTGCTCTGCTGATTAGGGCCAGCAGGCAGAAGCCTGGTGGCGGCCATTTTAGTAGTTTTTGGCACTAAATTTGAACTTGTCTGTCTAAAATGACAACACTTCTTTGAATCGCTCTAAAGAGCACATTTCTTCATTTATCGACACAAAATAACTATGTAGACGTTCAGGAAGGGCTCAACATGCTCCCAGTGATTTCGGTTCAATGATTGGAAACACGGTTTGGCCAGAAATCCTTCCTGTTTGAGGGTGGTCTCAGCATTTTCTCTCTCTCTCTGTCAGCATTTCCAACTGACATTCTAACTGACAACAGGTGCAGTAACTGCTCTGCTGATTAGGGCCGGCAGGCAGAAGCCAGCAAGCAGAAGCCCGGCGGCGGCCATTTTAGTAGTTTTTGGCACTTAATTTGAACTTGTCTGTCTAAAATGACAGGCAGAGACAGCAGAGCAGTAAAGAGCTGTAAAGGCATGCTAAATGCTAGTGCGTCAGCGCATTAGCCACTAGGAATTAAATACATGCTCATGCTAATGCTAACATGCTAATGATAATTGCTAGCGCGTCAGTGCTAGCAATTATGATTAGCCACTAAGAAGTAAATACATGCCAATACTAGCATGCTAATGCTAGCATGATAATACTAGCATGCTAATGCTAGCATGCTAATGCTAGCATGCTAATGCTAGCATGCTAATGCTAGCATGCTAATGCTAATTTTTTAGCGCGTCAGTGCTAGCAATTATGATTAGCCACTAAGAATTAAATGTATGCTAATGCTAACATGCTAATGCTAACATGCTAATGCTAATTTCTGGCGAGTCAGCGCTAGCAATTATAATTAGCCACTAAGAATTAAATATATGCTAATGCTAGCATGCTAATGCTAACATGCTAATGCTAATTTATGGCGCGTCAGCGCTAGCAATTATAATTAGCCACTAAGAATTAAATACATGCTAATGCTAACATGCTAATGCAAATTGCTAGCGCATCAGCGGCAACAGCCCACTCGGCACTCTCAAAATTTCCGCGGGAATTTTCTAGTTAGTGCCGAGTGCCTATGACACGAGGCATCTCTCCCCAGAGCTAGCAAGCTCTGGGAGAGATGCCTCGTGCCATAGGCACGAGGCAACTCTTGATCTTCTGCGTGTTTCTTGGCAGTTTTATTTTTATTATTCATCTTCCGCCCTTTTTCGTCATTTAATGCGGCCCACAGCGCTGAGAGGACCCCAACAAATTATATATCAAAACGTGCGTCTTGATCCCGAATCCCGTGCTATTACTTTTCTAAGAGATTCGCGATTTTTTCGCGAAATTATTCGCGAAAAACCGCGAAAAATTTCGTATTGGAATGCATGGGAAAAAAAAAAATTTCAACAGACATTTTCAACAGTGAACTGCTCTGGCATACTTTCACGAGAGACTTCATTCAAACTTTAAAATGTAGGTACTCTTGCCTTCTCTTCAGTGATTCACTTCACTCATCGACACCTTTACCGTTTTTAAACTATCAAGGCTTAAAGTTGAGCAGGTTTTACTCAAATTTCTGGGTCTATAATGGGTGTGTATTGCGTGGAATGTTTGTGCTAGAGTGGATGACATCATCAGCTAGAGTGAGGAGGAGAGAAAAAAATCTGTGAAAAAATAAAACGTATTCGACGACCCTGGCCTCAAATTTCACACTACAGACATAATTTATACATAGAAACGTAGGAAAATTTGTCTTCTCACTCACATCCGTCTGCTAAAGCTGTCAGCTTTATAGTTTTGGCGTAACACACAAAGATGCGCCAGCAACGCCCATCCACAGCCTCATAGACTGCCATGTTAAAAAAGGCGGGAAAATTTCTGGAGGAAAGCAGAAGTAACGCTTCTTTGAATCGCGATTAAGGTCACATTTCTTCATTTCATCGACACAAAGTAAATATGTAGACGTTCAGGAAGGGCTCAGCGTGCTCCCAGTGATTTCGGTTTAATGATAGGCCAAACGGTTTGGCCAGAAATCCTTCCTGTTCGAGGGGTGGTCTCAACATTTTCTCTCTCTCTCTCTCTCATCATTTCCAACTGACATTCCAACTGACAACAGGTGCAGTAACTGCTCTGCTGATTAGGGCCGGCAGGCAGAAGCCCGGAGGCGGCCATTTTAGTAGTTTTTGGCACTTAATTTGAGCTTGTCTGTCTAAAATGACAGACAGAGACAGCAGAGCAGTAAAGAGCTGTAAAGACATGCTAATTGTTAGTGCGTCAGCGCATTAGCCACTAGGAATTAAATACATGCTAATGCTAATGCCAACATGCTAATGATAATTGCTAGCGCGTCAGCGCTAGCAATTATCATTAGCCACTAAGAAGTAAATATATGTTAATGCAAGCATGCTAAAACTAGCATGCTAATGCTAAGATGCTAATGCTAATTTTTTAGCGCGTCAGCGCAAGCAATCATCATTAGCCACTAAGAAGTAAATACATGCTAATGCTAGCATGCTAATGCTAACATGCTAATGCTAATTTTTTAGCGCGTCAGCGCAAGCAATTATGATTAGCCACTAAGAATTAAATACATGCTAATGCTAACATGCTAATGCTAATTGCTAGCTCGTTAGCGGCAACGGCCCACTCGGCACTCTCAAAATTTCCTGAATTTTCTAGTTAAGACTAACATGCCGCACAAGTAGTCTCACCAAACCACAGTGAGTCCTGCTAAACTCTGCAGGCAGAAGTTTGTTAGCCAGAACTGAAGTTAATTATAATGCTCTCAAATAAAGATATTGCACTTTGGTAACAGGCTTCTGTTTGTAAAAGCCAAGAAGGTGGGAGAAGGTGAGAGCTGTTGGACTTACAACATTGTGGCTACTACCTGGGAGCAGCAGAAAAGATTTTCACGAGCACTGGTTCACTGTAGAAAGTACAATATTCAGATAAACCAACTGTGTTAGACAACTTTCATTTAAAAACTAAACTAAACTAGTTGAGATGCAGCTCCTGTACTGATCTATCATTTGTAAACCTTCATCTCCCCACAAGCAACCGATTGTGGATAGAATCCATAGGGCCTATACTGGCCTTGTCGAGTTCAATCTGTTTTGTGGCTAAGATACAGCAATATATCTATTTTTGACAGAGATTCAGAGAGTTAGGGTGAATCTTTGGTCTTGTCTCGTGACGACTGGATGTTTTACTCTGGTAGCTTCCCTTTCTGATGAGATGCTGATCATAAAGGTGTTTTTAATGAAACTTTCACCAACTGCACCTTGGACTATTAATGAATTAATCTTGTTTAATGAAAATGGGTTCAGTTCTCATTAAACCATTCATCAAGATTATATTACACCAGACATTAGCCCGTGCATGCTGGCTGACTGCTAGTCTGAGAAGCAAAACCTCCTGCTAAGATTTAGCTGTTCTATCCTTGCTGACTACGGCCTGCGGCGTTAGATGAGTAGTTTTGTTGCCATTTTTTATGTTAAGTTTTGTGAACACAAAACTCTTCCTCCTCCTCTTTTCTCTCCCTGTGGCATGGGTAAAGCTGGATTTATGCTTCACTGTCGAGGTGTTCCTGCAGTGTCACTACAGATTCCTCTGACTTATAGGAACTGATTCATGGTTTAGCTCAGGATTTAACCTGCTGATAGTCGCAGCACCTCTGCAACATTACATTGGATGAATCGTGCATTATAAGGCCAGGTGATGCATTCATTATGCAGCATTCTTTTATTCATTTTTTTGATAGAAAACAATGATTACAGAATGAAAATGATGCAGGCTGAATGATGTCTTTCCAGGCACCCACTCAATCAATCAATCAAAGTAGCCATGCTGATAATTATGTGTAAATTCAAGGCTTAATATAATTATGATTAAGTTAAGTTAAGTTAAGTTAAGTAAGTTCACCTTCAGTACAGTTGGCATGAACAGGGAAATAAGCCATGGAGACCAAGATGGTTAAAGCAGGCTTTAAACATGTTTATTTCTCCTGTTGAACTGAGCATTTTGACACAGGGGCTTATGGAGACTGAGTCACTTCTGTAGCCAGCCTCAAGTGGCTTTTCTTCTTTTCACAGCCATAGAGTTTCCCACTTGGTTTAAGTAGGTAGATAGTATCAATAAGAGTCAACCACAGAGCAAATATGTATGATGTAAAATCAAAACAAAGAGGCTGAAAAGAACTGCAGCATTACCAACTGAGCAAAGTGGGCTACTGCACCACAATTTAGTTTAGGCTCATAACATCAAGATGTCCACGTCACAAGGCAGCAGCAGCGGCAGTGCAACAATAAGTTCACTCACATCACAAACAAAGTAAATAGTATTTTTGTCCTCACTACTTATAAGAACTTTTGTTTCAGATACAGCAACGAGACTACACTACTTGTTCCCAGTACTTTTGTTTGACTATCTTATAACAGCATTAGGATGCTGTACACGATACAGAGAGGAGAGTGTCATCAATCTTCTCATCTAACTCTTGGCAAGAAAGTAAATAAGCAAATTCCCCCAAATGTCAAACTATTACTTTAAAATAAGTAATTGCCTTTTTGCTCCTTGGTGCTGGGCAAGTTGTGTAAAGTGGTACAGTAGGTTGATAAAAGCAGTGAGACTCAACTATAGAGTAAATACGTGTGCTATAAAATCAAAACAAAGAGCTAAATGAGGCTAAAAACCTCAATGCTGCAAAGTGACACTTAGTTGTGGGATCGTCTACAAACTGGATGACTAACTGGGCAAATGGGGCCCAGAAGAAATGTTAGTGTCATGACCTCAAGCTGTCCACGTCACAATGCAACAGCAGTTCACTCACATCATAAACAAAGTAAATAGCATTTGGTGCCCACTACTTATTAGTTTCATCCCAGATACAGCATACAAATGTACACTTCTTGTTCCCTGTACTTTGGTTGGACTATCTTATAGAAGCATTAGTACGCTGCACACTAAACTCTTTGTCCACCCGGCTTATGATGACACCTGCTGTAGCTGCTCTGTCGGCCTAAAGGCCCATAGTTTGCTTGTCCTCATCGATATTACTCTGGAGAACCGCCAAAACTCACCTCTGCTAGCAGAGAGAAAGTTACAGTATGAGGGAATAGTTAGAGTTAAACAGAGATTAAGGATCATAGAGAGGTGGAGATAGAATATCACAGAATGAGTAAAATGGATGTTTTTCAGAACAATAAAAACATGAAAATAGAGAGGTATGGAGAGACGATTATGAATGTGCTGACGTGTGTTAGCTGTTGGGTCAAAGGATAATGAATGGAGCCCTGATGCCTCACTCTATAGATACTGCACCTACAGCTACTTGGAAAACACTCAGTAGCTGTTCTTACAGCCTCTCTATATGCTGTCTGCCTTATGAAATTATCATTCAGTCACCTCCAAGGACGTTCCACTCATGACTAATTTAACTATTGGACTCAATATGTCAAATGGTGAGTTTGCTTTCAGCTGCAACACAATGGAGGAACATTAGTTTTCACAGCTTTTGTCCATCTCAGATGTAAATCTGCAACAAACTTGATTGGCAATAATGAGAATCAATGACTCGTCATTATAGTCGAGATGATCTCACTGATGACATATTGTCTGACCCCACCAAAACAACAAACTCACCTGACTGTAAAAACCTGCTTGTGCAGCAGAACAAACTGATGAACCACTCGCACAGGTGAGGGTGAGGCAAGGGGTATTTAGTTGGTTATCTGCAACCCCACTGCTAGATGCTAATAAATCCTACACACTGAACTTTTAAAATTCTCTACACCTCCTTCTTTGTATATTTGTTTACATTTTTAATCTGCATAATGGAAAGACATAATGTTGATAATGGTGTGAGAATGAGATGGTCAGAGCACATTATCTCTTTGTATTTAAAAAATATATCTGTATTTGTTTATATCACCAGTATCACCTCTCCTCTACTTCGCGTCCAAATACCAACTCTTATGAATTGACTTGGTGCTCTTGGTTGAAAATGACACCTGATCTGGCTCTAAATCTTTTCTACAGCTTCCTGCCAAAGCAGATTAACAGCTTTTACAGAACATTATTGCCACATTGCAATACAATACTGAATAGGAAACCACCAGGAATCATGTGGGGCAAGTTATATTTCCAGCCAGCACAGCATATTTTCCATCTTTCTGGTCACAGCTGATTATCTACATCAGGAATGTTCAGCTCAAATAGGGCTCGAAGGAAATGAGAAGGTAGATATGTGGCAAAACGATAAATAAAATTACATCTAACACATAATTACATATAATGCATCTAATGACATACTACATGCTACATTGGAGAATCTGCGATATATAGAAAAGACACATCATAAGAAGTAAGAAATCTTCTAATTATTTAAGAGTAACATGAATAATTATTTATTATTTTATTTATTTTCTGCCAGTCTACTTCAATTCCGTAGGTGGAGGTAATGCACCTGTAAGACGGTTTTCCAACTGCTGTTAAAGCTGGTTTGTTGACATGGCTGTTACTGAATTAGTTTAGTTTCATAGTAGCTTAATTCTTGGAACACACAAAACACACTTGCCTGAGCAGATCCCAGCCTAACCTTAACCCTGGAGTATACAGTTAAGCCTTGTGGCAGGAAGTGCAGACTTCCATTTCC